>CM038146.1:419789353-420504353 GCA_021437245.1 Aegilops speltoides
AAGCTCCAACGTCAGAGAGATGAGACGTAGCCCATTTTTGAAGCAGTAGAAGCTCCACCGTCAGAGATGAGACCGGAGAGGCGGGCGTGGCCGGGGGACTCGGAACTGACACTCCTACGACTAAGAGAGCTCGGATGTAATCGTCAGCATGTGAGATAGTAATAGATGAAGCTGTGAAATGTGCGATGGTGATCCATTTCTAGGCCAGCTGCTTCTCACCTGCAGTAAATCGTGTTGACACGTCGTGCATCTGATCCGGTCCGGCCGCAGGTTGGACCGATGTCTAGGCTAGGCCGGCTAGCACCAGCGGCTGGTGTGGTGACGCCGGAAAACGATGCCCCGCCGCGCCGCATCACCTCGGCGCCGTCTTTGCGCGTACGTGCTCGCCGCACAGGCCACGCCGTGTCTTGTCTCGGTCTTCTGTTTCATCGGCGCGCACGACCTCGACGGCGAAACCAAATTTACCGTACTGTCGGATCTGCGTCGGCAGGCGGTCGTCCTTGCGGATCAGCCACCGGTTGATTGCACCGAGGCCGACGAGATGACGCCGGGCGAACGGCGCGCCACCCCAGGCCTGGACCACGCCGCCGTCTAGAATGCGCAGGAACAACATGCATGCGCCTCGCTTGGCTGGCTGCCTTATCTGTCTCCGCTTCCCGAGGCGAGGCCCATTGTCGCATTGCTCTCAACGACCCGGCTGCTTATCAGGTTATCTGCAGCACAGGCTCCGGAGAGAGAGAGAGAGACAGAGAGCTCTCAAGACTTATCGGTCATGAGCGAGCAGCAATGGAAAATGAAGGTGCAATACGAGAGCAGACCGAACGAAAACACGTGCAATTCGACGATGCAATTGATCCATGGCGTCACATGACACCTACGACAACCGGTAATAAACACCCGGGCAAGGCTACCAGGTCGATGGGTTCATCAGATCGACGGACTACCACTGTAGCTTGTACACGCGGACGCTTTAAACACGAGGGCGGAGGCGGCAACAGCGCGTCGGCGACGTGCCGGGCCAGCGGCGCGGCGGGAGCGGCACCTGGCAGTCGCAGGAGAGCCGCGCGCGCGTGAAACAGATGGCCATTGTTCATTTGTTCGCCGAGCCAAACTGCCAAATCGAGGCCAGGGCTGGACAACCACCTGTTGGCATCACGGCGTCGTGGCGTAGACACCTGGCCCTTCCCCGTTTCCTCCCCCGGCACCTTTGCGTCGGTCGGTGTCGTTCATCTTTGGCATCGCACTTTCTTCTCTCCAACAGTGCATGCATGCTTTTCATGTTCCAGATGAGGCATGTCTAAAGCGTAGTACTAGGAAGTACTGTACCCACGGCTCCTCATCGTGTGGTTCGGCAGACTGATCATCTTGTCTCAGCTTCTGCAATGTACTCCCATCATTTCTTTTCGTTTTGCATATAAAATATGTCTGAAGTCAAACTTCGTAAAGCTTAAAACAATTTTATAGCAAGAAAATATCAGCATTTAGGATACGAAAACAATGGCATTAGATGTATCACGAAATTAATTTGCATACCATATAGCTTTAATATTGTAAATGTCGATATGTTTTAATGTAAATTCGATCAAATTTTGCGTAATTTGCCTTCAAACAAATGTTATATGCGGAATAAAAAGAAACGAAGGGAGTACTAGACTGTTAATCTCCACACTATAGTACTATATTGGTTCGATGCTGAATTTTATACAATTTAGCCGGACGCAAGTCTTCAGAAAGAAAGCCTACCGACATTCGGTTGTCCCCGACGGTGCTCGGCGGCCTCCGCTCAATCTTGCCGATTCTACCTAGACATGGTTCAAAATGAAGAATTTGAAATTTGGGTTAGTTGATTCTTCTCGAATGAAGCAATGTCGCGTGGAGCACCAAGGCCGCCGACAGAGGCACCGGGGCGAGTGAAGCGAGGCCTGGGGATGCGGGCAAGGCCATAGCCAGGAACGAGCCGTAGTCGGTGGCAAGCATGAAACTTGACAGTTTGGGGGTGGAAAGGGGGGTGCAGGCCTCGGTGAAATCTGGTGCCTCGCCGGTTTAGAGCGATGGCCGGGGGTAGCGCTAGCACGGCCGTGGGTGACAATGAGGAGTAGGCGGGGCTATGAGGCTGACGCGGGCGCCACGGTTCTTGATCGGCGGAGGCTCATGGTTGGGCTGGTGGTACATTCGGCGGTTTGGAGAATAAAAGGAAGATATGGGGTTGAAGAAGGAATATTTGGTTTTGCATTGGACGACCGAAAACGGAAGCCAAAATCAGTTTTTAGTCGACTTACCCCGAGCATATCCCAATTTTAAGCTGGGGTACTCGCCAAAGGAACTACTAGAACGCATAGAGTACTTTGAATACTATATATTGGTAATTCTTTCATCCGAAAACTTGTCCTAATCTTGTTTCTTAAATTAATGAATCTAGCATCAAATTAGTGTTAGATACATATATTTAATGTACAAGTTTAGGAGGAAGTAGTAGTAGTTTAAACACCGGGAAACCCGATTAAAAAACCAACCACGTGAACAGGAATGACAGGGACGTCTTCTGTTTGGATTGATGGGTTTAACTGGGCTTTGGTGGCGGTATATGGTGCCGCGCAGCCAGAGCTTAAAGCGGAATTTCTCGCGGACCTTGTTCGAATCTGTGGGTCAGAGCAGCTGCCAATTTTAGTTGGAGGTGATCTCAATATCATCAGGAGGAGAGAGGAGAAGAACAATGATAACTTTGATGGCAGATGGTCCTTCATGTTCAACACCATTATTGAAAGCTTGGATCTGAGAGAGATAGAGCTCTCTGGTCGAAAGTTTACATGGGCTAACGCTCTGCCAAACCCAACCTACGAAAAACTTGATCGAGTTCTTGCGAGCATGGAGTGGGAACAAAAATTCCCGCTGGTTACGGTGCAAGCTCTTTCGAGGGGAATATCTGATCATACCCCATTGTTCGTGGACTCGGGGGAGCCGAACCACGTGGGTAACAAGAACACCTTCTCCTTCGAGACGTCATGGTTTGAACGTGAGCGGTTCTTAGATTTGATAGCCAGGGAATGGGCTAAAGATGTTCGAGGCAAAACTGCTATTGAGCGGTGGCAAAATAAGATTAAGAACTTGCGAAGCTTCTTACGGGGTTGGGCTAAGCACCTTAGCGGTGTGTATAAGATTGAAAAGGATAGACTCCTGACTCTTATACAGGACCTGGACATTCAGGCCGAATCCAATATTTTGTCACCAGCAGAGCTTCAGGTTAAAAATGAGGCGGAGAAGAGGTTAAAAGAACTACTCCATGAAGAAGAACTGAAGTGGGCTTTACGTGCTAAAGTACGCAAAGTGGTCCAGGGGGACGCGAATACTCAGTTCTTCCATTTGATAGCTAATGGCAAACACAGAAAGAAGCGAATCTTTCAGCTTGAGCAGGACGAGGGTACTATTTTAGGTCAGGATAACCTAAAAACATACATTACCGACTATTATAAGCAGTTATTTGGACCTCCGGAGGATAATACTGTGTCCCTTGATGAGTCCAGAACTGAGGATGTACCTCAGCTATCGGCTGCTGATAATGAGATTCTGGTTGCCCCGTTCTCGGAGAAGGAGGTTTTTGATGCTATTGCACAGATGAAAAATAATAAGGCTCCCGGACCGGATGGTTTCCCGGCTGAGTTCTATAAGAAGTGCTGGCACATTATTAAGGGAGATTTACTACCTATGTTCCATGATCTGTTCTCTGGACAGCTTGAATTATTCCACTTGAATTTTGGGACTATCACACTACTTCCTAAGAAGACGGATGCGGTGAGAATTGAGCAATTCAGGCCGATCTGTCTCCTTAATGTTAGTTTCAAAATTTTCACCAAGGTCGGGACTAACAGGCTAACACATATTGCATATTCTGTTGTGCAACAGTCCCAAACCGCTTTCATGCCGGACAGAAATATCCTTGAAGGGGTGGTAGTCCTGCATGAAACGCTCCATGAAATCCACTCCAAAAAATTAGATGGAGTGATTTTTAAAGTGGATTTCGAGAAAGCGTATGATAAGGTCAAATGGCCTTTTCTCCAACAGTCTTTGCGTATGAAAGGTTTTGATGAAGCCTGGCGCAGACAGGTTGAATCATTTACGCAAAAAGGTAGTGTGGGAATTAGAGTTAATGATGACATAGGTCACTACTTCCAGACACATAAAGGCCTAAGACAAGGAGACCCGATGTCCCCTATCTTGTTTAACATTGTGGTGGATATGTTGGCAGTTTTGATAGGAAGGGCTAAGGAAAATGGTCAAGTAGGTGGATTGGTGCCTCATCTTATTGATGGAGGTGTCTCTATCCTACAGTACGCTGATGATAGAATCATCTTTATGAAGCATGACTTGGCTAAGGCGAGAAATACGAAACTAGTGTTATGCCTATTCGAACAATTGACCGGGTTAAAGGTTAACTTTCATAAGAGCGAGCTGTTCTGTTTTGGTAGGGCCAAAGATGAACAGGATGCTTATAGGCAATTGTTTGGATGTGAGTTGGAAGAGCTACCATTCTCATACTTGGGGATTCCTATCCACCATCGTAGGCTGACAAACAGAGAATGGAAGTGCATCGAGGACCGATTTGAGAAGAAAATGAGCTGCTGGAAGGGCAAGCTCATGTCATATGGAGGCCAATTAATCCTAATTAATCTGGTGCTCACGAGTATGCCGATGTTTCTTCTATCGTTCTTTGAGGTACCAGTTGGTGTTAGGAGGAGACTGGACTTCTATAGATCGCGGTTCTTTTGGCAGGGTGATGAGCTTAAAAGAAAATATCGGCTTGCTAAGTGGGATATCATCTGTAGACCGAAAGACCAAGGGGGTCTAGGTATTGAGAATCTCGAAATTAAGAATAAATGCCTTCTTAGCAAGTGGTGTGGAATCTCTCTTCGAGAATGATGCTATGTGGGCTCAAATCCTTGCGGCAAGTACCTCACATCAAAAACTTTGTCACAGTCACAAGACGGCCGACCGACTCGCCCTTCTGGAAGGGTCTCATGAAGGTCAAGCAGGCATTGTTTAATAGGACAAAGTTTGTTATTGGAAACGGCACGAGTACACGTTTCTGGGAGGATACTTGGCTTGGTGACACACCCTTAGCCATCCAATACCCCTCTTTGTACCTCATTGTTCAACGACGTGAGGTGTTTGTTGCATCGGTCTTTCAATCTACCCCCCTTAATATCCGGTTCAGACGAGTGCTAGCGGCAATCGTTGGGAAGAATGGCTCCGTCTAGTTAGGAGGCGATGGAAGTCCAGCTTTCTCAACAACCCGATGAATTCTGTTGGAAGTTGACTAAGTCTGGAGCATTCACGGTTAAATCAATGTATATTGATGTTATTAATTGAACTCCATTCCTACGTCCAAACTTGTTTGGGATGTCAAAGTTCCTTTGAAAATAAAAGTGTTTATGTGGTTTGTCCATAAACAAGTAATTTTAACTAAGGATAACTTGATAAAGCGTAATTGGACAGGACCTACTAGGTGTAGTTTCGCGATCGGGATGAGACTATTAAACACCTCTTTTTGATTGCCCATTGGCCAAGGTACTTTGGCAGATGGTCCACATTGCTTTTAATATCAAACCCCGAATTACATTAATCGTTATTTGGGACATGGCTCAATGGGATTGAGCCTAACTTAGCGAGACATATTCGGGTTGGAGCTTGTGCTTTCTTTGTGGACTATCTGGAATTGCGAAATGATTTGGTCTTTAACGAGAATATCATATATACATTTTTGCAGGTCTTATTCTCGACTACGGCATCGATCCGTTCGTGGTCGCTACTCACCTGCACGGAGGCCGGGGCATTTGGTTCTCGGGTGCGTCATTTGGGAGATGGTAGCTGGGATATCTTCAACCGGTTTGGATGGCGGTCATGTAATAGGATAGGCATTTAGTATCCCTATCTAGTTTAGCCAGCCGGTTATGGCATCTTGATTTGGCTAGATGATGTTTCTAGCTTTTTTTGGCTATGTGTGAGCTATTTCTGCTTTTCTTTGACTTGTGGAGACCTTTGGAACAATGTGGGCACTACTTTATTTTGGTAATAAGATGGCCGTATGCATCGTTCTGATGCAGAGGCCGGGGATTTCCCCTTTTCGAAAAAAAAACATCGCAATACAAAAATAAGGATGTCCTTGCCAGCTCGATAAGTACATGCATGCAGCACGCATATTTGACCAACAGACACTGGCCATGAGATTTGTCTATGTCTTCACTCCGGCCATGAGATTTTTTTTTGGCCAAGTGACAAACCTCCATGCAGTTGTATAGATCCGGAGCGTCGGGACGGTTTGAGAGTAGGCGTGTTTTTTTTTTGACCCGGAACAGTTCATTCCATTACTAAACTGGCTCAGCAATGTCGCTGGCGACCAGAACAGAAACAAAGTCTGGGGCATACTCGATCCACGACAGATCAGCAGCTCCCGATCTGAAGCCAAAAGCAGCTAGCTCATGTGCTACCTTATTACAATTTCGGTTACAGAAACTGAAACTAAATGATTCAAAGTTCGCATGGGAGATACTGCGCTTCTCCCGTAGGAGGACACCGATCAGCGCTCGTTCATATTCACCAGAATTGAGTGCATAGACAAGCACTTGGGAATCAGACTCAAGAATCACCCTGTGGATGCCCAGTTCCGCACTTGCTTCGGTAGTTAACACACATGCCAAAGCTTCTGCATGTAGAGGCCCTGTAAGATGCTCAAGTGTGTCGGCCTTTGCTGCTAGAAATTCACCTTGGTCAGTACGAGCAACACACCCCCATGCTCCTCTCACTGTGTCTGCATGATAGGATGCATCAAAATTGACTTTAACGACATCAGGTGGGGGTCGCTTCCACGTAACCTTGTCCTGGGGAGGCACTTGTACATGCTTCATAACACTTTTACTGAATTCATGAAGATACTGTCGGATATTATAGCAGATACTGTCGGTGCACCTCATCGTCTCTCCTGCATTTACCTTATTTCTGACTGACCACCATTCCCACAACAGGATAAGGGAAGTATCTCGCTTATTGTTATCCAAGCTCCATATGTGATCAAATACCTCTCCTGGCCCAGTGCACTCCAACAGAGCACTTCTTGTATCCTCTAGCTCCAAACCTCTCCAAACTTGCTTGACAGCTTTGCATTTTATGAACAGATGACCACCATCCTCATCCAGCCGGCCACACACTGGGCATCTTGTATCCAAGTCCACCCTTTTCCGTTTAATATTCATACGGAGGGGCAAGCTATTATGCGCAAACCTCCACAGAAAAATACGCACCTTCCCTGGCATCTCCAGGTTCCACAATCTTTGCCATTTATCCTCTCCCCTTCCCTGACTCAATGATGGGCCTGCATCATTGCCAGTTCTTGCATCTCTTATCCGGATACCAACATGATACACCCCTTTTACAGAGAATTTTCCTTTGGGGTCATAGTGCCATGCTACAAAATCATCCATATCCGGTCGCACCGGGATAGCGAGGATATGCGACACATCATCTTCATTGAAAAGGTCCCTTACTAATTGCTCATCCCAGGTTTCCCTAACCGGGTCCATTAGTTCAGAAACACGTGTGATAACAGTGTTCCCTCTTACTGATGTTGGTTTTCTAGTATCTCCTCAAGGAATCCACGGATCCTCCCACACTTTGATGTTATCACCCGACCCCACCCGCCAAACAATTCCTTCCTTGAGCAGATTAACCCCCTTCAGTATGCTTCTCCAGGTATAAGAAATACCCTCTCTTTCTGTCGCCTCAAGAAGAGAACAGTTTGGGTAGTAACGAGCCTTCAGTACTTGCGCACATAGTGTATCCGGAGCCTCGAGTAATCGCCACCCCTGCCTAGACAACATGGCCAGATTAAAAATATGCAGATCTCTGAACCCAAGTCCTCCATCCTTCTTCGATTTCGTCATCCGTTCCCAGCTTATCCAATGACATCGGCTTTTATCTTGTTGGCTCCACCAGTACCGGGCAATAAGTGCGCTGGTCTCTTCGCAAAGTTGCTTTGTGAGATCAAAACACGACATTGCGTACGTGGGTATCGCCTGAGCTACAGCCTTGATCAAGACCTCTTTCCCCGCCTTCGATAGCAGCTTTTCCTTCCACCCTTGAATCCTTTGCCAAATCTTCTGTTTCAAATATTCAAATTCCTTACTCCTGGCTGCTCCAATGTGAACTGGCAGTCCCAGATATCGTTGATTAAAGGACTCTACTGCTATGCCAAGGCCAGCCAGGACAGCCCCCCGTGTATTTACACTGGTTCCTTTACTGAACATGGCATTAGACTTCTCCTTATTAATCATTTGGCCGGATTGATCCTCATAAAGAGCTAAAATTTGTTGCAGTTTGGCTGCCCCCTCCACTGTTGCCTTCATAACAATTAGCGAATCGTCCGCAAAAAAAAAGGTGATTTATCTTTGGAGCTCCACGACATATCTGAACCCCCTGTATAGAGCCCTCCTGCTCCGCTTGGTACAACATAGCAGAGAAAGCCTCCGCACACATTATAAAGAGGTACGGTGACAACGGATCCCCTTGCCGGAGTCCTCTGCCTGGGGTGATCACTTCTGACAAACTCCTGTTAATCTTTACCCTGTATGAAACTGATCTAACGCACTTCATAATCAGGTGCACCCACTGTTCAGTGAAACCCATTCTGATCATGACCCGTTCTAGAAAGCCCCACTCAACGCGGTCGTACGCTTTGCTCATATCAAGCTTCACCGCCACCAGTCCCTTGCGCCCTCCCTTCCGTTTATGCATCAGGTGAGTGATTTCATATGCCAGGAGCACATTATCGGTGATCATCCGACCGGGGACAAATGCTGACTGTGTTGGCGAGATGATTTCAGGCAGGATTTCCTTGAGCCGATTTGCAAGCACCTTTGAAATCAACTTGTATAAAACATTACAAAGGCTTATAGGCCTAAACTCAGTGACCTTCTCTGGGTTTTTGACCTTGGGTATGAGCACAATAGTAGTTTCGCTCCATCCATTCGCATCGGAGCACCATTCAAAGACACCAAAGCACTTCCTCCTTCACTTTTGGCCCGACCAGCTCCCAAAACCGCTTATAGAATATGGCGGCATGCCATCCGGACCTGGTGCTTTCAAATCACCAATGGAATTTAGGGCCTCCTTGACTTCTCGCTCGTGAATTCACGGGTTAGGCGAGAGTTCATATCGTGTGTGACCGAGGTGTGCATGTGGGACAAGACACCTAAATCGTTGGAGATGCCCCGAGCTACATAAAGCCAACCATATAAATAGCAACACAAGCAATTGACCTATCAAAATTAATCAATCCACATAAGATTGCAGTATCCTGCCTGCGAACCGGTCAAGTGCCCTAAATAATTTGTGCCACCCATAGACGCCATGCACCAGAACCATTGCTAAAAAATAGGAGTACATGCATGGGACCTAAAGTAGAGATTCATCCATTTCTTAGCTGGGTTTCCTTTCTCCTACCCAAGATACAAACCTCCTGTCATACTAGCTTCCAGATCCAGCGACATTTCCTTATCACAAGCGGGTAGATCGAGCTGCTGTAACTTGTTCTAGTCCATGTGGATGTGGATGTGGATGGGAAAGAAGGCGGCAGGCTCCAATGCCTCCCGGACTGCAAACCATAGCAACCAGAGTATACAACGCACGAGCTATAATATAGCACCATGACCACACAAAAAAAGGTGATGGCTAGCTAGATGGGTACCCTGCCGGTTTATCGCGTTGCCCCTGTCGTGTTAAAGTTCATGGCGCTTCTCTGTCCTACTACTCCTATTATATGGACGTTCTATATAAAAGGTCCAGCTGTTGCTTTCGTGAAAAATATACCGCATCCTTTTTCTCTGTGAAAGGGATGATTAAAGAATGGGGCGGCACGAGATGATGAAGTATGCAGTGTGACTTCGGGAGGCATGTGCCTAGCGTAGGAGGCAGGCATGAAAGCCATGGAGCACCCGACGGTACGCTCTGCATCCGAGACGTCGACAGTCCGGGCTCGCTGGTGGCCCGATGTGCGTCATCTGCACCTTCGGAAGTTGCAACGTAACACAATTTTGAGGCAATCGAAGCTCCACTGTCAGGGTTTTAGGTGCGGCCGGTTGACCGTGTTGCCGCTGTCGTGTTAAAGTTCATGACGCTTCTCTGTCCTAGTACTCCTGTTATATGGACATTGTCTATAAAGGGTCCGTCTGTTGCGTTCATGAAAACTATATTGCATCCGTTCTCTCCGAGAAGGGGGAATTAAAGAATGGGACGACACGAGACGATGAAGTATGCAGCGTGACTTTGGGAGACAGGTGCCTAGCATAGGAGGCATGCATGAAAGCCATGGAGCACCCGACGCTACGCTTTGCATCCGAGACGTCGATAGTCCGGGCACGCCGGTGACCCGACGCGCGTCATCCATACCTTCGGAAGGTTGCAACGTAACACGGTTTTGAGGCTTAAGTGCGGCCAGTTGACCGCGTTGCCATTGTCGTATTATAGTTCATGACGCTTCTCTGTCCTACTACTCCTATTATATGGACATTCTGTATAAAGGCCCCATCTGTTGCTTTCGAGAAAAATATACTGCATCCTTACTCTCTGAGAAGGGGAAGATTAACGAATGGGACGACACGAGACGATGAAGCATGCAACGTGACTTTGGGAGGCAGGCGCCTAGCGTAGGAAGTAGGTGTGAAAGCCATTGAGCACCCAACGCTACGCTTTGCATCCGAGATGTTGACAGTCCGGGCTCGCCGGTGGCCCGAGGTGCGTCATCCGTGCCTTCAGAAGGTTGCAATGTAACACGGTTTTGAGGCAGTAGAAGCTCCACTGTCAGGGTTTTAAGTGCGACCAATTTATAGCGTTGCCGATGTCGTATTATAGTTCATGACGCTTCTCTGTCCTACTACTCTTATTATATGGACATTCTCCATAAAGGGCCTGTCTGTTACTTTCGAGAAAAACATACTACGTCCTTTCTTTCCGAGAAGGAGAGCGTTAAAGAATGGGACAGCACGAGATGATGAAGTATGCAGCGTGACTTTGGGAAGCAAGTGCCTAGCGTAGGAGGCAGGCGTGAAAGCCATGGAGCACCCAACGCTACGCTTTGCATCCGAGACGTCGACGGTCCGGGCTCGCCGGTGGCCCGACGTGCGTCATCCGTACCTTCGGAAGGCTGCAACGTAACGCGGTTTTGAGGCGGTACGAGTTCCACCGCCAGGGTCTCAGGGAGATATCATACTCCTAGGAGAGCTCAGCTGTGAATGTCGGCATGTGAGGTAGACGAAGCTGTGAAATGTGTGATGTTGATCCATTCCTAGGCCAGGTGCTTCTCACCTGCAATAAATAGTGATCAGTTGACACGTCGTGCATCCGGTCCGGCCAGCCGCAGGTTGGATGCCTAGGCTAGTAATTAGTATGGTCGCGCCGGAGAACGATGACCCGCGGCGTCGCATCACCTCGGCGCTGTCCTTGCCCACGGCGCGGCGCGTCAGGTCACGTCGGTGTTTTGCGTTTCAACGGACCTCGACGGTGAAACCAAATTTACCGTACCGGTAGGCCGGTGCCGCTTGGATTTGCCCCGGCTGCAGCGGCGGTCGTCCTTGTGGATCAGCCATGGATTGATTGCACCGAGGCTGATAAGGTCACGGGCGAACGCCGCACCCCAGGACTGGACCACGCCGCCGTCTAGAATGTGCAGGAACGACATGCATGCATGTGTCCGCTCCCCGAGGCGAGGCCCGTTGTCGAATCGATCGGAACGCCCCGGCCGCTTATCAGGTTAGGTTATCTGCAGCACAAGCTCGGGAGAGAGCTCTCATGGCTTATCTATCAGTCAAGGGCGAGAAGCAAAAGGAAAAAACGAACAGTTGTCTAAGTCAAGTTTATCTTCCCTTGATCTTGCATGAAGATTCGTATAAAAAACTTATTTTCTGTTTTTTCTTCTTATATACTGTACTCCCTCCGGTCCTTTTTACTCTGCACATTGCATTTGCCGAAAGTCAAATTTAGCTAAGTTTGACCAAATTTATATTAGAAATTATTAGCATCTATAATATCTAATAAATATAATATGAAAATATATTCCGAGATGAATCTAATGATATTGGTGTTGTTATGTAAATGTCAATAATTTTTTATATAAACTTGGTCAAAGTTGGATGAGATTGACTTCAGACAAACCTAATATGCAGAGTAAAAAGGACCGGAGGGAGTATCACTTAACTGAGACTTGGTTAAGTCTTAGTCGAATGAGACCTAGACACACCCAAAAACAAAGGTGGAGGAGAGCGAATGGAAACATTTGCGATTCGACGATGCAATCGACCCAGGTTATATCCACCAGGGAGGGCAGGAAACGAATTAAGAGCAACTCCAACGCGCGGACCCAAACGAACAGGCGCTTTGTCCGCTTTTCGACGGCTTGGGTCGGCCAGACGGACGTGCGTTTTCGCTTTTTTATTTGGGTCGACAAGTGTGTCTAACAGGAGGCCGACCCATTTCTACCGTCATGGCCGAAACTAACTTAATTAAGTGTAATTGTACATAAATGGTCGGTCAAAAGCCGGCCGAAGTCCATTTAAACATAACTAAAAAATTAAATAAACTCTAATAAACGCTACCCTAGTAGACCGCCTTGCCCTTGCCCTTGCCGTCATCGTCGCCACCGCCAGTGAGGTCAAAGAAGACGGGGGAAGGCCCAGCCCAACCGAACACAGCTTGATAGGCCGCCAGGGCAGCCTCCTCCGGCGTCTGCGGCGGCGGCATAGCAGCGAGCCGGGCGCGCTCCTCCTCCTCCTCCTCCTCAAGTCGCAGCGCTCCTCGTCGTGGCGCAGCTGCTGCTCATATTGCACCTGCCGCTCGCCGCCGGCCCCCTCCTTGGCGAGCCAATGCTCCTTCCAGCGTTTTAGGTGAGCCGCCTCTTCTTCCGGCGTGGAGGCGTAGTAGCAGGGAGGTGCGCTCACCCACTCATAGAGTTGGCGGGTCCACGAATAGGACTCCTCCAACCAAGTGGGGGGCGGCGATGACCGCTTCTGCGTGAGTTTTGGCTCGCGCTCTGGATCCGGCTCGGCCTTGGGCTCGACGAGGGGCGGCACCGACGGCTGTGGCGGAACGAACATGGGTGCCTGGACGGAGTCCGCCGCCGCGGACAAAACTTGGGCTTGCTCCAACCCATCCCAATGGGCGTCCTCCTCAAGTCGGCTCGCCTCCATCGCGTGCTATAGGGGCTCCTCGAGGGCGGCTTGGTACTTCGTCTCCGCCTCCTCTTCCTCCGGCTTTACTTGCAGGGGCGGCGGTGGAAGGTCGTGGTCGATGTGGTTGCCGAGGCGGCGCTCCTCCTCGTGCTCTAGCGCAAACCAGCGCTCCCAGTTGGGAGAGTCTGGCGCGTAGGCACGCATGACACACTGCTCCGGCGTAAGGAGCTCACGCCGTTGGGAAACCTCCTCCGCGTGCGCCCGAGCGCACCGCGGCACCGCTAGATGGGATATGATGTGGGTCCATATGCCAGTTGTGCGGCAAGTTCACATCTAGATACGACACGGGCTGGCGATACTGCCAGTGCCACCGTGCCTGATGGACTGGGATGTACAGCCGCTCCCACTCCCGCGGTGGCGTGCCGCGTCTAGCTGGCGGCGATGTAGCAGGTGCCCGCGGGAAGAGCTCGCTCCGACGCTGAACCTCCCCTTCTTCCCTCCCTTCCTGCTGGAGATTCCCATGACTTTGCTTTGGTTTGCTGCTGGTTGGCTGGCTAGGGTTTCCTGGTCGCCGGCGAGGGAGCAAAGGTGGCCAGATGTGGACGGGAGGAGTGGATGAGGCCGGCCCCGCCGCACACGTCCACTAAAAAGGGCGGGCACGCGGCCCTTCCACACACTACCAGTGGGCCCTTTGTTGGTGGCCACATTAATTATGACTGCTAGGGTGGTTGGCGGCCGACATGCGGGGCCGCGGCAGACATCGAAGGAACGCGTGGCGCTTCAGACACAATTTTAGACCGGAAATAGATCTAGGCGGATGCGAAGTACACGACTTTTGAGAATGGGTCGACGCATCGGGTCAGTGTTTTTATTCATGACAACCCAGCCGGACGTGGGCGGAGGAAATGGGTCACCCTTGCTCTAACCATGCGTGGCATCGGCAAGCCACTGGCGCATCACCGCCAACAACAACCGCTAATAAACACCCCGGCCAGCTACCATACCAGTTCGATGGGTTCATGTGATCGACGGACTACTAGCTTGTACACGCGGACGCTTTGAACACGAGGGCGGAGGTGCCGATGGAGCCTCGGCGGCGCGGCGGGAGCGGCACCTGGCACTGGCATTGGCAGGGAGCCGCGCGCGCGTGAAACAGATGACGATTGTTCATTTGCTTGCCGTGCCAAACTGCCAAACGGCGCCGTGGCATAGACACCTGGATCCTCGCCATTTCCTCCCCCGGTACCTTTGCATGCGTCGTTGTCCTTCATCTTTGGCATCACACTTTCTCCTCTCCGGCAGTGCATGCATGCTTTACATATGTTCCAGATGAGGCCGCTGTCCAGCTGACGCCATGCCTAAAGGGTAGTACTACTAGGAAGCACTGTCTGTACTCCACGGCTCCTCATCGTGCGTTCCGGTTGCGCGATAAGCTTGTCCCAACTTCTACTACAGTAGGAAGTACTGTACTCCACTGAATACCTAAACTGGTTTAAACACCGGAAACCGATTAAAACTAACCACGTGAACTGGAACGATTGGGACTTCTGTTTGATTAAGGGGGCAGCACACTTAGGCAAAGTGCCATAGAAAACGAGTATGCCTCTTGAGCCGGAAGAAAGTGCAAACTAAAGATGCAACGGAGCACAGGCACCAATATCTTCTTAGTTAAACAACGATCATCACACCTGGAACCGGTTACTTCAGAAGCTACATAAAACCAAACCGTATAAACAATAACACAGGCAGTTGTCCAATCAAAATTAATAAATCCATAGCAGATTGCGATCCTGCCTTTGTACTCCTGATCAGTGCCCCCAATGATTTCTACGCCCACCCGAACTGTTCCTTTGGATGCTACGGCGACACATCGCGATGCAAAGTTAACGAGGTCCTTGCTTCTCGAAAAGTACATGCATACATACATGCATATGGGACCGAGCAATGCTAGACTTACGTATGACTTACAACAGTTTTTACGTAAAGTCAACGTGGAGGATTGTGATTGGAATTAGGGGAGGAACGGGCCCACCCACTGAAATTTGAATTAGTTGAAAAGTTACGTTAAAAGTACGCAAATTTTACGTAAGTGTAGGATTTTCGTATTTGAACCCACAAACAACGGCCAAGGGCATCCATCCTCAACGCAGACCCTTTGCTCCGGCCTCAAATGTCCATGCAGTAGCTTTTTTTATATCTTGGCCAAGTGACAAACCTCAAGGCAGTTACATAGATGACCAAATATTACATGTAATCGATAGGCTATTGTAGCGAGATGGAAGAGAAGGGCCATGGGGGTCCCTGTCCCCCGGACAGCAAACCAAAGCAACCATGAGAGCTACTCTACGGTGCAAACATGTGGGCTTGACCACAAAAAAGCTGGAGCACATACTCCCTTCGTTTCGAATTACTTGTCGCACGTATGGATGTATCTAGATGTATTTTAATTCTAGATACATCCATTTCATACAACAAGCCCTACGTATGAAGGGGTTTGACGAAGCTTGAAGGAGCCAAGTTGATCTTTCACGCAAAAAGGGAGTGTTGGAATTAAAGTGAATGACGATATCGGGCATTACTTCCAGACACACAAGGGCTTGAGGCAAGGTGATCCAATGTCTCCTATCCTTTTCAACATAGTTGTTGATATGTTGGCAATCTTGATAGGAAGGGCAAAGGAGGCAAGACAAGTAGGTGGCTTGGTGCCTCATCTTGTAGATGGTGGTGTGTCCATTCTGCAGTACGCCAATGATACTATCATTTTTATGGAGCACGACTTGGTAAAGGCGAGAAATATGAAGCTGGTTTTGTGCCTTTTTGAGCAATTGTCCGGTCTGAATATCAACTTCAATAAAAGCGAGTTGTTCTGTTTTGGTAGAGTCAAAGATGAAAAAGATGCTTACAAGCAACTGTTTGGTTGCGATCTGGGGACTCTTCCGTTTACTTACCTTGGTATTCCCATTCACCATCGTAAGTTAACTAACAGCGATTGGAAGTGTATTGAAGATAGGTTTGAGAAGAAACTGAGCGGCTGAAAGGGCAAACTTATGTCGTATGGAGGCCGGTTGATTCTTATTAATTCGGTGCTCACGAGTTTGCCTATGTTTCTCTTATCCTTTTTTGAGGTTCCAGTTGGAGTTAGGAAAAGGCTGGACTTCTATCGGTCTCGTTTCTTCTGGCAGAGCGATGAAACTAAGAGAAAGTACCGCCTAGCCAAATGGGATGTCATCTGCCGACCAAAAGACCAAGGGGGTCTTGGGGTTGAGAATCTTGAAGTTAAGAACAGATGCCTTCTAAGTAAGTGGCTATATAAGTTATCTGCCGAGACTGATGCAACTTGGGCGCAGATTCTTCGTAACAAGTATCTGCACTCTAAAACCTTGTCGCAGGTAACGGTTCGACCCACTGATTCGCCCTTCTGGAAGGGGTTAATGAGGGTTAAAGCTACTTTCTTTAACAGAACAAAGTTTGTTGTCGGGGATGGCAATAACACTCGTTTACGGGAAGACACTGCTAGGTGATGCACCATCGGCACTCCAAAGATTCGGCGCTTTATCGCATTGTGCAGCGACGTGATGCTCTGGTTGCAACGAGTCTGCAATCGGTTCCTCTTAACATCCGATTTAGGAGGGTACTGTTGGGTGATCGGTGGGAGGATTGGATTCATCTGGTGAGTAGACTTATGGAGGTTCAGCTTACTAATCAGCCTGATCAGTTGTGTTGGAAACTTACTAGATCTGGTGAGTTCACAGTCAAGTCGATGTACATTGATGTCATCAACTCTAGTGTAATTCCTAGTTCCAAACACGTTTGGAAAGTTAAGGTTCCTCTGAAAATCAAAATGTTTATGTGGTTTGTGCATAAACAAGTCGTTCTAACGAAGGATAACTTGATTAAGCGCAACTGGACAGGATCTACTAGGTGTAGTTTCTGTGATCAGGATGAAACCATCAAGCACCTTTTCTTTGAGTGCCCGATGGCGAGGGTGTTGTGGCGCTCGGTGCAGATTGCCTTTAACATTACTCCTCCGAATTCGGTCAGGTCGTTGTTTGGAACGTGGCTGCTGGGTATAGAGGCCGAAACAGCTAGACAAATTCGTGTAGGAGCATGTGCGTTGTTATGGGCAATTTGGAATTGCAGAAATGACTTGGCTTTTAACAGAACAACAACTATTCATTTTTGCGTGTTCTATTCAGCCATCGCGCTTAATCCGACTTGGTCATTACTCACTCCGGCGAGAGGCGGTCTTGCGTTTAGTTCTTGGATCTGTCCGGTGGGAGATGGTAGCGCGGGATATCTTCAACCGGTTTGGATGACGTTCATGTAATACGATAGGCGCCTAGTTTACCTATCTCTCTATATGTTGCCAGCCGGTTGTGGCTTTGGGCAGTGTTTTATTTTGCTTGCTCTGTGTGAGCCAGTTTCCTTTGTTGCAACACTTTATAAGACTTTGTTGAACTACTTATTTATTTATAAATGTGGCCGTATGCATCTTTCTGATGCAGAGGCCGGGGATTCCCTCCTTTTTGAAAAAAGACACATCCATTTCAGTGACGAATAATTTGGAACTAAGGGAGTACAACGTAACGTGACATAGGCAGTAGCTGTCGTATTACTGCGGCAACAACAAGCAATTACAGGCCGTGGAGTGTGTATACTATATAGAGTCCGTTGCTTTCGAGAAACGTATCGTCGTGATGGCGCCCCGCGTCCATGGCAGCAGGCCGTCGGCGGTGAAGTATGCAACGTGACTTCGGGAGACAGGCGCCTAGCGTAGGAGGCAGGCGTGGTGAAAGCCAAGGAGCACCCGACGCTACGCCTGCAGCCAAGACAGTGACAGTGCAATGCAGGCTCGCCGCTCAGTGATGGTCTGACGTAGGTAACCCGTACCACGGGAAGGTTCCAACCCAGCCCAAGCATGACGTAACAGAAAAAGAGAGTAGAATAACACGTGGTGGTACAAGTGTAGAACCTCTACGGCTCCACCGTCGAAGAGATCAGAGCGCTAGGTACGTACTCTCTACTTTCCGGTTTATAGGGCTCAATTAAAAAATCTCACTAATCAAGGTAGATGGTGAGTGGTGAAATATTTTTTGTAGTTTTGCAAAAGCACTTAATTAATGCTTTTTTTCTCAAAAAATTATGTTTATCAATGCATTAATTGCAATGCATGCATGCATAAAGTACATGCATTGATCAATTTTCTTTTAATAGTTGCATGCAATGATTTAATGCAACTTGGAATCTGAACATGTGATGGAAAACAACCAAATTGAGCCTTATAAAATGGAAAAACTAAAATTTTGAGATAAGCCCTATAAACCGGAAAGGGGGGAGTACGTTCTAATCAGGTAACCCATGATTTTTTTTCAGGAAAAACTTTCAATCTATTCATCTTCAATCATGGTAGTACAACGAACACTAGGAATAATAAAAATTACATCCAGATCCGTGAACCACCTAGCGACGACTATAAGCACTGAAGCGGCCGAAGGCGCGCCGCTGTCATCGCCCCTCCCTCGCTCCGGGCAAATCTTGTTGTAGTAGACAATTGGGAAGTTGTCGTGCTAAGGCCCCATAGAACCAACGCACCAGAACATCAACCGCCGCCGATGAAGAGTGTAGATCAGAAGGATCCAACCTGAGGACACAGGAGTATAGACGAACGAACTGATCCGAGCAGATCCACCCGAGACAGATCCGCCGGAGACACACCTCCACACGCCCACCGACGATGCTAGACGCATCACCGAAACGAGGGTTAGGCAGGAAGACCTTTATTCCATCTTCAGGTAGTCGCCGCCGTCTCGCCTTCCTGAGGACACGAACCATAACAAAACTCAAAAAAATCTAAAAACAGAGCCCTCCCACCGGCAAGGGCCGAGATCCACTCCGCCGCCATGGCCCTAAGGTCACAGGAGACGGGGCAGACCGGCGCCGGCGCCGGCGGGAGGCAAGAGGAACCCTAGCTTTTTGAAAGCCGGCGGGTGGCTAGGTCGTTTAATGATTTAATCTGAATCGAATCCAATCGAGAGAGGATGTGTCGCGCCCAGGTAACCCAGGATGCTCCTGCACAAAAGCTTTGAGTTATCACTGTATATAAACGCCAGCGTGTCAGATATAGTAGATGAAGCTCTGGAATGTGTGATATAGGGGCAGTTTGGTTCGTGTCCATAGCTGGTGACGCCTGGCCTGGGGGCTGCCTGGAATTTCCTGCTGCATGTTTGGTTGATGTCCACGAAAAGAGGAAGTACGCCTGGCCTGGACAACGAAATAGTGTAGTTAGCCTGGTGGAAAACGAGGCAAGATGATTAGCCTGGTCCCAGGCGTCCTTTTTTGGATGCCTGAACATGCCTGGTGCAGCAGCCTGAAAGTAACTGCATATATTAATTGATGTCGTGCAGAAAACGAGGCAAACAGGGAGCAAACATCGACGGGTTAGAATCCAGCAGGCCAGGCTATGAACCAAACACTCCTTCCATATGCTAGCCTGACCAGGCAACTTTTTTTTCTTCAGATTCTCACGCCTGGCCAGTCAGCAAAATTTCCCAGGCGTGGAGTTCAGGACATGAACCAAATTGCCCCATAGGCCTGCTTCTCACTGCAATAAATATGGATCCTGATGCGGGTCGTCAATTTTTCCCTCTCGGCTGGGGTAAACTGATTCCATTTCACCGACGAGTCCCGGATCTACATCCCTTCTGTCAGCCGTTTCGGCAACCGGTGATGGGAAGGGATCCGATGCCTTGGTTTCTGTCATTTAGTTTGGGTTAGGATTTTTCTCACATGGATGACACTTTATCTTTAAATTGGCCCTTCGGATTTGGATCCATCTTGATTGTGTTTGTGGATACATAGTCTGCGAAGTTTTGATGTAGATTCATGCCATCTTGTTCGGATGATGTCAGGATTTCTAGTCACTCATGTGCAACAATGAGATTTGATGTCAGACACTTAAGACCGAGTAAGAGTACAATGGCAACAACGGCATTGTTCCTTAGGGCCACGTGCACAAAAACTTTTCGACTATCATCATCATCAAGGTCTGGCCAGCTTCAATAAGGAGCGGGCAGTATGTTAAAAGACTCGTTCTAGTGGATGTAACGACCGCTTGTATGGTCCAAAATCTTGTTGTAATTTTTACTACTCCCTCCGTTCTAAAATAACTGTCTTGAGCTTAGTATAAATTTATACTAGAGCTAGTACAAAGTTAAGACACTTATTTTGAGACCAAGGGAGTATATTTTAAGATACATTGTATTTCCAATGATCTGGATCCCTTTTGAAATGGAAATAATGAATACGTTTTTGCTGGGCACAACACATCCGGGTCCGAGCATTCCACATGATTCCCTTTGCTTCAAGTATTGACACGTCCCCGCATGATGTGATCCCCGTAGGTTGGATGTGTCGGCCGTATAGGTGGTGTTGTCGCCGTCACGAGGTGGCCGCCGCCGGAAAAGGATTCCCCCGCCGCATCACCACCTCGACGCTGTACTTGCGCGTACGTGCTCGCCGGCCCCCGGCCCCGGCCACGCGTCACGTCGCGTCTCAGTGTTAGTACCTTTCATCGGCGCACGACGACGTCGACGGCGTAGCTAAATTACCGTCCCGAGATGGCCGTTTGTTCTGCAGTAAAAGAAGACGGACCATTGCTGGTACCTACCAGTACCACTGCAACTTCTGACAACGAACCTGCAGATCCGTGGATTCTGGAGGGCGTCAGGACGCTGGACAGATCGCTGCGTTGCAGGGTATTTCCAGATCCCAATCCCCGTTGGTTTGCAGCACCGGAGCACACACATCGGGGTGCTGTGTCCGGCGATGAACAGCAATATACAATGAGCTGCACGGAAACCCAGCCCTCGGGTGGCCGGTCAAGCAAGATTCGCGTAGCCCATGGCTTTCCATGTTCTGATCTGCAGCGGCGGCGGTCGTCGGGCTATGTATGGGTTGATTGCATCAACACCGGTGAGATCAGGTCACGGGCGCCCGTCTGCAGACCAGACCAGGCCAGGCCAGGCCTGGACCGGACCACCGCCTAGAACAAACAGCACGCACGCATGCGCTTGACTGCTCCTCTGTCTCTTCTTCTCCAGTACCCACCCCTCAAGGCGAGGCACATTGTCAAATTCTTCTGAACACCCTGACCTGACCGCCGCCACGCCCTGGTGACTTACCAGAGAGCTTCGTCAAGAGCAGCAAGAGAAATGCACGAAAACGCCAGGCGCAAACAGGAATTACTACGAAAAGATAGTACGCAATTTGATGTTGCATTGCATTGCATTGCAGTCCAGGTTCGGTTCTCCACTGGGGCAGGAGAGGAAACCACCATGTTCCATGTGTCACATGGCATCCTCAGTCACCGGCCACCGCTGGCGCATCACCAACAACAACAACTCCTGGCTACCCAGTTCGATCTGTATACACGACACGGACGGGCGGTTTAAACATGGCGGACATGTGCCAAATATATGCGGCACATCACTAGCAGCTAGTATAATAGAATAAGCTAATGGCCGCCCGACTATGCGGCGGCGACGGCGTCCCCGGCGCCGCCCGAGCCGCCGCCGCTGCCGGACTGGTCCGACGGGGCCTCCCGGATGGATGTGATGGTGCAGTTCTGTTCCATGAGCTCGTCCTTCTTGATCTGATGCTCCCTGCACTCCTGGCTGCAGAATGCCACCTCGCCCCTGCACGACACAGACAGACAAGGGAATTCAGCATCAGTCCATCATGTCACAGACATCTTCAGAGAATAATTTTAAACCTTCTTTTATTGCAGTAAAGAAACCATGCATCTTTTTTAGTATTTGGTTAAGTCTGTGTGGTTGATGACAGATTGTGACAATTAAAGAAATACTGGAGTTAGATGGCACCGAGTGACCAAGTTTATGGTATGATAATCAGACAACAACTCATATGATTGGCCGATTAATATTCTTTATGGGTTGCTTAGGGGAGCACAGTATGTGGTCTTGACTCTTGACAAGTAAACTAGGCCTAAACGCATCCCAAAAATTTTATATTTTGGGACAGGACAGTTCATACATGATTCAGGGACCAAAATTAAATGAGGAAAAAAAAATAAAAAGCTATGAGCAGACCATGCACCAACAGTACATGTCTGATTAGCAAATACATACACCGAGTACTGCTATTAATTAACATGGTAGAGCAAGCCAATAATGTATCGGCAACAAATAATATGCCGAGAGAGAAGGTTCGCATCGGCATATTCTGAAGAAAAAAAATACAGGAGGGAATAAGATTCATACTATGAACAAGTAAGAATTGATGGACTGCTTATACTAGCGTCGAATCAGCATTACCTTTCTAATGAACGAGGTTCGTCAAATTACTACTCGACTAAATTAAACAGATGGAGTTCCAAATAATTAGCACTGGATTTTCATAATTGAAAACGGATCATGAATAACCCCCCTGCACATATAAACCAGGAGAACCACGAGACGGTCACGGAATTTCGCATCTAAGCAAGCATGTCCGGAGAATCGTAGGCTGCCGGCAACATGATAAGAAGATTCGATCTAGGTGCAGTGCAACCCTGACGTGGAAAACGAGCGAGCGGCGCGGAATTCGCACCGCAAAGCAACACGAGCGATTGATCGGCGCCCGGCCAAAAATCACCAGCAGGCCACCGAAAACGGACAAAAATGGAACGCATGGCCGAAACACGAGGATTTCACCGGACATTTCCGAACAGAGAATGGGAAAGCAGGGACGCCGGTGGTACCTGTAGATGTAGGTGTCCTCGCCGGGGCCGAGGGGCTTGGCGCAGAAGCCGCAGGCCGACAGGAACGCCGCCGTGATCATCAGCCCGGCGAAGGCGTCCCGCCCGGGAGAGGGGTAGCCGCCGCCGCCGCCGCCGCCGCCGCCGCCCGTCCCCACCGCGCCGGCCGACACGGAGGAGGACGGCCGCGCGCGCGCCTGCTTGTCCTTGTCGTCGTCGCCGCCGCCGCCGCTGCCCTGGCGCACCTGCTTGGGCACCGACGGCATGGACGCCAGGCTGGTCGTCCGGCGCATCAGCATGCTCCTCTGCCGCTTGCCGAGCATCTCGCCGGGCCGGATTCGCGCCGAGCTCGCTGGCTCCCGCCCCGCCGCTGTCAATCCCTGATTCGGTACGGCGGCCTTTCTGTCCCGAGATTTGGAGAGAGACTGGACGGTGGGGAGAGGGGTTTTGGGGGAGGAGCAGCGGGGCAGGGGCATAAAAAGAGGAGGAGGGGCCGGGCGCGTCAGATCTGGGCCGTCCACTCCCCACTCGAGACACCTGGACGCTTGTTGATCTGATGGTTTTTTGGCATGGAATTACAGCGATTAAGGCACATTGTTAGGGTTACCCCTCGCGCCGCCCACATGTCTCTGTGCCGTAAAACCATCCCTTCTCTGTTAATCCAGGACGGGGAATGGCTGCTCCATGTTATGTGCATGATGGTTTCTGCTGTGGTGGAGGAAAAATGGCTGCTACACAGGATCCTAGTATGATATTTGGTGTTAGAAGATACCCCTTTGCTTGAAAAACGTTCTTATATTATGGGACGGAGGAAGTAATAAAACCCAACAAATCTATTTTATTTGGTGTTAACATAACACAACATCATGTTATTATGATCCATGTTGCTTTTTCTTTTTATTTAATCAAGTTGTTCTATTCTCATTAATTTGATCTATATAGTGGTGGCACGAGAGTTTCGCGACGCACATTTATGATGGGAGATATGTGGGTTGTGCGAACTGTTGCTACACGTGACTAGCCTAGATTAAGGAAACAATAGTGGAGTTCAGGTCGTGTTCATCCGTAATGACGGCACACCACATTTGGATTCACTCACATCTTTTTCGGGAGCACTTTTAATAGACGGGTGGCGTTATGTGGCTTGATAGACTGGCGTCAACTTGTGTCTCACTTTTTCGCTGGAGCACTTATCTGGCACGTCATACATCTGGCTTCGAGCTAGAGTATGACTTTTGTTTTTTGTCCTTTTGCATGCGTTAGCATAGATATCATGACAAACAAGATTTACGTTACGCCACTTTGTTTTTTTTTTTAGCTTTTCCCCGAACGTTCACTGACTAGGTGAGGTTCTAAAATCACCAAAATTGTGTACCACCACCTACCCCCCACTATGACATATACAAGAATACAACACAAGTTCACATTATCATGACCAATGTTACTGTCATTGGTTGGGCCTTTTTTTGTTTTCACTAATGTTTTCTGTGTATTTGGTGGCAGAGTTTTGTAATTGTTAGATCAATGGCCTTTGGTGCCACATTATAATGTGAGACATGTGGGTTGCACAAACTGTCTAGTAGGCGAAATTAAGACGAAGTTCCATCTATGTTATCTCATAAATGAAGGCACATTACATTTGTTGTTCGGAATCGCCCATATCTTTCCGGTAGCACTTTTAATGGAAGTGTGTTATGTGGCTTGATAGATCGACGTCAACTTGTGTCTGACTTTTTTGTCGGGTCACTTATCGAGCACGTCACATGTTTGGCTTTGAGCTAAAGTACTGAAGGAAATATGCCCTAGAGGCAATAATAAAGTTGTTATTTTATATTTCCTTATTTCATGATAAATGTTTATTATTCATGCTAGAATTGTATTAACCGAAAAATCGATACATGTGTGGATACATAGACAAAACACCGTGTCCCTAGTAAGCCTCTACTAGACTAGCTCGTTAATTAAAGATGGTTGAGTTTTCTAACCATAGACATGTGTTGTCATTTGATAAACGGGATCACATCACTAGGAGAATGATGTGATGGACAAGAACCATCCGTTAGCATAGCATATTGATCATTCAGTTTTATTGCTATTGCTTTGTTCATGTCAAATACATATTCCTTCGACTATGTGATTATGCAACTCCCAGATATCGGAGGAATACCTTGTGTGCTATCAAACGTCACAACATAACTGAGTGATTATAAAGATGCTCTACAGGTATCTTTGAAGGTGTTTGTTGAGTTGGCATAGATCGACATTAGGATTTGTCACCCGATATCAGAAAGGTATCTCTGGGCCCTCTCGGTAATACACATCATAAGCTTGCAAGCAAACGACTAAGGAGTTAGTCACGAGGTGATGTATTACGGAATGAGTAAAGAGACTTGCCAGTAATGAGATTGAACTAGGTATGAAGATACTCGAATCTCGGGCAAGTAACATACCGATGGACAAAGGGAAAAACGTATGTTGTCATAACGGTTCGAGCGATAAAGATCTTCATAGAATATGTGGGATCCAATATGAGCATCCATGTTCCGCTGTTGGTTATTGAAAGGAGAGGTGTCTCGGTCATGTCTACATAGTTCTCGAACCCATAGGGTCCGCACGCTTAATGTTCGATGACGATATAGTATTATATGAGTTATGTGATTTGGTGACCGAATTTTTGGAGTCCCGGATGAGATCACGGACATGATGAGGAGTCTCGAAATGGTCGAGAGGTAAAGATTGATATATAGCACGATGCTATTTGGACACCGGAAGTGTTTCGGCGGGTACCGGGTACATATCGGATCATCGGAAGGGGTTCCGGACACCCCCAGCAAAAGATATGTGCCTTATGGGCCAAGAGGGGAAACACACCAGCCACAAGGGGCTGGTGCGCCCCCCATATGGACTGACCTAAGTGGAGAAGGAAAGAAAGGGAATAGGATTCCCCCTTCCTGTCCCCTTCCCCCTCTTTCCTTCCCCCTTCGATAAATATGGTAGGGGGGCGAATTGGGGAGGGACCCCAAGTAGGATTTGGCCTACTTGGGGTGCCCCTTGACACACAACATCAATTGTTAGTCGTGTGCAGCGCCCCCCTCCACCGTTTACTCCCGCGGTCATATCTTTGTAGTGCTTAGGCGAAGCCCTACGCGGATCACTTCACCATCACCGTCACCAAGCCGTCGTGCTGACGGAACTCATCTACTACCTCGACAAACTTGCTGGATCAAGAAGGCGAGGGACATCACCGAGCTGAACGTGTGCAGAATTCGGAGGTGTCGTACGTTCGGTACTCGATCAGTGGATCGCGAAAAAGTTTGACTACATCAACCGCATTGTGAAACGCTTCCACTTACGGTCTACGAGGGTACGTAGACACACTCTCCCCTCGTTTCTTTGCATCTCCTAGATAGATCTTTCATGAGCGTAGGAAATTTTTTAAAATTGCATGCTACGTTTTCCAACAAGTACAACTTTTGTTTTGCTTTTTACATGCATTATGCTCGACACCATGGCGTCAAACAACACTTTCCTAAACACTAAAATCTGAAATCCTGTGCTCTTTAAGATTTGACGGAGCTAATTCAAAAGATCTCTGGGTAGGGGATCCGGAGCTAGGCGTCTAGACACGATGGTTATATAGACATGAGGTTTACCTAGGTTCGGCTTCTCCAAAGAGATAACACTCTACGTCCTGCTTGTGTTTATCGAGATGGATTGGGTGCAAAGTGCAAATGATCTATGATACATCTCCAACGTATCTATAATTTATGAAGTACTCATGCAATTATATTATCCATCGTAGATGTTTTATATGCATTTATATGCTATTTTATATGATTTTTGGGACTAACCTATTAATCGGACGATGCTTCGGTGCCTTAAGGCACCTACCTTTGTGTCTATGACATGTGGGCCCAACAGGTGGCTGGCCTACATGTCAGTGACCCAAAGGTAGGTGCCTTTAAGGCACCGAAGCTGTGTCCCTATTAATCTAGAGCCCAGTGCCAGTTTTTGTGTTTTCCTTGCTTTTGAGTTCTATAGAAAAGGAATACCAAACGGAGTTCAATTGATGTGCCAATTTTTGATGATTTTTTATGGACCAAAAGAAGCCCTTGGAGTAAAAGAGTTGGGCCAGAAGAGTCCCGGGTTGTCCACGAGGGTGGGGGGCGCGCCCACCCCCCTGGGCGTGGGCCCCTATCTCGTGGACGATTCGGAGACCCCCCTGACATGAGACCGACGCCAAAAATTCCTATAAATACAGAAACCTCCAGATAATAACCTAGATCGGGAGTTCCACCGCCGCAAGCCTCTGTAGCCATGAGAGATCAATCTAGGCCCTCTCTGGCACCCTGCCGGAGGGGGCCATCAACACCGGAGGCCATGGGGAAGGATCTCGGAGGGGCCATCATCGCCATGAAGGCCAAGGACCAGAGGAGGAACCTCTCCCCATCTAGGGGGGAGGCCATGGAGGAGGAAGCACAAGGGGGAGAACTTCTCCTCCCCTCTCTCGGTGGCGCTGGAGTGCCATCGGGAGGGAAATCATCGCCGTGGTGATCGTCTTCATCATCATCACCATCCTCATCTCTTTTACGCGGTCCACTCTCCCGCACCCCGTTGTAATCCCTACTTGAACATGGTGCTTTATGCCACATATTATGATCCAATGATGTGTTGCCATCCTATGATGTTTTGAGTAGATATCCTTTGTCCTAGAGTTGATTGATGATCTAGTTTGGTATGAGTTGTATGATTTATTCTAGTGTTGTTCTATTGTGCCGTCCGTGTCACGCAAGCATGAGGGATTCTCGCTGTAGGATGTTGCAATATGTCCATGGTTTACTTATTGTCTGCGTTGCTTGAGTGACAGAAGCATAAACACGGATAAGTGGGTCACGACGTATGGGATAAAGGGGACTTGATATGTTAATGCTATGGTTGGGTTTTACCTTAATGATCTTTAGTAGTTGCGGATGCTTGCTAGAGTTCCAAGTGCATATGATCCAAGAAGAGAAAGTATGTTAGCTTATGCCTCTCCCTCATATGAAATTGCAATGACGACCACCGGTCTTGTTAACAATTGCCTAGGACAATTCCGCGCACCAACCCATCATTATTCCACACTCGCTATTTATAATATTTAGTAATATATTCTAAATATATGATAACAGCACCTACTTTTATGTTTTAGCTCTTCGATATCGTACAAAGTTATCCTCTTCATACCCACAACGTAGTTTTATTTCTCGTTTCTAGTTGGAAGCAAACGTTCGGTGTACGTAGAGTCATATCAGTGGCAGATAGGACTTGAGAGAATATTGATCTTGCATTTAGCTCCTTGCGAGTTCGACACTCCATGCTTACCACTTCCACCTTTGGGAATTGCTACGATGATTCCCTGCACTTGGGGATTATCAAGCTCTTTTCTGGCGCCGTTGCCGGGGAGCAATAGCGTGGGGTTGATATTCTCGTGTGTGCTTGTTTGCTTTCTTCACTAAGTAGATTTTGTTTTTCCTTTTTCTTTCTCTTTATTTGTGGCTGAAACATACAAAAAAAATTAAAGAATAAAAATACAAAAAAAATACTTGCCTCTCATGCCTAAAAAGTTTTTCAAAAAGAGAAGTGATTGGAAAGTTATGCATTGAAGAAGTGAGGGTCAACCTTGAGCACTTGTGTTCATGCTCACAGAAACGATGTAGAATTTTTTATGGAAGTTTCTCTGTAAATAATTATCGCCTTGTATATATCCATTGTATTATAAAAATAATGTGCCAAGCTTTGGTTTTAGGATGATTAGATTGCTTGTTTACTATGTGCAGAACAAAAACAGAAACTTTGGTTGTAGCGTGTGATTTTACATTTTTTACTGGAAGGTCAAATGGGTCTGAAATTTTTTGCACATTACTTATGTACAAATTTTTCAAATTTTCATATTTATTTCATAATTTTTGGATTTACAGAAGTTTACTAAACTTCCATATTACTACAGACTGTCCTGTTTTTGACAGATTCTGTTTTTCGCGTGTTGTTTGCTTATTTTGATGAATCTATGGCTAGTATCGGGGGGTATGAACCATAGAGAAGTTGGAATACAGTAGGTTTAACACCAATATAAATAAAGAATGAGTTAATTACAGTACCTTAAAGTGGTAGTTTGCTTTATTACACTAACGGATCTCACAAAGTTTTTGTTAAAGTTTTGTGTGGATGAAGTGTTCGAAGATCGAGGAGCTATCAATATGAGAAGAATAAAGAGAGGCAAGAGTTCAAGCTTGGGGATGCACAAGGCACCCCAAGTAAATATTTCAAAGGATACTCAAGCATCTAAGCTTGGGGATGCCCCGGTTGGCATCCCATCTTTCTTCTTCAACAAATATCAGTATACCTCGGTTTTTGTTTTATTCACCTGATTTGTGTCCTTTGTGTTTTTTTCCTTTAAGAACCATGCTAGTATGAGTTAGCCCTTCATTGATTTATAAAATATTTCATGTGCTTCACTTATATCTTTTAAGTATGATCTTACAGAATTGCTCATTGTGCTTCACTTAAACCTTTTGAGTATAGTTTTATAGAATGCTTCGTGTGCTTCACCTACATATTTTGAGCTTGGATATTGGTTAGTCTATATTAATTGTAGAATGCGCCATAAACTTCACTTATATGTTTTGGAGTATGAATAATACTATCATCTAAAGTGGGTTTGGAAGAGTGTCAACTTTAGAAATTAGTGATCCCACTATTCCGAATGAGAAGAATTTTGCTTATGTGGAGATTAGAAAAATTTCTATGCTTGTAGATCATGAAAAGAATGCTTTATGTGATGGTTATATTGTTGAATTCATTCATGATGCTACTGAAAATTATTATGAGGGAGTAATTTATGCTTGTAGGAGTTGCAATAATACCAAGTTTCCTCTCTATGTGCTTAAAGTTCCGAAGTTATACTTGTTTTGTCTTCCTATGCCAGTTGATTCTTGTTCCCCTAAATTATGTGCTCACAAAATCTCTAGGCATAGGAAGTGGGTTAGATTTATATGTGCTAGTCATATTCTTCATGATGCTTTCTCTATGTTTCAATTCTTTTCTTTTATGTGAGCATCATTGAAACTTCAAGATCATGCCTCAAATTTGTGGTGCATCTGCTTCACCATGTCAACTTCAAGATCACGGCTACTGTGTACTTGGCTGAGAAAGCTAGAGTATAGTTCACCAATTCCTAGTTGAGCATGGTTGGCGACATAAAATCATACTTTGCGTGGCTCAACATGTTCTTCCTTGGCAGAATGCTTGGCCAGTACAGTAGGTCTCCTCGGTTCTGTAAAGCCGGTCTTGGTGATCTCTACATCGTCATCTTGTGTATTGGCTGTCTTGACAGGGCTTGAAGTTTCAAGATTTAAAGAGTCATCGGCGGCTTGATTAACAGGCGGGTCAATAGTCATTGTTGGAATATCATGAACCGGCTCCGACGGTTCAGGAACAGAGGCCTCAGGAGTTGCGGTTTGAAGCTCCGACTCATGGACTTTCGGCTCTTCAGCCGGCGTGTTCTTCTTTGCCCTCTTGCTGGGCTTTGCTTTTGCACTGCATGAGTCATAAAGGTCAGTATAAGTATAAAAGGATTGTAATGAGTAAATGGTAAGTAATTTGCCATTACCCGGGAGCAGTCTTGAAAGCCTGCATATTGGATTGGATTGAATCGCCGGAAGAGGAGTGAGATGTTTCTTGATAATTTGAGTCGGAAGAATTGAGTGTCTGGCGAGTAAGACCCGCCAAAGGATAAAAAGAGTTCAAGTCGGGGGTGACCTCATTTCGACGCTTCCTCGGCGTGTTCGGTAAGCCAGAGGAGAGTTCCACATCCTTGCTCGTCTGAGTCTGTCGCCGGCTCTCGTGCTGCCGTTGCTTCAAAATAAAGTGAGGATCCAGATGAGCTAAGGGGTGTGAAAATCTTACTTTTCGGGTTACTCTTCGGATTTTTTGTCTTGGCAAAGGCTCAGAGTCGGAGGAAATAATAGTTACCTCTTCTTCCACTCCCTAACTCGTTCCCGTGTCATCCTGATGATAGTCAGTGTCAATAAGATGGTTAAAAAAAGAGCCAAGGGAATCAAGGGCTACCTCTGACTCAGAGGTGTCATCCAGTTGAAGTAAATCAGAAGCGTTGGGCTTCTTTCCTCTCTTCTTGGCGGCTCTCCTGGCGGCTTTTTGGCCTTCCTGGCTCTCTTTGCAGCTTCATGATCATACTCTTTATTCCAAAAGCCATCATCAGCCTATGAAAATCATCAAGGATGAGTTAAAACAAAGATTTAAGGGTGAAGGTAAAATAGCCTGTTTGGCGGCTTACTTTTGGTGCCAGGTTAGACTCACAGAAAGGGCATAGGCCCACCTTGCTGCAATCAGCTAGGCTCTCATTTAGAAGGGACTTTGTCATCTCATTGATAAGGTCATCAGTCAACTCCTTAGAGCTGTGGCACAGTGGATCCTTTGTGCTACCGGTGTAAGTGTACATTAAGCCGGAGCGGCAGCTCAATGGGATGATCCGCCATGCGACCCAGCATCGAACCAAGTCAATGCCATTTAAGCCGTTCCCCAACAGAGCCTTGACTTTGGCAATGGTAGGGGCGAGCTTCTTACGTTCAGCAGCTGTCAACTTGTCGGGGAGTGGATGGTTCGACTCAAGACGCAGAGCGCGAAAGCCGGGCAGTCTGTTCTCATCAGCCGGAGAAGCATCCTGTTAATAGAACCATCACTACAAAAAAATACACTTCCGTGATGATATGTGTTTGTCACAGTAGGTCGCGTTTTTTGTCATGCATGTACATCCATGACAAATTTATGACAGAATCAAGATAGTCATACCTGTGATGTCGTAGAAGTGTTCCATGACATTACCAAAATTATCATCACGAAGTGTCCACTTCCATGATGATAAATCATGGCGTCCTGAAGTGCTTTCGTCAAGGGTGACCGACACGTGGCATCCACCATAACGAACGCCGTTAAGCTATCGGGTCGGGTTTGGCCCGCTAACCCGTTAACAGCCCGACCAATGGGGATTTTCCATGTGTAAAATCATCATTGGCTGGAGGAAACACGTGTCGGCTCACTGTTGGGACAGATGTCATCCGTTCATTGGACCGAAGTCGCCTATGATACGGCGACACGTGGCACGGCCCAACAGAGGCCCATTCATGTGAAAAGGCCGACCCGTTTGACTTGGTCAAAAGGTGGCGGCCCGGCCCGCGGAAAGCCTGTTAACGGCCTGTTCGCATATAGCCCATTTACAGCCCGCTAACCCAGGGCCCGTTACGCCCTATCTGAATTAGGCCCAGTAGCGTCATCTGGGCCATCCAATATGATTCAACCCGTTTTAACTTCCGGCCCATGTGTGGCCCATGACTTCTTTCGGCCCACATGAGGACCTTTGTAACTCTTGGCCCATTAACGGCCTGTGGTGAAACTGGCCCATAATGAACAATGTATTTCTTTGTACCCATTAACGGCCCGTTATTCCATTGGGCCGTTTCCAGCCCAAGTTATCTTTCGGCCTTCTCCGGGCCCATTGATTCTTCGGCTCATTTGCAGCATTCGGTTGCATACGGCTCGTTACTGTCATTTTCTACTTGTGGGCAAATTCAGCCCGTCGTTACAGTCGGCCCGTTTGCGGACCGTTAATATGTTGGGCCGTTTTCATGTAAAAAAAACCCATTGGGCTGTTTTCATAGAGTTATCAAATACGGCCTATTAACGGCCCGTTATGGTCCACGAATAGTACGGCCCATGATTGGCGAAATGATGATACACCCCGTAGAAGGCCCATGGATCCTACGGCCCATATGAGGCCCATGGATAGTACGGCCCGTAGAAGGCCCATGGATCGTACGGCCCTTAGAAGACCCATGGACCCTACGACCCGTAGAAGGCCCATGGACCCTAAGGCCCGTATAGAAGGCCGATGGATCCTATGGCCCGTATAGAAGACCAATGGATCCTACGGCCAGACGAAGGCCCATGGATCATACGGCCTGCAGGAGGCCCATGGTTACAACAGTCTGTGTGTTGCCATGATTATTTTGGCCTAGTTACCAAAAATAGGCTATTGTGGCCACTAGAAAAACACATAAAAAAGAACTGCAGTGACTACAAGCAAACAACTAAACAAGACAATAAGGAAATAAATAAGCAAGCAATTAAGGCTAGCCTATTACCGCTATTACACATATTACATCCACTGGGCATCAAAGTTTGCCACCAGTGCAAATATAGGGAACAAAGCAGCATATTACATACACTGGCCGTCAAAATTGACCACCAGTGCAAATAAACGCGGCAACAAAACAAGAGCATAACTGAAACACTTTTAGAAGAGCTCAAGAAACGTTATCCTGGGTATCCACCATGCTGGCAATAAGCTTAGCAAGCTGATTAGCTTTGTCCTGTTTGGCGCTAAAATCCTCCAACCCTTCTTTGTTGCACCGAAAGTATGCATCTGAATGCTCCGGGGACTTCCATGATCCTTCCGTTTCTTGTCGCAAAGACACGGTGATCGATGTCTTTCGACTTGTAGTTGAGACTCAAGAAACCAAACTGATTCGATAAAGTGAGTTTGAATAGCTTGTGCATGCGGTAGTGGCGAAGAATCGAACACTAAACCAAGACAGGACTTTGGGGTTGTCTCGCTGTCTTCAAGATAGTCTTCCTTAGCTGTTTTATCAGCTTTGTTGGAGACCAACAAGGATGTGTCACTATCCTGAACCTTATCTACATTACTTCCTTTACCATTGCTTAATAAGGCACTCTTCCCCAATATTCTGTCAGCAATCTAAAAGAAGAAATCAGCAGACACATAACAAGTTTAGCATGTACTAGTATATGAAACTCATTTCGGTGAACCAATTCATTAGTAAGGTGGACAGGATTATACTACCAAGTCTTCTATTGCCAAGTACTAGTACATAATAAAAGCATCAAACAAACATATATCTATGTCCTATGGTCACTGCATTGTCTTGCCAAATCAAAATAGAGACACGGTTCAAATCATATCAGCTCAAGACAAAGCAGCAGTGAAAGTATACAAGGCGTGGGAAACTACACGGCACAACAAGATTTCAGATGGGTACCATGGGTCTACATGTACAACAACCCTATTGGCTCTGTTGTGATGCTAGTAATGTGCATGATATGAAAGTGAACTGTATACACAATTGAAATTGAAATCAACAGAGCTATTGATAAGAGCAAACCTGTTAAAGAAACATGCGTGAACATACCGGCTGTGCCATTGGAGTTTTGATTGGATCCTTCAATTTAAAAATAAATTTTTATGAGTAAATACAGTGATACAAGAGCAGAGTAATCATAGTTAAAAAAGGCGCGCCTAAGCGAGCGCTTAAGCGCGCCTAGGCTGCGTTGGCAAAACGCATTGCGCATAACTACGCATAATCTGTGTATAACTGCGCATAAGCATGCGCTTTGGTCAGTAAAGCGCAAGGCGGTGGCAAAACGCACAATTAACGCCTAGCGCTTTTTTGAACTGTGATAGCAATGGAATCTTAAATTGGAACAGTTGTTCTTCAGGTTTAGGCACTTATTCTACATGAGCAGTCTGAGAAGATGCAAGAATAAAATACTTAAAAATAGAAAATGAGCTCATAGACCTTACCACATTCTTGGTTCGGGACCGATCTGAGAACAAAGCGTTCCCGATCATCGCCGATAAATGTGTCTCAGAGAACGTAAGGGAATTTGATGAGTTTCTTTGCCGGTGAAGTATGTTTTCTTCAGGTAATTCCGATACTGCCACCAAGCATTCTTGAAGATAGCATAGGTATTATCACATGTTACCTCATCCTGAGTTTACAAATCGGTCCTTCTCTATAGAGAAAAATGGGAAAATTTGTTGTATTATAACCATCATGGAGGTAGGATGTATGGGACGAAGCAAAGTAATTGCCATGAATAACATTACTTACACATAACTCTGGACAAACACACTGAATGGCATTTTCCTTCATCTTGATATAATATTTCCAAGATGGGAAGATACGCACATACGATTTAACAACATCAAATGCGATAGATGCTAAACTACGACTGGATGGTTGTGCTTCCTCCACAGGAATAGGCGTACTAACTGGTGGAGTTGGGGTTCGCCATGATAGTACTGGCCCTTTGGGCACTGGAACTGCCTTACTAACTACTCTTGTTTGGGAGCTCTGTGGTGGAGATGGTGTTGTGTCAACAGGAACTGGGTTACTATCGGCTGGGGTTGGGGTTAGATTGGGTGAAGCTGGTTCTCTGTCCATCGCAGTAGGGGTACAATCTGCGAGAGTTTGGGTTATGTGTGGTAGGGCTAGTTCTGGTGCATGTACAACCGGGGTGCTATCTGCACCAAGAGGTAGCACTATTTTATTTGAAGTCCGTGTTTTTATTACGCTGAATCTTGGCATCACCGCTCCAATTCAAATGGCTGATAAACAGAAATATAGTTGAATGTATAGACATTGTATGAGAGCATGATGCAATAGATAGTGTGGAAAAAGAGGGCATGAAATAGTTGACATGTATATTGTTTAACTAAAACGAATAGTATGACATAATTTCACATATATGATGTCTATCTAAACTGGATAGCATAGCATAACATAATTCAAAGATATGATGAATAACTAAACAGGATCGCATGACATAATTCACCTACATGTTATCTAAGTAATCAGGATCGCATCATTTAATTCACATATGTGATTTATATGCTAAACAGAGGGCATTCGATATGATGTCTGAACTAAGAACATGGTGTTGAATATTGTGTATATGATATCTAAACCATGCAATGCAAGACACCGTATGCATGATATGAGCAGTATAACCGTGCCAAGTTAGAGCATACACCTCGTGGGGAATAGGACTGGTCATCTGTCTCGAATCCATCTCGAGGAGCTATCGGGACCCAACAAGAGATCTGCTTGACGTGTAGCACTTATCGCTCTAAAGGCCTTGTTTTCACTCCAGATTCTTCCATCTCCCACCCAAATGGCTGATTCACAGGAAGAGTAGTTTAATGTATAAACATTGTCAACAAATGGAAATGTAATGAAGAAAAGGATGGGTGTAGGATCGAAGAAGGTGAGAGTGTCTAGAGGGGGGGTGATTAGACTACTCGACAAGATAAAAATTATGCCTTTTGACAAAGACAAGATTTTGGCAGATGTTGCATAACACACAAGTCAAGTAGCATACTACACATGCAATTCTAGAGTATGGGCAGCGGAAAGTAAATTGCACAAGTAGTAAAGAGAAGTGGAGAAGATCAAACGCAATTTGGAGACACGGAGATTTTTCTCGTGGTTCCGATAGGTGGTGCTATCGTCATTCCACGTTGATGGAGACTTCAACCCACGGAGGGTAACGGCTGCGAGAGTCCACGGAGGCTCCACCCACGAAGGGTCCACGAAGAAGCAACCTTGTCTATGCCATCATGGCCTCACGCCCACGGAGGGCTAGCCTTACTCGGGGTAGATCTTCACGAAGTAGGCGATCTCCTTGCCCTTACAAACTTCTTGGTTCAACTCCACATCTCGACGGAGGCTCCCAAGTGACACCTAACCAATCTAGGAGGCACCACCCTCCAAAAGGTAATAGATGGTGTTGATGATGATGAACTCCTTGCTCTTGTGCTTCAAATGATAATCTCCCCAACACTCAACTCTCCTCACCGATTTGGCTGTGGTGGAAGAAAGGATTGAGTGGAAAGCAACTTGGGAAGGCTAGAGATCAAGCTTCATATGGTGGGAGTGGAGCAACTTGATCTCAACACAAGGGTAGGTAGTTCTCTTCTTAGAAATGTAAGGTAGGAGTGGTAGTACTTTCTGATGGCTCTCTCCACGAATGAAGAGGGGTGGAGGGTATTTATAGCCTCCACACAAAATCCAACCGTTACACACATTTGACCAATCTCGGTGGGACCGAAGTTGACAACTCGGTGAGACCGAAAGTTCAAATCATGTGAACGTTGGGATTTTCGGTGGGACCGAAAATACAAACTCGGTGAGTCCGATTCGTGTAAAGACAAGAGCTTGCCAATCTCGGTGGGACCGACTTCATCATCTCGGTGACACCGATTTGATGACAGAAGGTTATAGAAGCTTGATAACTCAAGTTTTGGTGAGACCGAGTTCAGAATCGGAAAATCCGAGATTTCTAGGGTTTGGCTATATGGCTGAGGTGGTTCATCTTGGTGTGGTGAGTTTGGAATATCGGTGGGACCGAGATTACTTATGAGTGTATATGGCGGTGAGAGTTGCCGATAGTTTAGGAGATGTATCACTAAGCACTTGAGCAACCAGATCATCATCATAACCTCATCCCTTTTAATAGTATTGGCTTTCCTATAGACTCAATGCGATCTTGGATCACTAAACCAAAATGGAGTCTTGAGCTTTTGCCAATGCTTGCCTTAGCATTTTGAGGGTCCACCTCTTGATCCTTTTGCCATGCCAATGTGATTGAATTTCTGAAACATACTTGATAAAAGCATTAGTCCAACCACAAAGTATGTTGTCATTAATTACCAAAACCACCAGGGAGCAAATGTGCTTTCAATCTCCCCTTTTGGTAATTGATGGCAACACACAAAACAAGACATCAAAGCTTCTTGAAAGAAAGACAGAATTATCACGAAAGCTTTAACAAACATGTAGTACAGGCTCCCCTACAAGTGTGCAAGATTTTCATAAATTATGGTTTTGGACTACCACAAGCACACAAGAGAGAAAAGCAAGATGTGCTACATGCAGCTTGGCTATATGCATCAGAGCAGATGAAAAGAAGTGAGTGATAATGCATTTGTGCATGGTGATTTCTTGCAAACAGTATTCACAAGCAAGTCACCATCATGCACATTCGCAAAGTGCATATACTTACCTTGAGGTTCCTTGGCATTGTTCTGAAGAAATAGACTGGGAAAACAGGGTTAGATAACACAAGAGTATTTCTTCAACCAACTGCAAGAACATCAAGAGTACCAAGCCAGGGATGACATGTATAAAGAGTGTCTCATATTGAGCACAAGCCTAAATCAGCAAACATGTCTCCTGAAACTAAAAGATTTTCAATGAACTCTGAGAGATTTTGCTTTCCATAAGATATCAATTGTGAAGATTCCTCTCCCTCTGAGTTTTCTCAGATCAAGGGGTTTGATGGAAAGAGCAAAATCAAAAGAATGATACCAAATGAGAATGATTCCAATTGTAATATCCAATGTGGAACACGGCAAAGCTTTGATGTGATTCTCTCCCCCTTAAGGTAAGATTGCTCTTCTTCTCCCCCTAAATCTTCTCTTCTCCCCCTAAGTCTTCTCCCCCTTTGACATCAAGTGCCGAAAAGGACAGCAAACTAGGAAGGGCAGGGAAGGTGGAAAGAAAGAAGTGGGATCCTTAAGAATCACAACAGGGCAATAAACTCAGTGAAACTGCAGAAGATGATATCCTGAAAGAAATAAATCGGTGACATCGAAACAAGATGGATCGGTGGGTCCGAAAGTCATGGACTTAGGGCAGATCCTTTTCGGTCAGACCGAAATATTTAAGTCGGTGACGCCGAATTTAATTCCAAGGAAATACAGAAATAATTCAGCTCACTTTGCAAGGAATGTTTCAAAGGATTTGCAATGAATTTGTAAATGATTTTCGAGGAATTGATCAAAGCCAAAAGGATATTCACAAAGACAGAAGAATAGAAATGAAAAAGATTCCTAGATGAAGTTTTTTTTTATTTTTATAAAATGAAAACTCAATGAGAGAACATAAGAGAAAACAAAAACAAATCACTCCAAAACATATGTACTTCATCTAGATAGGGGTCGGCGACTAGGTCACCTATGTTTGAGTATTTTGACCTAGGAGTCAAATGAGAACATTTGATCATAGGTCATACTCATCATTTAAGCTCAAAATGGGGTTGCCATTTTTCGATTAAGCATTTGATGTGATCACATCTTATGAAGCTGCTTGTACTCATGTCTTTGAGCAAAGCTCCTTAAAGATGTGAAGAACATACCTTGGGCTTGTTGTTGCTTTGTTCATGTAGGTGAACTTGATGTAGGTGCTCATTGAATGTGAAGTTGGAGCACCATTTCCACTTGTGTAGTTCATCTTCCTACATGGGTTAGGCAAGCAAGGAAATACTCACGGATATCCAAGATGACAAGAGTGAAATACTAGATGTATAAGTTGTCAAAAAGGATATGTGGAATTTTGTTCCTTGAACTCAACATCCCAAAGGGCTAGATACTTGGTCAATGACAAGATTACTCAAGATTTGAGTGTGTGGTAATCTTGTGGAATGTAGATCATCCAAGTACCTGCAAGGAGTTAGATGCAATACAAGGAGGCAAATGTGTCCAAGACATATGATCATCATCATAAGAGAAATATCAAGGATTAGTCAAGTAGGCTCATGCCTTGCATGCATCAATGGAGTTCTCACTCCAAGTTTGAAGCATCAATGATGTTCAACTCACTTCTTAAGCGACAAAACACCTTCTCATCAAGAGGTTTTGTAAAGATATCTCATGAGCTGTTTGTCAATCGAACATGCTTAAGATTGATGTCACCCTTGGCAATGTGATCACGAATAAAATGGTGACGAACTTCAATATGTTTCGTCCGAGAGTGTTGCACTGGATTGTGTCCAATTTTAATTGCACTCTCATTGTCACAAAGCAAGGGAACATGTCTCACATGTATCCCATAATCCTTAAGCGTTTGTGTCATCCATAGCAATCGAAAGCACAACATGAACCAGCAGCAATATATTCTCGCTTGGCGGTGGATAATGATACCGAATTTTGTTTCTTGGAGGACCAAGATACAAGAGATCGACCAAGGAATTGACACGTACCCGAAGTTCACTTTCTATCAACCCTGTCACCGGCATAGTCCGAGTCGGAATAGCCAACAAGGTCGAAAGAGGCCCTCTTAGGATACCAAATGCCAAAGTTTGGTGTGTGTATCAAATATCTCACAATTCTTTTAACAGCTTTAAGATGACATTCTTTAGGGGCAGCTTGATATCGAGCACATATGCATACACTCAACATTATGTCAGGACGAGAAGCACAGAGATATAGTAGAGAACCAATCATAGATCGGTAAACCTTTTGATCAACAGGTTCTCCATCTTTTGTCAAGTCATTATGTCCACTAGTAGGCATGGGGGTTCTCATACCTTTGCTTTCTTGCATGTTGAACTTCTTGAAGAGATCCTTGGTGTACTTTGTTTGTGAGACAAAGGTACCCTCCTTAGATTTCTTGATTTGCAACCCAAGGAAGAATTTGAGTTCACTCATCATGGACATCTCGTACTTCTCCGACATGAGCTTTCCAAACTTCTCGCTAAAATGAGGGTTAGTTGAACCAAAGATAATATCATCAACATATATTTGGCACACAAATAGTTCACCATCAACCCTTTTCGTGAATAGCGTTGAGTCTATTTTTCCAATCTCAAATCCTTTTTCAAGAAGAAAGCTAGTCAAGCATTTGTACCAAGCTCTAGGAGCTTGTTTAAGACCATAAAGAGCTTTGTGCAACTTGTAAACATGATTTGGCTTTTTAGGATTCACAAATCCGGGAGGTTGTTTCACAAATACTTCCTCCTCTATTTCACCATTTAGGAAAGCACTTTTAATATCCATTTGATAGAGAGTAATATCATGGTGGTTGGCATAAGCAAGAAGAATGCGAATGGACTCAAGTCTAGCAACGGGGGCATAGGTCTCACCATAGTCCATACCTTCGACTTGTGTGTAACCTTGAGCTACGAGGCGAGCCTTGTTGCGGATGACTTGTCCATCTTCATCTTGCTTGTTCCAAACACCCATTTGGTTCCAATGACGTTTTGATCATCCTTGGGCTTTCTACCAAAGTCCATACCTTGTTCCTCTCGAAGTTGTGTAGCTCTTCGTGCATAGCGTTCACCCAATCCGGGTCTTCAAGTGCTTCTTCTACCTTCATAGGTTCAATACTAGAGATAAATGAGTAATGCTCATAAAAGTTAGCTAAGCGAGTTTTAGAGCGAGTAATTCTCCCGGAGTTGATGTCATTGATCATTTGTTCCACGGGATGATTTTTCTTGACTCTTGCTCGGACTCGGGATAGCTTTTGTTGAGGTTGTGGCTGAGCTTCCTCATCATCTTCATCTTCCTCTTCTTGTTCTTCATTGTTGTTGGTGTTGTCTTGAGGCGGTGGAGAAGGAGGTTGTGGTGGATCTTCTTGTTGCACTTCCAAATCTTGGTGAGTTTCACTTGTGGAGGCCTCCATGTTGCCTTGAGGTTCATCTTGCCGTGAGGTAGGGGGCTCCACATATGTAGATGAGGTACTCTCCTTCACTTCCATGGGATGGATCTTTCCAATAGATAAATCTTGGATGGCTTCCGAAGGGTCCTTGTCTCCTACATCAATAGGCATTTGCTCTACTTGCGAGCCATTAGATTCATCAAACTTCATGTCTACCGTCTCTTCAACCTTTCGGGTGAAATTATTGTAGACACGGTAGGTGTGGGAGTTTGATCCATAACCAAGAAAAAAGCCTTCATGAGTTTTAGGAGCAAATTTAGACCGACGATGCTTATCAATGATATAGCATTTCGAACCAAAGACACGAAAGTATCCCACTTGGGGTTTGTTACCGGTGAGGAGCTCGTATGATGTCTTGCCGAGGAGCTTATGAAGATAAAGCCTGTTGATGGCATGACAAGCTGTCTCGACGGCTTCCCCCAAAAGTGCTTGATTGTCTTGTATTCATCAAGCATCGTTCTCGCCATCTCTATGAGCGTTCGGTTCTTCCTCTCAACAACTCCATTTTGTTGAGGAGTGTACGTAGCCGAGAACTCATGTAGAATCCCTTCCTCATCGAGAAAAGAGTATACATTGGCGTTCTTGAACTCCGTTCCATTGTCACTCCGAACTTTCTTGATCTTCACCTCAAATTGATTTTGGGCCTTTCTGGCAAAGGTTTTGAAGATTCTATGAACCTGTGATTTGTCATCAAGGAAAAATACCCACGTAAATCTGGAATAATCATCAACTATAACTAGACCAAAGGAGTTATCACCAAGGCTTTTGTAAGCATTGGGACCAAGAGATCCATATGAAGAAGCTCGAGCGGTCTCCTTGTGGTCATGATGTTCTTCACGGATGACTTCCACCTACTTGTTTTCCTGCCGACAAGCACTACAAAGTCTATCTTTGTCAAAGAGAACATCTTTAACACCAAGAATATGATCACCTTTGATTAGCTTGTCTAGATTACGCATACCAACATGTCCAAGCCTTCTATGCCATAACCAACCTTTAGCGGATTTAGCAATGAAGCAAGTTCTAGGTTGGGCTTTCTTAGTGAAATCAACAATATATAGATCACCTCTACGGATACCGGTAAATGCCATGTTATGATTGTCCCGACGAAAGACTTGGCAATCTACTTCGGTGAATAGCACATTGAATCCAAAGTCAGCTAATCTAGATACGGAAAGTAAATTGTATCCAAGAGATTCAACAAGCATGACATTTTGAATAGAGCTATCATGAGATATGGCCACCTTACCAAGGCCAAGTACCTTACCCTTGGAGTTGTCTCCAAAAGTCACATACTTGCGTGGACCATCGTTCTTTGCAAGCTCTCGAAACATGTCTTCGTCTCCGGTCATGTGATCGGTGCATCCACTATCAAGAATCCACTCTTTTCCGCCGGATATGTAGTCTCTCAGATTTGCCATAAGATTGAGACTCTTCATGATCTTGTCTAGCTCGGTGTCCGAATCAGAGTAATCATCATCATGCTCATGCTCATCATCATATTGACCCATAGATAGTTCATCATCAACTCCTAGGTCAATTTGACAACAACTTGCATTAGTTTTGTCAATGTGACAATAATCATCGGAATGCAATACAAGAGCATTTCTAATTAGAGCATTGATAAGACAAGGATCACCCTTCTTTTTCATAAGATCACGAAGCTCAAAGAAGCATTTATCAAAGTTAGGATCATTGGGGCGCATCATATCAAATTCAATGGTCTTGTATAGAATTTCATCAAGACCTCTCAAAGAGCAGTCCGGATAAAGTTCTTCCAAGAACTTCCACATAGCATAGGCGCACTCAAAGTTTGTGACGAGCTTAAGCAAGTTATCGGGTAACCCTCTAATGATAAGATTTACAGTTCTAAGGTTACGAAGCAAATCAAGCTCTTCATCCATGGTAGGGTGCAAGGGGTCAAATGGAGGCACATATGGGGTCTCAACATATTTGCGCAAGTTGTATGTTTTAAAGATAATAAGCATTTCAATCCTCCACGAGTTATAGGACACTCCATTAAGAATAGGCACTCTATGGCTAACACTCCCAAACGTAGACACGTCCATCTTCCTCCAATGGTGTGTAAACCAAAGCAATGGAGACCAATGCTCTGATACCAATTGTAGGATCGAAGAAGGTGAGAGTGTCTAGAGGGGGGGTGATTAGACTACTCGACAAGATAAAAATTATGCCTTTTGACAAAGACAAGATTTTGGCAGATGTTACATAACACACAAGTCAAGTAGCATACTACACATGCAATTCTAGAGTATGGGCAGCGGAAAGTAAATTGCACAAGTAGTAAAGAGAAGTGGAGAAGATCAAATGCAATTTGGAGACACGGAGATTTTTCTCGTGGTTCCGATAGGTGGTGCTATCGTCATTCCACGTTGATGGAGACTTCAACCCACGGAGGGTAATGGCTGCGAGAGTCCACGGAGGGCTCCACCCACGAAGGGTCCACGAAGAAGCAACCTTGTCTATGCCATCATGGCCTACGCCCACGGAGGGCTAGCCTTACTCGGGGTAGATCTTCACGAAGTAGGCGATCTCCTTGCCCTTACAAACTTCTTGGTTCAACTCCACATCTCGACGGAGGCTCCCAAGTGACACCTAACCAATCTAGGAGGCACCACCCTCCAAAAGGTAATAGATGGTGTTGATGATGATGAACTCCTTGTTCTTGTGCTTCAAATGATAATCTCCCCAACACTCAACTCTCCTCACTGATTTGGCTGTGGTGGAAGAAATGTAACTTGGGAAGGCTAGAGATCAAGCTTCATATGGTGGGAGTGGAGCAACTTGATCTCAACACAAGGGTAGGTAGTTCTCTTCTCAGAAATGTAAGGTAGGAGTGGTAGTACTTTCGATGGCTCTCTCCACGAATGAAGAGGGGTGGAGGGTATTTATAGCCTCCACACAAAATCCAACCGTTACACACATTTGACCAATCTCGGTGGGACCGAAGTTGGCAACTCGGTGAGACCGAAAGTTCAAATCATGTGAGCGTTGGGATTTTCGTGGGACCGAAAATACAAACTCGGTGAGTCCGATTAGTGTAAAGACAAGAGCTTGCCAATCTCGGTGGGACCGACTTCATCATCTCGGTGACACCGATTTGATGATGAAGGTTCTGAAGCTTGGCAACTCAAGTTTGGTGAGACCGAGTTCGAATCGGAAAATCTGAGATTTCTAGGGTTTGGCTATATGGCTGAGGTGGTTCATCTCGGTGTGGTGAGTTTGGAATATCGGTGGGACCGAGATTACTTATGAGTGTATATGGCGGTGAGAGTTCTTGATAGTTTAGGAGATGTATCACTAAGCACTTGAGCAAACGGATCATCATCATAACCTCATCCTTTTAATAGTATTGGCTTTCCTATAGACTCAATGTGATCTTGGATCACTAAACCAAAATGGAGTCTTGAGCTTTTGCCAATGCTTGCCTTAGCATTTTGAGGGTCCACCTCTTGATCCTTTTGCCATGCCAATGTGATTGAATTTCTGAAACATACTTGATAAAAGCATTAGTCCAACCACAAAGTATGTTGTCATTAATTACCAAAACCACCCAGGGAGCAAATGTGCTTTCAATGGGCAAGATATCATTCAAATATATGATGCCTGGTTAAACAGGATGACATTGCACATTTCACATATATTATGGCTGGCTAAAATACATGAGACTGCATAATTCCCATATATGATATAGAAACTAAACATGTGGCATTATAGAACATGTCTAAACTAAGCAGATGACATATATGATGTCAAAAGTAGGCACTGCAAGGCAACATATGCATGATATGACTAACATCATCATGCCAAGGTAGAGCAAACACCTTGGGGGGGGGGTAAATAGGAGTGGTCGTGGCGTCCCGAATCGCCTCAGAATAGATATCTTCCTCGGATTACAACTGGAGAGGGGTGGGGAGGGTTTGCCATTGAACCCACCATGGAGCAATGTCTGCATGACATTGTATTGCCAGCATAAAACTCTTCTCTTTTCTCTACATGTTCAAAGATTTGTGTACAATATCTGACATGCATGCGAAAAAAATATGGTGAGATTATGTAAGGAGAGCATGCAGAAATTTAGAGTGATGGTAACAACCAGTGGTTCCGTTGAACCAAAATATCCCTCATGGATCGACGTGAATGTATAGTAATAAGTGATGCAACAAGTGTACAACCTCTTTGCCGTAGCCGTGTCGACCTCGGCATCATTGGGTTGGTCATTTGAAGCGGTTGAGGCAGAGGTGGTTGTCGGAGGTGTGGAGGAAGATCGAGGAATCAGAGACGGCGTCCGAGGCTTTGCTCTGTTGTGATGGATCATTCTGTCGTTGGAGCAGCTCCGGTGAGCCGTAAAACGTCAAGGCTGAAGCAACACAAGACAGACATCGTCAATCTCAAGTGGGATTCTAATAGCATCTCCAATAGATGATGTAAACTGGATGTAAAATTAACATCACCAAAAACCACCTGACTACAACAGATGAGGTAAAAACTCTTGACTCTGAACTTAACTGTTGAAACTGAAATTTACTGTGGAATCTGAATGCTACTGTCGAAACTGAACGCAATGGTAGCAGAGAGGCACTTGACATGTAGTTTAGGGAGGGCCTGAATTCATCTTCAACCTGCACCCCCCTGAGCTGCCTGCCACCAGCAGCTGAACCGCCGGCCCCAGCGCCACCTCGCCGCCACGAAACAACTTGCCACCGTCGCCCCGGCCAGCCCTCTAGGCTCCCCGCCCCCACCCTGAACCCTAAGATAGATAGTAGGGTACCTCTCCGGCGAGCCCCCGTCCCCGCTGCGGTTGGTTCTTCGTTAACTCCGGCGAGCCCCCCAACCCCTGAAAATTGACTGACCCAAAAGTCGATTCAGTCGACTAAAGTGTGTCTTAATCGGAAGAGAGTAACAGCACGAGCGAGGGGGAGAGCAGCAACTGCAGCTGGGCGAGCGAGCGATCAAGCGAGAGCCGGAGCAACAGCAGTAGCGCGAGCGAGCGAGAGCCGAAGTAGCAGCAGCAGTGCGAGCGAGTGAGCGAGAGCCGGAGCAGCAGCAGCATATCCGGCTGGTATGGACGCCGTCGCCGAAGGGGCCTGGCACTGGGGGAGAGCCGCCGTGGAGATGTCGCCCGCGGCGCCGGCTTCAAGGTAGCCACTCCATGGGGGTGCGGAATGGAGCACCGTCGGTGCCGGGAGGTCAAGTTAAGGAGAAGGTGCGATGTGATGAGTGTACAACCTCTTTGGTGGCGCCGAGTAGGCCTCGGCTTCGTCCGAGGAGTCGGTGAGGATGCTGCGGTTCCGGTGGAGCAGGTTAAGGCGGCGCTGTGGGGATGGAGCAGCCGCGATAGACGAGGCAATCGTCGGAGCAGCTCCTTGGAGGTGGAGGACGGGGCGGCTGAACCGGCGGGACGACGAGATGGACGACGGATCCTCATCTGGGGAGGTGGACGAGGGACGTCGAGCTGTTGCAGTGGATGACGTCATTAGGGAAGAGCCTCTGGCTGGGCAGCGGTGACGTGGCGGACGAAGGAGGGTGGGGTTTCGCGGCTGGAGCGGAGAGGTTATGGCGACCTGGGATTTCGAATGGCGAAAAGGGGGCGATGGGAGGGGGTGAAGCATGACTTAGGGACGCGCTTGTCCAAAATGTAGGGTGTGTTACAAAAGTACCCCCCACCAATTTGAACTACCGACCCTTTCGGCTTAGGGTTAGAAGGGGGATTTTGCGTGTCGGGATTTGGCAGCTGGAGGGAGTTTTTGCGCGCGTTGTAATTTCGGGATAGCAAGGCGCGGGTTGTGAAGGCGCCAGTTTTGGGAGCACGATATCTGAATTTTCGGGATATAACAAGACGCGGGTTGAATTTTAGGGACAAGTCTAATGTGTAGTAATATTGTACTTGTACGTACCAAATCAATTCACACTTCCCTCAACCAAAAAGAAAACGAGAAAAATAAAACTATTCACACCACACAAAGAGAGAGTCTTGCCCGTTTTACTATACAAATGCTATTCAGCTACTCCCTCCTTCCATCTATATAGGGCCTAATCGTTTTTCGATGCTAACTTTGACCAAATATTAGAGCAATGATATATGACATGCAACTTACACAAAGCACATCGTTAACCGTCTGTGAAAGGTTCTTTCAATGATATAATTTTCACATTGTGCATGTCATGTACTATTAATCTTGTCAATAGTCAAAGGCGGTCTTAAAAATCTCATTACGCCCTATATAGATGGAAGGAGGGAGTATGAATCCATGTTATGTCCGATTAATTTTTTTTGCTTGTTGTATAATGCATGTGACCTACTCATACCAACATTGTAGTGCATTCCAAATGTCTATACTACCGTTAATTCGAACTAAATTTGAATTTGTTTCTCTATTTCAATAAGAATCTACAATCATGATTGTTGCCAACTTCAACCATCATAGTTTCCTTGCTATCCATGAGATATAAATCGGACGACCTATAATGCAGGATGGCAGGCACACCATCATCAACAACTCCGTTTTTTTATAAGAGTAGAGATAAAATATATTAAATGTAGTATAACATGTTCATAAACACACCATGTGTATCACCGTTATATATATTCACACATGCGTCGGTTTAAAACACTATGATAAATTCTTCAAATATCCGAATTCACTTTTTATAATGAAGTATATATGATCTCTATTCATCTTTTACACCCACACAACCCTCTTATCTTTGTAGCTAGCGCTAACTTTCTCTTGTGCATGCACACGCCCGCATCCCTCTCACCCTCCCTCAGCATTCTCTAGCTCCATCGCGCAAATTCGTCTTTTCACTTTAGGTCGTTCACCCACGGTGTGTGTAGGCCCCCAGCTCCTTCTTTACGGCACACATCAATCGATATGCCTCTCTAGCCAGGTGTGCCTAGCACAAACACAAGCTTCCCCTCTTCTCTTGTCACCGTCCATGCCTCACTCCCACCACTCTTTTCATCGTTCTCGTACTCGCACACTCCTCCCTGCTCGATATAGTATGCCTCTCGTACCACCTCCTACATGTATCCCTCTCTCTGTCCTTCTCCTCGTGCTTTGTTTGCTTCTAACACACACATGCATGTATACGGATCGATCTCCCAACATATACCTGGATCGACTATAACTAACCCCCCATCGATCGACGTACCTCACAAGTTATGTCTCTCCTTTCTCTAACAAAGGGCGATTGATCTTCCTATGTAGTTATGTCTGCTTACCACAGCCACATCATCCCCCCTCATCATTCGTGCATGCCTCCTGACCCGTCTCTCACACGCATGTGCACAGACAACAAGCAGCCATCTCCTCTCTTATTGATATTGCGGGTGTGCCCTCCGTTTGTCTAGCAAGCCTATTCCACCATTTGTCAGAAGCAACTCCACTACCACCCCCTCCAACACTCTAGCTCTGTCTCTCTCCCAACCTTATTCCTCTCCTGCACATATGCATGGATGCCGATCGATCTCCCTTAATACATGAGGCAGATTGATCTCCTTAATACATGAGGTAGGCCTCTCTCCTCCTCCACACATATACCAGCCGTTGTACCTCTATAGTTAATTGGGCCTCCCTCTTCCCCCACCACACAGCGATAGTCGAGCGCTGCAGGTAGGTATCCATGCCATAGAGACAAATTGCACATGTCCCCTCTCACGTTCCAGTAGGCCAGCCACTCTATATCTTTGACATGGGCACACACAAATTTGATGGCACTCGTTATCGACCGCGCGCGCACACACACACACATCATCCCTCTTTTCGATTCTATGGACACCTCAAGCCGGTGATACCTCCACTCTCTTCTCGTGGATCGCCCCCTCTATATATATATGTTATATCCAAGACTCTATTTCACACACATTGCATATGTTACATTTTTGATTGACCCCCCCCCCCAAAAAAACTCTCATGAACCCACACACTATATCTCTCTAGGTTTGTATCTCTCTCACACAACTCCACATAGGTGGTGTACATATACAAGAAGAGAATAGGTGCACCGTGCACGTACTCACGCTTCGTGCCCAGCCACACCGTCTTGGTACAGTGGAGCTCATTTCTTTCTGAAATGGCAGCCCACGTGCTAATTTGAACGCCTGTAGCGGTTGTTTACCTAGGGAGGTCGTGTACCACACCAGCACGAAACAAAGTTTGACTTGACGCGTTGCTGCATTATTTTAAAATAAAGTTATAGCACTCAATGGCATGTACACAGAATATAAAATGATTTTTATGGAGAAAAAGGTAGTCTGCTCACTATATACAATGGAGCCTTGCGTGTCTGGTTTGTCGCTCTTCAGATTATCTCACACAAGGCTGCGGTGGCCTCTCTCTCTCTCTCACTGTTGGTCACTGATCCGGCCGCATCCCGTCCGCCGGGGGAAAGGGAGTGCGGTGGCCTCTCTCTCTCTTACCGTTGGTCACTGATCCGGCCGCATCCCGTCCGCCAGGGAAAGGGAGGAAGTGCATCGTTTCTCCGTTCGACGACGCCGAGGCAGCATGTCCCGATCCGCGGTACACGTTGTTCTCTCTGACCAAGCTCCAGCGCGGCAGGGCCTACGCCACCTGCTCGCAGATTCTGCCCGCCGCCGCTCACCTAGTTACATCCTGACGACCTCCAGGTATCCCCTCCGGCCTTGCTCCACTGCCCGTCTTCCCACGTCGCTGCATGTGGATCTTCCATAGTTCTTTGCCCAAAACGTAGCTCATCCAACGTACTTTCCATATTGCATTCTCGTCCTCACACCGTTTTAGACAAACACAACCGTGTTGTTATCTTCCCTTAGGGCAAGGAATATGCTTCTTTTTTGTCGTCGCATGTGTCATCAACTGCTATTGGCCAGTAATTGTTTCCTTTCTACCTCTTTTTTGCAAACAAGGCTATCCATTCACCTCATTGCTATTGCGACCTTCTGGTGAACTGCGTAAATCACTTTTTTCTTAAGAGTGTTTTGTGCAGTTGTACTAAAATGTCACATGGGCAACGTCTCTACATTTGGTCTTGTTGCACAAAGGGAGATTGGTTTTGCTCTATCCTCCTCATCCAACTCCGAGCCTAATCTTCTCCAACTAGTTAGTCTTAAGAGAGACCGCAAAGGTGACGGCTTCTATTTATGTGTTTATTGTTTCATCGCGAGTCCTCTATTATCGTAATCACACTTAATATCTTTGGAACAGGGACGCCAGCTCTATTTTAGTGGAACGCACAAAATGATCGGAATGTTGCATGCTCCGAGACAGCTACTTTTTTTCCGAACATGCCTTGTTGATTTAGACAGAGCTGGGGGGACGTTGCTGCCAATGAAAGCATGGATCAATTTTAATTTAATACCTTCTCAACTCTGTCTTCAGTTGTGATGTAATTATTAGCTCTGATCTGCTAACAATTGACATGCATTAGCAAGGAAGTTAGTTTTTTATTGTTTCTGAAAGAGCATCGATGGCAAGACACGCGAAACAGAAGCTGAAAGCTCACACCATTGTACAATTTCATGTCTCGTTGGAAAATTATTTGTATAGTACGTCAATTATGTAAACAAATGATGGAAACTTGATAGCATTGTCATAAGCCTCTTCATCATCCGGGTCCATGTGCCATGCACAAAATTATACTCCTTCGTTCCTAAATATTTTTCTTTTTACAAATTTCAAACGGGGCATATTTTAGAGTGTAGATTCACTCATTTTGCTTCGTGTGTGTACTCCCTCCATTCCTAAATATTCTATTCGTCTTTCTAGAGACTTCAACAAGTGACTACATACGGAGCAAAATGAGTGAATCTACACTCTAAAATATGTATATACATCTGTATGTGCCAGTTCATTTGAAATCTCTAAAAAGACAAATATTTGAATAGTCACTCGTTGAAATCTCTAGAAGGACAATTATACTCCAGAGTATATTTAAGAACCGAGGGGGTAGTGCACAACCGCATGGGAGACTCAGTACGGTCGTTGCGCCGCATTAATAGTGAGTAATGAGCAGTCAAATCGTAAGCCCCACCTTTCCCACTGTAATTTGCTCTGAAGAAGCAACCATCAATACGCTCTTCTTTGAATCCGCTCATACTACTCCATCAGTCACTGTTTATACAGGTCGCTTCAGAAAAAAGAAAAAAGATCTGTGGGACCAAGGCGACTAGCGATCGGCCTGAAAAATAGTATTGGTAGTTATAGCACGGCGTCTATTACTAGAGGGAATAATGCATACACACATGCATGTAGTGCTTCCACCCCGGGTACACACATGCATGCACTTACTCCACTCCGTAGTAGTACAGAGTACATGGAGAGAAAATTGTGGACTTGATTGCGGTTACCATGCCCTAATTAATTGAGCATTAAACCAAACGCGTCTAAAGTCTCTCTGGTGGTGAAAATGCATTGAGAGAAATGCATCATAATGAAGCGCGCCCTATAAACTATGACGGAGGGAGGAGTAGTACTCCCTCCATCTAGGTGAGTAAGTCATCTTAGGCTGTGCACCGTGACCAAGGAGTAGGGGAAAACGAGAGACATTAATATTTATTTGCTAATTAATAGTATTGCATGTAATGAACTAACCACTGCATGTCATGTTTGATAGTCTCAGTTCATTAAAAGCATGCACACCCTCATCTCTTATTGGTTGATATGTCAAGGAACAAGAAACGAGGTAGAAGTTAATGCACCGTGCCTACGTGTTTTGGGATTATTTGGTTTTCGTAAGATGACTTACACACCTAGACGGAGGGAGTATGAAGGTTCAAACCAAGTACGCGTATGGCCAGTCGATCAACGCACCTCCTCTTGGCATATCACTGACATGTGGGACAGGAGTGTGAGCAAACCGATCTCAATTTACGGCAAAGAGCCAACCCGCCGTTCCTTGAGAGAGACGAGGAGCGAGAACACACAGACGGGCTCGCATGGTTGGTTGATCGATATCATTCATTACATGTTGGGCTGCCGTTTTCCGCCCTCCTCCGAAATAAACGTGTACTTTATCAGAGATAAAAAAAAAGAGTACAGACGCTCCACCATGCGGTTCTAGTAGTAGTACTACTCGTACTACTGCGCTTGGCTCTTCGCCTCTTCATGAAGTCGAACAATGATGGTACTCCGCATGTTGGGTACTACAGTGTATGCCTCTAACAATCTGACACCAAATGGACTGATGCATGTCCACCGAGGGTAGGTTGCATTAGTCAAAAGGCGCAAGCGAGCTTTACCTTGTCCTGCAAGCTTCTCCTCGTTCTGCGAGTTGACGGGACACACCAAAAAGTAGTGCTAGTCCATACTCCCTCCTTTCCGGTTAATATGGCTTAATCTTTTTTGTGGGTAAATGAGAGAGCTTTATTCATATATAAGCATTCTTAGGACGATCAGCCAAGACACTGGTCACTAGGAAGCGAGGTACCCCGCAAAAAAAGAAGTAGGAAGCGAGGTGTTTCATCAAGCCAGCTCTCGGCCACATTCAAAGTGCAGCAAGCATGGTTCGCACGAAGATGCACCGCAATGTTTGCTGACCTGTTTACATGCTGAATAACAAAAAAAGAGGAAATATTACCGAGCGCTACTATTTGTAATAGGATATGAGCCAGAATTAAGCGAGAATTATGGCGAGTGTTCCATGCAATGAACTTCCATTATCACATGCGAGAACCCTCGAAGAGAACCAAATGTGTTGAAGATTGCTTTATCACATTTTAAAATTATAATAAGAGTGCAGACGCTCCTCCATCTGGTTCCTAGTACTAGTATAGTATGTATCTTTATAGACTATATTAGTAGTACTAGTACTAGTAAACTTTGCGCTTGGTTGTTCGCCTATTCGGGAAGTCGAACAATAGTAGCACTAGTAGTATAGTGTATGCTTCTGGCAATCTGACACCGAATTAACTGTTGCATGTCCACCGTCTGAGCGAGGGAGAGCTTGCATTAGTCAAAAGTTTCTCCTTGTCCTGCGAGCCACCGCGCGCAAGCTTCTCCCTGTTTGGATCCATGGGTTAGAGTTAGTTTGGGTTAGTTTGTACTCACTTAACCCTAAAGTATCCAAACAGGAGGGTTAGTTTGGGTTAGAAGCATCTAACCCATCCAAAAAATCTAACCCACCCAAGAGGTGCTTATTTGGGTTAGTTCTTCTCTGGAGCACTAAAAAAACACATTTTTCTCTCGCTCTCGCCGTAGCAAATCCCTCGCCACTTCCTCGAAGCTTCTCGTCCTCTTCCTCCCTCCCTCTCGCAACGCCCGTGAAGGTGCCTCGCCGTATCTGCGCTCCATCTAACCCTGTCATCTAAACACCTCTTTGGCTAGAGTTAGTTCATGGTTAGTTCAGGGTTAGAATCTAACTCTAACCTCTAACTGAGTTAGAGTATCCAAACAAGGCCAAAGTAATGCTAGTCCATACCACCTCCTCTCCGGTTAATATGGATTAATTTCAAACGAGATAAATACACTGTCTGTCACTGTATATTTTTAAAAATATGGTTAGTGGACTTCATAATACGCTCATTGCGCTCAATATATATATTTTCCGGTGTTTATACGGTCACTAGCTCACCCTGACTGAGTATGTGTGTGCATGCACGTGTAGGTTGAGCACTTAGCGTGACCGTGTGTGTTCCGTCGTGTGCTCGGACATGCATGCATTAGGGCATCACGCGCGTTTTTGCGTCCATGTGTACGTGTGACTGTTGCATACACGTAAGGGGAGTACGTGTAGGGGCCACTAAGGAGCAGTCAAATCACACAGTAAGTTAGTCGGAAGAAGCAACCATCATTTCACTCTTGAATGACACGTACGCAATATAAAATGGTTGATATGGAGAGAAAAAGAAAACCACTATATATACACTAGCAGAGCCTAAGCTACAAGCCCGCTTGCTAAGGTTACTCTCTTCACAAGCATAGAACGACGGGCCTGATCCCTTGGTGGGGAAGGAACAATGTTCTGCGTGAGATGCGTGGACATCGGCGAGGGAGAGAATCCACAGTCGGTGCGTCCCAATCGGGGGTCACCGCGGTATGGGCCGATGCAGCGTCCCAACCGCCCTTCTAGCTACTGACCGACGTCCCCTGTAGTCCATCTTCCTTTTGGAGCCGGCTTGCTCCATTGTCGTAGCTCCATCTCCATGTCGATCTTTCTCTACTTCTACCGCTTCTACTTGTGATGATTTTATGTCTCATGAACTAGTGCCGAGACTATTATTCTAATCACACTTCTTCAATATCTTTGCCATCGGGGATGCTCAGTCGATTTTGTGGGGCGCACAAAAGCATCGCATGATCCGAGGGTGCCACCTGTCTTTCCTTCGACGGAGTTCTACCGCCAGGAATTAAATCATGTTTAGGGTTTAGGGTTTAAGTCGTAGTGACCCCATCAGTAGTCTTTCTTTCGTACACGCTCTCACAACTTTTTTCTTTAGTTGTGAAGTAAATATTGGCTATGATATGTGAATCATTGAGATGCATCAGCATGCGTGTTAATTTTCCTTTGTATTTGATGGAATGTTGTAACGGGGCAACCTTGGAATAGGAATGAAAATGGAGTGGAAAGTTTCCGTTTTTTCAGAGAAAAATGGAAACAGAGAGAAACCAAGGTTTCGTTTCGTTGGATCGCCCCATCGAGCAAAACCAACATTTAAATCATGGCTGTCGTGTTCGTGTCTCACCCTCCTCCACGGCTCGACCCCACACGGTCGCTCGGCATGCCACTCACTGCAATCCGAGTATACGATAACTTTCCCGCCTGCTTGTCGATGGATCGCGCCATGGAGTACTACTAGCACTACTGGAAGAGATTGACGAGTTGGGGCAGGACAGCTAGCTGTAGCACGGACTCCCGAGAACTTTTTACATGCATGTTGTAGCCGGCTATTGCGACCTTTGAACGCGGAGCAGCCGCGTGCACCCGGAAGCGGCGCGGGCGATGCTCTCTCGGCCAGCACGCCGCTTCAATGCCGGCGCCAGTGAGAGGTCGCGTCCGCTCTGGCCGGGCATGAATGCGTAATCGACCGTTTGAGGCGGGAAGCACGCGCGGGTGATGAAGAGGGTTCGGGTTGGTCAGGACCGGCCGTGGCAGCGGTCCGGACGTGCGCAAACAAGAGATATTGTACGTTAATATTGCTGTTTATATAATTAACAACGTAAATAATGTGCCAGTTGGACAAATATGATTGGAGATGGAGATGGAAATGGAATTTTACGTAAACACGGATATGCATGTCTATGTCTATGTGTGTGTGTGCGCGATGACTCTCGCGACCTGGAAGCGGGGGCGTGTTTTTGATCGAGTTTTCTTTCTTGGTACGTTAGAAAATTAGTTTGTCTAATTCACATCTAGATGTTATTTAAGGATATCACATCTAAGCTCCCACAAGTATATAATGTAGCAATAAGAAACAAAAAAACTAGGACAAAAAAATAGACCACAAACAGAGTGGACATCAACTTAGATGTGACATAACTATGTCACATCTAGATGTGTCCTAGACAGACCCTTAAAAAATTGTCCGCCAGTTTTCGTTTCTTTTTTCCGGGAACGCGCGTATTCTATTTAAAACCACTGCTATGGAGAGATTTTTTTACTCCATTATAGCCTTTTGTATGATAGAGTTTAGTGCATCTCGCTCTCTCACCCTCTCCATATCAAAACAAGATGACAGTGTCCACTCTATCTCTCTCCTCACCGGTGGTCACAGATCCGTCTGAATCCCGTCCGCTGCGGGAGGTGAGGAGGTGCAGCGTTGACGTTGTCGCCGTCGGCGACGGAGGGAGCCGATGCTCACCATCCTCTCGGAGTCGGTGCTGGCGCGGACGAAGATCCTCCGCGCCCTTGTTCGCTGCCGTCATGTGGGCAGATTGAAGGAAATATGCCCTAGAGGCAATAATAAAGTTATTATTTATTTCCTTATATCATGATAAATGTTTATTATTCATGCTAGAATTGTATTAATCGGAAACATAATACATGTGTGAATACATAGACAAACAGAGTGTCACTAGTATGCCTCTACTTGACTAGCTTGTTAATCAAAGATGGTTATGTTTCCTAACCATGAACAAGGAGTTGTTATTTGATTAACAAGGTCACATCATTAGTTGAATGATCTGATTGACATGACCCATTCCGTTAGCTTAGCACACGATCGTTTAGTATGTTGCTATTGCTTTCTTCATGACTTATACATGTTCCTATGACTATGAGATTATGCAACTCCGTTTACGGAGGAACACTTTGGTACTACCAAACGTCACAACGAATCGGGTGATTATAAAGGAGTACTACAGGTGTCTCCAAAGGCAGATGTTGGGTTGGCGATTTCGAGATTAGGATTTGTCACTCGATTGTCGGAGAGGTATCTCTGGGCCCTCTCGGTAATGCACATCACTTAAGCCTTGCAAGCATTACAACTAATGAGTTAGTTGTGAGATGATGTATTACTGAGCGAGTAAAGAGACTTGCCGTAACGAGATTGAACTAGGTATTGGATACCGACGATCGAATCTCGGGCAAGTAACATACCGATGACAAAGGAACAACGATGTTGTTATGCGGTCGACCGATAAAGATCTTCGTAGAATATGTAGGAGCCAATATGGGCATCAGGTCCCGCTATTGGTTATTGACCGAGAATAGTTCTAGGTCATGTCTACATTGTTCTCGAACCGTAGGGTCCGCACGCTTAAGGTTTCGGCGATGTTTTATTATGAGTTTATGAGTTTTGATGTACCGAAGGAGTTCGAGTCCCGGATGAGATCGGGGACATGACGAGGAGTCTCGAAATGGTCGAGACGTAAAGATCGATATATTGGACGACTATATTCGGAGTTCGGAAAGGTTCCGAGTGATCCGGTATTTTTGAGTCTGGGAGAGTTACGGAATTCGTATTGGGCCTCATTGGGCCATACGGGAAAAGGAGAGAAAGGGCCAAAAGGTGGCGCGCCTCCCCTTGCTCTAGTCCGAATTGGACTAGGGAAGGCGCCCTTCCTTCCTTCTCCTTCTCTCTTCCCTTTCCTTCTCTCCTACTCCCCTACATGGAAGGATTCCTAGTTGGACTAGGAAAGGGAATCCTACTCCCGGTGGGAGTAGGACTCCCCTGGCGCGCCTAAACCTAGGCCGCCTCCTCCTCCCTTGCTCCTTTATATACGGGGCAGGGGGCACCCGAGACACAAGTTTGATCTACGGATCGTTCCTTAGCCGCAGCGGTGCCCCTTCCACCATATTCCACCTCGGTCATATCGTCATGAAGCTTAAGCGAAGCTCTGCGCCGTAGAACATCAAGATCGCCACCACGCCGTCGTCCGACGGAACTCTCCCTCGACACTCGGCTGGATCGAGTACGAGGGACGCCATCGAGCTGTACGTGTGTCAAGAACTCGGGGCACCGGAGTAATGGCGCCGGATCGGTCGGATCGCGAGGAGAACGTCGACTACTTCCTTTACGTTGTGATCGCTTCGCCGGGTCTCACGAGGGTGCGAGACAACACTCTCCCTCTCGTTGCTATACATCACCATGATCTTGCGTGTGCGAGGAAATTTTTGAAATTACTACGCTTCCCAACAAATGGCATCCGAGCCTAGGTTTTTATGGTTTGATGTTTTGCACGAGTAGAACACAAGTGAGTTGTGGACGATACAAGTCATACTACCTACCAGCATGTCATACTTTGGTTCAGCGGTATTGTGAGATGAAGCGGCCCGGACCGACATTACGCCAGACGCTTACGCGAGACTGGTTTCACCGCCACGAGCACTCGTTTCTTAAAGGTGATTGGCGGGTGTCTGTCTCTCTCACTTTAGTTGAACTGTGTGGCTACGCCGGTCCTTGAGAAGGTTAAACGGAGTCTATTTGACGAAGTATCGTTGTGGTTTTGATGCGAGGTGAGATTGGTTCTTGCTTAAGCCCGTAGCAGCCACGTAAAATTTGCAACAACAAAGTAGAGGACGTCTAACTTGTTTTTGCAGGGCATGTTGTGATGTGATATGGTCAAGACGTGATGCTATATTTTATTGTATGAGATGATCATGTTTTGTAACCGGTTATCGGCAATCGGCAGGAGCCATATGGTTGTCGCTTTATTGTATGAAATGCAATCGCTTCTGTAATGCTTTACTTTATCACTAAGCGGTAGCGATAGTCGTAGAAGCATAAGATTGGCGAGACGACAACGATGCTACGATGGAGAACAAGGTGTCGCGCCGGTGATGATGGTGATCATGGTGGTGCTGCAGAGATGGAGATCACGAAGCACAAGATGATGATGACCATATCATATCACTTATATTGATTTGCATGTGATGTTTATCTTTTATGCATCTTATCTTGCTTTGATTGACGGTAGCATTATAAGATGATCTCTCACTAAATTATCAAGAAGTGTTCTCCCGAGTATGCACCGTTGCCAAAGTTCCTCGTGCCGAGACACCACGTGATGATCGGGGTGTGATAAGCTCTACGTCCATCTACAACGGGTGCAAGCCAGTTTTGCACACGCAGAATACTCAGGTTATACTTGACGAGCCTAGCATATGCAGATATGGCCTCGGAACACGGAGACCGAAAGGTCGAGCGTGAATCATATAGTAGATATGATCAACATAAGATGTTCACCATTGAAAACTACTCCATATCACGTGATGATCGGTTATGGTTTAGTTGATTTGGATCACGTGATCACTTAGATGACTAGAGAGATGTCTATCTAAGTGGGAGTTCTTAAGTAATATGATTAATTGAACTTAAATTTATCATGAACTTAGTCCTGGTAGTATTTTGCAAATTATGTTGTAAGATCAATAGCTTGCGTTGTTGCTTTCATATGTTTATTTTGATATGTTCCTAGAGAAAATTGTGTTAAAAATGTTAGTAGCAATGATGCGGATTTGATCCGTGATCTGAGGTTTATCCTCATTGCTGCACAGAAAAATTATGTCCTTAATGCACCGCTAGGTGATGCAGACCTAATGCAGGAGCGGATGCGAGGCGTTATGAACGTTTGGCTAGCTCAATATGATAACTACTTGATAGTTTTGTGCACCATGCTTTATGGCTTAGAATCGGGACTTCAAAGATGTTTTGAACATCATGGACCATATGAGATGTTCCAGAATTGAAGTTAATATTTCAAGCAAATACCGAGTTGAGAGATATGAAGTCTCCAACAAGTTCTATAGCTAAAAGATGGAGGAGAATCGCTCAACTAGTGAGCATGTGCTCGATTGTCAGGTACTTCAATCGCTTGAATCAAGTGGGAGTTAATCTTCCAGATAAGATAATGATTGATGAATTCTCTAGTCACCATCACCAAGTTAGTAGAACTTCGTGATGAACTATAGTATGCAAGGGATGACGAAAATGATTCCCGAGCTCTTCGTGATGTTGAAATCGACGAAGGTAGAAATCAAGAAAGAGCATCAAGTGTTGATGGTTGACAAGATCACTAGTTTCAAGAAAAGGGCAAAGGAAAGAAAGGGAACTTCAAGTAGATTGACAAGCAAGTTGTCACTCCCACGAAGAAGCCCAAAGCTGAACCAAAGCACTAAACCGAAGTGCTTATAATCGCAAAGGAAATGGTCTTTGGAAGCGGAACTGCCCTAAATATTTGGTGGATAAGAAGAATGGCAAAGTGAAAAAGGGTATATTTGATATACAGTGTTTGAGGTGTGCTTTACTAGTGTTTATAGCAACCCCTCGGTATTTGGTACTGGTTCGGTTGCTAAGAGTAGTAACTCAAACGGAATTGCGAATAAATGTAAACTAGTTAAGGGTGAAGTGATGATGTGTGTTGAAAATAGTTTCAAGATTGATATGATCATCATCGCACACTCCCTATACTTTCGGGATTAGTGTTGAACCTAAATAAATGTTATTTGGTGTTTGCGTTGAGCATGAATATGATTTGATCGTGTTTATTGCAAAACGGTTATTCATTTAAGTAAGAGAATAAACTATTGTTCTATTTACATGAATAAAACCTTATATGGTTACACGCCCAATGAAAATGGTTCATTGGATCTCGATCGTAGTGATACACATATTCATAATATTGAAACCAAAAAGATGCAAAGTTAATAATGATAGTGCAACTTATTTTTGGCACTGCCGTTTAGGTCATATTGGTGTAAAGCGCATGAAGAAACTCCATGCTGATGGGATTTTGGAATCACTTGATGCTTGCAAACCATGCCTCATGGGCAAGATGACTAAGACTCCGTTCTCCGGAACAGTGGAGCGAGCAACTGACTTATTGGAAATAATACATACTGATGTATGCGATCCAATGAGTGTTAAGGCTCACGGTGGATATCGTTATTTTCTGACCTTCACAGATGATTTGAGCAGATATGGGTATATCTTCTTGATGAAACATAAGTCTGAAATAGTTGAAAGGTTCAAAGAATTTCAGAGTGAAGTGGAAAAATCATCGTGACAAGAAAATAAGGTTTCTACGATCTGATCGCGGAGACAAATATTTGAGTTACGAGTTTGGTCTTCAATTAAAACAATGTGGAATAGTTTCACAAATTCATGCCACCTGGAACACCACATCATAATGGTGTGTCCGAACGTCATAACCGTACTTTATTGGATATAGTACAATCTATGATGTTTCTTACCGATTTACCAATATTGTTTTGGGATTATGCATTAGAGACAGCTGCATTCACGTTAAATAGGGCACCATCTAAATCCGTTGAGACGACACTATATGAACTGTGGTTTAGCAAGAAACCAAAGTTGTCGTTTCTTAAAGTTTGGGGCTGCGATGCTTATGTGAAAAAGTTTCATCCTGATAAGCTCAAACCCAAATCGGAGAAGTGCGTCTTCATAGAATACCCAAAGGAAATTGTTGGGTACACCTTCTATCACAGATCCGAAGGCAAAACATTCGTTGCTAATAAATGGATCCTTTCTAGAGAAGGATTTTCTCACGAAAGAAGTGAGTGGGAGGAAAGTAGAACTTGATGAGGTAATTGTACCTTCTCCCTTATTGGAAAGTAGTTCATCACAGAAATCTGTTCCTGTGACTACTACACCAATTAGTGAGGAAGCTAATGATGATGATCATGTAAATTCAGATCAAGTTATTACCGAATCTCGTAGGTAAACCAGAGTGAGATCGCACTGAGTGGTACGGTAATCCTGTTCGAAGTCATGTAACTAGAACATGATGAACCTACGAACTATGAGGAAGCGATGATGAGCCCAGATTCGCGAAATGGCTTGAGGCCATGAAATCGAGAAGAGATCCATGTATGAGAACAAAGTGTGGACTTTGGTGGCGTTGCTCGATGATCGGCAAGCCATAGAAAATAAATGGATCTTCAAGAGGAAGACGGACGACGATAGTAGTGTTACTATCTACAAAGCTCGACTTGTCACAAAAGGTTTTGACAAGTTCAAGTTGTTGACTACAATGAGATTTTCTCAACTGTAGCGATGCTTAAGTCTGTCCGAATCATGTTAGCAATTGCCACAATTTATGAAATTTGGCAAATGGATGTAAAACTGCATTCTGAATGGGTATCGGGAGGAAGAGTTGTATATGATGCAACCGAAGGTTTTATCGATCCAAAGGAGCTAACAAAGTGTGCAAGCTCCAGCGATCCATCTATGGTGGTGCAAGCATCTCGGAGTTGGAATATACGCTTTGATGAGTTGATCAAAGCATATAGTTTTGCATGAGACTTATGGTGAAGCCTGTATTTACTAGAAAGTGAGTGGGAGCACTACAACATTTCGATAAGTATATGTGAATGACATATTATAGATCGGAAATAATGTAGAATTATTCTCGCAAAGCATAAAGGAGTGTTTGAAAGAAGTTTTTCAAAGAAAGACCTCGGTGAAGCTGCTTACATATTGAGCATCAAGATCTATAGAGATAGATCAAGATGCTTGATAAGTTTTTTCAATGAGTACATACCTTGACAAGATTTTGAAGTAGTTCAAAATGGAACAGTCAAAGAAAGAGTTCTTGCACGTGTTACAAGGTGTGAAAAATTGAGTAAGACTCAAAACCCGACCACGGCAGAAGATAGAAAGAGAATGAAAGTCATTCACTATGCCTTGGCCATAGGTTCAATAAAGTATGCCATGCTGTGTACCAGATCTATTGTATACCCTGCCTTTGAGTTTGGCAAGGGTACAATAGTGATCTAGGAGTAGATCATCGACAGCGGTCAAAATTATCCTTAGTGGAATAAGGATATGTTTCTCGATTATGGAAGTGACAAAAGGTTCGTCGTAAAGGGTTACGCCGATGCAAGTTTTGACACCGATCCGATGACTCTAAATCTCGATCTAGATACATATTGAAAGTGGGAGCAATTAGCTAGAGTAGCTTCAGGCAGAGCATTGTAGACATAGAAAAATTGCAAAATACATAACAGATCTAAATGTGAAAGACCCGTTGACTAAGAGTCTCTCACAAGCAAAACATGATCACACCTTAGTACTCTTTGGGTGTTAATCACATAGCGATGTGAACTAGATTACTGAATCTAGTAAACCCTTTGGGTGTTGGTCACATGGCGATGTGAACTATGGGTGTTAATCACATGATGATGTGAACTGTGAATGTTAATCACATGGTGATGTGATCTAGATTATTGACTCTAGTGCAAGTGGGAGACTGAAGGAAATATGCCCTAGAGGCAATAATAAAGTTATTATTTATTTCCTTATATCATGATAAATGTTTATTATTCATGCTAGAATTGTATTAATCGGAAACATAATACATGTGTGAATACATAGACAAACAGAGTGTCACTAGTATGCCTCTACTTGACTAGCTTGTTAATCAAAGATGGTTATGTTTCCTAACCATGAACAAGGAGTTGTTATTTGATTAACAAGGTCACATCATTAGTTGAATGATCTGATTGACATGACCCATTCCGTTAGCTTAGCACACGATCGCTTAGTATGTTGCTATTGCTTTCTTCATGACTTATACATGTTCCTATGACTATGAGATTATGCAACTCCCGTTTACCGGAGGAACACTTTGGGTACTACCAAACGTCACAACGTAACTGGGTGATTATAAAGGAGTACTACAGGTGTCTCCAAAGGCAGATGTTGGGTTGGCGTATTTCGAGATTAGGATTTGTCACTCGATTGTCGGAGAGGTATCTCGGGCCCTCTCGGTAATGCACATCACTTAAGCCTTGCAAGCATTACAACTAATGAGTTAGTTGTGAGATGATGTATTACGAGCGAGTAAAGAGACTTGCCGTAACGAGATTGAACTAGGTATTGGATACCGACGATCGAATCTCGGGCAAGTAACATACCGATGACAAAGGAACAACGATGTTGTTATGCGGTCCGACCGATAAAGATCTTCGTAGAATATGTAGGAGCCAATATGGGCATCCAGGTCCCGCTATTGGTTATTGACCGAGAATAGTTCTAGGTCATGTCTACATTGTTCTCGAACCGTAGGGTCCGTGCACGCTTAAGGTTTCGGCGATGTTTTATTATGAGTTTATGAGTTTTGATGTACGAAGGAGTTCGAGTCCCGGATGAGATCGGGGACATGACGAGGAGTCTCGAAATGGTCGAGACGTAAAGATCGATATATTGACGACTATATTCAGAGTTCGGAAAGGTTCCGAGTGATCCGGTATTTTTCGAGTACGGAGAGTTACGGAATTCGTATTGGGCCTCATTGGGCCATACGGAAAAGGGAGAGAAAGGGCCAAAAGGTGGCCGCGCCCCTCCCCTTGCTCTAGTCCGAATTGGACTAGGGAAGGGGGGCGCCCCCTTCCTTCCTTCTCCTTCTCTCTTCCCTTTCCTTCTCTCCTACTCCCCCTACATGGAAGGATTCCTAGTTGGACTAGGAAAAAGGGAATCCTACTCCCGGTGGGAGTAGGACTCCCCTTGGCGCGCCCAAACCTAGGCCGCCTCCTCCTCCCTTGCTCCTTTATATACGGGGCAGGGGCACCCGAGACACAAGTTTGATCTACGGATCGTTCCTTAGCCGTGTCGGTGCCCCTTCCACCATATTCCACCTCGGTCATATCGTCGTGAAGCTTAAGCGGCTCTGCGCCGTAGAACATCAAGATCGCCACCACGCCGTCGTCTTGTGGAACTCTCCTCGACACTCGGCTGGATCGAGTACGAGGGACGCCATCGAGCTGTACGTGTGTCAAGAACTGGGCGCCGGAGTAATGGCGCCGGATCGGTCGGATCGCGAGGAGAACGACGACTACTTCCTCTACGTTGTGATCGCTTCGCCGGGTCTCACGAGGGTACGTAGACAACACTCCCCTCTCGTTGCTATACATCACCATGATCTTGCGTGTGCGAGGAAATTTTTGAAATTACTACGCTTCCCAACATAGATCCCGCCTACCGCCTAAACGACATCTCGCCCACCGAGGTATAACTTCTTGTATGGTCCGGCTCCCTGTGTCGCTGCGTGCGGGTTTTCTCTATGCGACTACTCCCCAGCTCCCCATGCATAGTAGCTAGGGTTCGTCGGCTAGTCCAACATCACCTACTAGTACTATTATAGAGGAAATGCCACTCGAAAAGTTGTCCGATTTATGCCTCGGTGGAGGTATACATGTTGTTTCGACAAAAAGTACATGGTGGTTCTGCGGTCATTGTCCATATGGTGGTAGTACTATCCTTTGGTTAAATGAAGAAATGCTTTTTTTCTCGGGTATCCTGGTTTAGTTCCCATCAAGATATAATTATGATGCTTCTGTTTGTTGGTGTACTTTTCATTAACCCTTTTTTATATTTTCGGAAACAGCGATGCGTGTCTCCATACCCGGGCATGTCTTCCTCAATTTTAGTGGAACTGCACAAAATTGGATGACCATTGTTGTTCTGCCTCACTATCCTCTGCCACGTGGTTCTTCCATCCTCGAGCTTGATTACTGAGAAGAAATAGACCACAGTGAGGATTTGTCGAACTTCATAGGTGCCTCACCCAAACTTGATGCCAAATGGATGATGCATCACCACGATGACCTATCGATGCTCATGGTTGCGCCGGCTGGTGAAGCTGATCGATTTTCAATGAAAAACAAGCTGTCTTCCATCAGTGCTCTTTTCTTGTTACGCACAAAGATGATATCCTTCATCAGTTCACCTTGGTTGCATTGGAGACGCAGTCGTCTTTCACGTTGGTGCAATTTTATCACACAATTGGCTATGAACCAAATGTTTCCTCGAAGAAGGATCGACGTTGGTACTAAGAGCATAAGTTTTGTATTGATTTCTAAGCCTTCTCACAACTTTGTCTCCAGCTCCCCTGTAATTTTATTTGTCCAACTATTAACTTTGATTTAAAAAATGGTGTGGGCTAAAAACCCGGATGGACGTAGTAGCCCTCCATTTTTATTTACTCCGCATATTATATTTGACTGAAGTCAAACTTTGTAATACACTCAAACTTTTCCGATAATTGAAATTAAAATTCTTTATTTGTACACACTCTCACACGTTTCCGATAATTTGGCGCATGTGTGGTTGTTCACTTAAGGGAGGGTAGTGTACCACACGTGAAGGACATGAAGTGCGACCTGGACGTGTGGGCATGGATCGTTAGTTCATCGGAAGTAGTACTACTCCCTCCATCACAGTTTAAAGGGCGTACCTCACATCTCTCTGGGCCCAAGGTTGCTAGCGATTGGCAGGAATAACTGATGCGTTGGAGCTGCGGTAGTTAAGGATATGCGCCTAATAGTCACCAAACAAACGCATAGTAACCTCCCCGTCCAGTAAAAGGCCTCACACAGCCATGCATGCAAACAAAACCGATTCACACCTCCACATAAAGTTTGAGTTCACACCATGCATGCACACCAGGAAGGCAAGCGGAAGGAGTAATTTCAGCGGGCTAATTAATGACATGCGCCCTATTTCCCTCTAATTGTGAAAAAAATCTGGTTTTGGAGATACGCCCTTTAAACTGTGATGGAGGGAGTAGTTTTCTTCACTGTACATTAAATAAAGAGTTTCGTTTCGTACTTACACAATTTAAAACGATTGTTATGGAGAGAATAAGAAAACCACTCCACTATATATTAGCCGTATACACACGAGAGTAATATATGGATGCAGATTCATTGACTTAGTGCACCTGCCTTTGGGTTTATGACAGGTGGGCCCAAAATGTGGCTGGCTCACCTGTCATACAGCCAAAAGCAAATGCAGTGAAGGCACCGGAGCTCAGTCCGTACTACATTAGTATATATATAAGCGGGAGCCTCAGCGCTTGTTCGCTAGGGTTTGCACTCTCCACACGCTCGCCGCAATACATATATGTTACATGCTGGAGGCTCAGCGTTCGTTTGCTAGGGTTTGCTATATTCACAGTCTCTCACCCTCTCTTCACCAGATCTAAACAAGGCTGCGTTGGCCTCTTGTCTCTCTCTCCCCCCTCACAGCCGGTGAAGGAGGCGTCCGTATCCCGTCGCACCGGGAAGGGGAGGAGGTGCAGCGTTAACTCTATCGCCTTCGGCGAGGGAGGCAATCTACTGTCGGCTGCGCTTTTCTCTTTCACCCAGCGCCTGGGCGAGAGGGCCACCGACCCCTTCTTCCTCGCTGCCGTACATAGTGTGGGCAGATCCGGCCTCCCGCCGCACGCCTTGCCACATCCCGACGACCCTAAGGTATAAGTTTCTTTGAAACCGTCGTTGCTCTAGCTGCATGTCGATCTTTTTCGATCTGTAGTCGAATCTAGGTCTTGGTTCAAAGAGTAAAGAAAGGTGCGGTGGGGTGGAGCATGAATCTAGGACGTGGTTCAATGAGGAAAGGAGGGAGGAAAAGTAGTATAGACTGGCTATCCAGCCGCTTTGTTGGTCGAAAAGGGAAAAAGGGGGCAACCCAGTACACACATCTGTAAGGAACCGATCTCTTTGTTGAAAAGGGAAAGAAACTGGGGGGTCAGGTAGTTTGTGCAGGACTAGATTTGCTGCCCTCACATAGGAAAAAAGTTCAAAGAGAACAAATATGGGACCAACACAGATATGCTGCTTGGCTACATAATCTGCATCACCCATTTATACGTGTGGACACACATGGTGCTAGAATGTCCCATACAGCTATTTTGCTATTGTTAATCTAAGAATGCCGCCAGAAAATTGAAGCAATGCCACTGTTAAAAGTAAATTACATTTTTTAACGAATGTTGTTTCAAGAGAGTGTCTCTGTTAATATGAATCAATGCAACCGTTTTAGAAATGCTACTATCCTACTTTGTTTTCCATCCAAGATAAGTTAGATGCTTCTTTCTGTCACCGTTTGTTTTATCCTCCTTTATCGGCAAGTAATTGTTTCCTTTTTTGCCTCTGTTAAAACAGGGGTATCGATTCAACTTGTTGCTATTGTGACATTTTGCTTCGCTACTTGAAACACTTATGTTTTAAGAGTGTTTTGTGCAGTTCTACTTGAATATCACACTGGTGACTTTGCTTAATTTTGGTGGAACTGCACAAAAGGAGATCGAGATTTGTTTCCAGTGTTCCTGTCGAGTTGTTTCAAATCTTGGTCTCAACCACATGATATCTATTCAACTTGTTGCTATTGCAACATTTTGCTTCGCTATGCGAAACACTTTGCTTGATTTCAGTGCAAGTACACAAAAGAAGATTGGATTTCCTATTCGTGTTAGCAGATTCATATTTTATCCTGGTGTTCTCATGAAAGGTCAGTACAGGCCTTCATCCACATGATTGTGCAGTGTGCTCTGAGATGTTGTGATACTTGTATTGGTACTGTTTTAAATAAATGTTGAATTGAAGCTATTGTATTGCTGTCTTTTCCCATTAAGTAGTGAACAAAAATGGGACCAACCCAGACATGATGCTTGTTGCTTTGTTACAACAAACTCTGCATCACCCCCTTTATAAGTAGATGGAAGCACATATTGTTGTTGCACCCACTCTCCCCTGGAACTGTTTATGCTTTTCGTTAATCTAATGCCGCTGGTAAAATTAGGCAATGCCACTCTCTGAAAGAACATGCGGTGCCCCCATGTTTGGTTTTGGTAATTGATGACAATCTCTATGGACTAATGGTTGTCTTGAGTTATATTTGAAGGATTTGTCCATAGGCTTTTCTTGAAGTCCATGTGTTGGTTTCAAGGAGTTTATGAGTTGACCAAGGTGCTATTAAGGAATTATCCAAAGATTGGTCATGTGAATGTTGAGCTTATTGCAAGCATGTCTTGAAGAAGAAGGTTGTGTGATCATTCATGTTTACCTTCAAGACATCATCCAACTGAAGAGAGTTGTGTAAGTGCATCTAGTGCCCCTTAGTGATTTTGGTGTATTGAAGACTTATAGGTTAAGTGACTGATGCGTTTGTGAGTGTACACAGGTCTATAAGTCTATGAGGAGTTTGATATTTACAGAGAAAGTCGACCCCTAAAAATGAAGTTCTTCGACTGAAGACTTTGATATTTTGAAGACTTTCTAAAGACTTTGAAAGTGAAGAAATTGGTGTGACCTTGAAGACTTGGTATTCATTCGAGGAATATGGAGCGTGAAGACTTTTGTTTTCGTAGTTCCATTTTCTCTTTCTTGAGTCATAGGAAACACCGTACTGTTAAAGGGGGTCGAGGAAATACTAAGGAAAAATTTCCTTGTGATGCTCAACTCAAAATCCTACACCTACCAATCCCTTCGAGTGAAGCCATTGAAATCTCATACTGATTCATCAATTTCTTCAAAGGATGAGACGCAGTTCTTCCGTCACCGAGGACTTTGCTCGATCGAGGAGTTAGGAATTCGCCATCGAATTGCCTACACAAATGAGGAACATGATAGCCCCGAGGAATTTGAGAGTCAAATTTCCGACCGTTCTTTGTCTTCTTACCGGCTGTCCAAAATATCTTATCCACCTAACGGTCATATCATTGAAGGGCATTTATGTCATATCATGTCGGGCTGCTCCTAGGCTATAAATAGCCGCCCCTACAACCACTAGTTGGTTGGCTGCCCGAGAGAACTTGACACTTGTCATTTGAGAGCAACCCATCCTCCGAGGACTTTGAGCGAAAATCATCAAGTGAGGAAAATCCCAAAACCAAACCCCCACAAACCCAAAGTGATTGAGCATCATGAAGAAATTGATCTGCGTGGATCCGACGCTTGTTACCTTTGAAGACTGTGCTTCTTCCGCATAGATAGGCGCCAAGGTCTAGAGCATCCAAGAGGAATTGTGGATCGCCGAGTGACCAAGTCTGTGAAGGTTTGGGAGTCACCAAGACTTACCACGAGTGATTGGACGAGGCCTGCGTGGTCTTAGTTCAAGGAGAATACGGTGAGGACCGGGTGTCCTGAGTTGCGGCTCGAGGCTGGGTGTCCGGACTGTGTCCTCGAGTTTAAATACTCACCGCTCCAACCAGACGTATAACCGAGACAACAGTTGGAACTGGTTTACCAAATCATTGTCTTCACCAACTAACTGGTTCTATTTCCTCAACTCTTTCATTTCCTCATTCTTGTGTTGTATGTTGTTCATATCTCGTGCTTGAAGACTTTGATCAAGACTTTCACAAATTCCTCAGTTCAATTTCTTCAGTCTCTTTGTCTTCATCTTGTTATCCTGTGTTTATGCTTTCTGTACTCTGTGCTAGTCTCCATTTCATCATGATGACTATGTTTGTATTCTGTTATGTTTACTTCTGAGTACTTATTCCGTTGCAAGTAGTTCTTCGCTAAGAAATTTCCTCACCAGCAAATTCCTCAGTGAAGAATTCATAAAAATCGCCTATTCACCCCCCTCTAGTCGATATAACGCACTTTCAATTGGTATCAGAGCAAGGTACTCCCTTGTTCTGTGTGATTTTGGTTTAACCGCCTGGAGTTTTAGTTATGTCGACCACAGGTGTGATCAAGGTCTCGGCTGGGTGTCCTACCTTTGATGGAACGGCCTACCCCTACTGGAAGAACAAGATGCGAATGCATCTTGAGGCAATAGATAACGATCTCTGGTATGTTCTGGAAAATGGTGTCCCCTCTGTCACTCACACACTGAACGCTACCGATGTGAAGAGATTCAAACAACTCGATTCTCAAGCGAAGAATATCATGTGTGGCCATCTGAGCAAAGGACAGTATGGAAGAGTGAGTGCTTTGGAAACTGCTAAGCTTATCTGGGATAGGCTGTCCAAAGTAAATGAAGGAGTTTCAACCCAGCGTGACTCTCGAGTCGATGTTCTTCGGAATCTCTTCAACCGCTTCAAAAGACTCGACAATGAGAATGTACAACAAACCTTTGATCACCTCACTGACATCTCAAATGAGCTTCAAGCCCTCGGTGCCACTGACATCACTAATCATGAAGTTGTGAAGAAACTGTTGAGATCGCTTGACTCCTCATTTGATACTCTGGGACTGATGATACAAGAATGTGCTGACTACAAGTCACTTGATCCTGCTGATATCCTCGAAAGGCTAAACACTCACGAGTTCTAGCTTGCTGAAAAGAGAGATCTCTATGGCTCAAACTATGGCAAACCACGTGCCCTGAAGGGCAAGGCTGTGTCTGACTCTGAATATGAGGATTCTGGTAGTAGCCTTGGTGATCCTGATGAACTGAGCCAGGATCTAGCATTGCTGGTGAAGAAATTCCAGAAGTTCACAAGACGTGGTCGCTTTGGAAAATCCTCAAGAGGCAATGATTCCTCATCCAATGACTATAAGAGAAGGCTTTGCCACAAATGCAAGAAGCCTGGTCACTATATTCAAGATTGTCCTCAGTGGGAAAAGGGAATGAAGAAGAAGAAATACAAGGATTACAGTTCTGATGATGCGAAGAAGAAGAAGAAATCGTCAAAATCTTCGTCATCAAAATCCTCGAAGTCTTCATCTCACAAGAAGAGCAGCTCCAAGAAGGCTCGGGCATTCATTGGCAAGGAGATGGACTCGAAGCTGAATCTGAGGAAAATGATGAAGAGGAGGCGTCTCAAGAATCTGAGTCCGTGTGGCGACTCGGCGTTACTCATCGCTTCGTCAAGCAAGTCCATCTTCAACATCAAGAAACCGACTCCACCGACAAGCCCGATGAAGATAATGATGGCTACGCCCCACCTATTGCTTCATGGCGAAAGGTGCTAAGGTACTCAAATACAACTCCTCTGAATCTAGTGAAAATGAATCCTATGAGGATCTCAAGCCCAGCTACTCTAAACTTGCTAAGATTGCTGTGAAACAACAACGGGCTCTTGAAAAGGTTCAAAACATGCTAGATAAAAGTGACGATATGTTGGGTGAAGAAATGGATCGCACTAAAGCCCTGACTGAAAATCTTCAGAGACTTCAGTCTAGGTTTGATAACCTTCAAGGTCATCATAACGCTCTCTTGTCTGATCAAGAGAAACTTTCTTATGAATTTCTTCAAGAAAAGCAATATCACGAGAAGCTTTCTCTTGAATCTCTTCAAAGAAAGGAAGATCTTGAAAAGCTAAGAGTGTGTTATGAAGATCTTCAGAAGGAGCGCGATTCATTACTAGCTTAACAAATCGGCGCTTCTTAGGAAGAATTTGTTCCCCCATGCTTAAAGTGCTTTGAATGTGAATCTGCTAATTCTTCACCTGAATGTTCAAATGCTTCAACTGTTACAAATTCTTCATCTGCCTCTGCTATCACTAATTCCTCACCTGAGGACATTGCTAGTATCACTGACAATGCAGGTTGAAGGAATTGTACATGACAGCATGTACAAAAGCCTCAAAGGACATCGACACTTTGTGATGTGCTCAAAAGCAGATCCTCAACGAAACCCTAGGAAAGAGGGTATTGCCTTTGAGAGGAAACTCAATGCCGATGGAACATATAGGAAGCCCGAGCAAGTACCCCAAAACCTCATGGGTTCTTTGCAAAGGACCTCCATTGATCCATCTAACTTATCTGGCTTTACATGTGAATCTCCTCATTCTTCTGATGAGTCATTTGAATCCAACTATAAACTGTTCAAAAATCAGAATGGTGAAGTATTTGCTAGATATGTTGGCACTAACTGCAGGAACGGTTCCCCTATGAAGAAAATCTGGGTTCCCAAAACTTGTGTTGAAAGTCTTCAGGTGAATGTCCTCATGACACCACCTGTGAAGAACAGGAACCCCAGATCAAATTCTTCATATGGATCAAATTCTTCATATGGACCAAATTCTTCATATGGATCCAAGTCCTCATATGGACCAAATTCTTCACATGGATCAAATTCCTCAACTGGATCAAAGTCCTCATATGATTATCATCGTGCTAACAACTCTGTCTCGCAGGGTAGAGCTAAGGGTTATGAATATGTGCATTATTCTTCAAACCATTATGTTCATAAGTCCTCAAGAATTACTCGCTTATTCATATGCTTACCCTAACCCTCTTATGTGAAACGAAATGGTTTGGCATCTTTGCCACCTTTCTCATATGGTGCTCGCAGAATGATGGACTCTTTGCCACCCCTCGGATGTGGGTGGTGAAGAAAAGAACTAATCTCTTCTGCAGGTCAGGTCTCTAGACGTGCTCTAACGTCTCAAGAATTTGTTGGGGACGACAAAATGCTGAAAGGACGCAGCGAATCATGATGAAATGAACTTTCATTTCACACGCCCTCATACCGCTATATCTGCTTATCGCTTGATGAAATTCATCGATGAACTTGATATCATATTCTTCACCGATGAAGCATATGAGATTGTAAGCTACACTAATTCATCTGCAGGATGATCAACCCAAAACCACCGAATGGGTCCTCGATAGTGGATGTACAAACCACATGATTGGTGACAAGAATCTATTGATGGATGCTCCTTATCACCGCCACCTCTGAAGCATATCATCTTTTTGACAAAGGCAAAAGTCGTATTGGGTCTTGGTAAGGTTGCTATCTCTAAGGATAAGCACATGGACAAAGTCATGCTTGTTGAGTCCTTAGGATACAATCTCATGTCAGTCTCAATGCTTTGTGATCTTGATATGGTTGTTGTCTTTGGCAAATATCGTTGTGTTGTGATTATGGAAGCTGACAATTCCAAAGTCTTCGAAGGCTTTAGGAGAGGAGATATGTATATTGTTGATTTCTCTACAGGACCACAACCAGCCGTGTGTCTACTTGCAAAAGCTTCAGAAGGCTGGCTTTGGCATCGACAACTTGGTCATGTAGGCATGAGGAATCTGAACACGCTTGCGAAGAAGAAGCATGTCATTGGCATTGAGAATGTCAAATTCCTCAAGGATCACCTATGTGGAGCCTATGAAGCTGGAAAAATGACCAAGGCCAAGCATCCAGCGAAGACTATCATGACCACTACCCGTCCATTCGAATTGCTTCACATGGACCTCTTCGGACCTAATCATTATTCAGCAGTCACTAATGATGCATCTCTATATGGTTTTGTCATTGTTGATGATTATTCTCGATATACATGGGTACACATTGTTACTTACAAACATGAAGTGCAGGAAGTCTTCAAACGATTTTCCTCGAGGACTTCAACCAACTTTGGTGTGAAGATCAAGCATATCAGAAGTGACAATGGAACTGAGTTCAAGAATTCCGTTCTTGATGCATATCTTGATGAACTTGGTATTACTCATGAGTTATCTGCTCCCTATACTCCTCAGCAGAATGGCGTCGTGGAGCGCAAGAACATAACTCTTGTTGAGATGGCTCGCACTATGCTTGATGAATACAAAACGCCTCAGCATTTTTGGATTGATGCAATTGATATTGCTTGCCACATCATCAATAGAGTATATCTTCACAAATTCTTCAAGAAGACTGCCTATGAACTCCTCACTGACAAGAAACCCAATGTGAGTTATTTCAAAGTCTTGATTGCTAAATGTTGGATTAGAGATCCTCACCACAACTCTAAATTTGCACGAAAGCACATGAAGGTTTTATGCTTGGTTACGAAAGGACTCGCACACCTACTGAGTCTTCAACATTGTTCTTCACAAGATTGTCGACATGTAGATGTGCGGTTCGATGAAACTAATGGCTCGCAAAGAGAGCACCTACCTTCGTGTTAGATGAACCAGCACCGAGGATGCTATCAAGCTCAAGGCAACTAAGGATGTCATTCCGATCAAGAATCTGCTGAAGAATTCATTCCTGTTCATGAAGAACATCGAGCTGATGCACTCAAGAACAAGATGAGGAAAATGGTGTCAAGAAAATGCTGATCAAAATCCTCAAAGAACAACCAACTCATCCCAGCGTTGCAAAAGAAGTGCAAGTGGAGAAGATCATCGATGACATTAGCGCACTGGTCCTCTCACACGCTCAAAAGCTTCACATTTATCTAACTTTTGTGGGCACTATGCTTTTGTCTCTATCACAGAGCCCACTAAGGTAGATGAAGCATTTCGGAGAGGAGTGGATTCAGGCTATGCAAGAAGAATTACATCGATTGAGCTGAACAATGTCCAGGAATTGGTCAATCGCCTGGATCCTCGCAAGCATAATATCATTCGCACAAAGTGGATCTACCGCAACAAGCAAGATGAAAATGGCCTTGTGGTGAGGAATAAGGCACGACTAGTAGCTCAAGGCTACACATGGTCTTCAAATTAAATCGGCAAGAATGGCATATTCATATCTCAGGAGAAATACCTCAAAGATGTACTGAGGAAATTCGACATGCAAGATTGCAAAGGCTTCAAAATTCCTATGCCCACAAATGGCCATCTATGCACTGATGAAAATGGTATTGACTTCGATCACAAGGTATACCGCTCCATGATTGGTTCCTTATTGTACTTATGTGCATCTAGGCCAGATATAATGCTTAGTGTTTGCATGTGTGCCCGATTTCAAGCTGCACCGAAGGAATCACACCATAAGGCTGTGAAGCATATTCTTCGATATCTAGCTCACACACCAACACTAGGATTATGGTACCCCAAGGGCTCGCTTTTGATCTCATTGATATTCGACTCGACTATCTTTGGTGATCGTGTGGACCGCAAGTCAACATCCGCACTTGTCATTTCCTGACGATCTTTGGTCCGTTGGTCCTCGAAGAAACAGAGCTGCGATCACCGCTTCATCGCTGAAGCTGAATACATTGCTGCTGGCTCATCTGTGCTCAACCGCTTTGGATGAAGCAAACCTCAAGGACTATGGCGTCAACGTGAAGAATGTGCCTCTCCTCTGCGACAATGAGATTGCCATCAAGATTGCTCACAACCCAGTTCAGCACTCGAAGACTAAGCACATCCAGAGTCGTCATCATTTTCTTCGTGATCATGTGTTGAAGGGCGATATCTCCATCGAGCATGTGAAGACTAAAGACCAGCTGGCTGATATCTTCACTAAGCCCTTGGACGAGAAGAGATTTAGCAAGTTGCGGTGTGAGCTAAATATCTTAGAATCTTCGAATGTTCTTTGAAAAGGACACACATCCTAACCCTTATGCAGAATTGATGACTTAGATGTGCAACACATGAAGAAACGTTTTTCCTCAATCAATGAAGAATAACACTCTAAGTGTGAAGAAATTAATGAAGAATTTGATTCTCAGAACCCTACTACAATTGTATGCGGTGTCTGAAATCATCATTCTTATACAGTGGGTCACGCCACCACAAAAGTTGAAAATCTTCAATTTGAGTTTTTCCTCATTTTTGAAATTCTTCAGTCTTTCAAATTCTTCAACTTTGCAAAATCTTCACTGTTTCCGTCGTTTTTCTTCATTGGCTATATATATGTGAGTTTATGTCCTCTACATCATTCACTTATTGCTATTTCTTCAAGTTGTGATTTCTGCTAAGTGAATGTGATCGGACCCTTCCCCCTTTATGCTACACTCAACCCAATCTATTCACAAATTCTTCATGTGCGTTCGATTGAAACTCGCTCAAAGTCTTCTTTGTGTCCTTGTCAATTTGAAGAAATTGCGAACTAAACTTTAAAACAAATCTTATCCAGATTTTCGGTTTTACCATTAAACCGCTCCGCATCCCACGATGCATTATTTTATTCACCCACGATCTTACACGATCTCATCTCGCACAAGACGTGGGTGACACATGTTGCGTGAAGAAGAAAGGGCAGGGTCATGTTCGTCCCAAAATCTTCGGCGAACAGTTTTTACCGTGGCTATAAATACCCTCTCCCCTTCCTTACTTCATTTACTCCGCTCGGTCGCTGTCTCTCGCCGAGCTCTCCTCAAACCCTAGCGCCGCCGCTACTCCATCGCCTTGGTGAGGAAGAGCTTCACCGCCTCGACCTCACCGCCGTCGTACTCGCGCCCGGCTGCATGGAAATCTTCACTCCGCCGCCAGTAGCTGTCTCCCTCGCCAAGTTAGGGCGTGGGAGATCTAACTTGACAAACTTCACCATGGTTCATCTCTGTTCGTCGTGTTCTTGATTCGGGTAATTAAAAGTCACTTTTATTACTCGCTTTGATTCTCAAACTTTTTCGAAAATCTTCAAAGGTGTTTTATTCTTCAAATCTTCACATATGAACACCTCACACACTATATGCTCTTGATCCATCTCTAAGCACTCATTTCTTCAAGATTCCTCAATTGTGCGGATTTCGATCTGCATAACTCGAACCTAAGACAAGAACGCTTAGTGAAATTCCTCAAGGCTCAACTGATCAAATTCCTCAAAACTTGTCTTTTTCGAAAAATCTTCTGAGAACGCATATGACCTCTCCAAATTCCTCGCACCTAAACTCTGTTCAAAGGTACTCATGTCCGCTGCTGAATCAATAGGTTCTCATCAACTTAACTCATTTGCAGCGTTCCTTGAAGAAAAACTGCATACTTCTTCAGAGTGTTCAATTGTTCAAATTCCTCATCTGAAGAAAATGGCTGAAGGAAACAGACCGCAGAAAGGAGGAAAGAAACCAGAGGTCATGACTGCTTTTGAGATCCCTGATGAAATATATAAGGATTATTGCACACCTGATGAAGCCAAGTTTGGCAAAGAAAACAAGAATCAGCGCAAAGTGCGCATTCAGAGGATTGAACGAAGATGGGCACAAGAATGGAGGGAATATCGATATGTTACTCCTAAGTACATGAAGAAATTTGCCTTAAACCCTCCATGCCCAAGAGCTCCCTTGGCACCTGGCCAAGTAGCTGATCCCACCAGCATCAAGCGTGGTGAGGACTTTCCTGAAGAATGGGCTAGGCGTCAAGCAAAACTAGCAAGACAAGCTAAGGAGGCAGTGAGGAAATTCAATGAAGATTCTGCTGCTGCTGCTGCTGCCGCTGAGACCTCGGTCAAGCCGAGGAAATCAATGCCGAAGAAGCCTGCTCGCAAGCCAAGTGCTTCACCATCAGCGCCCTCACGGCCAAGTTCGTCAGCCGCGCCCTCACGGCAAATTCCTCAGACTCATCGCTGCTCCACCAAAGTCCTCGGCAGCTCCTCCAAGTCCTCAACTCCTGTGCATCCGCTACATGTCAAAGGACTCGGGGTTTCTCAATTGCTTCGTGTCTCGGTGAGTTCCTCATTGCACCAATGTCCTCATCAGCCCCACTGCTGAAGACAAAAGCAACAATGGACGCGGTCCTCGCCAAGTCCAAGAAAGAAATAGGTTGCTTTCCAAGTGCCCTCTGATGACGAGGCTTCTGATGAAGAACTTGCAGAAATCATCAGAGATAGACAAGCAAAGGCCGCTAGAGCCAAAGGAACACATGTGCCTCTGCTTTTGGATCCGAAGAAGATCCTCGACTACATTGACCTATGGCATAAGGATCCAAAAACTCCAATGCCTGATCTGCCTCTGACTCCTGGTCAAAGTCATATGCTAACCCATTTCATCGCTCAAGAGAAATGGAAGTTTGAAAAGGCTCGTGAGATAAAGAGAGCACAAGCTAGAAAGGAGAAGCTTTTGAAGAAGAACGTTGTCAGACTATCACCTGAAGAACTTCTCAAGGCTCAATCTGAGATCCAAGCCCTCAGCAAAGATTTCGATGCATACCATGCTGATTTGCAAGGAGCCAAAGTGAGATTCATCAATTTGACGAAGAAAATGACAACTGTTGCAGCCCCGTCGCAACAAGAAAATCCTCAGGCTGCAGACTCGCTCAGCTCGCTGAAGAACATGCCAAGATCGCTGATGACTTTCAGCCTGCCGATGAGAATACAAGTTCGAGGGCTGATGACTCCATTCCACCCCGAAGAAATTCCTGTGGCATCCACTAGTGGTGCGCCTGAAGAAACTGAAGAGATCAGGGCAACTTTACCAGTTGTGCCTGAAGAAAATGAACCACAGTCCTCAGCTCCTCCCGCGCCAACACCAATTCCAATTCTTCCTTCTGCTTATGAAATGAAGAAGACCAAGGCTGCAGAGCGAGCTGCAGTGAAGAAAAGGAAGGCATCAGCTGCGTCAAACTCTTCGGCCGCGAAGAAAATGAAGCCAATGACCAGCTCGCTTGAAAATCCCGTTGATGCCGTTCCGATTTCCTCCATGTCATCCAAGGAAATTGTTCCTTATGGAGAAGAATACAAGATCCCAAGCGGATCTGATGAAGAAAATCATTCTGTTGCTACCTCAGAGCAGTTTGATGAAGAAATTGAAGTGGAAACATTCCCTTCAACGCCAGTCATTTCCTCACCTATGCCTCCGTTCACAGCTGAAGAGGCTGGTGTTGAGGAAATTGAAAAAGAAGAAGAAGATGTGGATATTGGATGCACTACACCAGTGATGAACGATGACTTTTAGGAAAGTCAGCATCCCAATACTCCTCTCTTCACTCCTATTCAACAAATTCCTTAGTCCCCGGCTACAACTATTCAAATGGGCTCTGAAGAAACTCATCCCACATCGTCTGTTCATGAAGAAATTCCAGCCGCTAGTGTCAAGAACTTCTTCTTGATCCCCAAACTGCACAAGAAGAGGAACCAGGAATTCCTCAGCCTGAAGCACCTGAGATCGTCATTCCTGAGGTTGTGCTGCAAATCACTGACACTCCTCTGCCCAAACCGAAGAATCCGTTCTCTAGCAAGCAAAAATTCAAGGCTGAAGACTTCTTCTCTCGAGCATGTGTTCTTCATCGATTACAATCCATATGACTCGCCGCATAAGGAAGAGACGCTTCGACTGCTACTCAAGCCTACTTCTATTCCTCAGTGCTCTTTGACAAGGACAAAATCTTCGATCATGAGCATATTCCTCATGTGGATATGGAATCTCTGCCGTGCTTCGAACCGGTCCTCCGAGTTATTCACGATGCAGGACTAATGAACTTCAGACCGATATCCGTGATTGGAATGAAGAACTCATTCTTGATTCTATGCCACTTTGCATATCACCGAGATGTCAAGATGTCAATTCATGGGTGCTGGATTGATGACGAAAACACTCACTACAAGGCACCAAAGAACTGAATTGCCGTGTCCTTCCTCTTGATCCTCCCCATGACAGTGCACGTTGCATCTACAATGACCACGAACTGACAGATCATTATATGCACGTGCTCATGAAGCCTTTGAAGCCAGGGCAGGCCCCTCGAACCAAATTCCTCGTCAAGGAATTGTTGTATGTGCCTCGGACTGTCTATCGAATCCTGACGAAGACAATGAGTCCTATCAAAGGCCACGACTCAAATGATGAATATGTCGTTGGCATCATGAAGGACATGCTTTTCAACATCATTCATGGCGTTCCCGTCAACTTTCATGATTTCTTCATGAGGACTCTGGCTAATGTTGCAATGTCACCTTTTGAGCTAAAGCCCTATGCGCCTTGGATTATGAGATTCATAAGGGCAAGATCTTCACTGAATTACAAGGCTGACACTCTAAACCATGGTAGCTACTTGCCGCCCATTGAAGTCCTCAAGCGACCGGTTTCATCATCGATGATAAGGGCAAGGCAGCCTTCTTGTGATCGATGAAGGCACTCGTCCATTGGATGGTCAATTCCGCCTAGCTACATCTTACTCCACCAATGACGATTCTCAACACATGACACCGCCGCAAATACATCAGCCAAGCAAAAGCCTCAAGCAACAACACCTGTGGTGATGGTCGACCGTGAGTTACTCCTCGCCTTCATCGGAAGGTTGATCGCAATCACAAATGGGTGAAGCGCCAATTTGCTGCAATTCTTCACAACATGACCTCAACCCATAATGCGGTGAAGAAAATCAGTATCACCTTCATGAAACCCTCAACCGCTTTGGGCTGTTCTCACTCATGTATATTCCATGGAAGAATCAAGACTATGGGTCTCGGGAAGCATTTGGTGGTCGCACCACCTCCAAGAAATTCGAGAGAATCAAAGTTCCTGATCTGGTGGCCAGTTCTTATTCTTCATCGCGTGAAACTGATGAACATGAAGATTTGGATGACATTGCGGCAGGCCCTACTTCAACAAACAACCTCGACAACGCCGGGCTCCTCCATCTACTTGAAATTCTTGAGCGTTAGTCCTCGCCGATCCTTTTGGTCATTTGATGACAAAGGGGGAGAAATCTGAGTTAGTCTTCAAGCGGGTTTATATTATGGGAGTTTTGTTAAGTTACAACTCTCGTTCTTCCGAAACTTTTATTGGATCGAGTTGTAATCTTAAATCCGGTGGTGCCCTGATACTTTTGAACGGTGCATTGTGCTCTGACTTGATGCACTGTGCTCTGATACTTTTGATGTGTTAATTCTGCATGCTTATTCCTCGTTAATATTATTGCACGCATGCTGAATCTCATCAGGCACCATATTTCATCATGCATTTCAAATTTTCATATTATATATCAAATGCGTGTATGAATTACAAGATATAGGGGGAGATCTCCATGATTCAATTCTTCAAATGTGCATTGCCTCAAAAGCAATTTCCTCACTATGCACATATTCAAGGGGAGTTCTTCTATATCTTGTAATCAAATTCCTCAATATCAGTATTTACACTTCATATGTTTATCCCCATTGAAAACTTAACCTATGTTGTCATCAATCACCAAAAAGGGGGAGATTGTAAGTGCATCTAGTGCCCCTTAGTGATTTTGGTGTATTGAAGACTTATAGGTTAAGTGACTGATGCGTTTGTGAGTGTACACATGTCTATAAGTCTATGAGGAGTTTGATATTTACAGACAAAGTCGACCCCTAAAAATGAAGTTCTTCGACTGAAGACTTTGATATTCTGAAGACTTTGAAAGTGAAGAAATTGGTGTGACCTTGAAGACTTGGTATTCATTCGAGGAATAGGGAGCGTGAAGACTTTTGTTTTCGTAGTTCCATTTTCTCTTTCTTGAGTCATAGGAAACACCGTACTGTTAAAGGGGGTCGAGGAAATACTAAGGAAAATTTTCCATGTGATGCTCAACTCAAAATCCTACACCTACCAATCCCTTGAGTGAAGCCATTGGAAATCTCATACAGCTTCAGTCAATTTCTTGAAAGGATGAGACACAGTTCTTACGGTCACTAAGGACTTTGCTCGATCGAGGAGTTTGGAATTGGCAGTCTTGAATGCCTACACAGTGAGGAACATGATAGCCTGGGAATTTGAGAGTCAAATTTCCGACCGTTCTTTGTCTTCTTGCTACCGCTGTCCAAAATATCTTATCCACCTAACGGTCATATCATTGAAGGGCATTTATGTCATATCATGTCGGGCTGCTCCCTAGGCTATAAATAGCCGCCCCTACAACCACTAGTTGGTTGGCTGCTCGAGAGAACTTGACACTTGTCATTTGAGAGCAACCCATCCTCCGAGGACTTTGAGCGAAAATCATCAAGTGAGGAAAATCCCAAAACCAAACCCCCACAAACCCAAAGTGATTGAGCATCATCAAGAAATTGATCTGCGTGGATCCGATGCTTGTTACCTTTGAAGACTGTGCTTCTTCCAGACGGATAGGCGCCAAGGTCTAGAGCATCCAAGAGGAATTGTGGATCGCCGAGTGACCAAGTCTGTGAAGGTTTGGAAGTCACCAAGACTTACCACGAGTGATTGGACGAGGCCTGCGTGGTCTTAGTTCAAGGAGAATACGGTGAGGACTGGGTGTCTGAGTTGCGGCTCGAGATCGGGTGTCCGGACTGTGTGTCCTCGAGTTTAAATACTCGGCCGCTCCAACCAGACGTATAACCGAGGCAGCAGTTGGAACTGGTTTACCAAATCATTGTCTTCACCAACTAACTGGTTCTATTTCCTCAACTCTTTCATTTCCTCATTCTTGTGTTGTATGTTGTTCATATCGTGCTTGAAGACTTTGATCAAGACTTTCACAAATTCCTCAGTTCAATTTCTTCACCGTTTGTCTTCATCTTGTTATCCTGTGTTTACGCTTTTCAGACTCTGTGCTAGTCTTCATTTCATCATGATGACTATGTTTGTATTCGGTTATGTTTACTTCTGAGTACTTATTCCGCTGCAAGTAGTTCTTCGCTAAGGAATTTCCTCACCAGCAAATTCCTCAGTGAAGAATTCATAAAAATCGCCTACTCACCCCCCCTCTAGTCGATATAACGCACTTTCAAGTTGCAAAGATTCAAGGTTGATCAAGACTAAGTCAAGAGTGAATCAAGTTGATCAACTCACAAAGCGTAGAAGATGTACCGAGAGGGATCAAGTGATCCCATGATATGGTAAGCATTGTCCATTACGCTTTGTGTGCTAACCCATGGTCTTCGTGAGAGTTCTTTGTGGGGTTAGGTTGCGGTGTGCAAGTTCAAGTGATGTATCATAAAGATATCAAGTGCTTGAAGCTTGCCGTCCATTGTGGTGACAATGGGCTTGTGAAGATGAGCCGACGAGGGGCTCACCCATAGTTGAGTATGGGGGAGCAATCAACTAGTCTTCATCAAGCCAACGCAATCAAGAAAGGTGGTCCATCTTGAGGAGGAGTAGATCGTCATCAACTAGCTCAAGTGGAGTTTGTGCAAGGCAAAGGTTTGCCCTTGATAGGTTTTCCATTTTACCGGTCTCAAGGTAGTTGTGGGAGACCGGGTTATAGGATCGATTGCCGTACTATCAAGGGGGGATCTCGATGAGTTGCTTGATTGTATCGTTCGTAGAGAGCTCAAACCATTGCATCCTTGCATCATCTTTATTGGTTCTTGTTTGGTTCTTCTCCTTGTGAGTTTTGGAGCTTATGGTCATTTTTATGACAAGCTCGAGTTCATCGAAAACGGAGTTTGCATGGATCTTCTATAATGTTTTCGATGTTGGAGGTTCTGCCGGTTCTTCTCTGTTGGAGGTTCCTCTCCTCTCTTGTTAGGCATACCTCCCCTGTCTCTGTTTTGATGCTACTCGTTGTCTTGTATCCAACAAGCTTGAGTTTGCTCAATTGAGCTCATTTGCGAAGTTATGGCGATTCTGGTTTTATTGTTTCCCTCTGTTGTCTTCTCTCGCAAAATGAAGGACTCCTAGTGTTCTTGATCGGGGCATGCGGTAGTCTTGCTCTCTGAGCGGTAGTACCGCAGAGCCCCTCAGGTAGTACCGCTCTGTGGGAGCGGTAGTACTGCGGCCTCGAGCGTGCACACTGCTCGAGCGGTAGTAGGGGCGGATGTAGTTTTTTACATCCGCTACTAACGCTGTAGTACTGCGCGCCCATGAAGCTGTAGTACCATGGGCTCTAGCCAGGCTTAGCAGCATGAGTGGAAGTAGGGGCGAATGTAATTTTTTACATCCGCGCCCTATGCGGTAGTACCGCTCTTCATGTGCGGTAGTACCGTGCCGGAGTTTTGCGCAGGTCCTCCCTCAGCGAAAGTAGGTACGGAAGTAATTTTTTATGTCCGTGCTGTCTCTGCGCCTAGTGTTGCTTGCCTTACGGTAGTACCGTACGGGCGCGCAGTAGTACCGCTCCGGCGGTTCTACTGCTCGTTGCCCTGTGCAACAGGCCTTCATCTGGCCAGAGCTGCACATGCGGTAGTACCACAACCTGCAGCGGTAGTACCGTAGCCAACCGCAGTAGTACCATAGCTCCCTGCGGTAGTACCGCGTCGTGCGGGCTGAGTGAGGGGATAACGGTTGGTTTTTCTCCCCACCTATTAAAGGGGGTCTTCTTCCCATTGAGACTTATCCTTTGAGCTCGTGTTCTTCCCCATTGTTGACCTTCTTCGAGCTTGCTATCTCTCAATCCCTCCAATGATTCTTGCTAGTTCTTGAGGGAAAAGAGAGAGGAGATCTAGATCCACGTTTCCACCAATCACTTTCTCCTCTTAGTGTGGGGAACCCCTTGGATCTAGATCTTGGAGTTCTTCGTGTTCTTCTTTCGTTCTTCCTCTCATTTTCCTCCCCAGCATTAGTTGCTTCGTTGGGATTTGGGAGAGAAGGACTTGGGCACTCCGTGTGCCCTTGCCATTGCATTTGGTGCATCGGTTTGAGTTCTCCGGTGATAGTGGAAGTAACAAGTTGAGAAGCCTATTACTCTTGGGTGCTTGGTGCCCTTGAGCTTGTTCCTCTTGGGTGCTTGGGCGCCCTAGAAGGTTGGTGGTGTTTGGAGCTCAATCATTGTGGTGTAAAGCTCCGGCCAAGCGTCGGGGTCTCCAATTAGGTTGTGGAGATCGCCCCGAGCAATTTGACGGGTACCGTTGACCGCCCCCAAGGGTTGCCAAAGTGTACGGGTTCGGTGACCGCACCCAAGGGTTGCCATTTGTACGGGTTCGGTGACCGCCCTCAAGGGTCCCTTAGTGGAATCACGTTATCTTACATTGTGCGAGGGCATGACGAGATTACGGTGGCCCTAGTGGCTTCTTGGGGAGCATTGTGCCTCCACACTGCTCCAAACGGAGATTAGCATCCGCAAGGGTGTGAACTTCGGGATACATCGTCCTCTCCGCGTGCCTCGGTTATCTCTCACCCGAGCCCCTTTACTTATGCACTTTACTTTGTGATAGCCGTAGTGTTCCTTGTTATATATCTCGCTATCACATAGTTGCTTATCTTTCTTAGCATAAGTTGTTGGTGCACATAGGTGAGCCTAGCTGTTTTAGGTTTTGTGCTTGACAAATTAAACGTTAGTTTTATTCCGCATTTGTTCAAGCCTAAACCGTAATTATTTTAAAGTGCCTATCCCCCCCTCTAGGCGACATCCTCGATCTTTCACTCTTAGAATTAATTAACTACTGAATCTTAGTTCATAACTGCAACACTTGTTAGGAATGGTACTATCCTACTTTGTAGTTCTTTCTACATGTTTAACCAAGGTATTGTTAAGATAATGTATCTTTAAAAATGAATCAGTTGCATGTTTTAGGAATGGTACTTTTCTGCTTTGTCGTTCTTTATACATGTTGAAACAAGGCATTGTTAAGATAATGTCTCAGTCAATATGAATGAATCACACTGATGGAGAATTTCTACTCTCCTTCTTTGTTTCCCATTAAAACAACTCATCAACCGTTATTTCTTAGTAATTGTTTCCCTTATACCTATTGTTGCTTACAGGGATATCAAAATTAAAGCTCGGTTTTATTCCGACTTTGATTTTAGTTGAACTGCACAAAAGGAGCCAATGTGTCCAAGGCAAACTGCTGCGTTACTGGGTCCAATTGGTCGTTCCACTTTGCAGAAAGACGCAATCACTGGTTGCGGTACATTACAGAAGGAATGACCAAGAAGCTTTATAGAGTATTATTAGACATCGGTGACATGACTAGTCTGCAGAGACCATTGGCAATTTAACAACACGTGGAGTGCCCTGGGCAAAAAGTGCCCAAACAAGTACAAGAAGCTACGACAGGACATGATCATAGGCATTACATATTTTGAATGGGAAAAGCTTGTCAAAGTTTAATCATTGATGGTAGCAAGAAGACGTTAGTTTAATATATTGGAATTGGAAAACCTTGTCAATATTTGCTCATGGATGTTAGCTAGAAGACATGCATTTGATATTTTTGAGTGGGACGCTCTTGCTGTGAGCAGCGTCGAGTGTTTTTTCCTATTCCTGTGTTCAGTTTAGAAGTAAATAGTTACTCTGCTGAGATATTCCTCTGTTAAGAGTTTGTTTTGAATATTGTCTATGTAATGCCAGGCCTTGTGTTTGATTGCAAAGTTGAGCTTGGAATGTTGTGGCATGCGGCATCACGAGCTATTCACCGTGCCTCTTGAGAATAATGCTTCGTATTGTTTTGCATGTCAATCTAATGCCAGTGATTTTCTTGTTAAGAAGATCATCCTCTTCTGTTGTTTCCGTGCGTAAGAAGTTCATCGTCTCATGTTTCATTCATAGCATATACGACATGTCGGGTAGGTTAGACGTGAAACCATATGATCTTCCGACCAACTCATGATATTAGGCCATGATTGGATCGTCGTTTTCCAACAAAAACCGCTTGTAAAACTGACGCTCGTAAGTTAAAGCAGATGGTCTCGGGCGAAGGCGCTTGGTTGGTCGATTTCGACTAGTAAAATATCGGAACTACTTCACACACGATAAAAACGCTGGACGACACTCAGACGATTGCTAATCCAGCCGTTAGCTGTTGTTTCAGCCTTGCCCATGGATGGCATGATACGCACGTCGTGCATGTATCATCTGGTAATGTCATCCGTATAGCAGTGCTCGTAAAATATACACTGGTCTCTCAAATTACACGCGTAACCACCAGTTTTACTTACAGACCTCGGGCCTTCCGATGACGAGTAAATTATAGTTGTATGTTAATACAGGTTTAAAATAAACCGGAGCTCCCAAGCGCGGCCTTACCGTTTCATGTCGTCTCAGTTTCTCGAAGGTGCTCATAGGTGTCCGATGATTCTGGCTTCCTGAATGAGCAGCGGGCGCTGTATCAGACCATCCGTAGGACCCGCGAGGCCCTCTCCGTTGTCCTTCGAGTTGTTGCGCTCGCCGTGGCACCGAGCATTGTTAACATCGTCAACGAACATGAGGATTCAGGAGATGACTTTATTTTGACTGGATGACACTAGGGACCCACTAGGGCCATAGCCGCACGTACGCAAGTGCCTCCATATTATGTACAACTATATTTTTTTTCTTTCTCCTGGTTTCCTGACATCACGGTCCCACACCATTGTCAACCTATGTAGTCAATATAAACGAGATAATTGCACAAGGTGCGACCGACAACTGGGACCAAGCAGCTCGAGCAGTATTTGTGTTTTTGAGGCGTGAGCACTGCAGAGTTTTTCTTGGTGATGATTTCGTTGTTGTTCAGAGGAGAGAAGGGTATTAGCGGGGTATTTGTGGTCTGTCTAGCCCTGTGCCGATATCCAGCCCAGATACTACTTTTTTCAAGATGAAAATGGCTAGCGCAGCTATACGTCTTTTTGAGGAATACCCAGGCAAGGTCAACTTGTTATTCTCCGCCCCGCTGGGCTGCAAATATTTCCTAGGAGGAATGCATTAGGCTTAACAGGAAAATGGGCTTTAAAATAATAAATGGGATGTAATTATAAAAACTGGGCTGTAAGTGCATCTAGTGCCCCTTCGTGATTTTGGTGTATTGAAGACTTATAGATTAAGTGACTGATGCGTTTGTGAGTGTACACAGGTCTATAAGTCTATGAGGAGTTTGATATTTACAGAGAAAGTCGACCCCTAAAAATGAAGTTCTTCGACTGAAGACTTTGATATTCTGAAGACTTTGAAAGTGAAGAAATTGGTGTGACCTTGAAGACTTGGTATTCACTTGAGTGAAGCCATTGAAATCTCATCTGATTCGGTCAATTTCTTGATGATGAGACGCAGATTCTTCCGTCCTTGAGGACTTTGCTCGATCGAGGAGTTAGGAATTCGCCGGTCGAATTGCCTACATAGTGAGGAACATGATAGCCCCGAGGAATTTGAGAGTCAAATTTCCGACCGTTCTTGTCTTCTTGCTACGGCTGTCCAAAATATCTTATCCACCTAACGGTCATATCATTGAAGGGCATTTATGTCATATCATGTCGGGCTGCTCCTAGGCTATAAATAGCCGCCCCTACAACCACTAGTTGGTTGGCTGCTCCGAGAGAACTTGACACTTGTCATTTGAGAGCAACCCATCCTCCGAGGACTTTGAGCGAAAATCATCAAGTGAGGAAAATCCCAAAACCAAACCCCACAAACCCAAAGTGATTGAGCATCATCAAGAAATTGATCTGCGTGGATCCGACGCTTGTTACCTTTGAAGACTGTGCTTCTTCCAGACGGATAGGCGTCAAGGTCTAGAGCATCCAAGAGGAATTGTGGATCGCCGAGTGACCAAGTCTGTGAAGGTTTGAAGTCACCAAGACTTACCACGAGTGATTGGACGAGGGCTGCGTGGTCTTAGTTCAAGGAGAATACGGTGAGGACTGGGTGTCTGAGTTGCGGCTCGAGTCGGGTGTCCGGATGTGTGTCCTCGAGTTTAAATACTCGGCCGCTCCAACAGACGCATAACCGAGACAGCAGTTGGAACTGGTTTACCAAATCATTGTCTTCACCAACTAACTGGTTCTATTTCCTCAACTCTTTCATTTCCTCATTCTTGTGTTGTATGTTGTTCATATCGTGCTTGAAGACTTTGATCAAGACTTTCACAAATTCCTCAGTTCAATTTCTTGATCATTTGTCTTCATCTTGTTATCCTGTGTTTACGCTTTACGTACTCTATGCTAGTCTTCATTTCATCATGATGACTATGTTTGTATTCTATTATGTTTACTTCGAGTACTTATTCATTGCAAGTAGTTCTTCGCTAAGGAATTTCCTCACCAACAAATTCCTCGATGAAGAATTCATAAAATCGCCTATTCACCCCCTCTAGTCGATATAATGCACTTTCAATTGGTATCGAGCAAGGTACTCCTTGTTCGTTGTGATTTTGGTTTAACCGCTTTGGAGTTTTAGTTATGTCGACCGCAGTATGAAGAAAGTGACATGCCCTATCTTTAACGGTCATGACTATCCCAAGTGGAAGGCCATGATGAGGAAGCGCCTCATGGCAAAGAACAGCCGGTGTGGACCGTCCATCGAGATTGGTCTTCTTGATCTATGCAAGATGGCGAATCTTGATGATATTCGCAAGTACACTCGACTTGACATCATAGCGAAGGATATCATCTGCTCCTGCCTATCCAGAGATCAATTCGGGCGAATTATGCATCTCGGCAATTCAAAGCTCATCTAGGACCGAATCTCTGATGTCTATGAAGGTCATCGAACTCGTCATGATCCCTGGTTTGAGGACTTCAAGGAATCTCTCAAAACGATGACTTTCGAGCCAGAATCATCATCTTCTGCATCTTGTCTCATGTCAAACGATGCTGAGGTAAACGAATGCTCCTCATCCGAGTCTTGTGATGATGAATCTGATAATGATGAATCGACAATGATGAATCGATGATGATATTGAATCTGCTATACCAAACTTATTTGCATTGCCACTAAACAACAAACAACTTGAACAAACTCAAGATATGCTAGAAAAAGTGATAATATGTTGCGCAAAGAAATGGATCATCAAAAGCATTGGGTGAATGTCTTGAGAGAATTCACTCCAAGTTTGACGCCTTCAAGATCAACATAATACCCTCTTGATCGATCACGAGAAGCTTTCTCTTGAATCTCTTCAAAGAAAGGAAGATCTTGAAAAGCTAAGAGTGTGTTATGAAGATCTTCAGAAGGAGCGCGATTCATTACTAGCTCAACAAATCAGCGCTTCTCAGGAAGAATTTGTTCCCCCATGCTTAGGGTGCATTGAACGTGAATCTGCTAATTCTTCACCTGAATGTTCAAATGCTTTAACTGGTACAAATTCTTCATCTGCCTCTACTATCACTAATTCCTCATCTGAGGACATTGCTAGTATCACTGACAATGCAGGGCTGAAGGAATTGTACATGACACGCATGTACAAAAGCCTCAAAGGACATCAGACACTTTGTGATGTGCTCAAAAAGCAGATCCTCAATAGAAACGCTAGGAAAGAGGGTATTTCCTTTGAGAGGAAACTCAATGCTGATGGAACATATTGGAAGCCTGAGCAGTACCCCAAAACCTCATGGGTTGCTGCAAAGGGACCTCCAGTTGATCCATCTAACTTCTCTGGCTTTACATGTGAATCTCCTCATTCTTCTGATGAGTCATTTGACTCCAACTATAAAATGTTCAAAAATCATAATGGTGAAGTATTTGCTAGATATGTTGGCACTAACTGCAGGAACAGTTCCCCTATGAAGAAAATCTGGGTTCCCAAAAGTTGTGTTGAAAGTCTTCAGGTGAATGTCCTCATGACACCACCGTGAAGAACAGAACCCCGGATAAAATTCTTCATATGGACCAAATTCTTCACATGGATCAAATTCCTCAACTGGATCAAAGTCCTCATATGATTATCATCGTGCTAACAACTCTGTCTCATGAGGTAGAGCTAAGGGTTATGAATATGTGCATTATTCTTCAAACCATTATGTTCATAAGTCCTCAAGGAATTACTCTGCTTATTCATATGCTTACCCTAACCCCTCTTATGTGAAACGAAATGGTTTGGCATCTTTGCCACCTTTCTCATATGGTGCTCGCAGAATGATGAACTCTTTGCCACCCCTCCAGATGTGGGTGGTGCAGAAAAAGAACTAATCTCTTCTGCAGGGTCAGGTCTCCAGACGTGCTCTAACGTCTGAAGAATTTGCTGGGGACCTGACAAAAATGCCTGAAGGGACGCATGCGAAGCATGATGAAATGAACTTTCATTTCACACGTCCTCATACCGCTATATCTGTTTACTCCTTGATGAAATTCATCTGATGAACTTGATATCATATTCTTCACTGATGAAGCATATGAGATTGTAAGCTACACTAATTCATCTACAGGATGATCAACCCAAAACCACTGAATGGGTCCTCGATAGTGGATGTACAAATCACATGACTGGTGACAAGGATCTATTGATGGATGCTCCCTTATCACCGTCACCTCTGAAGCATATCATCTTTGCTGACAAAGGCAAAAGTTAGGTATTGGGTCTTGGAAGTCTTCAAACGATTTTCCTCGAGGGCTTCAACCAACTTTGGTGTGAAGATCAAGCATATCAGAAGTGATAATGGAACTGAGTTCAAGAATTCCGGTCTTGATGCATATCTTGATGAACTTGGTATTACTCATGAGTTATCTGCTCACTATACTCCTCAGCAGAATGGCATTATGGAGCGCAAGAACAGAACTCTTGTTGAGATGGCTCGCACTATGCTTGATGAATACAAAACGCCTCAGCGTTTTTGGATTGATGCAATTGATACTGCTTGCCACATCATCAACAGAGTATATCTTCACAAATTCTTCAAGAAGACGCCTATGAACTCCTCAACGACAAGAAACCCAATGTGAGTTATTTCAAAGTCTTGATTGCTAAATGTTGGATTAGAGATCCTCACCACAACTCTAAATTTGCACCGAAAGCACATGAAGGTTTTATGCTTGGTTACGAAAGGACTCGCACACCTCTGAGTCTTCAACATTGTTCTTCACAAGATTGTTGACCTTGTAGATGTGCGGTTCGATGAAACTAATGGCTCGCAAAGAGAGCACCTACCTTCTGTGTTAGATGAACCAGCACCGAGGATGCTATCAAGCTCAAGGCAACTAAGGATGTCATTCCGATGAAGAATCTCTTTGAAGAATTCATTCCTGTTCATGAAGAACATCGGTGATGCACCAAGAACAAGATGAGGAAAATGGTGTCAAGAAAATGCTGATCAAAATCCTCGGCAACAACCAACTCATCCACGCGTTGCAAAAGAAGTGCAAGTGGAGAAGATCATCGATGACATTAGCGCACCAGGTCCTCTCACACGCTCAAAAGCTTCACATTTATCTAACTTTTGTGGGCACTATGCTTTTGTCTCTATCACAGAGCCCACTAAGGTAGATGAAGCATTTCGAGCCGGAGTGGACTCGGGCTATGCAAGAAGAATTACATCGATTCGAGCTGAACAATGTCTGGGAATTGGTCAATCGCCCAGATCCTCGCAAGCATAATATCATTCGCACAAAGTGGATCTACCGCAACAAGCAAGATGAAAATGGCCTTGTGGTGAGGAATAAGGCACGACTAGTAGCTCAAGGCTACACACAGGTTGAAGGAATTGATTTCGATGAAACTTTTGCACTGTTGCTAGACTTGAGGCTATTCAGATATTACTTGCTTACGCTAACCATCATGATATCATCTTATATCAAATGGATGTGAAAAGTGCATTCCTCAATGGTAAGCTTGAGGAAGAAGTATATGTTGCTCAACCCCGTGTTTTGAAGATCCAAAGAATCGACAAAGTCTTGAGACTCAATAAGGCCCTCTATGGCCTCAAGCAAGCCCCTCGGCGTGGTATGATACATTGAAGGAATTCTTCGTGAAGAATGGCTTCACACCAGTTCACTCGACCCTACTCTTTTACTAAATCATATGATGGTGAACTGTTTGTGTGCCAAATATATGTTGATGATATTATCTTTGGCTGTACTAACCAACATTATAGTGATGAATTTGCCTATATGATGAGTGAAGAATATCAAATGTCTATGATGGGAGAGTTGAAATTCTTCTTAGGTCTTCAAATTAAATCAGCAAGAATGGCATATTCATATCTCGGAGAAATACCTCAAAGATGTACTTAGGAAATTGGCATGCAAGATTGCAAAGGCGTCAAAATTCCTATGCCCACAAATGGCCATCTATGCAATCGATGAAAATGGTATTGACTTGATCACAAGGTATACCGCTCCATGATTGGTTCTTTATTGTACTTATGTGTCTAGGCGGATATAATGCTTAGTGTTTGCATGTGTGCCCGATTTCAAGCTGCAGAAGGAATCACACCATAAGGTGTGAAGCATATTCTTGATATCTAGCTCACACACCAACACTAGGATTATGGTACCCCAAGGGCTCGCTTTTGATCTCATTGGATATTCGACTCGACTATTTGGTGATCGTGTGGACCGCAAGTCAACATCCGCACTTGTCATTTCCTCGGACGATCTTTGGTCCGTTGGTCCTCGAAGAAACAGAATCTGCGTATCCTTCTCTTCTTTCAAGCTGAATACATTGCTCTTTGGCTCATCTGTGCTCAAGCTGCTTTGGATGAAGCAAACCCTCAAGGACTATGGCGCCAACGTGAAGAATGTGCCTCTCCTCTGCGACAATGAGAGTGCCATCAAGATTGCTCACAACCCAGTTCAAGACTCAAGACTAAGCACATCCAGATTCGTCATCATTTTCTTCATGATCATGTGTTGAAGGCGACATCTCCATCGAGCATGTGAAGATGAAGAACAGCTAGCTGATATCTTCACTAAGCCCTTGGACGAGAAGAGATTTAGCAAGTTGCGGTGTGAGCTAAATATCTTAGAATCTTGAATGTTCTTTGAAAAGGACACACATCCTAACCCTTATGCGTAATTGATGACTTAGATGTGCAACACATGAAGAAACGTTTTCTTCAATCAATGAAGAATAACACTCTAAGTGTGAAGAAATTAATGAAGAATTTGATTCTCGAACCCTTCGACAATTGTACCGGTGTGCGAAATCATCATTCTTATCTGATGGGTCACGCCACCACAAAAGTTGAAAATCTTCAATTTGAGTTTTTCCTCATTTTGAAATTCTTGATCTTTCAAATTCTTCAACTTTGCAAAATCTTCACTGTTTCGTCGTTTTTCTTCATTGGCTATATATATATATATATATATATATATATATATATATATATATATATATATATATATGTGAGTTTATGTCCTCTACAACATTCACTTATTGCTATTTCTTCAAGTTGTGATTTCTGCTAAGTGAATGTGATCGGACCCTTCCCCCTCTATGCTACACTCAACCCAATCTATTCACAAATTCTTCATGTGCGTTCTGATTGAAACTCGTTCAAAGTCTTCACTGTGTCCTTGTCAGCTGAAGAAATTGCGAACGAAACTTTAAACAAATCGTATCCAAATTTTCGGTTTTACCGCTCAAACCGTTCGGCATCCCACGATGCATTATTTGATTCACCCACGATCTTACACGATCTCATTGTAGAGTACGTGGGTGACACATGTCGCATGAAGAAGAAAGGGCAGGGGCATGTTCGTCCCAAAACCTTCGGGCGAACAGTTTTTACCGTGGCTATAAATACCCCTCTCCCTTCCTTACTTCATTTACTCCGCTCGGTCGCTGTCTCTCGCTCGAGCTCTCCTCAAACCCTAGCGCCGCCGCTACTCCATCGCCGCCGGTGAGGAAGAGCTTCACTGCCTCGACCTCGTCGCCGTCGTACTCGCGCCGGCTGCGGAAATCTTCACTCCGCCGCCGCCGTAGCTGTCTCCCTCTGCCAAGTTAGGGCGTGGGAGATCTAACTTGACGAACTTCACCACGGTTCATCTCTGTTCGTCGTGTTCTTCAGTTCGGGTAATTAAAAGTCACTTTTATGACTCGCCTTGATTCTCAAACTTTTCTGAAAATCTTCAAAGGTGTTTTATTCTTCAAATCTTCACATATGAACACCTCACACACTGTATGCTCTTGATCCATCTCTCTAAGCACTCATTTCTTCAAGATTCCTCAATTGTGCGGATTTCGATATGTACAACTCTGGAACCTAAGACAAGAACGCTTAGTGAAATTCCTCAAGGCTCAACTGGTCAAATTCCTCAAAACTTGTCTTTTTCGAAAAATCTCCTGAGAACGCATATGACCTCTCCAAATTCCTCGCACCTACACTCTGTTCACAGTACTCATGTCCATTCTTTGAATCACTAGGTTCTCATCAACTTAACTCATTTGCAACATTCCTTGAAGAAAAGCTGCATACTTCTTGAGTGTTCAATTGTTCAAATTCCTCATCCAAGAAAATGGCTGAAGGAAAGAGACCGCAGAAAGGAGGAAAGAAACCGGAGGTCATGACGCTTTTGAGATCCCGATGAAATATATAAGGATTATTGCACACTGATGAAGCCAAGTTTGGCAAAGAAAATAAGAATCAGCGCAAAGTGCGCATTCAGAGGATTGAACGAAGATGGGCACGAGAATGGAGGGAATATCGATATGTTACTCCGAAGTACATGAAGAAATTCGCCTTAAACCCTCCATGCCCAAGAGCTCCATTGGCACCTGGCCAAGTAGCTGATCCCACCAGCATCAAGCGTGGTGAGGACTTTCCTGAAGAATGGGCTAGGCGTCAAGCAAAACTGGCAAGACAAACCAAGGAGGCAGAGAGGAAATTCAATGAGGATTCTGCTGCTGCTGCTGCTGAGAGCTCGGTCAAGCCGAGGAAATCAATGCCGAAGAAGCATGCTCGCAAGCCAAGTGCTTCACCATCAGCGCCCTCACGGCCAAGTTCCTCAGCCGCGCCCTCACGGCAAATTCCTCAGACTACTGCTGCTCCACCAAAGTCCTCAGCAGCTCCCTCCAAGTCCTCAACTCCTGTGCATCTGCCTACATGTCAAAGGACTCAGGGTTTCTCAATTGCTTCTGGTGTCTCAGCGAGTTCCTCAGCTGCACCAATGTCCTCATTAGGCCCCACTCTGCTGAAGACAAAAGCAACAGCTGGACGCGGTCCTCGGCCAAGTCCAAGAAAGAAACAGGTTGCTTTCCAAGTGCCCTCTGATGATGAGGCTTCTAATGAAGAACTTGCAGAAATCATCAGAGACAGACAAGCAAAGGCCGCTAGAGCCAAAGGAACACCTGTGCCCCTGCTTCTGGATCCAAAGAAGATCCTCGACTACATTGACTTATGGCATAAGGATCCAAACACTCCAATGCCTGATCTGCCTTTGACTCTTGGTCAAAGTCATATGCTAACCCATTTCATCGCTCAAGAGAAATGGAAGTTTGAAAAGGCTCGTGAGATAAAGAGAGCACAAGCTAGAAAGCAGAAGCTTCTGAAGAAGAACGTTGTCAGACTATCACCTGAAGAACTTCTCAAGGCTCAATCTGAGGTCCAAGCCCTCAGCAAAGATTTCGATGCATACCATGCTGATTGGCAAGGAGCCAAAGTGAGATTCATCAATTTGACGAAGAAAATGACAACTGTTGCAACCCCGTCGCAACAAGAAAATCCTCAGGCTGCAGACTCTGCTCAGCCTGCTGAAGAACATGCCAAGATCGCTGATGACTTTCAACCTCTTGATGAGAATACAAGTTCGTGGCTGATGACTCCATTCCAGCCACTGAAGAAATTCCTGTGGCATCCACTAGTGGTGCGATCAAGAAATCAAGAGATCAGGCAATCGCACGGTTGTGCTCAAGAAAATGAACCACATCCTCGGCTCCTCCGCGCCAACACCAACTCCAATTCTTCCTTACGCTTATGAAGTGAAGAAGACCAAGGCTGCAGAGCGAGCTGCAGTGAAGAAAAGGAAGGCATCAGCTGCGTCAAACTCTTGACCACGAAGAAAATGAAGCCAATGACCAGCTCGCTTGAAAATCCCATTGATGCCGTTCCGATTTCCTCCATGTCATCCAAGGAAATTGTTCCTTATGGAGAAGATACAAGATCCCAAGCGGATCTGATGAAGAAAATCATTCTATTGCTACCTCGAGCAGTTTGATGAAGAAATTGAAGTGGAAACATTCCTTCAACGCCATCATTTCTCACCTATGCCTCAGTCACGGTGAAGAGGCTGGTGTTGAGGAAATTGAAAAGAAGAAGAAGATGTGGATATTGGATGCACTACACGGTGATGAACGATGACTTTTGGGAAAGTCGGCATCCCAATACCCTCTCTTCACTCCTATTCAACAAATTCCTTAGTCCCGGCTACAACTGCTCAAATGGGCTCAAGAAACTCATCCCACATAAATGCTCATGAAGAAATTCCAGCCGCTAGTCTTTGAAGAACCTATTCTTGATCCCCAAACTGCACAAGAAGAGGAACCAGGAATTCCTCACCAAGCACCGAGATCGTCATTCCCGAGGTTGTGCTGCAAATCAACGACACTCCTCTGCCCAAATCGAAGAATCCGTTCTCTAGCAAGCAAAAATTCAAGGCTGAAGACTTCTCTTCTCGAGCATGTGTTCTTCATCGATTAATCCATATGACTCGCCGCATAAGGAAGAGACGTTTCGACTGCTACTCAAGCCAACTTCTATTCCTCGGTGCTCTTTGACAAGGACAAAATCTTCGATCATGAGCATATTCCTCATGTGGATATGGAATCTCTGCCATGCTTCGAACCGGTCCTCCGAGTTATTCACGATGCGCAGACTAGTGAACTTCTGACCGATATCGTGATTGGAATGAAGAACTCATTCTTGATTCTATGCCACTTTGCATATCACGGAGATGTCAAGATGTCAATTCATGGGTGCTGGATTGGATCACGAAAACACTCACTACAAGGCACCAAGAACTGAATTGCTTCATGTCCTTCCTCTTGATCCTCCCCATGACGAAGGCACGTTGCATCTACAATGACCATGAATCGACAGATCATTATATGCAAGTGCTCATGAAGCCTTTGAAGCTGTGGCAGGCCCTCGAACCAAATTCCTCGTCAAGGAATTGCTGTATGTGCCTCGGACTGTCTATCGAATCCTGACGAAGACAATGAGTCCTATCAAAGGCCACGACTCAAATGATGAAGATGTCGTTGGCATCATGAAGAACATGCTTTTCAACATCATTCATGGCGTTCCCGTCAACTTTCATGATTTATTCATGAAGACTCTGGCTAATGTTGCAATGTCACCTTTTGAGCTGAAGCCCTATGCGCCTTGGATTATGAGATTCATAAGGGCAAGATCTTCACTGAATTACAAGGCTGACACTCTGAACCATGGTAGCTACTTGCCGCCCATTGAAGTTCTCAAGCGACCAATTTCATCATCTGATGTTAAGGGCAAGGCAGCTGCTGTGATCGATGAAGGCACTCGTCCATTGGATGGTCAATTCCGTCTAGCTACATCTTACTCCACCAATGACGATTCTGCAACACATGACACTGCCGCAAATACATCAGCCAAGCAAAAGCCTCAAGCAACAACACCCAGGGTGATGACTGACCGTGAGTTACTCCTCAGTCTTCATCAGAAGGTTGATCGCAATCACAAATGGGTGAAGCGTCAATTTGCTGCAATTCTTCACAACATGACCTCAACCCATAATGCAGTGAAGAAAAATCAGTATCACCTTCATGAAACCCTCAACCGCACCTGGGCTGTTCTCACTCATGTATATTCCGCGGAAGGCGAAGACTATGGGTCTCCGGGAAGCATTTGGTCGGTCTGCACCACCTCAGAAGAAATTCGAGAGAATCAAAGTTCTGATCCGGTGGCAGTTCTTATTCTTCATCGCGTGAAACTGATGAACATGAAGATTTGGACGACATTGCGGCAGGCCCTACTTCAACAAACAACCCTGACAACGCTGGCGCTCCTCCATCAACTTGAAATTCTTCAGGGGCGTTAGTCCTCAGTTTCGATCCTTTTGGTCATTTGATGACAAAGGGGGAGAAATCTGAGTTAGTCTTCAAGCGGGTTTATATTATGGGCGTTTTGTTAAGTTACAACTCTCGTTATTCTGAAACTTTTATTGGATCGAGTTGTAATCTTAAATCCGATGGTGCCCTGATACTTTTGAATGGTGCATTGTGCTCTGACTTGATGCACTGTGCTCTGATACTTTTGATGTGTTAATTCTGCATGCTTATTCCTCGTTAATATTATTGCACGATTTGAATCTCATCAGCACCATATTTCATCATGCATTTCAAATTCTTCATATTATATATCAAATCGTGTATGAATTACAAGATATAGGGGAGATCTCCATGATTCAATTCTTCAAATGTGCATTGCCTCAAAAGCAAATTCCTCACTATGCACATATTAGGGGAGTTCTTCTATATCTTGCAATCAAATTCCTCAATATCAGTATTTACACTTCATATGTTTATCCCGTTGAAAACTTAACCTATGTTGTCATCAATCACGAAAAAGGGGAGATTGTAAGTGCATCTAGTGCCCTTAGTGATTTTGGTGTATTGAAGACTTATAGGTTAAGTGGTGATCTTGTGAGTGTGCACAGGTCTATAAGTCTATGAGGAGTTTGATATTTACTGAGACAAAGTCGACCCCTAAAATGAAGTTCTTCGATGAAGACTTTGATATTCAAGACTTTCAAGACTTTGAAAGTGAAGAAATTGGTGTGACCTTGAAGACTTGGTATTCACTTGAGGAACATGAAGCGTGAAGACTTTTTTTTTGTAGTTTCATTTTCTCTTTCTTGAGTCATAGGAAACACTGTACTGTTAAAGGGGGTCGAGGAAATACTAAGGAAAAATTTCCATGTGATGCTCAACTCAAAATCCTACACCTACCAATCCCTTCGAGTGAAGCCATTGGAAATCTCATACATTTCAGTCAATTTCTTGATGATGAGACGCAGTTCTTCAGTCATCGAGGACTTTGCTCGATCGAGGAGTTAGGAATTCGCCAGGCTGAATTGCCTACATAGTGAGGAACATGATAGCCCCGAGGAATTTGAGAGTCAAATTTCCGACCGTTCTTTGTCTTCTTGCTACGGCTGTCCAAAATATCTTATCCACCTAACGGTCATATCATTGAAGGGCATTTATGTCATATCATGTCGGGCTGCTCCCTAGGCTATAAATAGCCGCCCCCTACAACCACTAGTTGGTTGGCTGCTCCGAGAGAACTTGACACTTGTCATTTGAGAGCAACCCATCCTCCGAGGACTTTGGCGAAAATCATCAAGTGAGGAAAATCCCAAAACCAAACCCCCACAAACCCAAAGTGATTGAGCATCATGAAGAAATTGATCTGCGTGGATCCGACGCTTGTTACCTTTGAAGGCTGTGCTTCTTCCGACGGATAGGCGTCAAGGTCTAGAGCATCAAGAGGAATTGTGGATCGCCGAGTGACCAAGTCTGTGAAGGTTTGGAAGTCACCAAGACTTACCACGAGTGATTGGACGAGGCCTGCGTGGTCTTAGTTCAAGGAGAATACGGTGAGGACTGGGTGTCTGAGTTGCGGCTCGAGATCGGGTGTCCGGATGTGTGTCCTCGAGTTTAAATACTCGGCCGCTCCAACCGGACATACAACCGAGACAGCAGTTGGAACTGGTTTACCAAATCATTGTCTTCACCAACTAACTGGTTCTATTTCCTCAACTCTTTCATTTCCTCATTCTTGTGTTGTATGTTGTTCATATCTGTGCTTGAAGACTTTGGTCAAGACTTTCACAAATTCCTCAGTTCAATTTCTTCAGTCTGTTTGTCTTCATCTTGTTATCCTGTGTTTACGCTTTCTGTACTCTGTGCTAGTCTTCATTTCATCATGATGACTATGTTTGTATTCGGTTATGTTTACTTCTGAGTACTTATTCCGCTGCAAGTAGTTCTTCGCTAAGGAATTTCCTCACCAGCAAATTCCTCAGTGAAGAATTCATAAAAATCGCCTATTCACGGGCAGTAACTATAAAAAATTCCTCTAGTCGATATAACGCACTTTCATGGGCAGTAACTATAAAAAATGCACCAAACACGAAATTAGTTTATAAAATATTATTTATGGATTTTGAAAATCTTAATTTTTCATTGTTACGCGCGCAATGTTTCGTTGGATTTTTACGTAATACAAATTTATATTTAATCTCACTAGAAATTTTGGGATAAAAATATTTCATATCCTATCAAAATGTGGGAAATTTTATTGAATTCTGTCTTCAACGGTTGGTTGAAATTATTAATCGTTGTCCTAGCTAGAAAATGGGCTGTACTTTTAACAAACTGTAAATGGGCTGTTGTGAAATCCATCAGAATTCAAAAATCGGATGTACATTCTTACAAAACGCAAATGGGCTATAAGTTCTCTGGCACACACTTGTGGACCTACTAAGTGACGCGTCCCCTAAAAAAATAAGTTGACGCGTATGCAAGGTTTTGTCAACTTATTATAGTCAACACATGGTTCTAGCAGCAGTGGCCGTTGGATTTATATCCAACGGATGTCGTGCTTCTTCTTCAATCTCGGATATTCTTAGCTTCGGCCGCCCAAAAATGATTCCTCCCCCTGACATCTGGGGCGCACCGTTTCGGAGGCTGGCCTGTGGGCCTACTAAGTTGGAGCATACCAAGGGCTTTGTCAACTTACTCAATATAAACGATTCTAGCTTCAGTGACCGTACGATGTCCATCCAACGGCCGTAGTGTTTCTTCAACCTCTGGTCTTCTTGGTCCAGCCGCCCAAAGCAGCGCCGGTCGTGCCGCTTGCTCCTGCCTCCCATGGCCAGCTGTGTTGCCGCGGAGGCCTCACCGCCCTCATACTACTCCCACCGTTGGCCAGGCCATCCCTCCACTCACCCACACCCCCTGTTATTCTGCGGCAACCGCAGCCTCACACCGCAGCCGAACCAGTGAACACTCGTACTCCTCTCCGCGCGGGCTTCCACTGATGCGTCTTCCCCGGCTCCGCGTCGTCCCCTTCCTAGGTGTTGCCGTCTTCCACCGCCCTGGTGCTCATGGCGCGGCGTGGTCAATGACCGACTTCCATTGGAAGAGTACTATACATGGAGAGGCTGACAGCTGGGTCCACGGCGATCGCAAGGAAGTGCCTCCTTATTACACGCAAAATAATTATTCCTCCACCTGACAGCAGGAACCCACCGGACGGGCCACCTTATTTCGCGAAAAAAACCTTTCCCCCCTGACTGCTCGGACCCACCGGACGGGCCACCGTATTTCACGAAAAAAACGTTCCCCCCACTGTCAGCTCGGACCCACGGAAGTGCCTCTTTATTACGCACAAAAAAATGAATACTCCCCCTGCTAGCTGGGACTCACCTTGGTGGGAGGCTGACTTGTGGGCCTACTAAGTTGACGGGGACGAAGGGCTTTGTCAACTTAGTCAATATGAACAATTCTAGCTCCAGTGACCGTACGATGTCCATCCAATGACCGTAGTGCTTCTTCAACCTATGGTCCTCTTGCTCCAACCGCCCAAAGTAGCGTCGGTCGTGCCGCATGCTCCTGCCTCCCGTGGCCGGATGTGCTACCGCGGAGGCCTCACCGCCCCTACTATTCCCACCGCTGGCCAGGCCCTGTGGCGACAGCAGCCCCACACCGCAGCCGAACCAGTGAACACTCGTACTCCTCTGCGCGCGGGCTTCCACTGCCGCGTCTTCCCCGGCTCCGCGTCGTCCCCTTCCTAGGCCTCGTCGTCGTCCACCGCCGTGGTGCTATCCGGGCGGCGTGGTCAACGTGGTCAAGGAACGACTTCCATTGGAAGAGTACTGTACGTGGAGAGGCTGACAGCTGGGTCCACGACCACAACCCAATTTTTTTGTGATTTGCCAAGTAAGTCGCTTTGTCAGGCCTGTTGGGCTACAAATCTTTCAAGACGAGGAGAGATTTCATTCGGCTGGCCAAGAAAATGGCCCATCAGTAGAGAAATGGGTTGTACATTTTTAAAACACATCAAACTGGCAATTAGTTTCAAATATATTTTTTTCATTTCAAGATTTTAAATTACATTAATTTTTATGCATGGAGAATTTGTTGGATTTTATATTGATATACATTTATTTGTAAAATCAGTTTGAATGTGAGTCGAAATTTCGGAATTAAAAACAGTTCGGACCGCACCGAAATATGCAAAATTTGCTATAATTTTTTAACCGTGGCCACAATATGGGCTGTAATGCTAACAAAAAGAATATGGGCTCACAAAAACCTTAAGAATTAGCAAATGGGTTGTAAATTATTAGAAATAATGGCAGATGGGCTATATGCTGTTTTCCATAGATTTGAGGCCTTCCTAAAAAAAGGTTCACGCACAAGCAGTGACGGTTGGATGTCCATCCAACGGCCGTCGTGCTTCTTCAATCTCTGCTCTTCTTGCTCCAGCCGCTTAAACAAGCTCCGTGGGACTGCTCGCTCCTCCTCCTCATGTCGGTGCTGTGCTTGTGCAGCCTCACCGCCCCATCATACTCCCATCGCTGGCCTAGCCATCCCTCTACTCACCCACACCTGCTGTTATTCTCCAGCGACAGCAGACGAACCAGTAAACCCTCGTACAGTCGTACTCGCCTTCGCGTGGGAAACAACTGCCGAGTCTTCCCTGCCTCCGTGTCGTCCCATTCCTAGGCCTCGCCATCGTCCACCGCCGTGGTGCTCTTGGCGCGGCGTGGTCAATGTGGTCAACGACCAACTTCCATCGAAAGAGTACTGTGCGTGGAGACGCTGACAGCTGGGTCCACGGCTGCAGCAAGGAAGTGCCTCCTTATTACGTGCAAAATAATTATTCCTCACCTGACAGCAGGGACCCACCGGATGGGCCACCGTATTTCATGAAAAAAATCTTTCCCCCCTGACTGCTGGGACCCACCAGCTACACCTTCGCACGCAAGGAAGTGCGTCCGGGCAAAAAAAAACGATTCACCCCACTGACTACTGGGACCCACCAGCTACATCTTCGCATGCAAGGAAGTGCGTCCGGGCAAAAAAAAAATGATTCGCCCCCCTGACTGCTGGGACCCACCAGCTACATCTTCGCAGGCAAGGAAGTGCCTGACAGTCGGGACCCACCTGGTCGAAGCGTAAGTAGCATTGTCATTCTGGTTGTGAACGTGTACGTACATATATACTGGTGGATGTAGAGGCGCGCACGTGTCGTAGTAGAGGCGCACACATAGCATGTACACGTACGTACAGCGGCCAGGGTGCAAGAAAGAACATACGGACACGTATGTGTACATACAGGTGGGGTCTCGAACGCCTACTCGCGCATACGTACGGCGAGGGCTCGTGTACATGGCTGGGTCGAAACGGAGAAATAGCATTGTTGTCGTGTTCATGGGGAGGCAACGGAATGCGTCGTGTTCATGGGGAGGCAACGGAATGCGTCGTGTTCATCGGGAGGCAACGAAACACGTGGGAGCCAACTGGCTGGGTCGGAATGGAATACGTGGACGTGTTCAAGGGGAGGGCTTGGACGGAACAGCCGATGGAAACGAGGCCTGGCGTACGGCAGAATGGAGTAAACTGACCTCCTACGTTCGGAACGGGGTCCTGTTGATCGGGAGGGGTGTGACGTACCGCAAAACGGACAAAACGGACCTCCTACGGTCAAAACGGGGGTCCTATTGATCGGGAGGGGTGTGGCGTACCGCAAAACGGACGAAATGGACCTCCTACGATCGAAACGGGGGTCCTGTTGATCGGGAGGGGTGTGTCTACCGCAAAACAGATGAAATGGACTTGTGTTGGAGCACTACGGTCGAAACGGGGGGGGGGTGTGGCGTACCGCAAAACGGGACTCCACGAGATACTGTTCATCTCCACCGTCGACCTCCTCCAGCCTCCACGGGCTACTGTCGACCTCCTCCAGCCTCCACGGGCTCCTGTTCATCCAACCTCCACCGCGCGCTACTCCACCGGCTACTGTTCAACCACCACAAGCACCCCTCCACCGTCTACTATTCATCCAGCCCTCCACACCACGGGGTCCTGTTCAACCACCCCTCCACGGCCACCTCTCCACTGAATACTATTCATCCAGCCCTCCACACCACGGGGTCCTGTTCATCCAGAGGCAACGCCACCACTCACTTTGTTCATCCAACCCCCCCCGCCCCCAGCGCGCCATTGTTCATCCAATCGATCGGCTTGATTAGCGCAGCAGCGAAGAATCGCTCCATCGGGTTTAGTTAACAGCCATCGATCGATCGCCGGGTTCGAGAGCACGTAGCTCGCAAAGGTAATCGCCGGGTTCGATTAGAGCCCAACGCCTCGCTTCGGGTTCGATTCATGAAGAACGCCTACACACACGCGCAGACGACGAGAGAAATGCGCATCGCTCGGCCCCCGACCTCCCACCATAACTGGCAACTCCCCGAAATTTTCCTCCCCCTTGCTTCTACCACGGTTTTTTCCATCATGGACGACCCAAAGAATGTCATGCAGTTGTGTCTCCGGCCCGCCCAGGACGAAAAGCCCATTTTCTGTCATGATTTTTTGTCATAGAAGTAGGAGCCCACCACATCTATGATGATACCGGGTTTTGTCACAATTATCGTCATAGAAGTGTCATATGTATGACAGAAAAAAAATTGTTCGGCCCAAAATGTCACAGATGTGTCTTTTTTTTGTAGTGCATGTGTGATTCCAATCCTTGGGATGACTCGGCGGCTGCGCATAAGGGAAAATGACGTCTCTTCTTCGCTAAATTGAGACCCCACCGAGTTCCAAACTAGGTCCATTGGAGTAGTCGTTCTGGCGGTTCAAGTAAAAGTACTCTCTGAACAACTCCAAAGTGGGCTCCTCTTGAAGGTACACTTCGCAGAACACTTGGAAATTACATATGTTGGACACGGAATTGGGTCCGATGTCTTAGGATGGAGGTCGAAAAAGTGCAGAACATCCCTGAAGAACTTAGAGCCGGGCGGTGAAAAGCCTCGGTTCATATGATCAGTAAAGACAATGACTTCCCCTTCTTTGAGCTGAGGTTTCTCTTCTGTCAGTTTAGGGGCACGGTAAGACATGACAGACTTCTTTGGCAGATAACCGGTTTTCACAAAGTCTTCAAGTGTATTCTCCGTGACGACGGAGTGAACATAGTTACAAGAAGTGGTTGTTTTGGGTGGCATTGTGAAGAAGGAAGCCTAAAAAGAAAAGAGAAAATTTGTCGGTTCAAATTTAAGCCAGAAGGAAAGTATTACAACACTTATTCAATGGCGGCTTAACAAGGGGCCTAATGGTATATCACTAATTATAATAGGTTATCTAAGCCGCCATGAGCAGTTTGGTGTTTATCAAAAGAGAAATCTGTTGAGCATTGCAATTAACAACAGCCGATGGTATGAGCCACCATAACTAGGTGGATGTATCAAGGTGCAGTTTTTGCTAAGTACAGTACAAGGTTTCACAAGTTGCAATTGTTATTTTGGATCAGCGGTAGTTCAGAAAAAGGAAATAATTCAAGACCTAAAACCAGCACAAGGGAGTTCATAAACTCTAATGAGATTTCTTTCCAAGGAAAGGGGGTCCGTTGGTGTTGAAGGCGAAGGAAAAACAACTACCGCATAAGTTCTACATTGTTTCTAGATCCAAAGGGGCTACGATGGAAGAAGTAAGAAGAAATTACGAAGAACACGAAGAAAAGTTCAGAAACCCTAATGCGGATCTGAGGTACAAGAGAGCTAGTACTTATAGATGTGGATCAACTGTGGAGGAGCGCCACCATTCTCTGGTTCGTTCAGGGTGATGCAGCGGCCAAGGACGAGGACGACGATGAGTTTCGCAGCGGCGGTGGAGCTCGAGTGGAAGAAGGTTGCGAGAGGAGGAAGACGATGGAAAAGGGAGAGAATGATAAGAGGTCGGTCGTGGTTATTTATAAGGAAAGGCTAATAAGCGGGCACAAAAAATGAGGAGGCCAAAACATGGTTATCCAACTGCCCAGACGCCTCGATTTTCAGAATGGTTATTAAGATAAAGATCCGTTGAGATATGTTGGATAAACTGTGAATTAATGGCAGATGATGTCATGGCGGGTTATCACAAATCCAGAAGATGACGTCATGGCGGGTTACAAACTGTCGCACAAATGAAGAAGAGAAGATTTTTTCCAAGTATTGAAGATTGACATGAACCAGTTCAAATCAATCTGGGGCCTAATGTTGGGGATATAACTATTAGTATAACCCGCCCAGGAGGGGCCGGGTTATACCTATGGTGATTCATCATATGAAGCCCACGAAGATATTTGAAGATGGCGGTTTAATTAAGGGCCCAAGGCCCAAAGGCGACTTAAGGCCTGTGAGGGTAAACCTGAAGGAAATATGCCCTAGAGGCAATAATAAAGTTATTATTTATTTCCTTATATCATGATAAATGTTTATTATTCATGCTAGTATTGTATTAACCGGAAACATGATACATGTGTGAATATATAGACAAACATAATGTCACTATAGTATGCCTCTACTTGACTAGCTCATTAATCAAAGATGGTTATGTTTCGTAACCATAGACATAAGTTGTCATTTGATTAACGGGATCACATCATTAGTATAATGATGTGATTGACATGACCCATTCCGTTAGCTTAACACTTGATCGTTTAGTATGTTGCTATTGCTTACTTCATGACTTATACATGTTCCTACAGCTATGAGATTATGCAACTCCCATTTACTGGAGGAACACTTTGTGAGCTACCAAACGTCACAACATAACTGGGTGATTATAAAGGAGCTCTACAGGTACCTCCAAAGGTACATGTTGAGTTAGCGTATTTCGAGATTAGGTTTTGTCACTCCGATTGTCGGAGAGGTATCTCTGGGCCCTCTCGGTAATGCACATCACTATAAGCCTTGCAAGCAATGTAACTAATGAGTTAGTTAGGGAATGATGCATTACATAACTGAAAGAACATGCGGTGCCCCCATGTTTGGTTTTGGTAATTGATGACAATCTCTATGGACTAATGGTTGCCTTGAGTTATATTCGAAGGTTTTGTCCATAGGCTTTTCTTGAAGTCCATGTCTTGGTTTCAAGGAGTTTATGAGTTGACCAAGGTGCTATTAAGGAATTATCCAAAGATTGGTCATGTGAGTGTTGAGCTTATTGCAAGCATGTTTTGAAGAAGAAGATTGTGTGATCATTCATGTTTACCTTCAAGACATCATCCAAATGAAGAGAGTTGGAAAGATTCAAGGTTGATCAATAGTACTTCAAGAGTGAATCAAGTTGATCAACTCACAAAGCATAGAAGATATACCGAGAGGGATCAAGTGATCCCATGGTACGGTAAGCATTGTCAATTACGCTCTGTGTACTAACCCATGGTCTTCGTGAGAGTTCTTTGTGGGGTTAGGATGCGGTGTGCAAGTTCAAGTGATGCATCACGAAGAGATCAAGTGCTTGAAGCTTGCCGCCCATTGTGGTGACAATGGACTTGAGAAGATGAGCCGAAGAGTGGCTCACCCATAGTGGACTATGGGGGAGCAATCATCTAGTCTTCATCGAGCCAACGCAATCAAGAAAGGTGGTCCAACTTGAGGGAGTCAAGATCGCCATCATCTAGCTCAAGTGGACCATGTGCAAGGCAAAGATTTTCCCTCGATAGGTTTTCTATTTTACTGATCTCATGGTGGTAGTTGGGAGACCAGGTTATAGGCTCGTTTGCCGTACTATCAAGGGGGGCTCTCAAGTTGGTAGCTTGATCGTATCGTTAGTAGAGAGCTCAAACCATTGCATCCTTGCATCTTGTTTCTTGGTGTTTGGTTATCTTTGTGAGTCTTAGAGCTTATGGTCATCTTGATGACAAGCTTGAGTTCATCGAAAACGGAGTTCGCATGCGTCTTCAATGATGTTTTCGGTGTTGGAGGTTTTACCGGTCTTATTCGAGGAAGGGTTCTCACCATTTTCTTATGGGACTTTTCTAATTTGCTTCTTATTGATATTTATTTCAAGATTGTGTTAGCCCTTGTCGCTAGCTTTCCAACAAACTTGGTTTCATCGAATTCGGAGTCCGTTTGCAAAAGTTGTGGCAGTTTTGGTGTTCTAAAAAGGCTGCAGCGATACTACCGCGAATTGGAGCGGATGTAATTTTTTACTACCACGGCTCCTACAAAGGTAGTACCGCTCCGGACCAAAAACTCGTCCCAAGTCCTGTGCGGGCTGTAAGCATAACGGTTGGATTTTTCCCCACCTATAAAAGGGGGTCTTCTTCCCCATTGAACCTCATCCCTTGAGCTCGTGTTCTTTCCCCATTGTTGACCTTCTTCGAGTTTGCTAACTCTCAATCCCTCCATGGATTCTTACTACTTTTTGAGGGAAAAGAGAGAGGAGATCTAGATCCACATTTCCACAAATCACTTTCTCCTCTATGTGAGGGGAACCCCTTGGATCTAGATCTTGAAGTTCTTGGTGTTCTCCTTCTTGTTCTTCCTCTCATCTTCCTCCCTAGCATTAGTTGCTTCGGTGGGATTTGAGAGAGAAGGACTTGGGCACTCGTGTGCTCTTGCCAATGCATTTGGTGCATCGGTTTGAGTTCTCCACGTGATACGTGGAAGTTACAAGTTGAGAAGCTTATTACTCTTGGGTGCTTGGTACCCTTGAGCTTGTTACTCTTGGGTGTTTGGACACCCTAGAGCTTGTTCCTCTTGGGTTCCTTGGCGCCTTAGACGGTTGGTGTTGTTCGGAGCTCAGTCATTGTGGTGTAAAGCTCCAGGCAAGCATCGGGGTCTCCAATTAGGTTGTGAAGATCGCCCCGAGCAATTTGACGGGTACCGGTGACCACCCCCAAGGGTTGACAAAGTGTATGGGTTCGGTGACCGCCCCCAAGGGTCGCCATTTGTACTGGTTCGGTGACCACCCTCAAGGGTCCCTTAGTGGAATCACGGCATCTTGCATTGTGCGAGGGCGTGAGGAGATTACAGTGGCCCTAGTGGCTTCTTGGCGAGCATTGTGCCTCCACACCGCTCCAAACGGAGATTATCATCCGCAAGGGTGTGAACTTCGGGATACATCGTCGTCTCCACGTGCCTCAGTTATCTCTTTCCCGAGCCCTTTACTTATGCACTTTACTTTGTGATAGCCATATTGTTCTTTGTCATATATCTTGCTATCACATAGTTGCTTATCTTGCTTACCATAAGTTGTTGGTCACATAGGTGAGCCTAGTCCCCATGTGTGGTTTTGGTAATTAAATGACAATCCTAATGGACTAATGTTTGCACTGAGATATACATTTGAAGGAAAGTTCCATTTGCAATTCATGAAGAATATTGGATGCATTGGTGGATGAAATCCATCAACATCTATATATGCATTGAGACTTGATAATGAATTACAATTCCTATGAAGAAACAATGACATCAAGTTATATAGGAAGGTTTGTTCCATGGGTGATGCAAGAAGGATATTGAATGGATTCGGAATGAATGCCATATACATGTAGTTGTGCTTCAAGATTAATCATGGAGCAAAGATTAAGGTTGACCAAGATGAAGATCGAAGATTGAATTCAAAGATGGTCAACACACAAGCGCAAATCATGTGCCACGTGAGATCTTGTGGTATGGTAAGAATTTGTCAATTGCGCTTTGTGTACTAACCCATACTATGTGTTGCCTATGTTTTTGAGAGGAGATTCTCATGGGCTCGCATCGAGAGAGAGATTTCAAGTGTCTATGAGAGGATGACATCAAGTGTTGATGATCATGGTTGACAAGGGCAAGTTCAAGATAACTATCCCGAAGGATTACATGCTTGAAGCTTGTGGATGATCACATGATGGACACATGAAGATAAATACAAAACAAAGCTTCCCACATTGTGTATAGGGGAGCTACTTGAAGACTTCACCAATGTCTTGCCATTCAACTTGATCCAAGAAGAAACTTCAACTTCAAGATCAAGTGAAAGGCTCGAGTCAAAGGTATTAGTTCCTTTGACGTTAGTGTTGTGGAGTGATGAACACCGAAGGAACACATACACTCAAGAATGGATTCTTGATAGCTATGTAGTGTAGACCTTTTATGATTCTTGAGTTATAGGGATCCCGCACTATTAAGAGGGGATCAAAGGGGTTCGTGATAGATTTGCTCAAGTCAACATCTTCTCTACACAATTCCACTCATATCCTATATACCAAAGAAAATCCAAAGCCAAATAGGTTACCCAAATACATGATAAAACCTTTGCATATTTTTCATCCTCCATTTTGGTTCATCTTGGGTGGTTCTCTATGTGAGGACCTGAGTTTTTTTCATAGCTTCAAAACGAGCCCAAGATCATCAAAATCGGAGTCCGGATGTAAAAGTTGTGCCTGTTTCAGTTTCTAGGCTGCAGCAGTTTGGTTTGGCCGGATCATCCGGGTCCTCTCCCATATCATCCGGGCTTTGCCCGGATCATCCAGGTTCCTGCCCGGATCATCCGGGTTATTCGTAAAATTCATCACAAAAGCTTATTCCGCTAGCCTGATCATCCGGCTACCCACCCGGATCATCCGGGAATTACCCGGATCATCCGGCTATGTCCCCGGACATCCGGGTATCTACTTCACCACATTGTATATTGACCTTCCCAGATCATCCAGGCATTGCCCGGATCATCCGGGTATGCTTCCAGATCATCCGGGCAAGTCAACAACTGCGGGAAACGGCTCTATTTTCTTTGGGGGTATAAATATCCCTCTCCAACTCCGGGGGAGGGTTGAGCACTTCATCCCAAATCATCCCAAGAACACAAGTGGCTCCCTCTCACTTCTACACCAAATCTTAGATCCCGGAGAGATTAATGAGTGTTCTTGAGAGTTGTTCCAATCAAAAGATATATCCTCTCCCTCTCCCTCTTGTGACCAAAGTAATTCGTGATTTGAGCAAGTCTTGAGCATTTCCCCCTTGATCTTGTTACTCTTGGAGGTTGGAGACTCCTAGGCGGTAGGAGTGCTCCGGTGAGGAATCAATTTGTGATTTGTCCCCCGGAAAGTTTGTGAAGGTTTGGAGGCCGCCTCAAGGTCTACCACTAGTGGTTGAGAATCGCCTTCGTGGTGATATCTCAAGGAGAATAGGGTGAGCCTTCGTGGCGCTGGTGTGCCTTCGTGGTAACATCCACCTCTAACGGTGACTAGCTTCCCTCCAAGGAAGTGAACATCGGGATACATCCTCGTCTCTGTGTCTTCGGTTAATTCTAACCCTAGCCACTACTTGTGGTTTACTTTGGTCTCTTGACCTTGCATTCACTATATCTTGTTGTCCTCATTATATTGTGTTGGTTACCATATCGTAGAGATTATCTAGGCCAACACTTTATAGTCCGCAATTCATACTTGCTACTATTGTTCTATCGTGTGCTTAGTGTGAATTGCTAGCTTGTAACATTCATTTCCATATCTTGTGACATAATTTGTGTAAGCCTGTATTGCTTACTTGTGGTTGTGTCTACTATTCATTTATATATCTTGTGATATACATTGAGTAAGTTTGTGTAACTTACTTGTGCTTACTCATATCCTTGTTGTTCTCATCTTGTTTATCCTAAGTTGTTGGTGCACTTAGTTAGCCTGGTATATTTAGGATTTGTGCTTGAAAAGTATCCTCTTAGTTTATTTCCGCATTAGGATATAGCCAAATCCGTATAAGATTTTAAAACGCCTATTCACCCCCCTCTAGGCGACATCGTGGTCCTTTCAATTGGTATCAGAGCCCGGTCTCTCCTTATTAGGATTCACCGCCTAGAGAGTAACGATGTCGACTAGTGAACTAGTGCACAAAAACACTTTTGATTTGGATGGCACAAATTATCACCTATGGAGAATTCGCATGCTTTGTCACTTTCGGGCCATGGGTCCAAATGCTTTGCGAATTGTTCTTATAGGAATTTCTATTGCTAAGGATGGACATTCTCCATCTATTGAGGATATGTATCTTGATTGTGATACTTCTCTTTTCATTCATCAAGCTTTAACCTTTGAAGTGTTTAAGGCGGTCACGACTTGCAAGTTGGCTCATGAGACTTGGACCAAACTTGAAGATATATATGGTGGGTCCAATCTTGATGAAGATAATATTCTATTTGGGGAGTTGATGGAGGAGTTCTCCACATTTTTAAATCATGGAGAGCTCTCTATTACTTCCACCTTCGATTACTTGCACACTTCAATATCTTGCACTTCACCAACATGTGGCATGCCACAAGGTAATGACATGGTGAGTGAAGAAATATCATGTGATGATGGTGTTAAGCTCATTTGTGATGATATACTTGATCTCCCATGTTGCCATGATAGAAATGCCTTGGTTTCCTCTAGTTGTTCTATGACTAATCATGTAGAGGAAACCAAGAAAGATGAGGCATGCTTGATTGATGAAGAACCCTCGTCTTCAAAAGAATCATCATCAACCCCCTTTGTTCACATGTGCCTCATGGCAAGAGGTAATGACGAGGTATCATCTTCTCTTAGTGATAATGATGATAGTTGTAATGAGGATGATGATGATGACTTGACTCAAAATCTCTATGAGATTGGGAAAACTCTTCATAGAGCTAAAAATAACACTTATGAAAGGTTCCAAGATGTTCTTGCTTGCTCATAAAACTCTCTAAGTCTCATGAGGAGCTTCAATCAACTCGTGAGAAGTCACTAAGTGCTACTTGCTCCTCTCATATTGATAATGATGTTTGTGCTACTAACTCGATTTCATGTGAAGCATCAATTTTGAAGGAGAATGTTGAGCTATGTGCTCAACTTGCTTTGCTAACAAGAAATTATGGGAAATTGGAAGAAAGTCATGCAAAGCTCTCGGGCACTCATGAGGATCTTTTAAGCTCTCATAGTAAGATAAAGTTAGCTCACGAGGCTATGGTCTCCGAAGTAAAATCTTGTGAGTCTCATGTGAACATTAGCACATCTACTCTAAATTCTTTATTGCCATGTGCTAATCCTTGCAATTCATCCACCTCTCATATTATATCCACTCATGATGAATTGGTCACCTTGTCTTGCTGCTCTAACCATGAAGTTTCTACTTCCACTAGTCCTCTTGTTTCTAGTGTTGAAACTAACCATGTAGAGGAAATTAATGAGCTCAAGGCCCAAGTCACTAGTTTGAAGAAAGACTTGGAAAAGTGTGATGTTGGACATAATTTTCACTCCAACAAGAAGAAGTCCAAGAACAAGAAGAAGGGACAAGGGAATTACAAGAATTCGGCCAACATTACTTGCTTCAAATGCAAAAAGATTGGACATCATGTGAGATCTTGCCCATTGAAGAAAAGGGCTTATAATGAGAAGCTACATGGGAAGCGGCCTCAAGCTCAATCTCAAGTTGAAGAACAGCCACTATCCATGATGAAACAAGTTATTGCTCCCCAAGTTGAGAAATTAAAGAAGAGAAAAGGGAGGAAATATTGCTATGATTGTCGTCAAAAGTGACACATAGCTTCATCATGCCCCAATGGTAACATATCTAAGCCTCCTATAGTCAATAATCATTATTCACTAAGGAAGGATATTGTTGGCAATGTGTTTGCCAAATTTGTGGGTGCCCAAAGTGGTTTCAAAGTGGACAAGACCATTTGGGTTGCCAAGCCTATTGTTACTAACTTCTTAGGACCCAACTTGGTTGGGGACCATCAAGCTCAAACTTGATCAATAGGTGTGTGGAGGGCATTGGAGACTTGGCTACTTCATGAAGAAAAACTATTTTCACCATATGTTATGGTTAATGCCAAGTCAAGTGGATTATCATCATATCTATCAATCCAATGCTCCTCTTTGCGGTAACTTGTACTTGCATTGTGTACATTGAAAGTTACTAAGTCCCTTGCGTGTTTAAGTTTTGTAACTAGTATGTGCTTGTATATGTTGTGCTTCCTAATATACTTGATTCGTGTTATCTAGCATGCGTAAGTTGCTATGCACATCATATAGTTGTGTGTGTGGTTTCGAGCCTTTATTGCTTCATTAGTTGAATCTTCATTGGTGTTTTTGAGATATTAATGGATCATCATATTATGGGGGAGTGCTATGATTTACGCATATCACAAACCTTAAATATGTATATATGTAGGATACCACCTAGTATTGTTAGTGCAATATTATCTAGTTACTATGTGGTATGTAAAGTTCATTTGAAACTCAAATCCTCATCCATTAATTATCCTTAGTTGAGTTTCATTTGCCTCTTATGGATAATACATGGATTATCACATTATGGGGGAGTGATATACTTTGTACATATCACTTCTCGTGTGAACATTAACAATAGAGGTTTGCCAGTTTGCCACTTAGTATTTATATTTGAGATTATCTTATATCTCTGTGGCATGCAATGCTTTGTTTGAGTATGGTATTCTTGTGTGGTTTTGCCCATGGTTATCTTAAAAATCGTATTTGGAAAATCATTTGAATAGATCCATTCCAATTGTTGCTTTGCATGATGATCTATCTAATTGGAATGTTAATAATATGCTATCCAAGCATTGTGTTTATTTCTAAACTCTCATGTTATGCTTGTGTTAGTATAGATGATCATGTACTTATTTTGTTTCTACACCAAATGTCAAATTGAAACACCATTTTGTTCGAGTTCATCTTATTAGTTTGTATGGAGTTATGGTAGTTTGTTATCTCATTGTTTATAGTGTCATATATCTACTTGAGTGAGATATTCCCATGAGTATGTGTGCAATGCATATCTTATATGCTCATTGTTTTTTCCTTGGTTCATATGTTGAACTTTGTGTGCTATCATATGTTGATTTGTCACTTTGAGTCATTTTGGACAACATGAATGACTAGTGATGTTATTGGAAGTATTAACGGTTATGTGTTCATTTGTCCAATTTGTATCTCCCTGGATTTTGGGAGGCTTGTGCATGTGTATTTACTATGTGTAAATTCGCATGCCTTGTTTGCTTTATTTGATCCAATATATATATGGTTAAACCATCGAATTCTTAATAGCTAAGATGTGCATGATATTCAAATTCATAGCGATATGCACATATTTAAGTGATTTTACCCTATGTTTTGTAGTTATGCTAACTACTTTGGACCCAATAAGTTTGGGGACCATATTGTACTTAAATTGTTTTAGGTACATTTGAGAATCATTGGGTGCTTGGCTTATTCATGAAAGTGGTGGCACTATGAGGAAATTAGAGCCAAGCTCGAACCATTAGCTACTACATCATTCCAGTGCTATCTTAGTAACAAGTATCTACTTCATGCATACACTTCTTGCATTCAACCTTGTGTAAGTTGCATCATGGCATGAATTTCTTGACTCGTTCTTGTCATACTTGTTTCCTTTCTCAAAGAATCGCAACAATGATCTCTTGTTGCTAGTTGTGATGTCTTTGATGGTTGTGTGTTTGGAGTTCATTAATATACGATAAGATTACATTAAGCCATGTGCTATACTTTCAAGCAAAGATCTCATTGGTATATTTTATGTCTCCGTTTGGATATCTTATTCTTTCCTTTTGTAACTATTTCATGTGTACATCCTTCTTTGTGGATGTATATCATCATGATTGTCATCTACCTAGAATCTTATACACGTGAGCCAAGTTACATCCCTAGTTGATATCCCTATTCTTTCATGTCCACCGTTTCATTCTCTTTTTATATCTTTGGTGGCTCCGTGGAAGCATTTGTTGTATGAGTGCGTGTCTTACCTCTTTGCATCTTAGTGCACTCATGTTTGGTGAAGATTGTTGTCCTCGTGCTTGTCTTGACAAGCCTATTATTTCCTATCTTCATCATGGGTTGTCACAAGCTTTGATTTTTAATTTGCTACTAGTGAGCTTGTGAACCCATTTGCTTGATGTGTGTGTGACCTTCTTAATTTCGTGTGTGTAGGAAGGACATGTCTTGCACCTTGTATCTCATTTACTCAAGACTATGTTGATGCTTAATTCTCATCCTTATAATAGTCTTCTCAAGTGCTTTGACGTGACTCACACATATCATTTTGGTTGTGCCTATTCTTAGGTTGCCTCATTTATATGTTGCTCAACCATATGTTTATTGCAAATGCTAGGCTTCTTTTCTTATCTATGCTTGCTTACAATTGTTTTGTGTTCCTATTGATTTTGGGGGAGTGATGATCCTATTTTGTGCACTTGTATCCAAATACAAAACTTCTAAATAGTGCACAAATCATGGGGAGCTTCTCTATTTTCCTTAGAACACTCATCTTCCCAAATCGTAGTATTCATTTATCCTTTTGGCTCATCGGATCTTTTGATTGCTTGCTTCACTTTGTGTTATGCAAATGAGATCAATTTGTGCCATGTGCCTTGCTATTATGACTAGGCTCAAGTTGTATAATAGTGGATTCACTTGTGGATATCATGTTCTTATCAATTGCAACCTTTCTTTTTGTGTATACGAGTTTCTTTGTGGATACATATCATGATTATTATAGGCCACTTAGAAACTTTTATACATGAAAAAGTTCATATCTTCGTATCTGATTGCATTCTATAGATTTCGAGCTCCTTTAATTGCTCATCATTGAATATGTGCATTTGTTTTCACTCACATTTTGTTATATGCACATATCAAGGAGGAACTCATACTATATTGGTCTGCTAGATGTTTTGTCTTCCATTTTGGAATTTGTTGCCAATGGGGGAGAAGTTTAGAGGGTTTAAGATAAAAATCTTTTCTAGTTCTTGTTGTCACTCATGCATATCTACCCTTGTTATATATTCTTATTGCATGGATGAGTCTTGTATATAGAGAAATCTTCTCCTAATTTATGTCAACCAATATATGCAACGACATTCAAAGTTCATTCACAAATTCATATATTATGGGGGAGTTTGCTCTATATACTATGGGTGTACTATCATCAAATGCTTTTGTAGTGTATTGATGATACTACAACCATCCCAAGTATACAATTTATCCTTGGATAAATTTCATGCTTGTTTAAAAATTCATTATATAAACCCTCTTGTTGAGATTGTCATCAATTACCAAAATGGGGGAGATTGAAAGTACATGTAGTCCCCATGTGTGGTTTTGGTAATTAAATGACAATCCTAATGGACTAATGTTTGCACTGAGATATACATTTGAAGGAAGGTTCCATTTGCAATGCATGAAGAATATTGGATGCATTGGTGGATGAAATCCATCAACATCTATATATGCATTGAGACTTGATAATGAATTACAATTCCTATGAAGAAACAATGACATCAAGTTATATAGGAAGGTTTGTTCCATGGGTGATGCAAGAAGGATATTGAATGGATTCGGAATGAATGCCATATACATGTAGTTGTGCTTCAAGATTAATCATGGAGCAAAGATTAAGGTTGACCAAGATGAAGATCGAAGATTGAATTCAAAGATGGTCAACACACAAGCGCAAATCATGTGCCACGTGAGATCTTGTGGTATGGTAAGAATTTGTCAATTGCGCTTTGTGTACTAACCCATACTATGTGTTGCCTATGTTTTTGAGAGGAGATTCTCATGGGCTCGCATCGAGAGAGAGATTTCAAGTGTCTATGAGAGGATGACATCAAGTGTTGATGATCATGGTTGACAAGGGCAAGTTCAAGATAACTATCCCGAAGGATTACATGCTTGAAGCTTGTGGATGATCACATGATGGACACATGAAGATAAATACAAAGCAAAGCTTCCCACATTGTGTATAGGGGAGCTACTTGAAGACTTCACCAATGTCTTGCCATTCAACTTGATCCAAGAAGAAACTTCAACTTCAAGCTCAAGTGAAAGGCTCGAGTCAAAGGTATTAGTTCCTTTGACATTAGTGTTGTGGAGTGATGAACACCGAAGGAACACATACACTCAAGAATGGATTCTTGATAGCTATGTAGTGTAGACCTTTTATGATTCTTGAGTTATAGGGATCCCGCACTATTAAGAGGGGATCAAAGGGGTTCGTGATAGATTTGCTCAAGTCAACATCTTCTCTACACAATTCCACTCATATCCTATATACCAAAGAAAATCCAAAGCCAAATAGGTTACCCAAATACATGATAAAACCTTTGCATATTTTGCATCCTACATTTTGGTTCATCTTGGGTGGTTCTCTATGTGAGGACCTGAGTTTTTTTCATAGCTTCAAAACGAGCCCAAGATCATCAAAATCGGAGTCCGGATGTAAAAGTTGTGCCTGTTTCAGTTTCTAGGATGCAGCAGTTTGGTTTGGCCGGATCATCCGGGTCCTCTCCCATATCATCTGGGCTTTGCCCGGATCATCCAGGTTCCTGCCCGAATCATCCGGGTTATTCGTAAAATTCATCACAAAAGCTTATTCCGCTAGCCGGATCATCCGGCTACCCACCCGGATCATCCGGGAATTGCCCGGATCATCCGGCTATGTCCCCGGACATCCGGTATCTACTTTACCAAATTGTATATTGACCTTCCCAGATCATCCGGGCATTGCCCGGATCATCCGGGTATGCGTCCAGATCATCCGGGCAGGTCAACAACTGCGGGAAACGGCTCTATTTTCTTTGGGGGTATAAATATCCCTCTCCAACTCCGGGGGAGGGTTGAGCACTTCATCCCAACTCATCCCAAGAACACAAGTGGCTCCCTCTCACTTCTACACCAAATCTTAGATCCCGGAGAGATTAGTGAGTGTTCTTGAGAGTTGTTCCAATCAAAAGATAGATCCTCTCCCTCTCCCTCTTGTGACCAAAGTAATTCGTGATTTGAGCAAGTCTTGAGCATTTCCCCCTTGATCTTGTTATTCTTGGAGGTTGGAGACTCCTAGGCGGTAGGAGTGCTCCGGTGAGGAATCAACTTGTGATTTGTCCCCCGGAAAGTTTGTGAAGGTTTGGAGGCCGCCTCAAGGTCTACCACTAGTGGTTGAGAATCGCCTTCGTGGTGATATCTCAAGGAGAATAGGGTGATCCTTCGTGGCGTTGGTGTGCCTTCGTGGTAACATCCACCTCTCTAACGGTGACTAGCTTCCCTCCAAGGAAGTGAACATCGGGATACATCCTCGTCTCCGTGTCTTCGGTTAATTCTAACCCTAGCCACTACTTGTGGTTTACTTTGGTCTCTTGACCTTGCATTCACTATATCTTGTTGTCCTCATTATATTGTGTTGGTTACCATATCGTAGAGATTATCTAGGCCAACACTTTATAGTCCGCAATTCATACTTGCTACTATTGTTCTATCGTGTGCTTAGTGTGAATTGCTAGCTTGTAACATTCATTTCCATATCTTGTGACATAATTTGTGTAAGCCTGTATTGCTTACTTGTGGTTGTGTGTATTATTCATTTATATATCTTGTGATATACATTGAGTAAGTTTGTGTAACTTACTTGTGCTTACTCATATCCTCGTTGTTCTCATCTTGTTTATCATAAGTTGTTGGTGCACTTAGTTAGCCTGGTATATTTAGGATTTGTGCTTGAAAAGTATCCTCTTAGTTTATTTCCGCATTAGGATAAAGCCAAATCCGTATAAGATTTTAAAATGCCTATTCACTCCCCCTCTAGGCGACATCATGGTCCTTTCAGAGCACCTTACATGTTTCACATGCTCGTGTTGGTAGTCCTTGCATATCATGTAGAAATTGCTTGCTCAAATCTCATGATGATATGCTTGCTATGTCTTGTTGCCATGATAAAAATGTATCTATTTCCTCGAGTTGTTGTGCTAACAATGTAGAGGAAACTCAACACTCTATGGAACAAGATGTGGTCTTGAATGGTGCTTCAAGGGATCCTACATCATCATCTATTGCTTTTTGCCTTATGGCCAAGGCCTCAAAGGTATCTCCCACTTTGAATCCCAATATATCTTGTGATGATGTTGATGATGGCAAGAATGATGATGATGTTGATTATGATGAAGGGAATGATAATGTTGCCTCCTTAAAAATTAAGGGGGAAATGGTTTTTAAAGCTCTTCATAAAAATAAAATTGCTCGTTCCAACTTCATGGAAATTGTGTCCATTGCCATTGAGGGCAAGAAATATATTGAGGAGTTGGAATCTCATCTCGAGGAGCATGAGGTCACCATTGAGAAAATGGAAGGTCATGAGCGTGATTACGCTAATGAGATTGCGGACCTCTCTCAAGCTCTTGAACTTGAACAAACCACCAAGGAATCTCTTGAGGAGACTTTTGCTCTAGAATTATCTAGAGTAAGGGAATCTCGTGATAGAGATTTTGAGGTGGCCAATGATTTTGAAACTAAAAATGAGGAGCTTGAAGTTGTGCATGCTAAACTCCTTGAGGACTTTGAGCACCTCGAAAATGGCTCAAGGGTCATTAAGAGTGAGCTCATCAAACTCACCAAGTCTCATGCTCAATTTAAAGCTCCATATTCAAAAGAGCTTGCCAAGTTGTATTCTCCTCTTGTTGCTAATGATGATGCTTGTGCTACTAACTCTACCTCTTGTGAAGCATCCATATTAAAGGAGAATGTTGAGCTATGGGCTCAACTTGAGTTGCTATCTAGCAAATATGGGAAATTGAAAGAAAGTCATGAAAAGCTCTCAAACTCTCATGATGATCTTCTGGTACCCCATAATGTGCTAAAGATAGCTCATGAGGCCATGCTTGCTAAGGTAACATCTAGTGAGCCTCATGTGGATACTAGCACTACATCTAGTCAAAGTGCTATATTGCCATGTGCTAGTCCTTGTAATTCATCTACTCACAATGTTGGTACATCTTGTGATGAATTGCTTTCCTTGTGTTGTTGCTCAAACGATGAAGCTTATACTTTCTCTAGTACTTGTGTTGAGACTAACCATGTAGAGGAAATCAAAGAGCTCAAGGCCCAAGTCACTTCTTTGAAGAAAGACTTGGAAAAGTGTCATGAAGGGAAGGCCACACTCAACAATATCTTGAGTGTGCAAAAATCCCCCAATGACAAAGGTGGACTTGGATTCAACTCCAATAAGAAGAAGATGTCCAAGAACAATAAGAAGAAGGGCCAAAACAAGTCAAGAATTCGGCCAAGATCATTTGCTTCAAGTGCAAAATTGAAGGGCATCATGTTAGATCTTGCCCTTTGAAGAAGAAGGCCATTAGTGACAAGCAACAAGGGAAGCGGCCACAAGTTCACTCTCATTCTCAATCTCAAGTTGAGAAATCAAGTGAGAAGAAAGTAAAGAGTAGACGTTGCTACCTATGTCGTGAAAAAGGTCACGTCGCTTCTTCATGCACAAATGGTACCTCATCCAACCCAATTATCATTGATGATGTCTATTATCTTGGGAAGGATAAGGTTGGCAATGTGTTTGCCAAGTTTGTTGGTACTCAAAGTGGTTTGAGGCAAAGAACCATTTGGGTAGCCAAGCCTGTTGTGACTAACCTCTTAGGACCCAACTTGGCTGGGGACCAACTAGCTCAAACTTGATCAATAGGTGTTGTTGGAGGGCATTGGACACTTGGCTACATTATGAAGAATTAAGGGGACTTCATCACTCTTATTACCTCAAGCCAAGTCAATTGAATCATCAAGCTTATATCTTATATCCAATGCGCCTCCTTGCGGTAACTTGTACTTAAATTGTTTACATTGAAAGTTACCTGCCCACTTGCATGTTTTGGTTTTGTTCCTTGCATGTGTTTGTATATGTTGTGCTTCCAACTTGATTATCTTGAGCAATCAAGTATGTGTGTGTTGGTTTGCACATCATGTATGTGTGTGTCATGCATTGAGCCTTTTGCATCCTGTTTATTTCTTAATTGGCTCTTGTGAGAGATTAATGGAATATCCCATTATGGGGGAGTGATGTGCTTTGTGCACCTCACAATCCTATAAATGTGTGTACATCAGTAATACAATCTAGTATTGATATTTCAAGATTATCTATTGCTATGTGGTATGTCTTCTCATGAGAAATTCAAATTCTAAATTGTCCATTAATTATCTCTCGTTGGATCCTCTTATTGCCTCTTGTTAAGTTTTCTTCATTGGTATCACATTATTGGGGAGTAATATGCAATGTATATTACTAGCCTAGAAAATGTGTACATTTGAGATTTTGTCACCTAGTGTTGATATTGTAGATTATCTTGTTCCTAGGTGGCATGTTAGCTCTACAAGTTGCAATTTGCTTGTGTTTGGTGTGAAGATGATGTTGGATATCCTTGCTATCTACCAACGGGAATTATTTCCAAATACTTTTTGTCTTATGACAATTGGTACTCACTTATGTGTGGTAGAAATTATTGATCATCTTTACATTGGCCTTTACTTTTATTTGCCTTATCTCGTGCCTAGGATTGTGTCAACTCCCATTGTTTTCCATACTACTTGTGGATCTTGTTATTTTCTTGATCTTGTTTAGTGTTTTATAGATATAGTGAAAGTGGTGATCCCACCTTGTGCATTTTGTATTCAAATGCAAATTCTCTATAATGCACTAGTCTTGGGGGAGCTGTCCTATTTTCTATAAAACACTCATCTTGTGATCCATATTAAGTGTGTGTTGGTGGATGGCAAGTCGTTTCTTTTGGTACTTTGTGCCAACATGAAACTTTGTAGAGAGCTTGGTTTATTTGGAACCATCCTCTCCTTTGGGAGTTTGACATCTTTTTTTGTGTGTTCCAATGGATATCTCATTCCTTGATGTATATTTTAATGATATCTTCCAAGTGATGATTTCTCCATTTGGTATCCTTTTCACTTGGTTTTTCCTTTTATTTTGGTATCGGTTCTTGAAAGTCTTGAGCATGCATTTTAACTTCATGTAGTTCCTTTGGCATGTTTTCTTCCTTTGACCCAATATATAGGGGAAACTCCACCAAGTCTCAAATTGGATGAGATGTGCATGAGATTCATTTTCATATCTATATGCACACATCTATGTGGAATTTGTCCTATGTATTGTTGGTTCTCTAACTCTTTGGTCCCAATTAGTTTGGGTACCATTTTGTTTGTGTTGTTGTTCTAGGAACAATTGGAGATGCATTGGATACTCGGCTCATTCAAAAGGAAGGTGTTGTCACCATGTGCTTATTGGAGTCAAGCTAGGATGATCAATGAGCTACTTTCTACCTTCAATTTGTATCTACTACATCCTTGCAATGCTATCTCGATAACAAGTATCATCATCTACTACATGCACACATTATTGCATCAATCGTGTATAGATTGTATCATGGCATGTTATTCTTTCTTTCTTGTGATACTTGTTTCCTTTCTCAAAGCATCCCAACAATGATCTCTTGTTGCTAATTGTGATGTCTTTGATGGTTGTGTGATAGGAATTCATTTATATACAATAAGACCGTATCTAGCCTTGGGCTATGCTTCCAAGCACATATCTTATTGGTATATGTATGACTTCCTTTTGGATATCTTGTTCCTTCGTGTTGTAACTATTTCGGGTGTACATCCTTCTTTGTAGATATATATCGTCATGATTTCATCTACCGAGACCCTTATACACTTGAGAGAAATTACATCTCTAGATGATATCCTTTCTTTCACGTCCACCTTGTCTTTCTTATGTTATTTCTTTGGTGTCTCTGTGAAAGCTTTTGCCTTGAGTGCGTGTATTATCTCGTTGCATCTTGATGCACTCTTGTGCGGTGAAGATTATTTTCCTCATGCTTGTCTTGACGAGACTTTTGCCATCTTAATTGGTATCCCCTGTCTTGATGATGCTTATGCTTTCTATCTTCACCTTGGGTTGTCACAAGTGTTGGTTATTCATTTTGCATATTTAGTGTTCTTGTGAACCCATTTGCTTAGTTGTGTGTGAGAATGAAAGGCTTTGCACCGTGTATCTCATTCATTCGAGACTATGTTGATGCTTATGCTCATCCGTATATTAGTCTTCTCATGTGCTTTGCCATGACTCACACACATCATTTTGGTTGAGCCTATTCTTAAGTTGCCTCTTTTACACGTTGCTCAACCATGTGTTTGTTGCAAGTGCTAGGCTTAGCTTCCTTTATTCTCACTTGCACTTGTTGTTTGTTTCTGTTGATTTTGGGGGAGCTATGATCCTATTTCGTGCACTTTGTATCCAAATACAAAAATTATTATGTGTGCACAAATCATGGGGAGCTTCTCTAGCTTATTTGGAATACTCCTTTGCTCATATCATAATATCATTCATTCATGTGGCTCATAGGATCTTGGTCTAGTTGGTTCAATTGATATCCTTTGATTGCTTGCTTCAATTGGTATCTTTTGATTGCTCGATTTCTTGTTTCTCTCTTTGTTATGTCTTTGTGGCATATCATTCTTTTGCAATCTTTGGGCCTCAATATAGTGTGTCTTCCTCCATGTATTTACCATTCCACTCTCTTTTTGAGACATACACAATTTATGGAGGAACACTCTTTATATTGCCCTTCTAAGCTTTTCACCCATTTTGGCAATCGATGCCAATGGGGGAGGAGTTTCAGAGAGTTTTGTGGAGAAGTCTTCAGAGTTTTCTCCTTGCTTTGGTTTTGGTTCCTAAGCATTTGCATCCCATTCTCAAGCATCATTGGTTGTTGCATTGCATGGTGATGCATATCCTTGTATAAACTCTCTTGAAAGTGATTGTCATCAATTACCAAAATGGGGGAGATTGAAAGAACATGTGGTGCCCCCATGTTTGGTTTTGGTAATTGATGACAAACTCTATGGAATAATGGTTGCCTTGAGTTATATTTGAAAGTTTTGTCCATAGGCTTTTCTTGAAGTCCATGTGTTGGTTTCAAGGAGTTTATGAGTTGACCAAGGTGTTATTAAGGAATTATCCGAAGATTGGTCATGTGAGTGTTGAGCTTATTGCAGCATGTTTTGAAGAAGAAGATTGTGTGATCATTCATGTTTACCTTCAAGACATCATCCAAATGAAGAGAGTTGGAAAGATTCAAGGTTGATCAATACTAAGTCAAGAGTGAATCAAGTTGATCAACTCACAAAGCGTAGAAGATGTACCGAGAGGGATCAAGTGATCCCATGGTACAGTAAGCATTGTCAATTACGCTCTGTGTACTAACCCATGGTCTTCGTGAGAGTTCTTTGTGGGGTTAGCATGCGGTGTGCAAGTTCAAGTGATGCATCACGAAGAGATCAAGTGCTTGAAGCTTGCCGCCCATTGTGGTGACAATGGACTTGTGAAGATGAGCCGAAGAGTGGCTCACCCATAGTGGACTATGGGGAGCAATCATCTAGTCTTCATCGAGCCAACGAAATCAAGAAAGGTGCTCCAACTTGAGGGAGTCAAGATCGCCATCATCTAGCTCATGTGGACCATGTGCAAGGCAAAGGTTTTCTCTTGATAGGTTTTCTATTTTACCGGTCTCATGGTGGTAGTTGGGAGACAGGGTTATAGGATCGTTTGCCGTACTATCAAGGGGGGCTCTCAAGTTGGTAGCTTGATCGTATCGTTAGTAGAGAGCTCAAACCATTGCATCGTTGCATCTTGTTTCTTGGTTCTTGTTTGGTTCTCTTTGTGAGTCTTAGAGCTTATGGTTATCTTGATGACAAGCTTGAGTTCATCGAAAACGGAGTTCGCACGCGTCTTCTATAATGTTTTCGGTGTTGGAGGTTTTACTGGTCTTATCCGAGGAAGGGTTCTCACCATTTTCCTATGGGACTTTTCTAATTTGCTTCTTATTGTTATTTCTTTCAATATTGTGTTAGCCCTTGTAGCTAGCTTTCCAACAAACTTGGTTTCATCGAATTCGGAGTCCGTTTGCAAAAGTTGTGGCAGTTTTGGTGTTCTAAAAAGGCTGCAGCGGTACTATCGCGAATTGGAGCGGATGTAATTTTTTTACTACCGCTCCAGAGCGGTACTACCGCGGCTCCTACAACGGTAGTACCGCTCCGAACCAAAAACTCGTCCCAAGTCCTGCGGTGGTAGGCCCGGATGTAATTTTTTAGTACCGCTTGCAAGCAGTAGTACCGCTACCCTTAGCAGTAGTACCGCTACCCCTAGCGGTAGTACAGTGAGGTCAAGCGGTACTACCGCTCGGACGGTTCTTCTGGCCTTTTTTCCTCCTCGCTGTTGTGTTTCGAAGGGGTGCTACTGCCCTAGGGGTAGTACCGCGCCTTGGAGCGGTAGTACCGCTCTGTGCGGGCTGTGAGCATAACCGTTGGATTTTTCCCCACCTACAAAAGCGGGTCTTCTTCCCCATTGAACCTCATCCCTTGAGCTCGTGTTCTTCCCCCATTGTTGACCTTCTTTGAGCTTGCTAACTCTCAATCCCTCCATGGATTCTTACTAGTTTTTGAGGGAAAAGAGAGAGGAGATCTAGATCCACATTTCCACCAATCACTTTCTCCTCTATGTGAGGGGAACCCCTTGGATCTAGATCTTGGAGTTCTTGGTGTTCTCCTTCTTTTTCTTCCTCTCATATTCCTCCCTAGCATTAGTTGCTTCGGTGGGATTTGAGAGAGAAGGACTTGGGCACTCCGTGTGCCCTTGCCATTGCATTTGGTGCATCGGTTTGAGTTCTCCACGTGATACGTGGAAGTTACAAGTTGAGAAGCTTATTACTCTTGGGTGCTTGGTACCCTTGAGCTTGTTACTCTTGGGTGTTTGGACACCCTAGAGCTTGTTCCTCTTGGGTGCCTTGGCGCCCTAGACGGTTGGTGTTGTTTGGAGCTCAATCATTGTGGTGTAAAGGTCCAGGCAAGCGTCGGGGTCTCCAAATAGGTTGTGGAGATCGCCCCGAGCAATTTGACGGGTACCGGTGACCGCCCCCAAGGGTTGCCAAAGTGTACGGGTTCGATGATCGCCCCCAAGGGTCGCCATTTGTATGGGTTCGGTGACCGCCCTCAAGGGTCCCTTAGTGGAATCACGGCATCTTGCATTGTGCGAGGGCGTGAGGAGATTACAGTGGCCCTAGTGGCTTCTTGGGGGGCATTGTGCCTCCACACCGCTCCAAACGGAGATTAGCATCCACAAGGGTGTGAACTTCGGGATACATCGTCGTCTCCGCGTGCCTCGGTTATCTCTTTCCCGAGCCCTTTACTTATGCACTTTACTTTGTGATAGCCATATTGTTCTTTGTCATATATCTTGCTATCACATAGTTGCTTATCTTGCTTAGCATAAGTTGTTGGTGCACATAGGTGAGCCTAGTTGTTTTAGGTTTTGTACTTGACAAATTAACCGCCAGGTTTATTCCGCATTTGTTCAAGCCTTAACCATAATTATTTTAAAGCGCCTATTCACCCCCCCTCTAGGCGACATCCTCGATCTTTCAATAACGAGTAAAGAGACTTGCCGGTAATGAGATTGAACTAGGTATTGAGATACCGACGATCGAATCTCGGGCAAGTAACATACCGATGACAACGGGAACAACGTATGTTGTTATGCAGTTTGACCGATATAGATCTTCGTAGAATATGTAGGAGCCAATATGAGCATCCAAGTTCCGCTATTGTTTATTGACCGGAAACATGTCTCGGTCATGTCTACATAGTTCTCAAACCCGCAGGGTCCGCACGCTTAAAGTTATGATGATAGTTATATTATGAGTCTATGAGTTTTGATGTACCGAAGGTTGTTCAGAGTCCCGGATGTGATCATGGACACGACGAGGAGTCTCGAAATGGTCCAGACATGAAGATTGATATATTGGAAGCCTATATTTGGATATCGGAAGTGTTCCGGGTGAAATCGGGATTTTACCGGAGTAGCGGGAGGTTACCGGAACCCCCCGGGGGCTTAATGGGCCATAGTGGGCCTTAGTGGAGAAGAGGAGAGGAGGCCAGGGCAGGGCCGCGCGCCCCTCCCCCCTAGTCCAAATAGGACAAGGAGAGGGGGGCGGCGCCCCCCTTTCCTTCCTCTCTCTCCCTCCTGTTTCCCCCCTTCTCCTAATCCAACAAGGAAGGAGGGAGTCCTACTCAAGGTGGGAGTAGGACTCCCCTTGGCACGCCTCCTCCCTGGCCGGCCGCCCCCTCCCCCTTGCTCTTTTACATACGGGGGCAGGGGGCACCTCTAGAGACAACAATTGATCTCTTGATCTCTTAGCCGTGTGCAGTGCCCCCTCCACCATAGTCCTCCTCGATAATATTGTAGCGGTGCTTAGGCGAAGCCCTGCGACGGTAGAACATCAAGATCGTCACCACGTCGTCGTGCTGACGGAACTCTCCCTCGACACTCAGCTGGATCGGAGTACGAGGGATGTCATCGAGCTGAACGTGTGCTAGAACTCGGAGGTGCCATAGTTTCGGTGCTTGATCGGTCGGGCCGTGAAGACGTACGACTACATCAACCGCGTTGTTCTAACGCTTCCTCTTTTGGTCTATGAGGGTACATGGACAACACTCTCCCCTCTCGTTGCTATGCATCACCAAGATCTTGCGTGTGCGTAGGAATTTTTTTAAATTACTATGTTCCCCAACAGTGGTATCAGAGCCTGGTTTTGAAATTACTACGTTCCCAACAGTGGTATCAGAGCCTAGGTCTAACTTGTTTTTGCAGGGCATGTTGTGATGTGATATGGTCAAGACGTGATGCTATATTTTATTGTATGAGATGTTCATGTTTTGTAACCGAGTTATCGGCAACTGGCAGGAGCCATATGGTTGTCGCTTTATTGTATGAAATGCAAACGCCCTGTAATTGCTTTACTTTATCACTAAGCGGTAGCGATAGTCGTAGAAGCAATAGATGGTGAAATGACAACGATGCTACGATGGAGATCAAGGTGTCGCGCCGGTGACGATGGTGATCACGACGGTGCTTCGGAGATGGAGATCGCAAGCACAAGATGATGATGGCCATATCATATCACTTATATTGATTGCATGTGATGTTTATCCTTTATGCATCTTATTTTGCTTTGATTGACGGTAGCATTAGAAGATGATCTCTCACTAATTATCAAGAAGTATTCTCCCTGAGTATGCACCATTGCGAAAGTTCTTTGTGCTGAGACACCACGTGATGATCGGGTGTGATAGGCTCTACGTTCAAATACAATGGGTGCAAAAACAATGGATGAACTATGGAGCGAGCAACTGATTTTTTGGAAATCATACATACTGATGTGTGTGGTCCAATGAATATTGAGGCTCGCGGCGGGTATTGTTATTTTCTCACCTTCACAGATGATTTGAGCAGATATGGGTATATCTACTTAATGAAACACAAGTTTGAAACATTTGAAAAGTTCAAAGAATTTCAGAGTGAAGTGGAAAATCATCGTAACAAGAAAATAAAGTTTCTACGATCTGATCATGGAGGATAATATTTGAGTTACGTGTTTGGTTTACATTTGAAACAATGCGGAATAGTTTCGCAACTCACGCCACCCGGAACACCACAACGAAATGGTGTGTCCGAACGTCGTAATCGTACTATACTAGATATGGTGCGATCTATGATGTCTCTTACTGATTTACCGCTATCGTTCTGGGGTTATGCTTTAGAGACGACCGCATTCATGCTAAATAGGGCACCATCAAAAATCCGTTGAGACGACGCCTTATGAACTATGGTTTGGCAAGAAACCAAAGTTGTTGTTTCTTAAAGTTTGGGGCTGCGATGCTTATGTGAAGAAACTTCAACCAGATAAGCTCAAACCCAAATCGGAGAAATGTGTCTTCATGGGATACCCAAAAAAGACTATTGGGTACACGTTCTATCATAGATCTGAAGGCAAGACTTTTGTTGCTAAATTCGGATCCTTTCTAGAAAAAGAGTTTCTCTCAAAAGAAGTGAGTGGGAGGAAAGTAGAACTTGATGAGGTAACTATACCTGCTCCCTTATTGGAAAGTAGTTCATCACAAGAACTGGTTCCTGTGACAACTATACCAATTAGTGAGGAAGCTAATGATATTGATCATGAAACTTCAGATCAAGTTACTACCGAACCTCATAGGTCAACCAGAGTAAGATCCGCACCAGAGTGGTACGGTAATCCTATTCTGGAAGTCATGTTACTTGAACATGGCGAAACTACAAACTATGAGGAAGCGATGATGAGCCCAGATTCCGCAAAATGGCTTGAGGCCATGAAATCTGAGATGGGATCCATGTATGAGAACAAAGTATGGACTTTGGTTGACTTGCCCGATGATCGGCAAGCCATCGAGAATAAATGGATCTTCAAGAAGAAGACTGACGCTGATGGTAATGTAACTGTCTACAAAGCTTGACTTGTTGCGAAAGGTTTTCGACAAGTTCAAGGGGTTGACTACGATGAGACTTTATCACCCATAGCGATGCTTAAGTCTGTCCAAATCATGTTAGCAATTGCCGCATTTTATGATTATGAAATATGGCAAATGGATGTCAAAACCGCATTCCTGAATGGATTTCTAGAAGAGGAGTTGTATATAATGCAACCAGAAGGTTTTGTCGATCCAAAAGGTGCTAACAAAGTGTGCAAGCTCTAGCGATCCATTTATGGACAGGTGCAAGCCTCTCGGAGTTGGAATAAACGCCTTGATAGTGTGATCAAAGCATATGGTTTTATACAGACTTTTGGAGAAGCCTGTATTTACAAGAAGGTGAGTGGGAGCTCTGTAGCATTTCTGATATTATATGTAGACGACATATTGTTAATTGGAAATGATATAGAATTTCTGGATATCATAAAGGGATACTTGAATAAAAGTTTTTCGATGAAAGACCTCGGTGAAGCTGCTTACATATTGGGCATCAAGATCTATAGAGATAGATCAAGACGCTTAATTGGACATTCACAAAGCACATACCTTGATAAAGTTTTGAAAAAGTTCAAAATGGATCAGGCAAAGAAAGGGTTCTTGCATGTATTACAAGGTGTGAAGTTGAGTCAGACTCAATGCCCGACCACAGCAGAAGATAGAGAGAAAATGAAAGATGTTCCCTATGCTTCAGCCATAGGCTCTATCATGTATGCAACGCTGTGTACCAGACCTGATGTATGCTTAGCAATAAGTCTAGCAGGGAGGTACCAAAGTAATCCAGGAGTGGACCACTGGACAGCGGTCAAGAATATCTTGAAATACCTGAAAAGGACTAAGGATGTGTTTCTCGTATATGGAGGTGACAAAGAGCTAGTCGTAAATGGTTACGTCGATGCAAGCTTTGACACTGATCCGGACGATTCTAAATCGCAAAACGGATATGTGTTTATATTGAACGGTGGAGATGTCAGTTGGTGTAGTTCTAAACAAAGCGTCGTGGCGGGATCTACATGCGAAGCGGAGTACATAGCTGCTTCAGAAGCAGCAAATGAAGGAGTCTGGATGAAGGAGTTCATTTTTGATCTAGGTGTCATACCTAGTGCATCGGGACCAATGAAGATCTTATGTGACAATACTGGTGCAATTGCCTTGGCAAAAGAATCCAGATTTCACAAGAGGACCAAGCACATCAAGAGACGCTTCAATTCCATCCGGGACCAAGTCCAGGTGGGAGACATAGAGATTTGCAAGATACATACGGGTCAGAATGTTGCAGACCCATTGACTAAACCTCTTCCATGAGCAAAACATCATCAGCACCAAGGCTCCATGGGTGTTAGAATCATTACTGTGTAATCTAGATTATTGACTCTAGTGCAAGTGGGAGACTAAAGGAAATATGCCCGAGAGGCAATAATAAAGTTATTATTTATTTCCTTATATCATGATAAATGTTTATTATTCATGCTAGAATTGTATTAACCGGAAACATGATAAATGTGTGAATATATAGACAAACATAATGTCACTAGTATGCCTCTACTTGACTAGCTCATTAATCAAAGATGGTTATGTTTCCTAACCATAGACATAAGTTGTCATTTGATTAACGGGATCACATCATTAGTAGAATGATGTGATTGACATGACCCATTCCGTTAGCTTAGCACTTGATTGTTTAGTATGTTGTTATTGCTTTCTTCATGACTTATACATGTTCCTACAACTATGAGATTATGCAACTCCCGTTTACTGGAGGAACACTTTGTGTGCTACTAAACGTCACAATGTAACTGGGTGATTATAAAGGAGCTCTACAGGTGTCTCCAAAGGTACATGTTGAGTTGGCGTATTTTGAGATTAGGTTTTGTCACTCCGATTGTCGGAGAGGTATCTCTGGGCCCTCTCGGTAATGCACATCACTATAAGCCTTGCAAGCAATGTAACTAATGAGTTAGTTACGGAATGATGCCTTACATAACGAGTAAAGGGACTTGCCGGTGACGAGATTGAACTAGGTATTGAGATACCGACGACCGAATCTCGGGCAAGTAACATACCGATGACAAAGGGAACAACGTATGTTGTTATGCGGTTTGACCGATAAAGATCTTCGTAGAATATGTAGGAGCCAATATGAGCATCCAGGTTCCGCTATTGGTTATTGACCGGAAATGTGTCTCGGTCATGTCTACATAGTTCTCGAACCCGTAGGGTCCGCACGCTTAAAGTTACGATGACAGTTATATTATGAGTTTATGAGTTTTGATGTACCGAAGATTGTTTGGAGTCCCGGATGTGATCACGGACATGACGAGGAGTCTCAAAATGGTCGAGACATGAAGATTGATATATTGTAAGCCTATATTTGGATATCGGAAGTGTTCCGGGTAGGACAAGGAGAGGGGGCAGCGCCCCCTCTTTCCTTCCTCTCTCTCCCTCCTCTTTCCCCCCTTCTCCTAATACAACAAGGAAGGAGGGAGTCCTACTCCCGGTGGGAGTAGGACTCCCCTTAGCGCGCCTCTTCCCTGACCGGCCGCCCCCTCTCCCCTTGCTCCTTTATATACGGGGGTAGGGGCACCTCTAGAGACAACAATTGATCTCTTGATCTCTTAGCCGTGTGCGGTGCCCCCCTCCACCCTAGTCCTCCTTGATAATATTGTAGCGGTGCTTAGGCGAAGCCCTGCGACGGTAGAACATCAAGATTGTCACCACGCCGTCGTGCTGACGGAACTCTCCCTCGACACTCGGCTGGATCGGAGTACGAGGGATGTCATCGAGCTGAACGTGTGCTAGAACTCGGATGTGCTGTAGTTTCGATGCTTGATCGGTCGAGCCGTGAAGACGTACGACTACATCAACCGCGTTGTTCTAACGCTTTCGCTTTCGGTCTACGAGGGTACGTGAACAACACTCTCCCCTCTCGTTGTTATGCATTACCATGATCTTGCGTGTGCATAGGAAATTTTTTGAAATTACAACGTTCCCCAACAAAACTGCCATATATGTATGACTTGTATTGTAAGGCATGAATAGATAGTCACCGAACCAGACACTGTTTATGAGCCGGCTGGGACTCCGTGAGCCTTTGGGCGTCAACCTGTGTATATAAAGGGACAACCCGGCGGCGATTCAAGACAGGAAACAACAGATCGAAAGCTAGGTCAAGTGGATTTGCTCCCTAGTAATCGAGACATAAGCAATACCACCTCAACTAGATTAAGCCTTTACCTTCACCGCAAGGGGCGGAACCAGTATAAACTCTCGTGTCCTTTGTCCCGTTTTAACCCCTTTAAGCTTCCTAGTTGCGATGGCTCCATGACTAAGTCCTTTTGCTAGGACATCTGCCATGACCTTTCCATGACACCAACCGCGTTACTAAACGCTTCCGCTTACGGTCTACAAGGTTACGTAGACACACTCTCCTCTCTCGTTGCTATGCATCTCCATGGATAGATCTTGCATGTGCGTAGAATTTTTTTGTTTTCCATGCAATATTCCCCAACATCATCTTTAGTCATCAGTCTTGAAAACCGGTTCAACAAATCTATCTTTTGTAGCCAAGTCTTGATCGCCGGATTATGTCCAAGGTGGTCAAGACCGCCTCAGTTTCTAACAAGTGTCTGTACATATCCGTGACGAATTGCACGTCAAAAATACTCCCGCATAGTCGTTCCTTGGTCATGAAGTATTCCGGCGCTCAAGACCTGATGATGATTAGGTCTCGCTCTAACAAGATAGACCAATCTTATCTGTGGGCCCACTTGGCCACATGGTTTTCAGCCCTGGCATATAACATGGCGTGTGGACGTGGGTTAAGGGCCCATAGTCATCATGTCCCATCAAAAAATTATCATGGGCATCAATACGCATGGTAATTAACAACCGCCCCTTTGATTCTCGTGTGTAATTAACGCAAAACGCTTGGGGAAGTGGGAGATTTATTACCATGTGATGGGATCATCCTGCTATCATTCCATGTTTTACCCTACCTATAAAAGCTGGGAGGCAATGAGGAGGTGGGATTTCTTCTCTCATTCCCTTTCATCTTCATTTTCTTCCTCGAGCTTCAACGTCTGAGCCTCGTGTGGGAGTCCTGGACTAGGGGGTCATCGGGCGTCCGGTCTATTGGATGTGGGCCGGACTATTGGGCCATCAAGATACAAGATAGCAGGTCATCTCTCGTGTCCGGAAGGGACTCTCGTATGCGTGGATGGCAAGTATAGGTGTCCGGATATGTTATTCCTTTCTGTAAAACCGACTTTGTACAACCCTAAGCCCCCTCGGTGTCTATATAAACCAGAGGGTTAGATCGAAGGCAGGAACACAACATTGCTAGGCTAGCTAATCTAGGGTTAGCCGACTCGATCTCGTGGTAGATCAACTCTTGTAACCCCTATACGCTTTGAATACAATCAAGCAGGAGTGGGGTTTTACCTCCATTAAGAGGGACCAAACCTGGGTAGAACACCGTGTCCTTTGTCCATAGTTACCATTGGTTCTCAGACTTACAGCTTGGGGCCCCCTAACCGAGATCTGTCGTTTTTGACACCGACACCTCCCCACGTGCTCGATTCCAAGAATACTGTGTTTTCTACCCATAGCCTCATAAGCCTCCATCGTCGGTGAGAGGAAGAAGAGTGAGGGGGTGAAAGTGGTGAACTCCGAAAAGAAGTCGACAGTGGAACTCAGTTGTTTCCCACATGAGGGGGAAGTGGAGTCTTTCCGCCGTGGACTAGGATCAGCTGTGTAAGGGCAGATTTATCCCTCAGTAGTTTTGGTGATTGATGACAATGCTTTTGCGGATTAATCATGTGCATTGAGCATTTCAGATATATCATGTCTAAATACAAGACGATTTGGTGCCCATCGAAGACTATTGAAGACGACGCTTCTCTACATTTCTTTTCGGTGGATTAGAGTCATAGGAAAGTCGTACTATTAAGAAGGGGTCCGCGTTGGAAAGGTTTGGCTGGAATCAACACGTACACATCTATTCCTTTTTGCACCACCTTTCCTTTGGCTCTTTGGAGCATCCTCTGTCTCTCCGTGTCTCTGCAAACTGAAGGACTCCTAGTGTTCTTGAACTGAGGTAGGCAGTAGAACTGCTCTCCAGAGCGGTACTACAGCAGGCCCTTGAGGTAGTACCGACCACAAGCGCGGTAGTACCGTAGGTGCTCACGGTAGTACCGCTCATTGGGAGCAGTAGTACTGTGGCCTCGGGCCAGGCACAACTACTTGAGCAGTAGTAGGGGCTGATGTAATTTTTTACATCCGCGCCCTACGCGGTAGTACCGCTCCATGGGAGCGGCAGTGCCGTGAGTTCTGGCCAGGCACAGCAGCACGAGTGGAAGTAGGGGTGGACATAATTTTTTACAACCACGACCTACACGGTAGTACCGCTCCAGGCTTGCGGTAGTACCGTGTCGGATTTTTGCATATATCAAAACTCAGCGGAAGTAGTCACGGATGTAATTTTTTATGTTCGTGCCTTCTCAGCCTAGACTATTCCTGCCTTGCGGTAGTACCGCAAGGGGGCGGGGTAGTACCGCACCAGCGGTTCTACCGCTCTCTGTCTTAGCACATCAGGAGTAGTCTTGGCCCCTGCCGTGCCAGCAGTAGTACCGCAGGCCCTTGCGGTAGTACTTCCTGTATGATGCGGTAGTACCGTGTGTCGCAGGCTGAGTTGGTGGATAACGGTTGGATTTGTCCCTTGACTATAAAAGGGGTGTCTTCTTCCCCGAGTTGACTACCTCTTCCACCTCTAAGCTCCATTGATGCTCTAAGCTCCATTTTCGCCCGATCTCTCTCCCTAGCCAATCAAACTTGTTGATTCTCTAGGGATTGGTTGAGAAGGCCTCAATGTACACTTCCACCAAGAGAAATTTGATTCCCCCCACTAATCTCTTGCGGATCTTGTTACTCTTGGGTGTTTGAGCACCCTAGCGGTTGAGGTCACCGCGGAGCCATAGTCCATTGTGGTGAAGCTTCGTGGTGTCGTTGGGAGCCTCCAATTAAGTTGTAAAGATTGCCCCAACCTTGTTTGTAAAGGTCCGGTCGCCGCCTCCAAGGGCACCAATAGTGGAATCACGGCATCTCGCATTGTGTGAGGACGTGAGGAGAATATGGTGTCCCTAGTGGCTTCTTGGGGAGCATTGTGCCTCCACACCGCTCCAACGGAGACGTACTTCCCCTCAAAGGGAACGAACTTCAGTAACACATCCTCGTCTCCCTCGGTTCCACTCTTGGCTATCTCTTCCCTTTACTTGTGCAAGCTTTATTGTGTTATATCCTTTGCTTGCTTGTGTGTTTATTGTTGTTGCATCATATAGGTTGCTCACCTAGTTGCATATCTAGACAACCTACTTTGATGCAAACTTTAATTTGGTAAAGAAAAGCTAAAAATTGTTAGTTACCTATTCACACACCCCCTCTAGTCAACTATATCAATCCTTTCAATTGGTGTCAGGGGCCCGTCTCTTAAATAAGGGTTTTACCGTCCTAAGAGTATGGTTGACATTATAGACGGTGAGGAGGAGCACCCCGAAGTGAATCCTTCCTTGTCTATGGCCGATGGGGGATCCCCGGTCTCACGTGAGGAATTCAATGTGGCTTTGGACACATTGAAAACCTCCATGACGACCGAGGTCAAAGGCATGTTCAAAGAGTTTCTTGATGGTCTTAAATTAGCCACCGCGCCTTTGGAAGTGGCCACTCCCACCAACAAAGTGGTGGATGCCAACTCCGATAAGGGGGAAGCTTCTAGTGATAAAGTTCCTTTGCCTAGTGGTAAAAGTGGAAATGGCATCTATGCTCATGTTGAACCACCTCTTACTTATGGAGGACCGGTTCCCTCCACTCATTTAAATCATGCGAGTTCTCCTCCTAAGATTGTGAAAAATGAGGATTTTAACTCTTGGGTCTATTGCTTTAAATGTCATTTAAACCATGTCAATACTAATCTTTGGAGAATTATTGAGTAAGGTTTCTATCCGCATGACCCAAGCAACTTTACCCCAAGAGAAGCCACGGATCATCAATTCAATGAGAATGCCCTCTTCATCATCCATGACGCAGTTCGATCCAAAGACATTGCACATCTTCGACCATTCACCATGGCCAAGGAAGCATGGCACCATGTGGTTTCTCTTTACAAGGGAAGCGCAAGCATTCAACGCTCCAACTATGAAGTGGTGCAAGACGAAGTCGATGAGTTTGCAATGAATGAAGATGAAGAACCTCGTGAGCTTTACCGGAGAATAACCACTCTCGCGGTCTCTCTCCGAGAACATGGGAGCAAGGATACGGATGACAATTGGATCAAGCGCAAATTCCTCAAGGCCATGATGCCTTACCACAAGGCCATGTCCTCCGTCATCCATCAAAGACCGGACTTCCACACCTTGTCCTCAAGTGAAGTGTTGGATGAGTTTGTGGCGATGAGGATCTTGGACAAGACTGCCGACAATGCGGTGTTGCATTCTCAAAGAGCAAAGAAGCCCAACCTTGCCTTGAAGGCCAAGGTTAGTGTAGAAGAAGAGGATGAAGGGGAAGATGAGGAGAGCAACCCCGAAGATACGAAATATGATTATCATGAGCACATGGCTCTTGCTTCATGGCAATTTTGGAGCAAGAATAACTCAAGGCCAAATTTCAACAAGAACAACTCAAGTGGCTTCAAGGGCAAGCAACATATGAGAACATGTTACAGTTGTGGCAATGTGAGCCATTTTGTTGTGGAGTGCCCTTACGAGAAGCGGGAAGACAATGGTGGCAAGCTCATCTGAAAAGACAAAGCCAAGTCCTTCCCCAACAAGAACAACTTCACCAAGAAGACTCCAACCAAAGGGTTGGTGGCACAAGAAGAATACAATGAGGATGATGATGACGATGAAGATGGTGAAGACATGGCCATGGCCTCCGTTGCCATTGCCATGACTCCATGGGTGTCTCTCTTTGATTGTCCCAACGAGAACATCACCGCCAAGTGCCTCATGGCCAAAGCCACCAACAAGGTAACCCCCAACATCAAAACTACCATCATTACTAATCCTTCCTTGACGGATTGCATTGATGAAAGTGAGGGGTCTAATGAGGAAGTAAATGAATTTGAGTCTTTTATGAGTAAGCTCAAGGGCAAATCCAAGAAGCACTTCGTTGCTCTCTTGGAACAACTTGGTGAAGCCAATGACATGATCGAGGCTCATGAAGAAACCATCTCTAAGATGGAAGGTCATAGTCGTGACTATGCTGATGAGATATCGGATCTCTCTAATGTGCTTGAGGAAGAGCGTGTTCGTTGTTTGGCTCTTGAGGAGTCACACAACGATGACCATGCTAAATTAAAGAAAGATCTTGATCATGCTCTTGTTGTATCTCGTGTGCTCGATTACAAGAAGGCTAAACTTGGGGTTGAGCATGCTAGACTCAAAGAGGATTTTGATATACTTGACAAGGCTCACAAAGTCTTGAAGGGTGCTCATGCTAGTCTCAAGGAGTCTCATGATCAACTCCAAGTGAAGCTAACCAAGGAGAAATCCACTTTTCCTCATATGGTCTTAATTGATAACGCAAATGCTACAAACCCGTGTTGTAAGCATGTGCATCTTGTGGAGGAGAATGTCAAGTTGAAGGAGCAACTTGAGAAAGGCCTTGTGTCTTGCATACAAGGTGAGAAGAATCTCAATGGCCTCTTGAGCAATCAAAAGGAAGGTGTGGCCAAGGAGGGAGTTGGGTTTGCACCCAAGTCCAAGAACAAGAAGAAGAATGACAAGACCAAACACCCTCCTCCTCTCAAGCAAACTTTTGTGAAGGAGGGAGAGGGTGCTTCTAAGGAGAAGAAGAACAATGTGAAGGGTGGTGATGTAAAAAAGGGCAATGCCACCCCTTCCAACAAAGTCGACGACTTTAACCCTTCTTATGTGTTGTGCCGTGCTAGTGATGGGCATGTTTATGCTAAATTTGTTAGTTCTCCTTATGAGTACATTGAATGGTCTATTTGGGTTCCTAAGACCCTTGTTACTAACATCAAAGGACCCATTACAAAATGGGTACCTAAAACCAAGCATTGATCTCTTGTAGGTGTTTGCTTCCGGTGGGGATCATGGTTGCTCGATAGTGGAGCCACAAATCATATGACCGGAAGCAAGGACTTGGTGGTGGACATGCACATCCCATCTATGCCCACCAACGTCGAGTGGGGTGATGCATCGTCTTCTAAGGTATTGGGTCTTGGCAAGGTTGTCAATTCTCATGATCTCACGATCGAGAAAGTCATGCTTCTTGAGTCCCTTGCATACAATCTACTTTCCGTTCGTCAACTTGCACTCATGGGTTTTGCCACATTCTTTGATATTGATACCATGGCCCTCTTGTGGAGCAAGACTCTTAAAGTAGCCTTTGTTGGGCATGTCAAGAACGATATTTATGTGATTAACTTTTTGGAGCAACCCACTAAGATTGCGACATGCCTAATGGCTAAAGTTGATGTGGGGTGGCTTTGGCATCGCCATTTATCCCATGTCAATATGAGATCTTTGCAAATTCTTCTCAAGGGGGACCACATTCATGGACTAACAAATGTTAATTTTGCGAAAGATCGTGCTTGCAATGCTTGTATCGAAGGAAAGTTACATGAGAAGGCTCACCCTCCCACGACTATCATCTACTCGAAGAGACCCTTGGAACTCCTTCACATGGATCTCTTTGGGCCTCCATCCTTTGATAGTCTTGGGGGTAATGTCGTGGATTTGTCACGGCAGATGTCCTAGTGTCAAGACTTAGTCGCGAGGCCAACGCATCTATGTGGTAGCTTGAAAGGGGTTGAGTGGGATGAGAGACGCAGGGCGGATCAACACGCAAGACAAGGATTTAGACAGCTTCGGGCCCCGGGAAACATCATCCGGTAAAAACCCTACATGCTGTTTGAGGCTAGGTATCATTATGATCACGAGGGAGTCGCCGTAAACCGGCTCTCCTTTTTGTGTCTAACCCTAGAGATTATTGCTTGTAGCTTGTAGCTTCTCGTCCCTCTTTGGGGAGCCCTGCCCCTCCTTATATATGTTGAAGGGGCGGTTTACATGACTAGTCCTAGTTGGATTAGGATTACTCTATTACAAGTGGAGTCCTAGTCTTGCTTCCTTTATAGGAGAATAGTCCTTACGCTTTCCTCATAAACCGGCCCACCATTAAACGTGAACCGGCCTTCTGGGCCTTGGGCCTTGTCATCCGTCTGTCCCATCCGCCGGATTATCAATAAGCTGTAAATCATCTGGTCTGTGCAGGCCGCCGGCGAATCGCCAAGTCCGACCGGTCTATCCTTCCGGCCGGTTTACACCGCCGGGCATATCCCCGACATTAGCCCCCAAGTTTAGCTTGGATTTATCCATGGTAAACTTATGCTGCAAAATAAACACCAGAACAAATTTGACAGGTTGTGCTCCGGATTAAGAATTCTTGTAGACCGGCACCTGATCGTCCTTAAGTCCTTGTCATTTCCTCCTTCTAGAAAATCCGGGTCAATAACCAGCTTCATACTTTAAATTGCTGATGTTGTTTTCTCATATAAAAATATTGTGAAGAATAATCCGCTTGAGTCGGCTTCCAAAGCGCCGGCTTAAGAAATATTGGTCTTGAAATACTCATCGATATTCAGCTTTGTTTGAAGATGTAGAACTTGCGGTTTATCATTGCCAAGAACCGCCAGTTATAAAAACTGATAATTCAGGTCATGATTATTGCAGAACACGGTTCATGATTCTTGCCAACGCCGGTTCATGATTATTGATGACACCGAGTTGCAGCCACAGGTCATAATGATTGGTGGCCTTGGTCAATCTAGTTTGCTCAATCGGAAGATTTGAAAATATTTCTTCGATAATAATATAATACTCAGTAGCCCCCAAGTCTTTAGCGAACAAAGTGATGGCTTAAGACTTGCTTCAATATAAATAATGTCACTAGCAAAACTGAATACTCCATATTATGTAGCCCCAAGTGCGGGTTGTCATGCTTGCGGCGACACAGGACTTGTAATTCTGATGCTCATAAAAACTTCAACGATGTAGCCCCCAAGGGCGGTTCGATAAGATAATATTGAGTGGGACTTGATATATACTTCAATGAAAATAACATCATATGATGTAACCCCCATCATGGGGCTTGAATCCCGTCCATAAGGTTAAGAGCCTTGTGCTTTACCAAGCTGAGCGATGGACCCTTCAATATAATGAATAATAAGCTTTGTACCTTGAATTGTTTAACAGAGCAATTGGTAGCCCCCAAGGGCGGCTCATTATAATGTGATGAGTCGGGTCTTCAATAAGATGAACAAAGAATGACTTTGCATTAGCCCCCAAGTGTCATGGTGCATGCTTGCGGCGACATGAGACTTGCATATTTGATGTAATCTCAACTTCAATAATGTAGCCCCCAAGTGCGGGTTGTAAGCTGCGCAACTCGGGACTATTCCTTCAATTGTAGAATAAAAGCCATATCCATTGATAACATAATATCCATTGCGCTAAAGCGACTTTGAAAACCTCAATCATAATATTAATAACCATAATAAAAATCCAGCCATGTTGGCTATTCAAGATAATATAATCCGGTATGAAAACCTTATTCATCCAATATGATAATGAAAATTCAGCCAAGTTTGGCTATTTGAATAATATAACTCAATCATTTATAAGCGCATGATTCCAATGGCGCAATCCAAATATATACTGGCGACGTATAATCCAAAGCTAGGCCGGTTTAATAAACACCGGATAATTTCCCATCATATACTGGCGACGTATCGTCTTAAAGCCAGGCCGGTTTAATAAACACCGGATAATTTATAATCATGCTTTATTCAACCTGTTTCTGCATACAACAAGTTTAAAGTGTCCGGGCGGTTTACCGCCGGACGGGTCATAATGCCCAACATATAACCCGGGTTTATAACCAAGGCTGCATTTAGGAATAATCAAATATGAAATACATCATACCTGTGACATTGAATCACATTGCTAGCTTACCAACTTTTTGTAGTAAGGGTGATAACCCCAATCTTGAGTAATGATAACTCCTTTCATATTATGCCGGTTTATGATAAAACCGTACCGGGTTGTGATAGACACCGGATTATCCATAGATTATACTGGCGACTTGTAGTCAAACCAGACCGGGCTGATAGTCTCCGGATTATAACTTGATCGTGTACTGATAACTTGTAATTGAAAACCAACCCGGGTTGATAAACACCGGTTTACTCCATAATAGGATGGTAACGAGAAAATCAAACCGGCGAGATAGTCTCGGTTTAAGAATTGACCGTGTTTAGTCAATTGTGATCGAACCGTATTAAAACGTTGTCGGTTTAAAAATGCAACAAAAATCGAATACCAATTATGAAAAAATATGGAAACAGAGACAACAACTTTGTGCAAAAGAAAAGCTTTATTGAGCTGGTCAGATGGCGTTACCATGGTCAGACGCAACCAAGCTCCCCGAAGGCGTAGCGATGGTGCCAGTCGGCCAGGTCCCCAAAAGACTCGTGGCATTACGCCGGCCAAGTGGCATGACATTGGTTGGGTTCGACCAAGCCCCAAATGACTCGGCACGTAGGCCGACCAAGAGGCGTGACCGGTTCAGACTTGACCGTGTCCCCAAATGATCTGGTGGCTTTCGCCTATCAAGAGGTGTTGCATTGGTTCGGACACGACCAAGCCCCCAAGTGATAAAAAACAAATGTCAAGGGGTAAACCGGAGGCCGCTTTAAAAACAGAATCACTCCATGTAACCACGCATGATGTAAAAAAGAACAGAGACCCCGCTTTATGAAGCAGAAGCCCCCATGTGATCAATAATATATTAGGCCAATAAGGCATGATACCCATGTTTGAACCGCGCATTATAGCAGCAGGTCCTCTTCGGTAATTTTTAACTTTTTTGCAAGAGATAAATTCTTCTTGAACCGGATATGGAGAGCTTCAAAGCTTTGTGGGAGACATCTTTCCCTTGAACCGGATTTTAAACCGGAATCTTCATTTTCAGCCGGAAATTTTCTGACGGTCTTTAAACTTGAACTTGCGAGAAGTTAATTCCTTTTTGAACCGGAAATTCTTAAACCGGATTTGAGAGCTTCAGTGAGACTGGCTTCCCTTGAGCCGGATTTTAAACCGGAATCTTTTCGATGACCGGAACTTCTTCATTGAGCGGTATTTTGTAATTGTCATATACTTTCTAAGCGGAAATTTTTCGACGGCCTTCAAATAATGATAGCCTCTGGACGGGTTATCTTTCCCTCCATCGTCCTGGGGTTCTTAAATTTGCTGAAACTGGCAAGACTTGTTGCGTCATATCATCGTAGCCCCCGAGTCTCAAGGTGACTCGAAGAGCTGGCTTGAGATTCTCCATATTTGATCGTCATATAAACCGGCATAACTTGTATAACATTGGTGTTGATAGCATGATGTGAATCCACAGAAGGTTGAGGTGACTGCGGCGGGTTATAAATGATCCCGTATGAGCTGTGTCAGCACTCGGCCAATGGTTCCTTCCAACTAGTGATTTGAAGCTAACCAAACTGTAGTGGCGACGACTTGTGTGCCTGTCCATTGAGCCATCCAGTGCAGACGGCGGTTGATGATAATTTGCCTCCAATTTGTTGGAAGAAAAACCGGCTACCCAAGCAGTGACTTGCTCATACTCAATAAATAGCTCATGCAGACAGGTGCGGCCCAGTGTGTTGATGTAGACCGGGCCACGGGGTCAGACGACAAAGATGACTGCAGCATCAGAGGCGGCCAGACAGATGAGTCGGCCGCGGCGTTGTAAGCCGGCGCGGACGAGCAAGTTGTCCTCCTCGTTGTAAGCCGGCACGGACGCGTGAACCGGCCGCGAGAGCGGACAGGCGAATTGTCCGTGGCGTTGTAAGCCGGCGTGGTCCGTATCCGTGGTATAATACCACCTTTGTAGTAAATGGTTACCCTGCCTATAAAAACACTGTATAGCATAGTAGTTGTGTTCCAAGCAATTAAAGTGTACTAAAAAAATATAGGAGAAATAGCACCTGAATTGTTTATTTTGGATGCATGCGTGTGCGGCCATTAGCGCGCAATTAGTCTCCACGTATATGTGCTTCATCCAATTTACATAGACTGCTCTCCGAAGAAAATTAACCCAATACCAAGTACCAGTACTAGCCGGCGCAGACGCATGAACCGGCCACAGACGCAGACGGATGAACCGAGAGAATCGACCGTGAGCGAGCTCGCCAGGCATTGATGCAGACTCAACAACAGGAGCGGTGGTTTATGTATATGTCCGTCGAGCAGCACGACACGGACAAACACTAATGCTGCTGACCCGCGCTCCATATCCATAGCACCTTTGTGACGGATAATTATCCTGCATTTAAAACACACATACCAGAGTAGTTTGTTTTTTGAAGAAATTAATATGCGCTAAAATAGACCAGATGAATATCACCTGATACTTTTATATCTGAGGCGTTAATACTGGATAGGCACATTTTGTTCCTGGACTGCATGCACTTGGTCTAGTGACTTGCGCCCAGCTTCTGGGTTTCTTCTGAATACGTTCTATCAATCCCAATGGTTGGTTTGACCGCCATAGCAATATAGTAGTTGACTTTTGCTTGCTTTTGCCAGCAGTTTTGAGACGATAGCTCCATAATAGATACAACCATCTCTGAAGACTTGAGGTGACGGCACGAGCGAATTCCGGCGAGGCGGCGTCGGGCAGAAGAATAGGGAGGCACTCGTCGGCACGAGTAGGAAGCCGTGGCTTTGGGGATGGCGGCTGCGACTTGACGCAGAACCGCGAATTCACAGCGACGGAAGTGAAAGCGGTTTGGAAGGGACTAGCGACAGCGGGCACAGCAACTCAATGATTACACCAGTCGTCAGGGCGGCTTGAGTCACAGCGGCCTGGAGGCGGGGTCAGAGGTGACTCGTCGGAGCTGCGGGACGAATCCGACCACCGCTGTGGTGATGGCAACTTTTTCCTTTGCTGTCTCGATCCTGATTTGGAAATAACTTAATCTCGGCTTATCTTCGGATTGGACCCGTTTATCTCGGCGAGTCTCAGCTAGTTCTGACAATTTGTATTTGCTCCGTCTGTTCCGCCGTAAGCCGTATGACTAATCTGGCTCAATGGAGTATTATAATCCACAGAACTCTGATCTGTCGATGTAGTGCTAGAGAAATTGCTGACAAATTTCGAATTCTGTACTACTTGATGCTTCACGATTGCATAGCTGTTGCGGACAGTAGACATCTGCCATGCTTCTGAATCATGGCGGCGCTCGACGGAAATCCAATCGGTCTCGCCGACACGTGACTGCTTTTAAAAACAAAGTTGATCTAGTTTCGAATTGGGTCGCGCGTCAGTCTTGTCAACTCGGCGATTTTGAGGCAGCGCTCCTAGCGCAACCCTAATTTCTCAGATTCTTCCTCATCCTGTCGATCGTGAGCTTTCTCGAAATCCTGGAAAAAATCCCTCCAAGAACTCAACACCACCGTGCGCGAGCCCCACGGTGGGCGCCAACTGTCGTGGATTTGTCACGGCAGATGTCCTAGTGTCAAGACTTAGTCGCGAGGCCAACGCATCTATGTGGTAGCTTGAAAGGGGTTGAGTGGGACGAGAGACGCAGGGCGGATCAACACGCAAGACAAGATAGACAGCTTCGGGCCCCGGGAAACATCATCCGGTAAAAACCCTACATGCTGTTTGAGGCTAGGTCTCATTATGATCACGAGGGAGTCGCCGTAAACCGGCTCTCCTTTTTGTGTCTAACCCTAGAGATTATTGCTTGTAGCTTGTAGCTTCTAACTCGTCCCTCTTTGGGGAGCCCTGCCCCTCCTTATATATGTTGAAGGGGCGGTTTACATGACTAGTCCTAGTTGGATTAGGATTACTCTATTACAAGTGGAGTCCTAGTCTTGCTTCCTTTATAGGAAAATAGTCCTTACGCTTTCCTCATAAACCGGCCCACCATTAAACGTGAACCGGCCTTCTGGGCCTTGGGCCTTGTCATCCGTCTGTCCCATCCGCCGGATTATCAATAAGCTGTAAATCATCCGGTCTGTGCAGGCCGCTGGCGAATCGCCAAGTCCGGCCGGTTTATCCTTCCGGCCGGTTTACACCGCGGGGCATATCCCCGACAGGTAGAAAGTATTGCTTGGTTATTATCGATGATTACTCAAGGTACACTTGGGTATATTTCTTCAAGAGGAAGAGTGAAACTCAACAAACGGTCATCGACTTTGCAAATGAAGCTCAACGCCAACAAGATGCAAAGATCTTGACAATAAGAAGTGACAACGGCACCGAGTTCAAGAATACACCTTGGATGAGTTTCTTAGTGATGAGGGGATCAAGCATCAATATTCAGCACCATACACCCCTCAACAAAATGGTGTTGCGGAGAGGAAGAATCGGACATTGATGGATGTGGCAAGGACCATGATGGCGGAGTTCAAGTCTCCTTACAACTTTTGGGCTGAAGCCATCAACACCACATATCATGCATCCAATCGGCTCTATCTCCTCAAAGGCTTGAACAAGACTCCATATGAAATACTCACCGGTAACAAGCCCAACCTCAAGTATTTCCGGGTGTTCGGTTGTAAGTGTTTCATTCTCAAGAAAGGTGTTCGTTTGTCTAAATTTGAGGCTAGAGCTCATGAGGGCATATTTGTTGGTTATGCTACAAACTCTCATGCATACCATGTCCTCAGCAAGTCCACGGGACTCATTGAGGAGATGTGTAACATGGAGTTTGACGAGAATAACGGATCCCAAGTGGAGCAAAGTGGTACTTGTGATGTAGGTGATGAAATTCCTCCCCAAGCCATAATAAGAATGGGTGTTGGTCATATCCTACCCATTGAGGAACTCCTTGTGGCCGAAGGAGAAGGACAATGCTCCACTCAAGTGGAGCCATCACCGACCCAAGACCCACACGCTTCCGAAGAACAAATTGAAGGCCCTCAACCACGTGAACAAGATCAAGGGCAAGATCAACCTCAAGATGGTGGTGAGCCACCAAGTGATGCCCAAGGTCGAGTTCTCCCTTCCAATCAAGTTCAAGATCAAGAGCAAGCTCAAGATCAAGAACAAGCTCAAGACGGCGCTCAAGATGATCAAGTTTTCACTTGTATTTTCACACCTGAGGAGGAATTAGAGCGTTGTGTCGCTAAGATTGCTTCCAAGCTCACAACCAAAGGTCATCTCATGGAGAATGTGGTTGGAATCCTAAGAAAGGGGGTAAGCACTCGTAGACAATAACAAACTATTGTGAACATCACGCGTTTGTTTCCTGTGTCGAACCCCAAAAGGTCCATGAGGCGCTCGAGGATCCGGATTGTCTCAATGCCATGCATGAAGAACTCAACAAATTCGAGCACAACCAAGTGTGGAGATTGGTGCCAAGGCCAACGGGGAATCATAATGTCATTGGAACCAAGTGGATATTCAAGAACAAGCAAGATGCTCATCGAATCATTGTTCGCACCAAGGCTTGTTTGGTGGCACAAGGCTACTCCCAAGTCGAGGGCATCGACTACGGTGAAACCTTTGCTCCCGTTGCTCGCCTTGAATCTAATCGTTTGTTGATTGCTTATGCTTCTCATCATAATTTCAAGTTGCAACAAATGGATGTGAAGAGTGCTTTTCTTATTGGTCCTATTAATGAGTTGGTGTATGTTAAACAACCCCCGGGGTTCGAGGATCCCTATTTCCCCGATCATGTGTACCAACTCAACAAGGCACTCTATGGCCTTAAACAAGCCCCACGTGCATGGTATGAGCATCTTACCGAGTTGTTGCAAGATCGTGAGTTCGAAATTGGGAAAATCGACCCCACTCTTTTTTACTAAGAAGGTCAAAGGGGAGTTGTTTGTCTGCTAACTATATGTTGATGATATTATCTTTGGTTCCCCTAACAAAGCTTTCAATGAGGAATTTGCCGCTCTCATGACCTCAAAGTTCAAGATGTCTATGATGGGAGAGTTGAAGTTCTTTCTCGGGTTCGAAATCAAGCAAAGAAGAGAAGGAACCTTCATCAACCAAGCCAAATACACTCAAGACATGCTCAAGAGATTCAAGCTAAGTGATGTCAAGCCAGCTTCCACTCCAATGCCCGTCCAATGCCAACTTTACATAGATCCCAATGGTAAAGCGGTGGATCAAAAGGTATATCGCTCCATGATTGGCTCCCTGCTTTACCTTTGTGCGTCTAGACCAGATATCATGTTGAGTGTGGGAATTTGTGCATGGTTTCAAGCCGCACCTAAGGCAAGCACTTTGTGGCGGTCAAGCGAATCTTTCGATATTTGGCTCATACCCCAAACTTTGGCCTATGGTACCCAAGAGGAGCCAACTTCGATCTTTTGGGCTATACAGACTCAGATTGGGCGGGAGACAAAGTGGATAAGAAGTCCACCTCCAGAGGGTGCCAATTGCTTGGTTGCTCTTTGGTGAGTTGGTCTTCTAAGAAGAAAAGTTGTGTATCTCTCTTGTCCACCGAAGCGGAGTATGTGGCTGCCGGTAGTTGTTGTGCTCAACTTCTATGGATGAGGCAAACTTTGAAGGATTACGGTGTCACTTGTGACGAAGTGCCTCTTTGGTGTGACAATGAAAGTGCCATCAAGATCTCTCTCAACCCGGTGCAACACTTCAAGACGAAGCATATTGAGATTCGGTATCACCTCATCCGGGATCACATTAGGCGAGGGGATATCAAGCTCAAGTATGTCAACACTCATGATAACCTTGCAGATATTTTCAGGAAGCCCTTGGATGAAGCAAGATTTCGCGAGTTAAGGCATGAGCTAAATATCATTGATTCGAGCAATGTAGCTTGAACCCTTGCAGACCCCACCGTACTCAACTTGATATCTTGTTTAGGTGTAGGCATGGACATAGGAGGAGTTTTGTTCGCTCAATGAACTCTCCTCCCCCCCATTATGCATATATTGATCAACTCTTTCACATTAGCCATTTTGATGGTACTTGTGCTTCAAAGACGAGTTTTGGTCATGGGCCCAAGGATAATTCTTCACGGTGCCATACCAATTGACTCATAATAGGTGGCTCCGGCAACCACCCTCTCTTCTTGAGAGTTTTGTTTCGTGTGTTGGTCTTTGTTGTCTTTTGCCTTCTGTCGAGTCGTGTTTGTGTTTGTGTTGCCTCGCGTGCTAGCTGTTTGGTGTGTCCGTTTGTATGAAGGTTGCGTTGCAAAGGATGTTTTCCTCTCTTGTTTGTGAAACTTGCATTCTCTTGGGTCTACGGTACTACCGTGGCTCGCCACGGTACTACCGCAGGAGCTGTGCACGGTACTACCGCAACCAACATGGCAGTAACTTTTTACTGTCGCTGGTCGAGCGGTACTACTGCCCAGAGTTCGGTACTTCCGCTCGGGCGGTACTACCGCGATGACCCGCGGTACTACCGCGCAGTCGTGACCGCGTGGGGTTAAGAGCGAGCAGGGGGATTTCTAACTCCCCCATACCCATTCAACTCTTTTTTCCCACGTCGTCTCTCTCTCTCCTGCCCAAGAACGGCACCGGAGGACCTCGCATGATCTCCGTCTTCGGCCGCTATCCTTGCATTCCGACCGGTGGGATCGTTCCCCACCTCGCCCTCTTGCCATGGACCAAGGCTTTTCCCCAAATCCCTCGCTCTTTGCTTCGTTGTTTTGTCTCTAGGATTTTGGGGAGATGCATGTTGTTCTTGAGATTTTAGGCCAAATCTTTGCAAGAATAGGATGGAGGAGAGTCGTAATGTTGTAGAGATGCTATTTGGTATGTTGACACATGGATGTTTTGATCAACTGTAGTACCGCTCCGCTGTTGAGGCTGTGCCCAGATCTATTTCGCCCCGGATCTGACCCCGAGCGGTACTACCGCACCACCCGTGCGGTACTACCGCTCTAGCCGTTGCCGCCACCTATGGTACTACCGCTCCTTAGGAGCGGTACTACCACGAGTGGCGCAGAAGTAAAATTTTACTTCCGCTCCAGGCGCGGTACTACCGTGCCATCCTGGCGCAGTACTACCGCGGCTGGAGCAACGGTAAAATTTTAGTTCCGCACAACGGTGTGGTACTACCGTTGAAGTTGAACCTTCCCTCTGGCAACTACCCAATGTTATTTCTACTTGTTTCATTTGTATTGTTGTGGTCTTTGCATTGATCCTTCTCGCTTCTTTTGCGTGTTATTGTGTTGTGTGTCATAGGTGGTGGCTCTGGTTCCAATGTCCGTCGGTCAAATCCTGTCCGTGACACGGGCTCGAAGCGTCTGCGCAACCAAGATGAAGCTCCAGAGGGCTCCAATGCCCCCCAATGCAGAACCAAGCACACCGCCACCAAGCTCAAGGAGCCCACAATGGGCATGGATGAGATACCACTGGTTGAGTTTATCACTTGAAGGAAGATCAACCCCTATGTGAATCCCCGTGCAAACTTCAGAGGGAATGATTTGTTCTGGACCAAGCAGCAGAATCTTATCTATCTGGATGTGATCAAGGCCAAGCAAAACATCTACGTGGACGTGCACGGGATTGACATGCATCATATGAGGCAGGATAAGCACCGTGACTATTTTGGTGAGGCTTTGGACCTAGTGGAGCAATTTGGCATTGAGCACATTCTTACTTTTCACCTGGACTTTGACCTAGATATTGTGGCTCAGTTCTTTGCTTCGGTCCACTTCCGTTCTGATGAGGCACGGACCATGACCTGGATGACCAATGGACAACAAACGACTGCTAAGTTTAAGGACTTCATGGATTTGCTTCAGGTTCCTGATGAGGGGCTCAACATGCCCGTTGGTGTTCGCCCTCATGCAAACCCCGAGTCAGCCAACAAGAACAAGCTTCGGCCCTTATTTGTTGAGAAGATGCTTCCCAGTAAGAAGAAGGCGTGGGTGCTGAACTCTTTCCTTGACATCATGCATCGGATCTTACGCAACTCCCTCTTTTCGTGGATCGGTGACAAGGATAAGGTGCATGCCTATCTCGTGGATATGATGCTCATTTGTGAGGAGGCGCGTCATGCTCAGACGCAACTACTTGATGACTCACATATCATGTGGTGCGAGCTACAGTTTGCTGTGTTCAACCATAAGGTCCCCATTTATGGACCTTACCTATTTCTCTTGATCACAAAGACTTGGGAGAAGCTCTATCCCGATGATGAGTTTGTTGCCCCCGGCTGGATTCATCATGAGCCCATCAAGATCCGCATCAAGAGCCAATGGGCTAACACCACTACCCGTGCTGAGGCAGAGGCTGCCAAGATGGATGTGGATGAGGATGAGATTAAGGAGGAGGAAGCGGATGAGGACAGCTCTGATGGATACACTCCTCCCTCTACTGAGTCCACCTAGGCTAAGAAGCTGAAGAACAAGATGAAGGCTCGGTTCTGCATGCAGGCCCAGGGGCAGTATAGGACCCATGTTGCCTCCAAGGAGAGTCGCTAGCGCGATAAGAAGATATTGACGACCTTTGGCAAGATTGTGCACAGTGGCTCAGAGGAAATCATCACTTCGGAGGCTGCCTGGATAGCCAAGCAGGGGTATTAGTGGATGGAGTCGGAGGAGTAGACCATTCCTGCTGCCGAGACCGACGAGGAGCGTGACGAGTGGTTGCTTCAGCCTGAGCTACCACCTGTGTCGTAGGTGTCCTCTCTGCCTTTTTTGTGTCTCGATGCCAAAGGGGGAGAGAGTGTAGGATTTGCGAGTCGTGTCGTGTTGTTTCGCTCTGTCGCTTTGCTTTCGTCTATTGAACCTCATTTGCTTTGGTTTGGTGTGTGCTTGTAAGACCTAGTTCGCTATCATATGGAGCAAGACATATGCACTCTAGCGTATCTTATTGTCTTTGTTGCTTAGTAGTTCATGAGCCTATGCTATCTTGTGCCCTTCTCTTTATCCTCATATTCATTATCTTGCCTACTGGCTTAGTGTTAGTTATATTGTTGCAAGAGATGCCTTGTCTATAAAATATAGGGGGAGTGTTGATCGTAGTATGTGTGTCGTGCAGTCCAAAGCACTTCTTTAGAGTGCACACATCTAGGGGAGCCCGTCTATATCTTATAGATGGTGGGTTTGCCTTTGTTTCATTTTATATCCCTATGTGTAAATCCCGTATTGTCATCAGTCCACCAAAAAGGGGGAGATTGTAAGGGCATATTTACCCCCCAGTAGTTTTGGTGATTGATGACAATGCTTTTGCGGACTAATTGTGTGCATTGAGCATTTTAGATATATCATGTCTAAACACAAGATGATTTGGTGCCCCTCGAAGACTATTGAAGACGGCGCTTCTCTACGTTTCTTTTCGGTGGATTTGAGTCGTTGGAAAGCCATACTATTAAGAGGGGGTCCGCGTTGGAAAGGTTTGGGTGGAATCAACACGTACACGTTTGTTCCTTTTTGCACCACCTTTCCTTTGGCTCTTTGGAGCATCCTCCGTCTCTTCGTGACTCTGCAAACTGAAGGACTCCTAGTGTTGTTGAACTGAGGCAGGCGGTAGTACTGCTCTGCTGAGCGGTACTACCGTAGGCCCTTGCGGTAGTACCGTAGGTGCTCATGGTAGTACCGCTCATTGGGAGCAGTAGTATCGTGGCCTCAGGCCAGGCACAGCTGCTCGAGTGGTAGTAGGGGCGGATGTAATTTTTTACATCCGCGCCCTACGCGGTAGTACCACGAGCTCTAGCCAGGCACAACAGTACGAGTTGAAGTAGGGACGGGTGTAATTTTTTGCATCCGCGCCCTAGATGGTAGTACCGCTCCAGGCTTGCGGTAGTACCGTGTCGGATTTTTGCATAGATCAAAACTCAGCGGAAGTAGTCGCAGATGTAATTTTTTAGGTCCGTGCCTTCTTAGCCTAGACTATTCCTGCCTTGCGGTAGTACCGCAAGGGGGCGCAGTAGTACCGCGCCAGCAGTTCTACCGCTCCCTGTCTTAGCACATCGGGACTAGTCTTCGCCCCTGTCGTGCCAGCGGTAGTACCGCAGGTCTTCGCGGTAGTACCGCAGGCCCTTGCGGTAGTACCGCTTGTATGATGCGGTAGTACCACGTGTCGCAGGCTGAGTTGGTGGATAACGGTTGGATTTGTCCCTTGACTATAAAAGGGGTGTCTTCTTCCCCGAGTTGACTACCTCTTCCACCTTTAAGCTCCATTTATGCTCTAAGCTCCATTTTCGCCCAATCTCACTCCCTAGCCAATCAAACTTGTTGATTCTCTAGGGATTGGTTGAGAAGGCCTCGATCTACACTTCCACTAAGAGAAATTTGACTCCCCCCCCCACTAATCCCTTGCGGATCTTGTTACTCTTGGGTGTTTGAGCACCCTAGATGGTTGAGGTCATCGCGGAGCCATAGTCCATTGTGGTGAAGCTTCGTGGTGTCATTGGGAGCCTCCAATTAAGTTGTGGAGATTGCCCCAACCTTGTTTGTAAAGGTTCGGTCGCCGCCTCCAAGGGCACCAATAGTGGAATCACGACATCTCGCATTGTGTGAGGGCGTGAAGAGAATACGGTGGCCCTAGTGGCTTCTTGGGGAGCATTGTGCCTCCACACCGCTCCAGCGGAGACGTACTTCCCCTCAAAGGAAAGGAACTTCGGTAACACATCCTCGTCTTCACCTTTGGTAACACCGCTCCAACGGAGACGTACTTCCACTCTTGGTTATCTCTTACCTTTACTTGTGCAAGCTTTATTGTGTTATATCCTTTGTTTGCTTGTGTGTTTATTGTTGTTGCATCATATAGGTTGCTCACCTAGTTGCATATCTAGAAAACCTACTTTGATGCAAAGTTTAATTTGGTAAAGAAAAGCTAAAAATTGTTAGTTTCCTATTCACCCCCCCCCCCCGCTAGTCAATTATATCGATCCTTTCAAGCTGGACCGGTTATCCATGACCGGGTATTTGCCTCCATCGGGGAGCACCACTATCCGTTCTGTGTTCGTCATCAAAGACTGTGCTAAGGTGGGATTCATATATAGGTGTTTGGATTGGGTGGCAAAGCTCCTGGCCTCGGCTTGCAAAAGGGTGATTCTAAACGGTGTACCCGGCGAGCTGATCTCAACCAACGAGGTTTACGGCAGGGGGGGCTCTCCCCCTGCTTTTCGTTGTTGTCGTGGATGGGCTTCACTATCTCTTCCGAAAGGCCGAAGAGGTGGGTTTCTATCGGAGCTAGCTCCTTTGGGATCACGCAACCGCGCCTCCATCTATGTCGATGACGTGGTCAACTTCATCAAGTTGGATATACTCCGCCGCAAGGCACGCGCGGTGATCATCGGGGATTTTGGGGTAGCCTCTGGACTTTGCACCTACTTTGCAAGTGCTCAGCCCGCCCCACTAGGTGCTCCCGTGATCATATCGGGATGGTGCGGTAGCAACTGCTATGCCCTATTCTGCAGTCCCCTAGCATGTACCTTGTGTTGCCCCTAGGTCTTTGTAAGCCTTCGGCAGCACGGTTGCAGCCACTAGTGGGCAAGATGACCGGTAGATTGCCAAGTTGGATAGCTTCTCTTCTATATCGTGGATGACATTTGATCCTGCTAAAAAAACACCCTCACAATGATGTCGGTGCATGCCATGTTCGTACTAGATATCCCAGCATGGTCTATCAAGGACATGATCAAGAGTTTCGTGGCTTTCTTTGGAAAGACCGTAAAGAGGTTCATGTTGGCCATTGTGTGGTGGCTTGGGACAAGGTTTACATGCCTAAGAATCTTGGCAACCTTGGGATCCCAAACCTTCGACTGATCAACATAGCCTTGCGTGCTAGATGGCCTAGGTTGGAGCTCACAGTGGCTGAGAAACTTTGGCATGAGTTCAACATCCAAGTGCGTGCAGAATCATTAGCCGCCACTAGATCCATCATTGGGGATGGTAGTTCCGCTCTCTCCTAGACTAATTGGTAGCTCCCAGAAAGGCCGCATCTGCGACATGACACCATGCCTATTCGCCTTTGTCCAAACTAGGGCGGTCCGATCCCACACGATGAGAGAGGGGGTGCACGGAGGCTGGGGGGAGGGATGTTAGCCCGAATCTTAATGCGGACGCACTTCGGGAGTTTCTCCACAATCTCGAACGGACGACCATCATCCAGCTTGAGGAGGGATCAGACGGTGCGTTGGTGTGGGCATGGGAGGGTGACCACTGTTCTCAGCTCGGGCGGCCTACAGGGCTTTGTTTGGCCTGTAATGCAATGCATATGCGTATATTCATAATTTCATTATAATGTAATGTGATATAATCTAATGGCAGCAAAAAACCGCTGGCATGACAACTTTTTGTCTTGCCCTGAAAAGCTACCAGTGACGGCTCTGTTATCCGGCCACTAATAACTGAATTACCCGGGCATCTGCCTGTCACTTTATAACATACGGTATTACCAGTGACGGGATACCAGTAATATTTACGTAGCCAGTTCTACAGTGACCTAGCCCAAGCCTCGGAACCCAGTACATGCTTCGCGGGCCGGGCGAAGGCGATCCCACGATCTCATGTCACGACACGAGCACAGCTGCACTGTCACGATCAATGACGACCCGCCCTAGCTTACGTGCCGAGCGCGACCGCAACCGCAACCGCGCAGCGAGGCTCCGGTGTCGGGGTCGGCCGATCAAGGTGGCGGGCAGGCAAAAGCAGAAGAGAGCCGTCGCTCTCCCCGCGCGCCCAGCCGGTTCCGGTCGTTCCGTACGTGGCCGCAGCTGGAAAAAGGTTTCCCGCCACGATCACGGACCCGGAAAGGGGTGGCTCGGTCGCCGTCGCGCTCCGTCGGTCCCTGTCACCTTCGCTCCGGGACAAGAGATCGGGGCTACGAGTAGCTCCAGCGACTTGCCGGGGACTGTGCTGTCCGTGTAACCGGCACGGCACACACGGCGGCACCGCGCGTCCTGGCCTGGGCCAGGCCAACTTTCATCGTACTACCACGAGTGGACGGTCCGATTTGAGGCCCCAACAGTATCACTGTGGTGTTACGCTCGCGTGTCGAAACCAAAAGGGACGCGGCACTGAGAGGAGAGGAATCCTCAGGCCAAAAAAAAAAACGAAAATTCCGAGAAGAATCTCCGGCTCACGGCATCCCAACTCTCTGATAGACCGTCAAGTTAAAAAAAAACTATCTGATAGATCTGCTGCCCGGGAACCGTGACGCCGGGCTGCCTCACTGGTCGACTAAACTAAGCTAAGCAGTCCATATGATACAAAAAAGCTGGATAGTAGTGGCCGCGTGCGCAATGAGGAAGCCATTGACGCCATTGCACGCAGCTCATCGTCGTTGTTAATTAGCCAATCTGTCGTCAACCCACGCACCCACCCAGCAGCACAGAGCCATACATGAAGGTGCAGAGGCGTCCGCACGCACCCAGCGACCACAACAGTCTAGAAGCACAGAGACAACCGAGCTCAAAAGGAGGCCTCGCTGCACCGGCAGAAAAGCGAGGGGGTTGGTTCGCTGCACCACAGCATCTGCACAAATACTGTTCCTCCAAGGAAGGACCTGACGGATGTTGTCACCGCGCACTAAGATCGTTTTAAACGGAAAAGAGGCAGGGGAGTGGGGGCTGGGGGGACGTATGTTGACCTCCGGGGCCTGGGCGGCAAGCTCGCTCGCTAGCTAGCTCATGTTCCATTACCGCGTCGCGACGTAAAACCAAAAGAACGGCGAGGAGTGCACAGAGACGGACAGACGGACAGGAAGATGGCATAAACTATAGCGCTTGGCATCTCGCCCAGGTCCGTCGTCGAAGTATCTAACGCCACAGCCCACAGGTGATTGACGGTGGTCTAGATCCTGGCTGCCTCTGGTTGGAATTCCTACGTGCACGGAACTCGTGTCGCACATCATAAAGCAAAGCAGCATACAAAATCTAGCAAGAGATGCGGTGACGACATGACAGTATGACACGAGACCAACCGGAGATCGTCTCACCAATGCCATGCTTCGTTGGTTGGTAGTACTTGGTAGCCAAAATTTTGGCACGCCAACAACGTTTGGCAGGTCCGGAGGCTGCCGGAAACGGCAAGTTTTGTGAGGCTGGCGAGGTAAAAATTGGCAAGAGCGAACCCAGTGAGCTTCTACTCCTACGGCTATGTAGCTAAAGCATTAAAAACCCACAAAAAAAAGCATAAAAACCAACTACTCCTACTAATCTGTCTGAGACGCTGTGGCGCTACATGACGGAGCAGGCGTTCGGGTTCTCGTCGCTGAAGAGGCTGGTGATCTGCTCGGCGCCGACTGAGTCCGCGTTCCGCCGGTACGGAGATGGGGCCCACCTGTCATGGGCCTGGGCTGCTCCGATGGCGCCGTAGTGGGCCGTGACGGCCGCGCTGTTGTCGTCGTAGCCAGGATGATGATGATTCCGGGGCCACGGCTCGGCCTTCTTGCCTGTGGACTGGGCCCTCCGCAGGACCTTGTGAGGGTCCACGGTGCCAGTGACAGTCACCCTCTGCTGCTTCCTGTTCACCTCTACGCGCTCCACCCCTGCGACTCCAAAAAAAAAAACCTCTCGTCAAATAAATAACCCGCTCCTAAATAGCACTGCTCACAAAAGATAATGGACCCGAAGCCAAATCACAATGAAAAGGAAAACGGGACTAAGCGAATCAACTGGACATGAGTGCGAAAAGGGGGGGTGCATCAACTTTTCTGAGCAGATGCTTCAGTGTTGTAGCGACAGGTGCACGGGCTAAGGAAAAGCTTAAGCGGACATGACACGACGGGCATTATTGATCAGGAGCTATATACTGTTGTCTACTACGATCTAGACGGCGAGGAACATGGAAAGGCATTGTCCTAGGCACGATGGCAACGAGCAGAGAAAACAAGGCAATGTGACCGACCTCAATGAGTGACCGACCGACCGACGGAACTAACCTCTGATGCCGGCGAGTGCCTTCTTGACCTGGCGCTCGCAGCGCTCGCAGTCCATCCGGACCCTGAGCTCCACTGTCTGCGGCTGCGGCTGCGTGCTCTCCTTCTTGGCGCCCTTGTGGCTTCCACTCACCGCTCCCAGCAGGCTCGCCACCAGCTGCTTTACGCCGCCTCCCATGGAGAATGCAGCGAGAGGCTCACTGGAAGTGGATGGATGAGTGACGAGTGAGTGAGCGAGTGAAAGAAGCAAGAAGCCTGCCTAAGTGGAGGGCCTAGGTAGCTAGTGTTGGATTGCGCATGCATAATGGCACGGCATTGTCTGGCTGGCTTTGTAAGAGGCCGGCCGGGGAACTGTTGAAAGGCGACCTGAAGAAGGCAATGGCACCTCGGCGAGGGGACAGGAGAGACGGGGGGGCTGGTGTGTGTGTGGAGGCTGACAAGAGAGCACGAAGAAGAGGTCGGGGAAAAGTGACGGAGCCGTGGCCCGTGATGGTGGTGGTGGTGCGAGGCCTCTCCTCATGTGACTGACGACGACGGTCGTGCATGCAGTGGCTCGGTGCGGCCGGTTGTGTGTTGCAGTAGGCCGAGCCTTCCAGCTTTGGCAGAGCGGTGCAGTGCAGAGTGCCCGTGCAGTGCAGGCCGCAGGGCGCAAGAAATCGCCTGCAAAGCTGCAGCTTGGGAACAAGGGATTCGCATGTGCGTGTGAAACATCACTGCCATCGACGGATGACTGCACGGACACGCTCTTCTTCATCATCTTCTTCTCATCCTCGCTTCCGACTTCATGGTTTTTGCACGGATTTGTGATGTTTCGCAGCAAACCGATTTGTGAAGTGAAGTGTTCTTCTAAGATTGGTCGCTGGCGGAGTTGTACCCCTACGCTACGCTTAAACTCAGGGAAGCACTTCCGAAACAGAGGACACACGAGACTTATGCGATATACAGGGGCTATCATCAGTTAGGTTCATTCAGTTGCTGATTCATGAGATGAAGAACACGGTGGAGATAGTCAGAAACAGCAGCGAGCAACGGTTGGCGAGTAGCTTATGTAAGTTCGACGGCCCGCCCGAGGAGGTCGGCGCCTTGCCTGCGACGGCAGGAGGCGTCACGGTGGGAGAGGTCTGCTGCTCGCTCGACGGCAGCGGATCCCCCGGGCTGTGGTGCTGCGACGGGCCCAAGGGCACCGTCGTGCTGTTGTCAAGATCATGGCCTACGTACAAGGGAATGAACGTTAACATTTCATGGAGTGATTGGGAGGTAAATGTGCTTCTTTTCAGGGCAGTTTCACACTTACATTCAGACCGGTACCAGCCCAGCTTCATGTTCTCTTTGTCGAAGACAATGTGGTATCCAGTCAGGAAGTTCTCTGCATCCAGGGACACCATATAAGCTAATTTTCAAAATTAAAATAAAATTTGAGACAACAAGTATCCCTGGATTTAAGCACTCACGTCCAATGATTCCAATAGGCTCTGGTGACTTCTGAACAGCTAAGCAAAAGCCAGCAATTGATCCCTGAACATCAGCAAAAGAGATGATATCACCGAGCCGCAAAACAGCTACAGTTCTATTTCATAAAGACAAATAAGTTTTTTTCTTCTCTAAATGACACATCTGCCTTTTGTATACAAACATATGGGTTTTGTATCATATGTATATGTTACAACAAATCATGCAGTAAGTTTATGCGCTGTGAGCATGTTACAAAAGGGCTCAGCTGTCAAAAGATAAATGGCATCACTATTGGTACTCTCATAATTTACCTTGACTTTGTTTTTATTAAAATCTAATAACATTGTGCAATGAGCATAGAAACAATTGATGACAGGTTTAGTTCGCACCACACATGCAAACTCCACATTACACTATACCAACTTTTAATCGATGAGCCTAGCAAGCACCAAACTATAGAAATCATTCTAGTACAGTATCTTGTTTTTACCCACCAACTATATCTGTTTAATCAAATAAACTGCGGGAGAACACACTGGAAGGAGCATTTGAATGCAGTGTACTATATCGGTTATGTAAGGGAGATAACTGGAGCTAGCTCTTTAAGAAAGAAGAGAAAAATACAAATGGAGTCGATTTGCGTATAAGAACTTGTTCTCAGGAACATTTTTTATAAGGAGTCCCGCCTTTGGACGCTTAGGCAGCAAGGCGCCCTGTCAGCGCCTTGACATTATGCCCGCTTTAGGGACTTAGGCGTAAGGCTGTTGGTGCTCGCCTTAGGTCGCCTTACCGCCTTATAAACAATGCTCGGCAATGCACACAACATAACTTGCAATTTTTCTCCTGAGACAAAAAAGACATACCTCTCCATCCTTACGTACAATTGTAGGATTAACGACCTGAAAGCTCTTGTTTGCAGCGAAATTAAGAGTTACAGTTGGAACATCAGGCATCTCCAGAGGACTGAAATCACAAACCAGTGCAAATGAAAATGTCAAAAATCAAACTACCTCCTGGTGAGTGGTGACCTGAATTGCAGTCAGAATTTGGAAGTTACCTAGCACTGTAGCAGTATTCAAAAGAATCATCTTCCTGGGTTATTCTTGAGGCATTAACTTGTTTGTCAAACTGCAAATTTATAATGGATCAGTAACAAAATTTATCTACGAGTGAGAGATCTGTAAAGGGGTATGTATCCACCTCGACAGTGACAGCCTTGTAAACATTCAGAGGAAGAGCTGTGAATGATGTTCCACTATCAACTATGGCCTCAAAGCTAGTACCCTCAAAACATTTGTGGCCAACACAAGATTTGTCAACATTAACAGCATAAGTTTGACTGGGAGGAAAAAAAAAACACGGATGTCAGTGGAGCTGGAAATAACTTAAGAATCACTAGAGCAACTAAAGACCATTCCAAGGAACTCACAATTTGCCATATAAAGGAACAAATGGCGTCGACTGTTGGGTAGACACTCCTTGATCACCGAAGAAAATTCTCCCCGAATATTCCTTGAAACACATCGAAAAGGAATTTCGAACTAATCCAGCTCTTGCAAGGAAGCTAGGAACTGAGATATCTGCCATCCCAAGGCCAAGAAGTCCATCTGGTGCAATACCATCCAAATAGCTACCACTTTGCTTCCTACCACAACTATAAAAAAAAGGATAACTAAGTTAGTAAAACTGGAAAACTACAGCAATCATGAGACTATAATTCTTCAGTACACAAGCATCATCCGTCATTCCAACCATTTTGTTTCAAGAGTGCATAGAAGGATCAACATAACACAGAAAATATACGACACAAAGAATGGTAACAGCTTAAAATGCCATCTGTAGGCAACTGGATGAATATGAATATATGATGCAGGTCCAGGTGGAAACAGTATGCAAATACCCACAGCAGAAAACAAGCAGAAATGAAGAATGCCCACACGCGGGAAAAACACATCAATTGTGACTGTTATTTGCCAAGTAATGGAATACAAGCATAAACTCATAGAGAGAGCAATGACAGCTGGTACAGAACTTACCCTATAATGACTGAAGCCTTCACTGGTGCATGGCTCTCTCTGGAGTTCAAGTGTAGAACATCCTCAATTAGTAAACCTGAGCTGGTTGTGTTTGCTTGAAGATAGTCAGTACTGTATGGGCAAGGCTGCTTTGGGGTTGAACAGCCTGAACCCGTTGAGCAAAGCTCATGGCTGCAGGGCAAATGCCGGCTCGTTGTTGATTCAGCTGGTTTGTAAATCCCGAGATCTCTATCCTGCATAATAGGTGCTCCATATATGACGGAGCACCTGCCAATCAATCATTGCAAATAAGCACTAAAACTGCTTCCCAATTTGTACAAGTCCTCTTGTTTGTGTATTTCTATCTAGTAATATAAGCAACTTTAGGATCGATAAAATTCAACAGAAAATTTTCACCAGAGATCACTAAATATGTCAGTGCCAGTTGGGCTTAAATTGGAAATTGTGCAGCTCAAGCTATTGTGACTTTTCAATTAAAAGTGGTGGTGGTATCAAAGGTGCAAAACTAACATGGATCATCTATGTGAATCGTATCCCCTAAATTGAATGGAACGCTAATTAAGTACCATAAAACAGTCGAAACATACATGCCGTATATTAGTTTCTTCAGTCTACAAGGATACTACTATCACATGCTTTAAAATTTTACTTTGGGAGAAAGGAGTTAACTATGCGCAAGCATCAACTTTCTTTTTCTTTTTGCAATAGTATGTGCAAGCCTCTACCGCATGCATCTGGTCAAATTGACACGAGCATTTCCAAATCCAGCATCTGCAGACCCTAACACAATGTTACTGTTCAAAAAAGGGTGCGTACCAAAGTTTCACGGTAACCAGCCAACGGAGCACACTCAATACAATCACAGGGTACCCAGAACAGATCACTTCCAGTATCCAATGCGACCATAAAGGAAGTGTTCGGTGTCCCGACATCCACCCATGTGTAATACAACCTGCACAGACAGAAGCAACACCATTAGTAATCAAGTAAAGCTAAGCTTCCGCCCATCACAGATTCACAATGTAACGCACACCCCACAAAAGCAAAGCAACTTCTCCTTTTCTAATTCTGTGTTTCTCTATTACCAATATGATGCAAAGCTAACTGGGTCTAGTAGAGCATTGGAACACAAGCTTCTGCATCAACAGTACAGTTCAGCAGTAAAAGGTGCTGAGGAATGCAGTAAGACCCGACGGCCGAGCCGCCGAGGCGAGGGAGTGAACGCGACGCACCAGCCGAAATCGTTGCCGGGGGAGAAGATGCCGCCGGCTTCGGAGACGGAGAGGAGCTGGTGCTTGCGCTTCTGCCGCTGGAGGTCGCTCCGCACCAGCGCCCGGTAGTAGCCCCCGCTCCCGTGCGGCGGCCACCTCGCCCCGTGGGGCCCCGCCGCTCGCCGCGCCTCGTCGGAGAGCCGGTGCACCATCCTCGTCGAGAGCGTCGCCGAGGCAGCCGGCACCGACGCCGCCGCGGCGAGCAGGGCGAGGAGGAGGAGCGGGAGGCGCATGGGCGGATCTGGGCCGCCGACGGCGGATCTGCCGGAAATGCGGGGAGGTGGCCGGAGGAGGGGGGTGCAGGGCTAGGGTTTGCGGGGTGCTCGGCGAGGAGCAGGGAGGTGGCGGACTGGTGGTGGTGGTGGCGGGGGTGGGTGGGGAGCGTGACGGTGGAGGGCGTGCTTGGGCGGTGCGGTGGTGGTGATGGTTGCCTGGAAGTTTGCGCAGAAAAGAGGACGACGGAGAAGGTTTTGGCAGCTTTGCGATGTAGCCCTCGAAGAAGTGGCGTGATTTTTTCTGAGTCCCGCCTACCAGAGCCGTTGCCACTCATTGGTCCCTCGGTTGCTACTTTTATCACTTTTGTGTTTATTGTTCTTTTAGATTGTCACCTTTGTATGTTGATATTAATCTACTGGCTAAGTAAAATGTGACCATATCTGAGAAAACTCTCAATTTAAATCTATTATGTGCATAAGGACTAACCGGCATAATAGGGGGCTTCGCTAGGTGTTTCTTGACTATTTTGCTTGCATATAAATTTAGAGCCGAAGCATTGTAAACGTGTGCGTGCAACGGATTGGCCGAGTCGCTACGTTCTCTGCATGGGCCGCTCTGCATGGGGTCGTGCACGCGTCCATCAATTAGTGGATGGAGAAAGCGAAATGTACGTAAGGGCAAAATTGAAACAGAAGGCTATGGAAAGTTGAAACTCGTAGAGTATTTTTAAAAATCCAAAACATTTACAAACACGGTAAATTCAAAATGAAGGGGTACTAACTACTTGAAGACCCTTGTGTATTGTCTGTTGTACGGGTGTAACTGGTAATCGCCCGTAAGAGGATAAGTCATATGTGGGGGATATTACACTTCATCATGGATGCATAATATCTTAATGGATTTGAAAAATGAGTTCCACATATAAATGAACAAAGCGATTCACGATTCCATGTAACATCTGAATGTTTCCGTTTCGGATATTAACATTTAAATGAATGTTGGAAGGCAAAATGGAAGCATTTTGGCTGATAGGGTGGCAGGATGGTAGTATTTTTCTAGAGCGAAATGCAAGATGGTACTTTCCTCTTTTTTTTTACAATAGCAGACAAGATGGGAGTAAAAGTTGCTGGGTTGGTGAATTGGGAAAACCTGCGAAATACCGAAAGGAGCTGCCTTGTGAATACACGGAAGCATGAGGGCCTACTCGTTTGTTTCTCCTGTTTATCGGGGCTTTTTTAACAGCAACGGTCGTTCCAACCACATGACCGGAGTCCCCACAGCCACAGCCACAGTCCACAGTCCACAGTCCACTCGAGGCGCGTGCTGGTCCCCACGTGGCGGCGGGACGGCCGCTACGTCCTCGCTGCCTTTCTAGGTGCGGGGCCCATCAGATGGACGGCGCAGATGCTGATGAAGCGCAGGTCAGAGATGGATATCATATCCGCCGCGCCAGCTGCTGCACGAGACTGATTTGCTGCTGAACCTCGTGACAGCAAAAGAATTTTTTTACGTGTACCGCTCGCGCTCAAGACGGTTCACAACGCCTAATGTTGAGTGCCAACAGATAAGCCCACGCTCATCAGATATCTACTGTCTATCCATCCATCTGTAGCCTGTAGGCACGAATGCCACGAGCAGCGTGACAAGTCCCTCTCATGTTTCTGCTTTACAGTTTACACAATCACTATCATGGATCCACGGAGTACGACCTTTGACAAGGGCCGGGATACCTCCTTTCGCTGTACCTTTCGACGCGCACGCCACTTTGCACGATGATGATGATGATGATGATGATGATGATGATGCATGTTATGAGGAAAAGGCTCTTTGCCGATGCAAAAGTCAGCCGCTGCGAACAAAACCGAGTGGTAGTACAGGTGCGCGGCGCCATCGCTGAAAAATGCCGATCGCTGAAAACCCTGCCGGAGAGGAGCATTCCGAAGCGGCGGCGGAGTTTGACTGGCCCTGTTTGGTTCATAAGTTTTAGGACTTTTTCTAGTTCCAACTAAAAAGTCTCTAATCCCTAAAAAGTCCCTTCATGTTTGTTTTCAGGGATTAAAAAGTTTCTAGTCCCTTCCTAGAGGTTATTAAATGACCATGTTACCCGTAGAAAAATAACAATCAGACAACATCATGGAGCGGCGGGCAATGGGTGCAGGAAGGGGCAATGTTGAAAAAGTCCAAAAAAAAAAGACTCTAAGAGGGATTTTTTTCTAGTCACTACACCAAAAAGTCCTTCAAAACAAACACCCCTTGAGTTTCGAGCGTCCGATAGGAAGACTCAAAGACGCCTTGGGGAGAGGAACATTTTGTGCCCTAATGCATCTGTTTGTGTTTGTACTACTACGTGTAAATCCAGCTCGCTGCGCTGGCCGTCTCGCCTCCAGCCACGTAAACCAAGCAAGGTTCTTAAAAAAAAAGAGTTAAGTACAACACGGCTGCCTCAACTTGTCCGGCACGAGCACTTTGGTGTCTAAACTTGTAAAATACGCAAAAGTGGTGCTATAACTTGTCGCATGGTGCATACACGGTGCCTTCGCCTGTATGCCGCCATATGTGTTGTACGCATGGTGTGACAGTTGGTGGCTACCCCACATGTCAGTGTGTGTGAGCGTCGCCTGCGCTGGCGAGGTGCGTGCAAGTTATTTTTTGAAAACATCCTAAGGTTTAACTAAATGTGATAAAAAAACGCCCTCGCCTATGCTAGTAAGCGAAAAAAAACAGTCATTGAGGGTTTTGATCTTCGTACCAGCAGTTTTAATGGTATGTACACTAGTCATTGGGACGATGAATACTTAATGAACAGCGGTTAGCTGGGACTAATATAGTCTACGTGTCGCTCTGCAATTTCCATTATGTTTTTTTTTCTGTTGCTGTTTTATTTTATATGACATCTATCATCTGATTCTTCATGGTTGCTTGCAGATAGAAAATCAGGAGGCCGGTTCTTTGTCAAGATCGAGAGGGTATTCCCCATTTAAAGACGTCTCAATTGGTAAGGTTCTACAATCACTCAGGTTTTAGCCAAGCCAAATAAAGACAGATCCCTCTAGATTGTTCTCCATTCATGTCAATCCATTTATTATTGTATCTTTTTAGGGAACTTTGTGTTTAGGGAATGTTTCTCATCTGCTTTTAATGTGATTCTTTTTATTAATTTTCCTGATTTCTGTGAATGTTATGCGCCAACTTCAACAGTTCTGTTTGGCTAATATAAAGTAGGGACCTTTGCTACATAATAATACAAAGAGTTTACTCAAGGATGTTTATCAACTAGCAAGGTACTCTATTTACAAGCTGAATGTGAACTTTCTGAAAAAGATGCATGGCAACTTCTATATACCATGACATTACTTATTTAGTTTCTCTTTGCTAACAGACAACGATCGAAAACTTTACGGCCTTACAGGCTTCCATTGCTTTGATAAGAATTATTCTTTTGTTCGTTTATGAAATGGATACATGCAATTCCAAATTCCTCTCATTCTCTTCAATGATATGAGAAGATCTGATTTTGTTTCTATCTGCCTTTCTCCTGCTCATTTTGAGCAATCAATGATCTCCCCTGCTACTGCTTCCAGTATGCATCTTCTGGAATCCAAGGGTCAGAGCATTCATCTGGACCATCAGGCGCTGATGTGCTTCCGGCAAGATCTTTTTTCTAATTTATGCATCATTGGAGTATCATGATGTTTGTACTTCTTTTTGCTTGTCTGCAGACATATTCGAGATGCTGATAAAATTAGTCACCAATTTTTGAAAATAGGCAATGTCTATATGGACAGCAAAGTTCCACTTACTCTACCTTCTACCACACACCACTGAACTTTTGCCTCCAATGCAATTAATTATACATACTGCACATGCTTCAGATTTGCAATGCCCTTTCTGCTGCATATACAATACTATTGAAGCTTTTGACTGCTCATACTTTACTCCAGAGTGAAGATCGAGCAGACCGATATGTTTCAGTCTCTTTCCTCTTGTTCTGAAGAGTAGCTACCATACAAGTGATGTATATATTGTTGACAGTACAAACAGTGTAAAATAAACTTCGACATTCCACTTTCTAACAACACATTTTAAATTAGGCAGACTCGGCGAGTAAAGAAAATGTCTGGGCGAGAGGGTATGGCTACAAAGCCGAGGGAACGTTTTCTTGAGCCTAAGACATTGTGATGGGGAGCTTGTAGTTAAGAACAAATTTTTTGTGTAATTCTTAGCCATTAGATCTGTTAATTATGGATGCACAAGATTGCCCATGTCAAAAAATATCCGAGTTTCGTATATTGTGTCAAACGTGAGCCTTTCATGTGGTCAGCTTGGATACCACATGTTTTACGTCATTTTTGTATCTTCGGGTACTATACTAACAAATCACATTAACCAACTTTTTATATAATTTTTTATGCATAATGATTGCTCCAATTATGATTCTTTGATGTTGGTTAGATGCATCCGATATGAAAATCTACAAATGCATCCAAAATACACAATTTGAATTTTGAATTCTAATGAGACGTGCATTGCACGTGCATGCTTACTAGTTTTTTGAAAACATCCTAAGGTTTAACTAAATGTGATAAAAAAACGCCCTCGCCTATGCTAGTAAGCGAAAAAAAACAGTCATTGAGGGTTTTGATCTTCGTACCAGCAGTTTTAATGGTATGTACACTAGTCATTGGGACGATGAATACTTAATGAACAGCGGTTAGCTGGGACTAATATAGTCTACGTGTCGCTCTGCAATTTCCATTATGTTTTTTTTTCTGTTGCTGTTTTGTTTTATGATATGCAAAATTTCCAATAAAAAATACAATAAATTATCATAAATCTTTATTCTATTTTTATTATTGTCTAGTTCGAAGAGGTAAACATGAACTTTTCTAAATTTATGTGGATTTGAACAGTTCAACATATATTATAAAATATTGTGTAAATTTTTATTTATTATGTAATGTTGTAATTTGAAAAAAAATTCAATGTGTATTAAAAATGATTGTGTAAAAACAGTAAATTCTATAAATATGTTAAAAGTTTTTGTATAAATGTAAGAATAATTTTACACAATAAATTTTTCTTACATGTGCAACATTTATGAAATAGATGCTGTAAATTTTTTGAATGCATGACCAATATTTTTCAAAAACACGTTTACAATTTCTTAATACATGTGAGAATTTCCAAAAGTATGTTGAATATTTTTTTTCAAATGCACTATCACTTTTTTAAGTTAATGGTGGTTCTAATATTTTCTTATATTTCTTTTCAAATGGGAAAAATAATAATAAACTAATCATGAAATTGGAAAAATAAATGAAAGGAAACCTTGTGCGGGCCCGCAAGACGCCATTCTGAGCTCCTGGATTCAAATTCCGGCAAGGCAACTTATTTTTTTCTTTCTATTTATTGTTTCGCTCCTTTTTATAAATAGGAATCTATTTTCATACTGCTCATACCACTACTATCGGCACATGTGCGCATACTGTGTGCTCAGGTACTTGTTTCAATCGAGCGGGTGCACCCTTTTTTTCTTTTTAGTACTATTTTATCCACGTGGGAACCCGATCTGACAGGTGCGATCAATGCAATTCGTCATATTTAAATAAAATGTGAGGTGCTTTTGCAAAATTCAGTTAAAGTCCATAGAGTTTTCTGTAAAACAACCAGCACGCTCCGCTCTTATCCATTGACAGGTGGGCCAATGCCATGGTGGCACGCCATGTGGGCAGTGCATACACCCAGATACGGATGGAAGCACCGTATTTAAACACTCGAACAAGTTATAGCACAAATTTTGCGTATTTTACAAGTTTAGGCATCAAAGTGACCGTGCCGGACAAGTTGAGACACACGTGGTGTATTTAACTCTAGAAAAACTTAAAAAGCAAGGCTCGTAGGGCTGCACGCACTGTTGGTTTGGTTGGGAAAAGCACGCATGCCGGTGCTGATCCTGCCGCTTTCGGGGACATGTGTTGCCAGCTGCGACACGCCGAGCGGCGCGAGCCATACCTCTATTTCGGTTTCATTTTGCTTTTCGGAGAAAGTTTAAAACAAACCTTAAACTTGTAGAAGAAAGATAAATCAAACCCTCAGTTTTGAATCACAAAAATTGTCACTCTGAACTTGTCAATTCCGGTCTATTTTGAACTTCCAAAGGGTTTAACTGGTATTCGCTCGACACTAGAACGAATCGGGCTGGCCCATTAGCAAAGTCGCTCGCGCCGCTCGTGCTTAGATGTAGGTTTGCTCGCTCTTCCCTGGTTTTTCTTTAAAAAAATCAGCTTTTGATTTTTTGCTTTGGTTATATTTTTTTTCTTCGCCACACTTTCTGTTTTCACTGCTTTTCTTTGGGTTTTTTCTTCGTTATATTTTTTGGTTTTATTTTATTTCTTTCTTGGTTTCCTTCGTATTGTTTGGTTCTTTTCTTTTCTTTTTTTACTTTGCAAGTTTTAATCTGTTTTGTTTTTTCTATCACATGTCGATTTTTTCTTAGTACACAATGTCCATTTTTGGCGCAAACTTGAAACATTTTTAAAAATACTTTGGATATTTTTTTAAATACACAATGTACAGTTTTTAATGCATGTTTTCTTATGAATACACCGTTGTATTTTGAGAAATACACAAAGCCACTAGTCTTCTATAACGAAACCAGGGAGCTTGCGACGACTTGAATTTGGGACCTCGCACTCGAGCACGCATACAAAATAGACAACATGGCATATATAAGAAAACACAGTAGCATTCATATATGAAAACATTTTAAAAAAAGAATTGAAACTTTTATTCAACATAAACATGAACAAATTTGAATTTCCAAATATGTTTTTTGAAACAAAAAGAATTAAAAAAATTCCAAAAACATATTTTGAAGAATATGACACCATTTCTAAAATTCAAAAACATTTTTAGAAACCTGTGAAAAACTTCTGTAATTTCGATTTTTATTGGAAAACATTTATTCAAAAACATTTTTAGAAACCTGTGAACAATTTTTGAAATTGCGATTGGCCCTTAAGAATGCGAACAGAATTTAATTTTCCAAACATTTATTCAAAAACACTATTTTTAAATTTATGATAAAAATAGAACATAAGAGTGTTTTTCAACTTCTGTAAAATCTTTATAATGTGCGAACATTTTGTAAAATTCCTGATTTTTTTCTGAATTTATGAACCAAGTTTGAAAAGATGAATATTATTTGGAAATTCGTACAAATTTTTAGAAATGTGAACATTTTTTGAAATGCTTGAAATTTTCCCAAAATACAAATAATTTTTAAAACAATTGAACATACTTTTGAAACCCCATACATTTTTTGAATTTATGACAAAATTACAAACACAAACCGAATTTTCTTTGTTTTTTCATTGGTTTTTTTCTTCACCATACTTTCTGTTTTCACTGCTTTGCTTTGTTTTTTTTTATTTTATTTTTTTTATTTTTGGTTTTATTTTATTTCTTTCTTGATTTCCTTCGTATTGTTTTGAAATTGCGATTGGCCCTTAAGAATGCGAACATAATTTAATTGTCCAAGCATTTATTCAAAAACACTATTTTTTAATTTATGATAAAAATGGAAAAGAGTGTTTTTTCAACTTCTGAACAATTTTTATAATGTGTGAACATTTTTGTAAAATTCCTGAATTTTCTGAATTTATGAACCAAGTTTGAAAAGATGAACATTATTTGAAAATTCCTACAAATTTTTAGAAACATGAACACTTTCTGAAATTCCTGAATTTTTTCCAAAAATACGAACAATTTTTAAAATAATTGAACATACTTTTGAAACCCATACATTTTTTGAATTAATGAAAATGTTGCAAACACGAACATTTTTTGAAATTTTGAATAAATTTCAAAAACACGAACATTTTGAAAACTGCCTTCCTCGTTTTGGTATAGTGGGCTGGCCCAAATTCACATTCGTGAGAGTAGGACGTTATCCCGGACAGGGCGGAGTATTCTCAGTGTGCCAAACATTTATAGGATCCGAAATAGACCAGGATTGACAAGTTCAGAGTGCCATTTTTCGGCATTCAAAGTTCAGTGTTTGATTTATTTATCGTCTACAAGTGTAAGGTTTATTTTGAACTTTTGCCTTTTGCTTTCGGTTTGAGAGCCTCGGTCGGTTGTTATGGCGGAATAGCATTAGCCCGTAGACTACGGTTTTTCTGGTTTGACGCTGAGGCGCCCATGGATCGGTGAGTGAAATATGAAGGCGTCGCGAACCAACCTGTATTTGGATGGTTAGAGAGAAAGTGGTATCCCCGGCCAAATCCTGATGCTCGCATTATTCCTGAATTTATTTCAGGATTTCCGGCGATACGCTTTCAGTGGGAGGAGACGTTCCCATCGTCGACGAGGCGCCTACGGTGACTTCGTAAATCTCAAGATGATATGCTGACTCAATTTCTCGAAGGTGCTCATAGAGGTAAAGTGTGCGTGTGTACGTTCATACGGGTAAGTGTATGCGTGTATGTATGAGCGCTTGCATCTGTTCTGTGTTAAAAAAAATGAAGACATCTACATATCCGTTTGCATTGTTTCCGGGCGTGAGAGAGAACTGCCACCCGGTACTTCGGTCGTTGAGACTTGAGAGTTGAGACATGAGGCGGGCCGTGATGGGAGCCACCTAGCAATCTAGCACTACAATGTGCGGCCACACATTTCTTATGCTAAGAAATTGGCTTTTTTATGCATTCTTTCTTGGATTATTGAATTAGTTACTCGCGCTGCATAGAAAAACATTTTTATGCATTGTTTAGTGGAATATTGAGTTAGTTCCGGCCATATTCAGCGTTTTCTTCTTCGGGGTGACGATTGCTACGTAGATTGTCGATGTTTGTGTCTTCTGGTCTTCGACAACTTTTAAACCGCTGCTTCTATAAACGCCTAAATTTTAACAAGTTAATTCATTAAGCCGGAGTCTCAAAGTAGAAAGAAGTTTGCTCACGACACGTCGTCGGTGGATGCGTGAGGAACTCCAAGAATATGGATGTACATTTCATTTCCCGGTTAGGGTCATTTTGTAAGGATCTGCCTTTGACCTTTCTGGAAAAAGAAAATAACGGAATTCCTAAGTAGTTTACTTGATGCCCCATCATACAGAATGTTTGAAGCCTATATAAAAAACGCAACTTCAACCATAGTGGAAAAACTAATATTTCTTACCATAGGATTGTGCCATAGAATTTTTTTTAGAGTTCCTATTAATTTTGAAAGAACCCTGTTGATGAGTTTTCTTTACGGCCTGCAATTAACATTGTACATATTTCTCCTGTCTCCCCTCGCCCCCCCCCCCCCCAATCAGGTAACACCTTCGATGTGCCATGGATTTATTTCGAAAACAAAATGTGTAGTGAAAAGCAACAAGATTTAGCCGCCCCCAGGATCGGGACGTCATCACCACCCTCCTCGCCGACCTCCGCTCGATGGCTCTCCCCGTGGCACCCCTACTGCAGCCCCCTCCCCCAGAACCGGACTAGGCTGTCTGGTTGCTCTGTGGAGTGTGAGTTTTGTGTTTAGGGCTTATTGTGCTATGCCCTCAGCATTAACCCTTATGACTTCTCTATGGTCTTGTGGACCTCCGTGTGCGTGTGTTTGTGTGTTTTGTTGAACCTTGTTGGATGCTTGGCTTGGGTGGTTTGCTTTGTAATATAAAGCGGGGCGAAAGCCTTTTTCGTTAAAAGCAACAACATGACGGTCCTCTTTTGTTCCCGAGCTGAAAAATCCATAAAAATCACAAACTTCGACAAATGTTTTGCGTGCTCGACAAATTTCAGCACAAATCATTCGTGGAAGTTATGGAAAACAAAAAACAAAATTAGCACTCCAAAGTGCTTTCAAGAAAAGCATTTTTGGAACATCAATTTTTTTTCATGACTTCCACGAATGCCATTTCTAGATTTTTTTTTTGCAAGCATACTAAACATCTGTCAAAATTTATCACAAACAAATCAATTTTATTTATTCATTTTTACTATTTTCTTCGATTTTACTGTTTATCAGGGAGCACTTAAGCTCGGGAACAAATACTCCGCGTCCACCACGACACCACTTTTCATGTCAAACTGGTAGGTAAATCCATGAGCACACACCACTTTTATTTTGTTTTATAAAAACGAAAGACGTCAACACTGTTTTTCATTTGATTCGGAGTAAAAAACAATACAGGGTAGTCAAATACAAAGACCAACGCCACCAGCATCGTCAAAAATAGTGGAGCAATAACCCTCGGCCTAAAGTTGAACGGAGGCTTTCAATGTCGATCTGCTTCTAACCAACAACACACAATGCAGGAACGACGTCCAAGGAGAACAATGACAACCAAGAATGGATCTGCTCGCTAACCCGGGTTTAGAAAGAGAGCTTTTTTACAGTACCCTCGTACTCCTTAGGTAAGGGTGGGAGTACCAGTTAAATCTGACCATTGGTTTAAAAGGGTAGTTTAGACTTTTTGACAGCTCACGTAAGGGTAATGTTTAATTATTTTTTCCCTGGATCGAGTGACCTTGCACGGCCATGGCTGCATCGTCCCTGCATCTCCCTTCCCGAAGACTTCTCAAGCACATGTTGCCACCCCTGATCGAGTGACCTTGCACGGCCATGGCTGCATCATCCCCGGAGGCCCTATTGCATACATCCGCCGCCGGCTGCGCTACATGGAATCTTAACTACAACCTTTGATCAGCGGCGAGGCCTCTCAGATGTCCGCCTAATCTGAGTACTCGGCCAGGCAATCGTAAGTGTGAATCCTGGCCGAGATATCCGGCTGGTTTGCTATGGACGTTAATCCCATCACGTAATTAGTGGGTAACTACCACACAATACCACTGTGCGAGCCGAGATTTCCGGCTGGTTTTCTATGGACGTTAATCACATCCCGTAGTTAATGGGGAATTACCACACAATACCACATTAATTGCTGGTCTAGATTACCAATTTGCCCTGGAAATCAAGGTACTCCCGAACAATTTGTTCCGGTACTCCTAGATATCTATACTGGAGTACGAGACAACGGTAGCCATCAGATTAGAGAAAATGGATGGCTCTTAGAAAGAACGAGCATACCCGCCCAAATGATCGTAACATACCTAGTACATTGCCATCACAACGCAGGCCAAACTCCACCCTCTCGACCTGGCAACCACTGTGCCCCATATTGAACTATGATCCACCGTAAACATCACACCTAGATGTGGTGAGCTAACCAACTCATGTTGAAATGTGAGATGGGCCTAGAGCCCATATGACAATTTCAGATTTGATCTCTAAGGGCCCATGTAGGTGGCATGACAAGGTGGTGGGAAGTTTAGTCCCACCATGCTACTGAAAGAGAAGTTGGAGTGGTTTATAAGGGTGGCTCTTCTACATGCTATTGGAGCTTGAGAAGAGGAGAAGCCCTCGCGCGCTCCTCCTCCTCCTCCTCCTCCTCGCCTCGCCTCGGCCCTGCCATGCCAAGGCCCATGCCAAGGCCATGGTTATGGAGCCCACGTCGTTCCTCCGCTGCTGCTGCCGCTGGCGCTCCATCCGTTCACGCGTACACGGTTGACGGGAGAGCAGGTCTCCAAACTCCGTCTCTCGGTTCTGTGACGGAGAGTGGCGAATAGGTTTTGGGAAGCGACTACTGCGTTGCTCGCCGCCCGATCCACTACTTCCTCTACGTCCGCGCCGTCTCCATCATCACCATGTCAAGCGGCCGAACGTGCCGCCGCCGAGAAGACCGAGGCCGACGAGAAGGCTGCCGAGGACGCTTCTGCTGCTCTTGTCACCGCAGTTAGCGGCCTCAGATGGCCTATTGGAGGGTATCTGCGTTTATCCCTCTCGATAATTTCTATATTAGCGATGCTAGCATCATGTGTAGATCTGTCTACTATTTGCGTGAAGTACGTGCTTATTTAGATCAGTACCAATATGTTCCTACTTCATCAATGCCATGCTAGTTGTCTACTTATGGATTAAATTAGTCGAAAAATTGCCTATTTACTCAAAGAATCCAAAAACCTATTATGTGTAGGAATTTTTCGACAATCGGCTTAGCTTGCTGACTGAAGCCGGATAAGTTTACCGCACGCATTTTAAGCGTTGGCGGACAAAGACCACTTTATGGCTCACGGCTATGAACGTGTTCGGTAGCCGTGTGTCCACGGAACGATTGCTCTGAACAGAGAAGGCGTTGAGGAGGCAACCACCGTGTTTATCGGAGCTGTTCTTACCGTGATCGGAGATAAACTGGTCGACGATATTTACATGTGCATGTCGCCAAGGACTTGTGGGAGGCGCGAATCTAAGTTCGGGCCGCCGATGCAGGAGCGAGATGTATATTATAGAGCAGTTCCACGATTACAAGATGGTTGAGAACCGTCTGTCTTTCGAGCAGCTCACGAGATAATATGCATTGTTAAGGAGCTTGAGCTTCGAAGCGCGAGTTCACGGGCAAGTTTGTCGCGGGCTGCATAATCGCTAAGCTCCCCAATTCTGGAGGAATTTTGCCACCACTCAAACATCGAGGCGTGAATTCTCTGTGGAGGATGTCATTGGCCATCTGGGTGTTGAGCAGAATTCGAGGGCAAAGGACTCGCACGGAAAAGGGGTCGAAGGGACTTCTGTCGCCAACATGGTGAACCAGAGGAACTCCAACTCCCACAAGTTCAAGGGAAAGAACGGTGTCCAACAGAATACCGACTTCAAGAAGAAGGGTAAGAAGACCTTCAAGAAGAACAAGAAGGATGAGGGCTGCTTTACTTGTGGTTCGATGAACATTGGGCCAACAGTGCCCAAACAAGTTTAAGAAGTCGGGACAGGACTCCAAGTCTGTCAACATGATTGTGGGCAACAATGAGAATGGTGCATCCGGTACGGTAATTTATTTACTGTTTTTTCATGTTTCACCTACCGATTGGTGGGTGGATATAGGTGCAGTGTTCATGTGTGTCTTGACATTTCATTGTTCTCTTCTTACAGTCACGAGCCACGGGTCCGTATTGATGGGGAATGGCGCGAGTGCTACATTCATGGTGTTGGCACGGTCGATCTGAAGTTTACTTGGAAGGATTGTGCGGTGAAGAACGTCAAGCATGTCCCCGCCATCAAGAAGAACCTCGTTAGTGGCTCCCTTCTATGTAGAGAAGGGTTTAAGTTGGTATTCGAGTCTAATAAATTAGTTGTTACTAAGTATGGACTATTTGTTGGAAAAGGTTATGAGAGCGGAGGATGTTCCGCCTTTCCTCGCAGATTTACGTAATAAAGTCGTGAACCATATTCATTCGAGTATTAATGAATCGAGGTTTGGCATTCACGTCTTTGTCACATAAGTTTCGTGTTATGACGCTGCTTGCTAAGTTGGATTTAATCCCGAGTTTCACTTTAGCCAAAGGTTCTAAGTGCTCGTCATGTGTGCAAGCTAAGCAACCTCGCTTGACCTCACAAGGCTGCGGAGGAGAGACACTTGGCACCATTAGAACTCATACATTCTGATCTTTGTGAGATGAACGGTGTATTGACTAAAGGTGGAAAGAAATACTTCATGACATTGATAGATGATTCCACTAGATATTGCTATGTGTATCTGTTAAATACTAAAGACGAGGCTCTACACTACTTTAAAATCTATAAGGCAGAAGTTGAGAATCAACTTGAAAAGAAAATTAAACGATTCCGTTCAGATCGTGGTGGAGAGTACTTCTCGAGTGAGTTTGATTCTTTTCATGCGGAACACGGCATTATTCATGAGAGGACGCCTCCTATTCACCCCACCAAACGGGTTTCTTTGAGCGGAAAAACCGTACTCTAACCGATCCGTTAACGCCATGTTAGATCGTCGGGTTTATCCAAGGCATGGTGGGGAGGCTATATTGACGGCATGTCATGTCCTGAATAAAGTTCGATGAAGGATAATGAGATCACTCCATATGAGAGATGGGCAAAGAGAAGGACACTCTCGTGCTTGCGTGCATTTGGGGCTATTTGGCGAAAGTCAACGTGCGATCCCCAAAAGCGTAAGCTTGGACCCAAGGCGTGGATTGCGTTAATTTGGGCTACGCTAAGAACAGCGTTGGCTATAGATTTCTAGTAGTGAAATCTGAGTTACTGACCGGAAGGTCGGTACAATCATAGAGTCTAAGGATGCTACATTCTTTGAGGATATTTTTCCTATGAGAGATATGCAAAGCACTTCTAGACGGGAATCGAGGAGACTCTGAGCCCGCCATTCCTATGGAATATTATGAACGAACACATGATGAAAATCACGAGGAGGATGACGAGGAAACCCTTGGTAGGGGCAAGAGACAAAGGACTGCAAAGACCTTTGGTGATGATTTCTTCGTGTACCTCGTGGATGATACTCCCACTTCTATTTTAGAAGCGTATGCCTCTCCAGAAGCTGATTACTGGAAAGATGCGGTCCATAGCGAGATGGATTCCATCATGGCTAACGGGACATGGGAGATCACTGAGCGTCCCTATGGTTGCAAACCATTGGGATGTAAGTGGGTGTTCAAGAAAAAGCTTAGGCCCGATGGTACGATTGAAAAGTACAAGGCTAGGCTTGTGGCCAAGGGCTATGACCAGAAAGAAGAGGAAGATTTCTTCGATACTTATTCACCTGTGGCTAGACTGACCACCATTCGAGTATTACTCTCGTTGGCGGCCTCACATGGTCTTCTCGTCCATCAAATGGATGTCAAGACGGCTTTTACGAATGGAGAGCTAAATGAGGAAATCTACATGCAATGACCAGATGGCTTTGTGATAGATGGTCGGGAAAGAAAGGTGTGTAGGTTTTGAAATCTTTATATGGCTCAAGCAAGCACCTAAGCAATGGCATGATAAGTTTAATACAACTCGACATCTGTTGGCCGTTGTTAATGAAGCCGACAAATGTGTATACTATCGCCATGGTGGGGGCGAAGGAGTTATACTCTGCTGTATGTTGATGACATATCGATATTCGAACAAATCTCAAAGTCATTGAGGAGGTCAAATCGTTTCGTCTCGTAACTTTGAGATGAAGGACCTTGGTGTGGCTGATGTTATCTTGAACATCAAGCTCGAGAGATAATGAGGTGGGATCACATACGCAATCCCATTATGTTGAGAAGGTGTTGAGTCGCTTTGGATATTCGGATCGCACACCATCTCAAACACCATATGATCCTAGCGTGTTGATTCGAAGTCCAAAGGCATGGCTAAAGATCAATTGAGATATTCTCAAATCATTGGTTCAGCGATGTACCTAGCAAGTTTAACGAGGTCGACATCGCGTTTCTTTGTGAACAAACCGAGCGGTTTGTTTCAAACCGGGTGATGTACATTGGCATCTTTGTTGAAAGAGTTATGCGCTATCGAAAGGTACTATGAATCATGGACTTCACTATACCGAAACCGTCGAGACTTGAAGGGTATAGTGATGCGAATTGGATCTCTGATGCTGATGAGATGAAGGCCACAACTGGGTATATATTTACTCTTGGAGGTGGCGCTGTTTCCTGGAAGTCTTGCAAGCAAACGATCTTAACGAGATCGACAATGGAAGCAGAATTAACAAACATTAGACACTTCGGTGTTGAAGTAGGATGGCCGAGATCTTTTAATGGACTTGCCACTGGTTGATAAACCGGTTCCGGCTATCCTTATGAACTGTGATAATCAGACTGTCATCACCAAGGTGAAGAGTTCAAAGGACAATATGAAGTCCAACAAACACATAAGAATGAGATTGAAAGCTGTCGAAAATTAAGAAACTCCGGAGTGATAGCGTTGGACTATGTCCATACAGCTAAGAATCTGGCGAGATCCTTTATTTAAAGGGCTATCACGTGTAGTGATAGATAGTGCATCGAGGAGATGGGTATGAGACCCACATGAGTTGCCATGGTGGTAACCCAACCTATGTGATCGGAGATCCCGTGAAGTAGGACACAGGAAAACAAGCCGGTGGAAGCGAGGAGAGTAACTTTACTAACCCACTCCGTTGGAGATGCAATACTCTTGGAAACTGATGGAAGGATGACTATTGTCTTAGTGTGTTCCAAGGCTTATATGTATAAGCAAGATGCTATCTGCAGAGCGATCTTTGGAGGAACACACCTATGTGAGCCTCGATTGCTAGTCACAGATCTATGAGATTGGGGTGATCTCTAGTAAGCTCATGAATAGGCCAGAGTGTGACTTATATGCTCCACCGAGGGGTCACCTTCGCAGCCCAAGACTAGTAAGACATGTGGTGAAACTTCTTACGCCTAAACCGACAATTCAAGGCATAGTCCATTGTTCGGTTGTGAAGGAGTGTAGCTACTTGATCTAGGTGAAGCTCAACCTTAATGTGTCTTCTTTCAAACAATAGTATATCAAAACAGCGTTTGGAACAAAGGACAAAGTGGGCCCCTGAGATCTGGTGGGGGATTGTTGAAATGTGAGATGGGCCTAGAGCCCATATGACAATTTCAGATTTGATCTCTAAGGGCCCATGTAGGTGGCATGACAAGGTGGTGGGAAGTTTAGTCCCACCATGCTAGTGGAAGAGAAGTTGGAGTGGTTTATAAGGGTGGCTCTTCTACATGCTATTGGAGCTTGAGAAGAGGAGAAGCCCTCGCGCGCTCCTCCTCCTCCTCCGCTCGCCTCGCCACGCCACGCCTCGTCACGACGCGCCGCGGGTTGCGGGATTGAGCCGAGCCGAGCTCACTCCTATGCGCTTCTTTTTGCCGGTCAGGAACGGAGAGTCTGTGACAGGTAGGGCCACGATCTGAGACGTCGGATCGTGGGCTACCGACTTGGACGTGGGTTCAGCCCACGTCTCTCCACGCGCAGCCGCACATATATATGTGGGGCGCTGCCAACCCTAGCCGCCCGAAAAATGTAACGCATCTCCGCCTCCACGCCCACGTCGTTCCTCCGCTGCTGCCGCCGGCGCTCCATCCCGCTCACCGCAGACACGGTTGACGGAGAGCAGGTCTCAAACTCCGCTCTCTGGTTCTGTGACGGAGAGAGGCGAATAGGTTTTGGGAAGCGACTACGCGATCGCCGCCCCGATCCACTACTTCCTCTACGTCCGCGCCGTCTCCATCATCACCATGTCAGCGCGCCGAGCGCCGCCGCCGAGAAGACCGAGGCCGACAAGAAGGCTGCCGAGGACGCTTCTGCTGCTGCTTGTCACCGCAGCAGCGGCCAGATGGCCTATTGGAGGGTATCTGCGTTTATCCCTCTCCGATAATTTCTATATTAGCAGTGCTAGCATCATGTGTAGATCTGTCTACTATTTGCGTAGTACGTGCTTATTTAGATCAGTACCAATATGTTCCTACTTCTGTCAATGCCATGCTAGTTGTCTACTTATGGATTAAATTAGTCGAAAAATTGCCTATTTACTCAGCAACTCAAGCCGAAAAATGGAGGTCTACGTCACCAACCTTCATCTAAGAGACACAATGCATTGCTTTGAGCCTCCGTCGTCTAGTTGCCATGCCAATGACACCCCAAAAATTCGCAGGCACGTAGCTACGGGGGCAACACCTGCTCAAACCAGCCCGAACGCATGATTGCCTCGCGGTTGGTAAAGTTGTCGCATTTCGCATGAGAGCACACCAAGTTTTAAGTGAAACTTGTGATTTTTGTCATTCTATGCACCAAGTTTCAGCACGTGAAACTGAACAAAGTTTTAAAAACTCGTCAAAACGTATTCAAAATGGGTCTTATTTGAAATTCCTCGTCACAAGAAACATGAATATGAAAACAAAACTTAAGTTGGACTTTCGGTATAAAAAGTATGAAATATAAAATTGAAATCCAAAAGAAAATAGGATCGGTGCCTCTGCTACCCATGCCACAAATCCTCTCTCAACAACACTTCTCGCATCAAAGGGGAGGGAGTAAAGCAAACCAGACCCACTCGCTAATCCAAGTTCGAATTGAACTTGACGGTCGTCAAACTAGACCAGCACATACATAGTGCACCACCCATGCAAGTACATCAGGTGATCCACCATAGCTCACCATGCAATAATGAAGGAAGCTGATAGATCTAGGGCAGCACAACACACTTACCGCTATGGTTGTCATGGGTGAGCATGCATCCACCCGACAACCTCCTCGTTGCACTTAACAACGACCTGAGAAGCCGCACACCATCCCAACCTAACAACACTTTTGGACACCATCCCCTTATCTGAATACAACACCCACACCAGATCCACAATGTCGCCACACGAAGCTACCCATCGTAGGCACAACACAACCATTGGACCTCGTAGATCTTCTGTGCTACTGTTGAAGCCCACGGCTCTGCCGTAACCAAATATGAAGGTGGAAACTCACACATATGTGTTGGGAGAGAGAGAGGGAAGGGGAGGGAGAGATAAAGAGAGAGGCTGCCATCGCCCGCACCGTGATCCATCAATGACCACACGATTCATCGCACCTCCACGCCACCACAACTATGTGACACCACATCTCCTTGCCTTCGAGCTGCCATACCCCCAAACCAGCCGCATGAACAACACCCCCGAGTCGTAGCTCCTTGGGAAGCGGCCCCTGTCGTGAGCCGGTGGTGATGAGGGGATGCAAGGTGGTGTTGCTTCTTGTGCTTGGAGTTGACCGTCTGAGTCACCCCGAGTGTCGCCTAAGAGGAGCTAAAACAAACATTGTTGGCACGCCCCCGCCACCACGTCTCTTCTATCTTGATGCACGATCCTAATGCTCAGTATATTATGTGGTACTTCAGCGTTTGATCCCGTGTCCACCTGATCTTCATCGCACCACGAATTCCATCATTATTAAACCCATTAAGAGGCGCTAGAATGGTGGCCAACCAGCTACGCAATGTGGCGCATGCTGGTTGGTCACGGTGAGAAAATATTTTTTGGAACTTTTCTAAGGTAGGGAGACTTTTTTTAGAGAAGTTTTTCTAGGTTTTTTCTTTTTTTCTTTTAATATGGTAGTGATGTCCATGTGACGCGAGAATATTTTTTTAATTTTTTTGATATGATGGTGAGGTGCGTATAGCTTTTTTCAAGCGGCCCACAATGGCGGGCCCCAACCACTAGTTGCTTTTGTAAGGTTGGCAATTGGGTTATATTCTTGAGCAAACCTGCTAACATGTGGTGTCAAGAAATAAATCGGAGCGGTTCCAGGTCCGTCCCACGTTGGGTGACGGTTAGGGTTTTGTCCGGCGATCACGGAGGCGATTCGCTCCTCCCTGATTCCCGCACTGCGCTCGTCCCTGGCGATCAGATCCAATCGTCGGTGGGTGCCATTCATTCGGTACGCTGACCCTCATCGCCGCCGGTCTGCCTGCCCTGCAGGTTTCCCCGTCCCCCCACCATAAGCCTTTTGTGTGCTGCCTAGGGCACGCGATCGTAAAACACCTGGTCTAGGGTTTTGGGTCCCAAGCATTGATCGGGGTCGTCATGGAGAAGGTAGCGGGGCTGATGGAGAAGATGAAGCTCTCGGAGGAGGAGAGGAAACGAGTGAAGATACGGTGGACGTCGAAGGCGAAGAAGGTTGATATGTCTCCAACATATCTATAATTTTTTATTGTTCCATGCTATTATATTACCTCTTTTGGATGTTTATGGGCTTTATTTTACACATTTATATCATTTTTGGGACTAACCTACTAATCGGAGGCCCAGCATGTATTGCTGTTTTTTTGCCTATTTTAGTATTTCGAAGAAAAGGAATATCAAACGGAGTCCAAACGGAATGAAACCTTCGGGATCGTGATTTTTGGAACAAACGTGATCCGGAGAACTTGGAGTGCAAGTCAAGAAGCAAACGAGGTGGCCAGGGCGCGCCCCTGTCTCCTGGGCCCCTCGAGCAGTCACCGACGTACTTCTTCCTCCTATATATATATCCACGTACCCCAAAAACATCCAGGGAGCCAATGAAAAACAATTTCCACCGCCGTAACCTTCTGTATCCGCGAGATCCCATCTTGGAGCCTTCACCGGTGCTACGCCGGAGGGGGAATCGACCATGGAGGGATTCTACATCAACACCATAGCCCCTCCGATGAGTTGTGAGAGTTTACCACAGACCTTCGGGTCCATAGTTATTAGCTAGATGGCTTCTTCTCTCTTTTTGGATCTCAATACAATGTTCTCCCTCTCTCTTGTGGAGATCTATTCGATGTAAACTCTTTTTGCGTGTGTTTGTCGAGATCCGATGAGTTGTGGATTTATGATCAAGTTTATCTATGAGAAATATTTGAATCTCCTCTGAATTCTTTTATGTATGATTGAGTTATCTTTGCAAGTCTCTTCGAATTATCAGTTTGGTTTGGCCTACTAGATTGATCTTTCTTGCCATGGGAGAAGTGCTTAGCTTTGGGTTCAATCTTGCGGTGTCCTTACCAAAGGATGTAAAGGATTGCAAGGCACGTATTGTATTGTTGCCATCGAGGATAAAAAGATGGGGTTTATATCATATTGCTTGAGTTTATCCCTCTACATCATGTCATCTTTCTTAATGCGTTACTCTGTTCTTATGAACTTAATACTCTAGATGCATGCTGGATAGCGGTTGATGTGTGGAGTAATAGTAGTAGATGCAGGCAGGAGTCGGTCTACTTGTCACGGACATGATGCCTATATACATGATGATGCCTAGATAATCTCATAATTATTCGCTTTTCTATCACTTGCTCGACAGTAATTTGTTCACCCACCGTAATACTTATGCTATCTTGAGAGAAGCCTCTAGTGAAACCTATGGCCCCAGGGTCTTTCTTTTTATCATATAAGCTTTCAATCTACTTTTATTTGCATCTTTACTTTTTGCATCTATATTATAAAATACCAAAAATATATTTATTTTATCATACGATCTCTATCAGATCTCACTTTCGCAAGTGGCCGTGAAGGGATTTACAACCCCTTTATTGCGTTGGTTGCGAGTTCTTTGTTTGTTTGTGTAGGTGCGTGGGACTTTTGAGGAGCCTCCTACTGGATTCATACCTTGGTTCTCAAAATGTGAGGGAAATACTTACGCTACTATTGCTGCATCACCTTTCCTCTTCAAGGAAAACCAACGCAAGCTCAAGACGTAGCAAGAAGGATTTCTGGTGCCATTGCCGGGGAGGTCTTCGCTCAAGTCAAGACATACCAAGTACCCATCACAAACTCATCTCCCACGCATTTACATTATTTGCCATTTGGCTCTCGTTTTCCTCTCCCCCACTTCGCCCTTTCCATTTCATTTGCCCCCTCTCTTTCCCAATCTCTCTCTCTTTTCCGCTTGCCTTTTTCTGTTTGTTTGTGTGTTGGATTACTTGTTGCCATGGCGCAAGATAATACCAAATTGTGTGATTTCTCCAATATCAACAATAATGATTTCCTTAGTACTCCGATTGCTCCTCTTAATGATGTTGAGTCTTGTGAAATCAATACTGCTTTGTTGAATCTTGTTAGGAAAGATCAATTCGCCGTCCTTCCTAGTGGAGATGCCGCTACTCATCTAAACAACTTTGTTGATTTGTGTGTGTAGGACCTTGAAGTATGTCTAGAGGGGGGGGGGGTGATTAGACTACTTGACCAATTAAAAACTTAAACTTTTCCCAATTTTAGGCTTTGGCAGATTTTAGCTATCTTTGGACAAGTCAAGCAATCTTCACACAATTCAAGCAAGCATGCAAAGAGTATATGAGCAGCGGAAATTAAAGCATGCAACTTGCAAGAATGTAAAGGGAAGGGTTTGGAGGATTCAAACGCAATTGGAGACATGGATATTTTTGTCATGGTTCCGATAGGTGGTGCTATCATACATCCACGTTGATGGAGACTTCAACCCACGAAGGGTAACGGTTGCGCGAGTCCACGGAGGGCTCCACCCACGAAGCGTCCATGAAGAATCAACCTTGTCTATCCCACCATGGCCGTCGCCCACTAAGGACTTGCCTCACTAGCGGTAGATCTTCACGAAGTAGGCGATCTCCTTGCCCCTACAAACTCCTTGGTTCAACTCCACAATCTTGTCGGAGGCTCCCAAGTGACACCTAGCCAATCTAGGAGACACCACTCTCCAAGAAGTAACAAATGGTGCGTTGATGATGAACTCCTTGCTCTTGTGCTTCAAATGATAGTCTCCCCAACACTCAACTCTCTCTCATAGGATTTGGATCTGGTGGAAAGAAGATTTGGGTGGAAAGCAACTTGGGGAAGGCTAGAGATCAAGATTCATATGGTAGGAATGGAGTATCTTGGCCTCAACACATGAGTAGGTAGTTCTCTCTCAAAACTGGTGAGTTGGAAGTGTAGGTTTGTTCTGATGGCTCTCTCAGCGAATGAAGAGGAGGTGGAGGGGTATATATAGCCTCCACACAAAATCTAACCATTACACACAATTTACCAAACTCGGTGGGACCAAATCGAGAAACTCGGTCGGACCGATTTTAGTAAACCTAGTGACCGTTATGGTTTTCGGTGGGACCGACATGCAACTCGGTGAGACCGATATGGTTAGGGTTAGGGCATAACGTAATCTCGGTGAGACCGATTACACAAACTCGGTGAGACCGATTTTGGTAATTAGCTAACCAGAGAGTTGGTCAGGTAAACTCGGTGGGACCGATTCGCTCTTTTCGATGAGACCGAAATGTTACGAAAGGGAAACAGAGAGTTTACATTGCAATCTCGGTGGGACCGATCGCTCACTTCGGTTAGACCGAAACCTTACGAAGGGAAACAGAGAGATTACAATCCCATCTTGGTGAGACCGACATCCCTATCGGTAAGACCGATTTGCCTAGGGTTTGTGGTAGTGGCTATGACATTTGAACTCGGTGGCGCTGGATAGAAAGAATCGGTGGGACCGATTTTGACTTTGGGTTTAGGTCATATGTGGATGTGAGAAAGTAGTTGAGGGTTTTTGGAGCATATCACTAAGCACTTGAAGCAAGAGGCTCATTAAGCAACACCTCATCCCTCCTTGATAGTATTGGCTTTTCCTATAGACTCAATGTGATCTTGGATCACTAAAATGTAAAATGTAGAGTCTTGAGCTTTTGAGCTTGAGCCAATCCTTTGTCCTTAATATTTTGAGGGATCCACTTTCATCATCCATGCCATGCCATTCATTGAGCTTTCCTGAAATATTTGTCTTGGAATAGCATTAGCTCAATGAGCTATATGTTGTTATGAATTACCAAAACCACCTAGGGATAGTTGCACTTTCAATCTCCCCCTTTTTGGTAATTGATGACAACATATACTCCCTCCGTTCCCAAATAATTGTCTTTCTAGCCATCTCAAATGGACTACAACATACAGATGTATATAGACATGTTTTAGAATGTAGATTCACTCATTTTGCTCCGTATGTAGTCACTTGTTGAAATCTCTAGAAAGACAATTATTTAGGAACGGAGGGAGTAGATCAAAGCTTCGACAAATGATAATAAGATTGAAAAACATCGTCGCTTTGAGAAGTATGTGATAAGCAAGAGCTCCCCCTAAATTTGTTCATAGTTTAAGATTTGCTTTGGACTTCAAATGCACAAGGAATTAGGCTCATGGGTTACTCTTCCATGTCACATACATCTTGGTGGAGCGCTCAAAATAGTAAAGATTGAATACATGCACTCATCACCAAGCAAAGTGAATGATCATATAAGGATAAGTAAGATAATATCATTTAACAAGCATAAGTGTAGCTTATGATCAAACACATGATCATCAATGTCTCACAGATAATACCATAATATCTCAAGCAATCAAAAGCAAACAAAGTTTAACCACCAAAGCAAGAGAGAATCAAAAAGCAACACTCTCTCTCGAAGCCTATGATCTATACATTTTCTCCCCCTTTGGCAACAAGTTACCAAACAGTTCATAGAAAATGCATAGTACTAGATCGACTCTCAGGCTTGATCTTCAGGTGGTGGTGTAGAGAGAACGCCAAGGACGAAAGCATCAGTTGATGTAGATGGAGCTGCAGGTGTGGGTGCTGAAGCTGGTTGCACTGGAGCTGTAGGAGCTGTAGCTGGTGCAGATGAAGTGGCTCTGGTGTCTGTCATTGGCACTACACCTGATCTCTTAGCTCTAGGCACTCTGGCAAATGCATCCGTGGTTGTCTTGCCCTTCCTCTCCTCCATGTCATCCTGAAGCTGCTCAACAACAGACTGGATCTCAGTCACCTTCACATCTAAATTGTAGAACTTCGCCCATGATCCTCTCCAGGCTCTCCTGGTTGTGAGTCAAGGTGGCCAGCCCTTCTCAATCCTCGAGTGGATGCAATCAAGTAGCCTAGTTGATCCTGTTTGCTTTTCAGAAAGTACTGAGATGCCTCTTCCGTTGTTGGCATCTTGGTAGCCTTCTCTGTCCTTGCCTTCTCCTTCTTGGCTTGAGCATGCATAGAAGATGATTCATCTTCATTCATAACCACTTGGTTGTCCTCAAATTCTGGATAGATAGCAAAATGTTCCTTGTCCAGCAAGTATGTGCCTGTGCCCATCTTGGAGTTAATCAGCTCCTGAATCTATGGGGCATACCCACAACTTCTCTTCTGGTCTGCTGCTGTCCTCTTGATAGTCTCAACAATGAGGCTCATGACTTGAATTTTTGTGGCACATCAAACAAGTGTAGCAAGTTTATAGCATGGCCTCTTATCATGTTGTGGTCACCTGACTTGGGCAATAGAGTGTGCCTGAGGATGCAGTTGATCGTTGGGAGTCCTGACAGAAGATAATGTACAGATCCAATCTGGGATCTCCTTGTACATATGAGCCATGGAATTGTGATCCATCTTCTTCTTGGCATAGAAATCCAAGTCATCTTCCTGCTCCTTGGGTGCATTGATCAGATTTTCCCATTCCTCAATAGTTGATTGGTACCTTGTACCTTCAGACATCCAAACTATCCTGCCATCTGGGTAGAAATGTGCTGTGGAGTAGAATTGCATAATGAGCTCATCATTCCACTTTGTGAGCTTCTGCCCAACAAAGTCTGCAACTCCACAAGCAATGAAACTGTCTTGCACTCCAAGATAGTGTTCCTCATTCTCCATCATGTAGGTCCAGTCGACCCACCTCATGTCACAAACTATAGGCTTCTTGTCCAACAACACTGTCTCATAGAAATCCTGCTGTTCCTTAGTGTGGAACCTGTAGTCAACAACAGTCCTTCTCCTGGTAGCATAGGGATCAGACAACCTCCATTGTCTGAGTCCTGCATCCTTTCTTAGCTTCATGTTCTCAGCCACAGGATGAGCATCATTGTGGTCTGGAATCTTTGGCTTCAGCTTTCTCAACACATGCTCTTCATCTTCTTCTTCCTCAAGAATTTAGAACCTTTGGGGCCTTGTTCTTCTCAAAGCATTTGGTATACTCTGGTATTCCCCTTTGGTGCATTCTTGGGCTTGGAGGCAGCTTTGGGTGCTTCTTTGGGCTTTGATGTTGCAGCCCCTGACTTTATAGCATCACCCATCAGCTTTTGTGCCTTGGGTGCTGGTGCAACAACCTCTTCTTCCTCTTCCTCAGAGTCTCTCCTCATAGAGGGATTGCCAAGAACTTTGGCAGTGGTGGTTCTGACTCTCTTCTTCTTCTTGTCTTGACCAGTAGCCTCATCTTCTGACTCAATAGTAAATTTCATGGTTTCTCCAGTGGCAACCTTCCTGGGTTTGGAAGTGGGAATCCTTCTTGCAGGTGCCTTCTTTTGCACAACTGGCTTAGTGGCTGCAGCTGACCCATATTCTTTCTTGACCACCTTCTTCTTGGAAGTGGCCTCATCCTCTACTGCCACATAGCCTTCATCCTCAGATTCTGAGGTTTTCTTCTTTCTGGCCCTGGTGGCAGCTTTAGGAAGATTGCTTGGGGTGCTCCTGCTGCCATCATCTGAAGTGCTAGAGGGACTATTGCCCTCACTCATGTGAATCTGCTCTTCTGACTTGTTCTGGCTGTCACTTTGGTCTGACATGCTGAATACAATCGATCACTGACCACGTGAATAGTTATAGATGAGATAGAGTGGATGAGCATCACAAAATGCAGAGATTTTTGCAAAAGAATGATTCAAAAACTTAGTTTTAGTTTTCCACAGAAAGCATTTCGGATCAACCGATTTTCAAACTCGGTGATACCGAAGCAGTTTTGGAACCTAAACTAGTGAACTCGGTCAGACCGAGTCACAGTTCGGTGGCACCGAGACTGCTAGGGTTTCACAAAGTCCTAAAATCGGTCACACCGATTAGCAATTCTCGGTCAGACTGAGAGTTACTAGTGCAATGGCGTTAGCCGAATCGGTGGGACCGAGTTTTTCAACTCGGTGGGTCCGAGATGGTTTGGCGGAAACATAACCCTAAATTTTCAAATCGCATCTATTCTCAGGATTGTTTTGACAGGATAGAGGTGTTTCAATCATGGCAAGAATCATAATGAACACAATGTGCTGAGAATCAGACGAGGATAGCACTGTGATCGAGTTCATACCTTAGTTCGGCGATGAACTCGCTACGGCGGCAACGGTGGAGATGAAATCCGTTGATGGCAGCGGAGACCAGCGACAGGAGGCGGCTGGCGACGAAGTTGACGATCCGGAGACCTAGAAGGCAGAGCGAGCTATGCGTGGGCGAAGAGGTTTGGAGAAAGTTTTCCAAATTTTTGCCCGTGTGAATATATAGCCCGACCCTGTCGGTGTGACCGAGTGGAACGACTCGGTGGTGAAAGGATCGATATGGTTGGCTAGAGGGGGGGGTGAATAGGCAACTAACAATTTTAAACTTTTCTTTACCAAATTAAACTTTGCAACAAAATAGGTTGTCTAGATGTGCAGCTAGGTGAGCAACCTATATGATGCAATAACAACTAGCACACAAGCAAGCAAAGGATGTAACAACAAGTAGGCTTGCAAAAGTAAAGGCACGAAATAACCAAGAGTGGAGCCGGTGGAGACGAGGATGTGTTACCGGAGTTCCTTCCTTTTAAGGGGAAGTACGTCTCCGTTAGAGCGGTGTGGAGGCACAATGCTCCCCAAGAAGCCACTAGGGCCATCAGATTCTCCTCACGCCTCACACAATGCGAGATGCCGTGATTCCACTATTGGTGCCCTTGAAGGCGGCGACCGAACCTTTACAAGCAAGGTTGGGGCAATCTCCACAACAATCAAAGGCTCCCAACAACAACAACAACACCACGAAGCTTCACCACAATGGAATATGGCTTCGAGGTGACCTCAACCGTCTAGGGTGCTCAACACCCAAGAGTAACAAGATCCGCAAGGGATAAGTGGGGGGAATCAAATTTCTCTTGGTGGAAGTGTAGATCTGGGCCTTCTCAACCAATCCCGAGCAAATCAACAAGTTTGATTGGCTAGGGAGAGAGATCGGGCGAAAATGGAGCTTTGAGCAACAATGGAGCTTTGGGGGAAAGAGGTGGGTCAACTAGGAAGAAGAAGACACCTTTATATAGTGTGGGAACACATCCAACCGTTACCTCACTGAGCCACCCCGCACAGAGCGATACTACCATCGGGCTGGCGGTACTATCACGAGAGCGGTACTACGCTTCCCTACCAGCCAGTACTATCGCTGTTGGAGAGGAAGCTAGGCCACTGGCCCCAGAGCGGTACTACCGCGGGAGTAGGAGTGGTACTACCGCTCAGAGCGGTACTACCGCTTCTACTACCACTTTTAGTGCCGCAAAACCCGACACGAGAAAACATCGTCTCGAATCGAGGCGGCAGTAGGCGCGGTACTACTGCGGTACTACGGCCGAAGCCCGCGAGCGGTACTACCGCTCTACGGAGCGGTACTACCGCTGGGAGACGTACTACCGCTGGAGGGCTTCGGTGGTACTACCGCTAGAGATTGCAGTACTACCGCTGGCATAGGGCGAAGCAGGTACGGAAGAGAAGTTGCGGCTCCAGAGTTGCGAAAGGAAGACGACGAGTGTGATAAGGATGTGTACGTGTTGATTCCACCCTAGTCTTACCAAAGCGGATCCCCTCTTAATAGTACGGTGACTCCTACGAATCTAGTCCACCAACAACGAAATGAAGGAGCTACACCGTCTTGAATAAAACACCGAGGGGAGGAAATCGTCTCGTGCCAATGGATGATTCTCTAAAAGAACTTAACGCACACGATTAGTCCGCAAAAGCATCGTCATCAATCACCAAAACCAATAGGGGATAAATATTCCCTTACAATCTCCCCCTTTTTGGTGGATTGATGACAATACGGGATTTGCATAAACAAGATATAGAGTAAGCATACAAACCCCATGGTCCTAACATGTAGATGGGCTCCCCCTAGATGTGTACTATTTAGATAAGTGCTTTGGACTGCACAGCACACATACTAGGATCAAAGCTCCCCCTACATTTTAGAGACCAACAATCTAAGCATGGTGTATGAGAGCAGCATAGATGATATAACAAGAAAAGCACGCAACTCATAAGCTAGAGTGACATAGATAATGAAACTGGAAAGGTAAGGTAGCATATGTCTCACACCATATGACTCATACTTAAGTCCCACTCGAACTTAGGTCTCACAGACAAACCAACCAAAGCAAATGCGAGGAAAACATGAACAAGACACGAATAAGAGACGAAGGACACAACTCGCAAATCCCTAAACTCTCTCCCCCTTTGGCACCGAGATACCAAAAAGGAGAAGGAGTGTTGCTACGGCTCCAGGTGAGAGCAAATGAGGGACACACGCATCAGAGCCCAGCGGAATCATCGGCACCACCGTCGTTAGTCTGGAAGTGCTCGGCCTCAGAATCGGTCCACGGGCAGTGCTGCTGAATCCACTCCTCCTCCTCAGTCAGCTGGTCCTCAGATCCACTCTTGACTGTAGCACCCAACTGACGCATGAGCTCCTTGTGACGACCTCGAGCCTCCTTCTCAGCCACATGAGTCATATACTGACCGTGAGCCTCCATGCAGAACAGCTTCTTCATCTTAGACTTGAGCTTCTTAGCCCAAGAGGGCTCGGCCTCAGAAGGCATGTAGTCATCATCCTCATCATCATCAGCTGCAGGCTCCTCCTCTGTCTCCATGGCAGCAGCAGACGAAGGAACTCCAGTCTTAGGGGCCTGAGTGTCCCAGTTATCCTTCTTTCTCAGACGCTTGACATCATGGGAGATCAACTCTCCACACTCCAGTGGCACATTAGGATATACATGATCCCAGGCCTTCTCAATGAGCAGCATGATGAACGGACCATAGATCGGGCACTTGCGCTCGGAGATAGCAGACAACAGCTCAGACCACATAACATGAGAGATATCCAAAGACTCTCCGGTGGGATTTTCCTTCTCACGCTGGTAGAAAAGAAGCATGTCCACGAGATAAGAGTGAACCTGGTCCAGATTCCCAATGCGAGGGAAAAGAGTCTCTCTGAAGATGCGGTGAAGGATATCCAGATAGGCAGGCAGCTCATAGGTTTCCTTCTTTGTCTCCTGGTTGATCTTCAGAGTGCAGTATGGCCAGAGAGCTTGCTTGTGAGTGCAATGGGCGCGGGCGTGAGGGCGAAAGCCAATAGGAGTCTCAAGGCCAAGATCTTGCACCCCAATCAACTGCATAAACGCTCTCCACTTGACGGAAAGCAACTTGCCATTGGTCATCCAGGTGAGTGTCCTGTCCTCATCAGTCCCAAGGTGAACCGTGGCATAGAATTGGGCCACAATATCAGCATCAAAGTCCTTGTTGAATTTCATGACCCCAAGAATGTTCAGTTGAGTGCACATCTGAAGAGCTTCACCAAAGTAGTTAGGATCTTGCTCCATATGGTCGAGGTCGATGGAGTGCACGTTGACAAAGAAATTCTTCTTGGCTTTGAGAACATCAAGAAGATGGCAACTGGAACTTGGTCCGTAATGATGGTCGACCAAAGTGGGTTCTTGGTCACTTCATACGGGTTCTTGGCGCCTTGCCCAGAACTCCTTTGGCGGCATTTCTGGCACTGTCTTGCCGGGCTTTGGCTTGACCGATGACTTCTTCTGGAGTTGAGGTGGAGGTGGAGGTGGAGCACTTGAAGATGCTCCGGCAGGCTCGGTGGAGCGATAGCGCTTGGACGTGGCACGTCCGGGGTTGACACGACGAGCCTGATGCTCAGGGATCTCATCACCTGGAACCACACACAAGAACACGCAAACAACCAGAAGGAACGAGCATAAGCCACAAAACACAAGCAAAAAGATCACTGAAAGGTAGAAGTAGAGTGGAAATTGGTAGAGAGCAGTAGTACCGCGACCAGATACCGGTAGTACCGCCACGAGCGGTAGTACCGCTCCACAGGGAGCGGTAGTACCGCTCCAAGCGGTAGTACCGCCCTGGAGAGGGCGGTAGTACCGCTCGTGACGGGGAAACTGCAGTTTCCTACTACCGTGGTTAGATCCGGCACTACCGTCCTACCAAATTCAAAAATACTCCAACCAAACATCAATCCAAACTGCCTAGAAGCATTCTCCATCCTACTCAAGCCTAGATTTGGCCAAAAATCTAAAGATGCAACTGCTACTACCCCTAAGATGCTAGATTGGAAACCTAGACAAAAAGAACAAGAGAACGAGGGCAATACCGGCATCCATGGCAAGAGGACAAGGTGGGGATCGTCTCCACCGAAGGGAATGGAGAGGGACGGCCCGGAGAGGGAGATCCGCCGGAGCCCTCCCGCGGCGCCGGTTGCTGGAGAGAGAGAGACGAACAGGCGAGGGGGCGTGCGAATGGGTATGGGGGAGAAGAAACTCCCCCTGCCCCCGATATAACCCCGTCCGCCTCTCGTGCGGTAGTACTGCACTGAGGGCGGTAATCGCTTGAGCGGTAGTACCGCTCGCCAGCAGCGGTAGTACCGCTAGCAACCAAAAACTGCTTCTAGACTCAAAGAAAAACTCACGAAAAGAACGGGAAGGCAAAGACAATAAAAACAAAGACCAACAAGACACCATAAACACGTGCAACGAACCGGAACCCACTCCTTCAAAGCAACCAAACGAAAGAGGAGCGGGCTCTGGCCTATCTCAAGAGAGGGCGGTGGCCGGAGCCACCTATGTTTGAGTCAATTGGTATGGCACCGCGAAGAATTATCCTAGGGCCCATGACCAAAACTCGTCTTTGAAGCACAAGTACCATCAAAAATGGCTAATGTGAAAGAGTTGATCGTTTTATGCATAATGGGGGGAGGGAGAGTTCATTGAGAGAACAACACTCCCCCTATGTCCATGCCTACACCTAAACTAGACAACAAGTTGAGTGTGGTGGGGGGTGCACGAGTTCAAGTCACATTGCTCAAATCAATGATATTTAGCTCATGCCTTAACTCGCGAAATCTTGCTTCATCCAAGGGCTCCGTGAAAATATCTGCAAGGTTATCATGAGTGTTGACATACTTGAGCTCGATCTCCCCTCGCCTAATGTGATCCCGGATGAAGTGATATCGAATCTCAATGTGCTTCGTCTTGAAGTGTTGCACCGGGTTGAGAGAAATCTTGATGGCACTTTCATTATCACACCAAAGAGGCACTTTGTCACAAATGACACCGTACTCCTTTAAAGTTTGCCTCATCCATAGAAGTTGAGCACAACAACTACCGGCCGCCACATACTCCGCTTCGGTGGGACGAGAGACACACAACTTTGCTTCTTGGAAGACCAACTTACCAAAGAGCAACCAAGAAATTGGCACCTCGGAAGTGGACTTCCTATCCACTTTGTCTCCCGCCTAATCGAATCTGTGAAACCTTCAAGCTTGAAGTTTGCTCCTCTTGGGTACCATAAGCCAAAGTTTGGGGCATGAGCCAAATATCGAAGATTCGCTGACCGCCACAAAGTGACTTTCCTTTGGTGCGGCTTGAAAACGTGCACACATCCCCACACTCAACATGATATCCGGTCTAGATGCACAAAGGTAAAGCAAGGAGCCAATCATGGAGCGATATACCTTTTGATCCACCGCTTTACCATTGGGATCAATGTCAAGTTGGCACTTGGTAGGCATTGGTGTAGAAGCCGGCTTGACATCACTTAGCTTGAATCTTTTAAGCATGTCTTGAGTGTATTTGGCTTGGTTGATGAAGGTTCCTTCTCTTCTTTGTTTGATGTCAAAACCAAGGAAGAACTTCAACTCTCCCATCGAAGACATCTTAAACTTGGAGGTCATGAGAGCGGCAAATTCCTCATTGAAAGCTTTGTTAGGAGAACCAAAGATAATATCATCAACATATAGTTGGCATAAAAACAACTCCCCGTTGACCTTCTTGGTAAAAAGAGTGGGATCGATTTGTTCTACTTCAAATCCACGATCTTGTAGCAACTTGGTAAGGTGGTCATACCATGCACGTGGAGCTTGTTTAAGGGCATAGAGTGCCTTATCGAGTTGATACACATGATCCGGGAAGTAGGGGTCCTCGAACCCGGGGGGTTGCTTGACATAAACCAACTCATTAATAGGACCATTAAGAAAAGCACTTTTTACATCCATTTGTTGCAACTTAAAGTTGTGATGAGAAGCATAGGCAATCAACAAACGTATGGATTCAAGACGAGCAACGGGAGCAAAGGTTTCACCATAGTCGATACCCTCGACTTGGGAGTAGCCTTGTGCTACCAATCTTGCCTAGTTGCGAACGATGTTCCCATGAGCATCTTGCTTGTTCTTGAAGATCCACTTGGTTCCAATGACATTGTGGTTCCCTGATGGCCTTGGCACCAATCTCCATACTTTGTTGTACTTGAAGTTGTTGAGTTCTTCATGCATGGCATTGAGCCAATCCGAGTCTTCGAGCGCCTCATAGACCTTTTGGGGTTCAACACAAGAGACAAACGCGTGATGTTCACAATAGTTTGCTAATTGTCTACGAGTGCTTACCCCCTTTCTTAGGCTTCCAACCACATTTTCCATGAGATGGCCTTGGGTGGTGAGCTTGGAAGCAATCTTCGCGGCACGACGCTCTAATTCCTCCTCGGATGTTGAGGGAGGAGGGTTGACTTGATCATCTTGAGCGCCGTCTTGAGCTTGTTCTTGAGCTTGAGCTTGCTCTTGATCTTGAGCTTGCTCTTGATCTGAACTTGCTCGAGGGGGAGAACTTGACCTTGGGCATCATTGAGAGGTTCACCACCATCTTGAGGTTGATCTTGCCCTTGGTCTTGTTCACAAGGTTGAGGGCCTTCACTTTGTTCTTCGGAAGCATGTGGGTCTTGATGAGGTGATGGCTATACTTGAGTAGAGCATTGTCCTTCTCCTTCGGACACAAGGGGTTCCTCAATGGGTAGAATTTGACCAATACCCATTCTTCTTATGGCTTGGGGAGGAATTTCATCACCTACATCACAAGTACCACTTTGCTCCACTTGGGAGCCGTTATTTTCATCAAACTCCATGTTACACGTCTCCTCAATGAGTCCGGTGGACTTGTTGAGAACACGGTAAGCATGAGAGTTTGTAGCATAACCAACAAATATGCCCTCATGAGCTCTAGCCTCAAATTTAGACAAACGAACACCTTTCTTGAGAATGAAACACTTACAACCGAACACCCGGAAGTACTTGAGGTTGGGCTTGTTGCCGGTGAGAATCTCATAAGGAGTCTTGTTCAAGCCTTTGCGAAGATAGAGCCGATTGGATGCATGACATACGGTGTTGATGGCTTCGGCCCAAAAGTTGTACGGAGACTTGAACTCCGCCATCATGGTCCTTGCCGCATCCATGAACGTCCGGTTCTTCCTCTCCGCAACACCATTTTGTTGAGGGGTATAAGGTGCTGCATATTGATGCTTGATCCCCTCATCACTAAGAAACTCATCCAAGGTGTAGTTCTTGAACTCGGTGCCGTTGTCACTTCTTATTGTCAAGATCTTTGCATCATGTTGACGTTGAGCTTCATTTGCAAAGTCGATGACGGTTTGTTGAGTCTCACTCTTCTTCTTGAAGAAGTATACCCAAGTGTATCTTGAATAATCATCCACAATCACCAAGCAATACTTTCTCCCTCCAAGACTATCAGAAGATGGAGGCCCGAAGAGATCCATGTGAAGGAGCTCCAAGGGTCTCTTCGAGTAGATGATGGTTGAAGGAGGGTGAGCCTTTTCATGAAGCTTTCCTTCGATACAAGCACTGCAAGCATGATCTTTGGCAAAACTAACATTTTTTAGTCCACGAACATGGTCCCCCTTGAGAAGACTTTGCAAAGATCTCATATTGACGTGGGCTAAATGGTGATGCCAAAGCCATCCCACGTCAACTTTAGCCATTAGGCATGTCGCGGTCTTAGTGGGTCGCTCCGAGAAGTTAATCACATAGAGACCGTTCTCGACATGCCCAACAAAGGCTACTTTAAGAGTCTTGCTCCACAAGAGGGCCACGGTATCAATATCAAAGAAAGTAGCAAAGCCCATGAGTGCAAGTTGACGAACGGAAAGTAAATTGAATGCAAGGGACTCAACAAGCATGACTTTCTCGATCGTTAGATCATGAGAAATGACAACCTTGCCGAGACCCAATACCTTAGAATGTGATGCATCACCCCACTCGACATTGGTGGGCATAGATGGAATCTCTTGCACGTCCACCACCAAGTCCTTGCTCCCGGTCATATGATTTGTTGCTCCACTATCGAGCAACCATGATCCCCCACCGGAAGCAAACACCTACACGAGATCAATGCTTGGTTTTAGGTACCCATTTAGTAATGGGTCCTTTGATGTTAGTAAAAAGGGTCTTGGGAACCCAAATAGACCATTCAATGTACCATAAGAAGAACCAACAAATCTAGCATAAACATGTCCATCACTAGCACGACACAACACATATGACGGGTTAAAGTCGCCGGCTTTGTTTGAGGAAATGCTTTTGCCCTTTTGGACATCAACTCCCTTCACTTTTTCCTTCTTCTTAGGAGCACCCTCTCCCTATTTCACAAACGTTTGTTTGAGAGGAGGAGGACGATTGGTCTTGTTGTTGTTCTTCTTCTTGCTCTTGGACTTGGGTGCAAACCCAATTCCTTCTTTGGCCACAACTTCCTTTTGATTGCTCAAAAGGTCATTGAGGTTTTTCTCACCTTGAATGCAAGACACAAGACCTTTCTCAAGTTGATCCTTCAACTTGGCATTTTCCTCCACAAGATGCACATGCTCACAACATGGGTTAGTAGCACATGCATTATCAATTAATACCATATGAGGAAAGGTGGCCTTTTCCTTGATTAGCTTAACTTGGAGTTGAGCATGAGACTCTTTGAGGCTAGTATGAGTACCCTTCAAGGCCTTGTGGGCCTTGTCAAGTATCTCAAACTCCTCTTTGAGTCTATCATGATCAACCCCAAGTTTAGCCTTCTCGGAAGTTAGCACACAAGACATGACAAGAGCATGATCAAGATCTTTCTTTAACTTAGCATGGTCATCATTGTGTGACTCCTCAAGAGTCAAACGATGCACACGCTCTTCCTCAAGAGCATTAGAGAGATCCGATATCTCATCGGCATAGTCACGACTATGACCTTCCATCTTGGAGATGGTTTCTTCGTGAGCCTCGATCATGTCATTGGCCTCACCAAGTTGTTCCAAGAGAGCAACAAAGTGCTTCTTGGACTTTCCCTTGAGCTTACTCATAAAAGACTCAAATTCATTCACTTCCTCATTAGACTCAACACGTCCATCAATGCAATCCTCCAAGGAGGGGTTAGTAATGATGATGGTTGTGATGTTGGGGGTTACCTTGTTTGTAGCTTTAGCCATGAGGCATCTAGCGATGATGTTTTCGTTGGGTGATTCGAAGAGAGACACCCGGGGAGTGGTAGCAATGGCAACGGACGCCATGGCCATTGCTTCTTCATTTTCATCATCATCGTCATCCTCTTGGTATTCTTCTTGAACCACCAACCCACGAGTGGGAGTCTTCTTGGTGAAGTTGTTCTTGTTGGGGAAGGACTTGGCTTTGTCTTTTCGAATGAACTTGCCACCATTGTCTTCCCGCTTCTCGTAAGGACAATCCGCAACGAAATGGCTCACATTGCCACAGTTGAAGCAAGTTCTAACTCGTTGCTTGCCCTTGACGCCACTTGAGTTGTTCTTGTTGAAGTTGGGTCTTGAACTCTTCTTGCTCCAAAATTGTCTTGAAGCAAGGGCCATGTGCTCATGGTAGTCAAACTTGGTGTCTTCGGGGTTGCTTTCCTCATCTTCCACTTCTTCCTCTTCTTCCATAGTAACCTTGGCCTTCAAAGCAAGGTTAGGCTTCTTTGCTCTTTGAGAACGGAGCACCGCATTGTCGGCGGTCTTGTCCAAGATGCTCATTGCAACGAACTCATCCAACACTTCACTTGAGGTCATGGAGTGTAAGTCCGGTCGTTGACCAATGACGGAGGACATGGCCTTGTTGTAGGGCATCATGGCCTTGAGGAACTTCCGCTTGATCCAATTGTCATCCGTGTCCTTGCTTCCATGATCTCGAAGTGCGACCGCGAGTTTGGTCACTCTTCGAAATAGCTCACGAGGTTCTTCATCTTCTTTCATTGCAAACTCATCGGCTTCATCTTGCACCACTTCATAGTTGGAGCGTTGAATGCTAGCACTTCCACGATAGAGACCCTCGACACATTTCCATGCTTCTTTAGCCATGACATGGGGTCGAAGGTGAGGGAGATCTTCGGGAAGGATTGCATCTTGGATGATGAAGAGAGCACTCTCATTGAATTGATTGTCCACAGCTTCTCGAGGGGTGAAGTTGCTTGGGTCATGAGGATAAAAACCTTCTTCAATAATTCTCCAAAGGTTAGTGTTCACATGTTTCAAATGACGCTTAAAGCGATAAACCCAAGAATCAAAATCTTCATGTTTCTCATATTTAGGAGGAGGACCGACATGATTCAAATGAGTGGAGGGAATTGGCCCTCCATAAACCGGGGGTTCCACATGGGTAAAGATGCCGGTACCATTTCTACCACTAATAGAAGGACTCTTATCAATGTTAGCTTCCCCCTTGTCGGAGGGAGCATCCGTCACCTTGTTGGTGGGATCACCCACTTTCATCGGCGAGGTAGATTGTTTAAGTCCTTCTAGGAATTCCTTAAACATGTCCTTGACCTCGGCCGTCATGGAGGTTTTCAATGTTTCCAAAGCCACATTGAATTCCTCACGTGAGATCGAGTTACCCCCATCTCCCGTAGATGAGATCGGATTCGCACCGGAGTGCTCTCCCACCTCCTCTCCGACATCAACCATACTCTTTGGACGGTAAAGTCCTTAAAAAGAGACGAGGCTCTAATACTAATTGAAAGGATCGATATGGTTGACTAGAGGGGGGGGGGTGAATAGGCAACTAACAATTTTAAACTTTTGTTTACCAAATTAAACTTTGCAACAAAATAGGTTGTCTAGATGTGCAACTAGGTGAGCAACCTATATGATGCAATAACAACTAGCACACAAGCAAGCAAAGGATGTAACAACAAGTTGGCTTGCAAAAGTAAAGGCACGAAATAACCAAGAGTGGAGCCGGTGGAGACGAGGATGTGTTACCGGAGTTCCTTCCTTTTAAGGGGAAGTACGTCTTCGTTAGAGCGGTGTGGAGGCACAATGCTCCCCAAGAAGCCACTAGGGCCATCAGATTCTCCTCACGCCTCACACAATGCGAGATGCCGTGATTCCACTATTGGTGCCCTTGAAGGCGCGCATCAACCTTTACAAGCAAGGTTGGGGCAATCTCCACAACAATCGGAGGCTCCCAACAACAACAACAACAACACGAAGCTTCAACACAATGGAATATGGCTTCGAGGTGACCTCAACCGTCTAGGGTGCTCAACACCCAAGAGTAACAAGATCCGCAAGGGATAAGTGGGGGGAATCAAATTTCTCTTGGTGGAAGTGTAGATCTGGGCCTTCTCAACCAATCCCGAGCAAATCAACAAGTTTGATTGGCTAGGGAGAGAGATCAGGCGAAAATGGAGCTTTGAGCAACAATGGAGCTTTGGGGGAAAGAGGTGGGTCAACTAGGAAGAAGAAGACACCTTTATATAGTGTGGGAACACATCCAACTGTTACCTCACTAAGCAGCCCCGCACAGAGCGGTACTACCGCTGGGCCAGGGTACTATCACGAGAGTGGTACTACCGCTCCTACCCAATGGTACTACTGCTACTGGAGAGGAAGCAGAGCCATGGCCCCAGAGCGGTACTACCGCGGGAGTAGGAGCGGTACTACCGCTCAGAGCGGTACTACCGCTTTTAGTGCCGCAAAACCCGACACGAGAAAACACCGTCTCGAATCGAGGCAGCAGTAGGCGCGGTACTACTGCGGTACTACGGCCGAAGCCCACGAGCGTCACTACTGCTCTACGGAGCGGTACTACCGCTGGGAGTGGTACTACCGCTCCCTGGAGCGGTGCTACCGCTGGAGGGCTTCGGCGGTACTACCGCTGGAGATCGCGGTATTACCGCTGGCACAGGGCGAAGCTGGTACGGAAGAGAAGTTGCGGCTCCAGAGTTGCGAAAGGAAGACGACGGGTGTGACAAGGATGTGTACGTGTTGATTCCACCCTAGTCTTACCAAAGCGGATCCCCTCTTAATAGTACGGTGACTCCTACGAATCTAGTCCACCAACAACGAAACGAAGGAGCTACACCGTCTTGAATAAAACACCGAGGGGAGGAAATCGTCTCGTGCCAATGGATGATTCTCTGAAAGAACTTAACGCGCACGATTAGTCCGCAAAAGCATTGTCATCAATCACCAAAACCACTAGGGGATAAATATGCCCTTACAGGTGGCACCGAGATGCATAACTGTTGACAGTTACAGCAACTCGGTGTGACCGAAAAGTTCAAATCGGTTGCACCGAGATTGAAAACCTAGATCGACTTAGTGATCTCGGTATGAGTGAAATGGAAGAATCGGTCAGACCGAAAAGCACAAAGAAGTTTTGGAAGTTTAAGTCTATGACAAATCGGGGACTCCGAGTGCTCCTCACACAGAGTGGTTCGAATCTGACTTGATCAAATTTTGTGATGTAGCATGAATAGAGTTTGAGACGAGAAAAGCATAGATAGCTAGAGAAGGTTCTTAGGCATTCTTGTCCATCCACTTGGCCAAAGAAAAGAAACCAATCAACCAAGACAAGAAGTGGATGTCCTCGAATGAGTAAAATATGCAACCAACATGCTCACACAATAAAATGGCAAATGAAATATGTGGCAAAGCATGCACAACCAATTCTAGCATCTATCAAACAATTGGCGATGACTAGGTCATCTATATATGAGTATATTGACTTAGGAGTCAAATGAGAACATTTGATCATAGGTCATACTCATCGTTTAAGCTCAAGTGGGGTTACCACTTTTACATAATGCATTGATGTGTTCACATCATTAGAGTTGCTTTGACTCAATTCTTAGAGTTAAGCTCCCCCTAGATGTGAGATGCCCCCTTAGAGGGATGAACTAACCTTGGGTTTTGTCGATGATGACTTCATGTAGGTGTTGAAGATGTGGATGCTCAACGTTGATGTGGATCATTTGGAGCAATCCTTTGGAGTGAGTTGCACTTTCAATACCTACATGGGTTAGTCCCACAAGGAACAAACAAGAATATCCATAGACATAGAGTGATGCACACACAAGATGATGTCCATGAAAACATTAGGTTACCTTGTCCCTTGCCTTACCAACATGAGGTTTTGTGACTCCTTGAACTAGTGCAAGATATGGAAGTTGATTGCACTTGTTCTTGCCATAATGATATGAGTGAAGAATTTTATGAGTCACCTCAAGAACTCTCTAGTTCTTATTCTTGGGATCCACATCATCTTGATGGGAATCCTTGGAGTTGTAGTTGTACTTGATGAAGTAGAACTTGACGTAGTCTTGGGAACCCACTTGACCAAGGCCTTAGGTGCTTCTTCAAATGCATCAATCTCCTCTTGAAGCTTGTCCTTGCCTTTGTTCTTGTGGTCTTGTGGTGGAAGATCATCTTGTGCTTGTGTTCCTTGAAGGAAGTAGGATCATACTTCTCTTGTTGAGGAACAAACTTCGCCTTGGGGTATTGATCTTCTTCCCACTCAACTCCATTGGCATTGAACTTTCGCTCAAAACCAACACCTTGATTCTTCCGGTGCCTTCCTTGCTTATGCATAATTTCCTCGAATTGCTTACTCCCGCAAGGCTCTTGTATACACCTTTCTCTATAATTCCCTTCAATAAGCTATTTTCTTGCTCAAGTGTAACTTGGCTAAGAGAATCATTAGTGGAATCAAGAGAACTGCTAGAAGCAACAATATTGGATTTAGCATTATTATTGTTACTACTAGAAGAAGAATCTTTCTTGTTCTTGTTACTAGACTTGACTTGAGGCCTGTAAGTAGATAAGAGCAAACGCTTGGCAATGTAAGAAGAACTTTTCTTACGGAGATCATGATTGATTGCCTTTAAGAACTCATGCTCTTGCTCAAGATTGAGCTTTTCAAAGCGTAACTTCTCATGAGCCCTTAAAAGTTCTCGATGATCTTCGAAGATAGTTTCATGAGCTAACTTAAGAGTGTTTAGTTCTCTAGTTAGAAGCTCAATCTTCTCCTTATCATTGTCATTCATTTTATCTTGATTAGCATGATTAATTGACGTTTCATCATAGTATTCATCACTAGAGTTGTCAATAAGTAAATCATCATCACCTAACAAGTCATCTTCATCACTATTAAAATCAACATACTCGGGGTATGTTACCTTAGGACCTTTGGCCATGAAGCATCTTCAAATTCCTTCATTGGTGAATCAAATATGTCGTAGGAGTTGGTTGACACAAGTTCTAGACCGGCAACACCTTCATCTTGAGTATATTTGGAGTCAGAGTGATAGCTTCTCTCGGAGTGATTATCGGAGTCGGAGCCGGATACCCATTCACCAACATGAGCTTGATGTCTTCGTTTTGTGTAGCTCTTTGATGACTTGTCCTTCCTTTCCGAATCCTTGCTTCTCCGTGAGGGTCTTCGTTCATAACGATCATCTCTACTCCTTCTCTCTTGGTGGTGATTCTTCTCTTCTACTTCTTATTTTTGGAGAATCTTCTCTTCTTTTGTAGGGTGCCGTACACTCATTGGAATAGTGTCCGGGTCTCCCACAATTGTAGCAATTGCGCTCTTGACTAGAAGATCTTTTGTCATTGTAGGACCTTGACTTAGAGCTTCTTTCCTTGCTTCTACTCTTGTAGAATTTGTTGAAGTTCTTCACCATTAAGCTCAATTCTTCATTGAAGGTTTGTTTCTCACTTGATGATGTGGGGGATTCACATGAGGCTTTGTAAGCACCACTTGACTTGTTGTGAAGTTCCTCCTTATCCTTGAGTGACATCTCATGAGCAACAATTCTTCCAATGACTTCCGTTGGCTTGAGATCTTTGTAATTTGGCATCATTTGGATTAATGTGCACACGGTATCATATTTTCCATCCAATGCTTTTAGGATCTTCTTGATGATGAATTTCTCGGTCATCTCTTCACTTCCTAAGCTGGCAATCTCATTTGTGATAAGAGCAAGCCTAGAGTACATTTCAGCGACACCTTCACCATCCTTCATTTTGAACTTGTCAAGCTGACTTTGGAGCACATCCAACTTGGATTCCTTGATGGAGTCGGTACCTTCATGCATATCAATCAAAGTATCCCAAATTTCCTTTGCATTCTCAAGATGGCTGATTCTGTTGAATTCTTTGGGGCATAAGCCATTGAAGAGGATATCACAAGCTTGAGCGTTGTATTGCAGCATCTTCAATTCATCCGCGCTAGCTTCACGATTCGGCTCTCTCCCATCAAATAATTCACCTTGCAAGCCAATACACACAATAGCCCAAACGGCGGGGTTATGTCCGAGAATATGCAGTTTCATCTTATGCTTCCAACTAGCAAAATTAGTGCCATCAAAGTAAGGACCTCTACAGTGATAATTTCCCTCGCTAGACGCCATACTCTCCTAGGTTGTGAAACCAAGGCTATGACCACCAAAAGCTATGGAAATCAAAGCGAATGGAGACCAAAGCTCTGATACCACTTGTAGGACCTTGAAGTATGTCTAGAGGGGGGTGATTAGACTACTTGACCAATGAAAAACTTAACCTTTTCCCAATTTTAGGCTTTGGCAGATTTTAGCTATCTTTGGACAAGTCAAGCAATCTTCACACAATTCAAGCAAGCATGCAAAGAATATATGAGCCGCGGAAATTAAAGCATGCAACTTGCAAGAATGTAAAGGGAAGGGTTTGGAGGATTCAAACACAATTGGAGACACGGATGTTTTTGTCGTGGTTCCGATAGGTGGTGCTATCGTACATCCACGTTGATGGAGACTTCAACCCACGAAGGGTAACGGTTGCGCGAGTCCACGGAGGACTCCACCCACAAAGGGTCCACGAAGAAGCAACCTTGTCTATCCCACCATGGCCGTCGCCCACGAAGGACTTGCCTAACTAGTGGTAGATCTTCACGAAGTAGGCGATCTCCTTGCCCTTACAAACTCCTTGGTTCAACTCCACAATCTTGTTGGAGGCTCCCAAGTGACACCTAGCCAATCTAGGAGACACCACTCTCCAAGAAGTAACAAATGGTGCGTTGATGATGAACTCCTTGCTCTTGTGCTTCAAATGATAGTCTCCCCAACACTCAACTCTCTCTCATAGGATTTGGATCTGGTGGAAAGAAGATTTGAGTGGAAAGCAACTTGGGGAAGGCTAGAGATCAAGATTCATATGGTAGGAATGGAGTTTCTTGGCCTCAACACATGAGTAGGTAGTTCTCTCTCAGAACTGGTAAGTTGGAAGTGTAGGTTTGTTCTGATGGCTCTCTCAATGAATGAAGAGGAGGTGGAGGGGTATATATAGCCTCCACACAAAATCTAACCGTTACACATAATTTACCAAACTCGGTGGGACCGAATCGAGAAACTCGGTCGGACCGATTTTAGTAAACCTAGTGACCATTAGGGTTTTCGGTGGGACCGACATGCAACTCGGTGAGACCAATATGGTTAGGGTTAGGGCATAACATAATCTCTGTGAGACCAATTACACAAACTCAGTGAGACCAATTTTGGTAATTAGCTAACCAAAGAGTTGGTCAGGTAAACTCGGTGGGACCGATTCGCTCTTTTCGGTGAGACCGAAATGTTACGAAAGGGAAACAGAGAGTTTACATTGCAATATCGGTGGGACCTATCGCTCACTTCGGTTAGACCGAAACGTTACGAAGGGAAACAGAGAGATTACAATCCCATCTCTGTGAGACCAAGATCACTATCGGTAAGATCAATTTGCCTAGGGTTTGTGGCAGTGGCTATGACATTTGAACTCGGTGGCGCCGGATAGAAAGAATCAGTGGGACTGATTTTGACTTTGGGTTTAGGTCATATGTGGATGTGAGAAAGTAGTTGAGGGTTTTTGGAGCATATCACTAAGCACTTGAAGCAAGAGGCTCATTAAGCAACACCTCATCCCTCCTTGATAGTATTGGCTTTTCCTATAGACTCAATGTGATCTTGGATCACTAAAATGTAAAATGTAGAGTCTTGAGCTTTTGAGCTTGAGCCAATCCTTTGTCCTTAATATTTTGAGGGATCCACTTTCATCATCCATGCCATGCCATTCATGGAGCTTTCCTGAAATATTTGTCTTGGAATAGCATTAGCTCAATGAGCTATACGTTGTTATGAATTACCAAAACCACCTAGGGATAGTTGCACTTTCAGTGTGATATGCAAAAGAAGAATGATATGGATAATGATATTGTTAAATTGAAGTTATTTCCGTTTTTACTTAGAGATCGTGCAAAGTTTGGTTTTTGTCTTTGCCTAAAAATAGTATTGATTCTTGGAACAAGTGCAAAGATGCTTTTATCTCTAAGTATTTTCCTCCTGCTAAGATTATCACTCTTAGGAACGATATTATGAATTTTAAACAACTTGATCATGAGCATGTTGCCCAATCTTGGGAAAGAATGAAATTGATGATTCGCAATTGCCCTACTCATGGTTTGAATTTATGGATGATCATACAAAAATTTTATGCCGGTTTGGACTTTTCTTCTAGAAATCTTTTAGATTCGGCCGCGAGAGGCACGTTTATTGTCGGGGGTCGGGTGCGACATATGACAAGGGATGGCTTATCATGGTGGGGCGAGTAGAACGTCGCCGGTGCCTGGAAATGTTATGAGGCGAAGACATGCACGCCGGTGGATCTTACCCAGCTTCAGGGCTCTCCGAGGAGATAACACCCCTACTGCTGCTCTGCGGGGTCTCCACATGATCACTAAGGCAAAGTGAGTACAAGGTTGCTCCTTGAGCTGTATTCTAGAGGTAGGAGAAGGCAAGGCTAGCTCCCTCCATCCTATCGGTGTGGTCTAGTGCTAAATGGATTCGACCCTTTGCATGGGTGCCCTGGGGGGTTTATATAGGCCTACCCCCAGGGGTACAATGGTAAATCCGACTGGGCACGGGTCCCAGCCGTCTATCTCTCAGGCCGCCGTCTTCTATGCCGACTGCTGGGGCCCGCCGACTGGTGGGCCCCGCCGACTTGCCTGGTACGGGGCCGACAGCCCTTGTCCGCTGCGGGCGGGTCTTGCCGGCTGCGGATTACTGTAGCCGTGCTTCTAATGACGCTGGCTTGGTCAGGTCATGGAAATAAAGGTTACCGGGCGAAGCGATCACCGCTGCCATTCCCGCCCTGTTCGTTAATGGCGTGCGGGGCCCGTGGGAGGGGCTAGTCGACTCCCGGGGGCCGACTCCCAATGGGTCCGTCTTGTGGCGCTCTCGCCGTCTTCTGTACTCCCTCTGACGAACGGGACCTGCCGTCTCTGGGTCGTACAGACAAGCCGTTGTGGGCACAGGGTTCCACCCACGGGGGCTGATGTCAGGGCCGACATGGCAACAGTGCCGCGCCGGAAGGAGATCTCCGTCCGTATGGCATACTGTGGCCATGCCTGTCCTTGATAAACGGGGCGGGGACAGGCCGCGCGGTGGCCGTTTCCTCGTTCCGTCCATTATTGCGAAGGCAAGAGGTGGTTGGGGTCGCGGGCCGACTCCCCATAGCCGGCTTCTCCGGAAGTCGGCGGTTGGGAGTAGGCTCATCTTAAAGTCGTCTCTAGGACTCGGCCTTGAGGGGCAGTCGGCAGCACTTCCACCGACTCTCGGAAAGCGGCTCATCGTTTTGGGGTTCGAGGGGTGCAGTCTGGCCCGATGTCTTGAAAGGTTCAGGGGCTCAGGTTAGCCTACCCATGGCCCATTACTCCGACAGTAGTCCCCGAAGTTGGTGAGGCTCTGAGGGTGATATGTCGAGGGGCCTCAACAGTTTCTTCCTTCTGGTGGTGGGAACTGGGCCTTGCTCGCCGTCTTCCTTTAGGCCGACTAGCTGGAGCCGGACTCGCTGAAGGCCGTCACGCCCCTTAAAGAGTCCGAGAGTCGCGGCGGGATCCAGGTAGCGTGCCTTATATGCTTCCCTTGAGCCGCGTGGGCGGACCCGTCTGTGGCGCCACGCGGCAGGGACACTGCCCACCCACGCTGGCGACGGACAGCCGTCAGCGGGCTCGCCACTACCGCGCCTCGACGCGAATGGATCCGTTGCGCCATGCGGACGGTTAGTTCCCACGCCGTTATCGCGCTGCAGAACTTCGGGGTAAATCGTGGGGGGCATGGGGTCCTGCGCGCAGTTAATCCCACACCCGCCCCATCGGCTTCTCAGCCCACGAGGCTACAAGTAGGGGGGGGGGCGGCGAAACACGCGCGCCCATCTTCCCTGTTTCCCCCCGCTTCCTCTCGCTTCTTCTTCCTCTTGCCGTCACCGCGCCGAACCACACCGCGCCCGCAGCGATGAGCTCCTCCTCCGCCGCCGCTCCTCGTGCCGTGCGCTCCGGCGTGTGGGATGGCTTCGAGGTGGACGACGACCACATCGAGCTCCTTCGCAAGACGCGTCGGCTCCCCGGCGCGAACCTAGTGCGGGCCCATGCCGCGCCGGCGAGGGAGATATCGCTGGCGCCGGAGGAGGGCGAGCGGGTCATATTCCGCTCGCACCTCATGCGCGGCCTAGGGCTGCCGGCGAGCGGCTTCTTCCGCTCATTCTTGGTGTTCCACGGGCTCCAGCCGCACCACCTCACTCTGAACACGGTGGTGCTGCTGGCCGCCTTCACCACCCTGTGCGAGGGCTTCCTCGGTGTTCTCCCCACCATCGAGCTGTGGGGGGAGTTCTTCCGGTCCAAGCTCGACACGCACGTCGCCGGCGTGCTAGCCCAGTGCAGTGCCTTCATCGCGATGCGGAGATCAACGGCCGACAACCCGTTCCCCTCCATCCCACTGATCAAGTCGGTGAGGATGTGGCAATGGTCCTATTTTTACGTGAAGAACGTCACCCCGTATATGATCGGGTCAATCTGCCACCTTATGAAGCGGCGCTACAGCTGGGAGGCTCCTCACTGGTCCCACCGCAGGACGCCGACTCAAGAAAAGCCGCTGGCTGTCGCGCGACTCCGAGTGCTAATGCAGTCGGAGGGCTTGGCCGGGGCCGACTTGTTGGCCGCCTTCGTGGCGCGCCGAGTCGTCCCTCTCCAAGGCCGACCTCATCTGATCAGTCAGATGAGTGACCACCGGGACCCGAGTCAGATGTGCACCAAGGACATGCCCCAGGCGGAGGTGGCGAACATGGTGAACTACATCGCGAACTGCAATCTTGCGGCGGATTGGCAGTTCAGCAAAGAGCCGTACTCGCGCGCCAACCCCCCGCCTGTGGTAAGTCATATCTCTTGTTCCTCTGTTTTCTTTTGCAGCCGAATCCGACTATTGATCTTTTTGGTTTCTTCGAGTCAAAACCCCCTCATTCAGCCTGCAGCCGACGCCACGGGACCGCCCCGTGAGTTCGTCCCCGACCAAGCGGAGAGCGATGTCGACGACCCCGACTTGGGGCGGCGGCGATGGAGACCGACGCCAAAGGAGGAGGAGGAGGAGCAGGAGGCGGCTTCAGGCTCTCAGCCACCTTCGCCGACCGCCCGATGATGACGCCTGGGGAAGTCCCCCGCCACTGGGTCGAAGGTCGGCCAGCCAGGCGCGAGTTCCTCCGCCGGCTTGGACGGTCAAGGCCGCGCGAAGAAGCGCCGGGCCGGGCCGAGCTTGCTTGGCGGCTGGCCGAAGAAGGTCAAGGGAGCGGCCGCCGCGACCAAGCGGGAGGAGGCGGTCGCTAAGGCCAACCGCTTCTGCAAGGAAGTGAAGAAGCCGCCACTGGTCTCTGCGTAAGTGTTTCTGCCTTCATCTTATTTTCTTCTGGTGAATCTTGTCCGAGTCTTTTACACTTCTTCCTCGCTTCAGGGCTCCCCTTACTTTTGAGAGGGTCGCCGCCACCTCCATCATGGGGTCGGCCGAGACGTCCGCCAATACTTGGCGGATTGACCCCGCCACCGACCTCCGGGAGGCGACGGAGCAAAACGCGCAGGAGAAGCGCGACGAGGAGGAGGCCGACCGCCTGGAGAAGGCGGAGGCCGAGAAGGCGGCGGCCTCCACCCAGAAGAAGCTGTCTCCACCGCCTCCGCCGCTGTCTGGGAGCGCGTAGGGTAAGCAGCCGGCGGACCCGCCGGTGCCACCAACTGAAGATGAGGCCGTGGCGAAGCTGCTCCTTCAAGTCGCCTCGCCAGCACGCTGCCGTCTTGAGAAGGCGACTTCGGCGCCGCACCCCTTGGAGACCGATGCCGCCAGCTCGGCCATCCCAGGCGCCGAGGCGACAAGCGCCGCGCCCGTTGGGTGGGTGCGAGGAGGCGGCAATGGTCCGCTGAACCAAGCACTTCTGGACGTCCAGGCGAAGTTGCGAGCCGAGGGCGATGCCATCCAGAACTGTACCAAGGCGCATCTGGCGTCGCGAGCAGCCGTTCGGGTACGCTTTCTTCTTTTGACTCTATTTTTCTTGTTCTTCTTTTGTGGGGGCGCGCCAGCGCACCCACTAGGTGTAGTCCCCGAGTTTTGGGCCGGCTGCTGAGCAGGCGGCTCGGAACTCCATCTGGCGAGTTCCGAATATTCACCTTTGTCTGAAACGTTTATCGCAGGAGTATCACAACCTCCGCGTCACTGCCTTCAACCGCAACGTTGAGCAGCTGGGGAAGTGGACTGCCGACTTGTCAGAGAGCCGGAGTGAGTCCTCCTTCTTCTTCACGGGGCGCGCTGGCGCACCCAAGGGATGTAGTCCCCGAGATTCGGGCTGACTGCTGAGCAGTCGGGCCAGATCTTCCCGGCGACCATCTTTGTTGACGACTTAATGTCTTTTCCCTTTTTATTCTTCAGAGGCCAACGCCGCTCTTCAGGAACAGCTGGGCGGTTAACACCGCTTATGCGGTCAAGGGGAGGAGGCAACAAGCTCGCCGCAGAGCGCGACCTGCCGTCAGCGCTTGCTTGGCGGAGCGTATGAGCCGCTTAAGAAGGCGCAAGATGAAGCGAGAAACAGAGATCGCTCTCTGCCGAGTTCGAAGCGAAGCCTCTGGACCAACAAGGAGGCACTGCTGACCTCCGGTTTCCATGAGATTGAGGACATCGTTGATGGTGAGTTTCTTTACTTTCTTGCTTTGAGCCACTGACTATAGGTCGGGCTGACTCCTGATTTTTTGTCTTGCTTCTTTTTTGTTTTGGCAGACTTCTTCCCTGGTCATTCGCAGGCGGCCACTCAAGCCATCGAGGCTGATCACGAGGCGCGGAGGGCAAATGGCGTGGAGATCACCGCCAACGCCCCCTGGTCCCTCGATGAGCAGCTTCTGAGCATCGAGGCCCGTCTGCGGCCGGCCCATCGGCTGCTGCGCCGGCTTCAATGCGTTGGCGCCCAGGTGATTGCCGCCCTGTGGCCAGACATGCCGATTCTGCACACCCCCAGTCGAACTGCCGACTGGCTGGAGGTCGCGACTAGCCGTCTTGAAGCCTGGAAGGGTTCCTCTGCCCGGGCTGGAGCGCGCCGGGCCTTGGAATTGTCAAGGCGTGGTATCCGGGGCTGGACCTGGACTGGCTGGCCACGTTCCGGTCAGAGGCCCAGGCGGAGCTGCTATCTGTGGAAGACGCCCTCGTCGAGCACGCAGCAGCGATTGCCGACTACACAGATACCAGCGTCTTCGTCCCTGAGCGGGCTGCAGACGGCGAGGAGGTGCCACCGGAGTGGTTCGGGATGAACCCGGACTACGACGAGGACTCGGCGGAGGTGATCGGCTCCAGCGCCGAGGAGGAAGGCGAGGCGGAGGATGGAGGCGAGACGGAGGTGCCAGAAGACGGAGCGGGCGACCAACCTCAGCTCGACCGTGCCTCCAGCAACGAGCCGCGCCCGACCGAGCCGGCTGTCACCGGAGACGATCAAGCCGAGATTGCCCAGCCTGCCGCCCCGGCGCCTGACACCGCCGTTTCTTCCGACCCTCCGAACCCGTCTGCCGCTTCCTAGGCTGCCGTCTTGCCTTTATTTTATCTGCTTTAATAGTCTTTGAAGAACTTGTTAATTTGCACAGTTCCACCCGCGGGGTGTATTTTGAACTTCTGCATGAAGATTCGGCCAAGGGCCTAGTTTATGTAAATATTTATCCGAATTCTATCTTTCCTTGCTTATTGCTCCGTTGGCTTTTTCCTTTGCCGCCTTCCCTTTAGTCGCCGCCTTGCCAGTTGGACGACCGCTCTGTGGACTGCCGCTGGATCAAATGCTTGGCTACTTTGGGGAAGGCAAGTACTTGGCCATTTTTAGAGTCTTTTTAACAAGTTCGATATAAAGCGGCAAGCTGACTACTCAAGAGTCTGCTTTGCGAAGAGAGGCTGGAAGCCGGCTTAAGCTATGTTAATGCTTTGAGCCCTTAGCCATTTCTTGTGTGAGCACCTATTCTTCCTTACTCCTGCCCACCAAACAGTCGCTCTGCGAACTGCGGCTTCTGACAGGAGACGGCTTAGGCACTGCACACTACTTGTCCGACTGCAGGAAGCATTTCATAGCGCAAGGCGGCGAGTCCCCGAGCCGACTAGTCGAACCCGGTGCCAAGCGGCGTAACAAAGAGTAGCATACTCGAAGGCATAATTCTTATCATACAGATAACAAAAAAGGGCAGTCCCCGAGCTCGTCTCGGGGGCCCCGAAGTCTCGTTACTTTAATACAAAGGGTAGCGTAGTACATACTGCGTTAACTGTAAAATCTTCGGAGAAGATTTGCATTCCATGGACATTCCGACTGTTTGCCGGAGTCGTCTCTCTTGCGTGCTCGGGCTTCGGCGTCGATCGTAGTAGGAGTCGCCGCTCAAAGACTTTGTCGATAATGAAGGGGTTTTCCCAAAGGCGCCGACAGCTTGTCTTGGCGGCTGTTTCTTTGGATCGGCCGGAGCACAAGGTCGCCCTCTTGGAAAGTTCTTGGCCTGACCTTCCTGTTGTAGTATCGACGCAAGCTCTGCTGGTAGATGCTGGACCGGCTGAGTGCCAACAGCCGGCCTTCTTCCAGCAGATCGACGCCGTCTTGACGTGCTTCTTCCACTTCCTCCTCAGTGTACATGGTGACTCGCGGGGAGTCGAACTCTATATCTGTTGGGATGACGGCTTCAACATCGTAGACGAGGAAGAAAGGCGTGAAGCCGGTTGACTTGTTCGGAGTCGTGCGCAGACTCCAGAGGACGGCTGGCAGCTCCTCAAGCCAACAGCCGGCCGAACGCTCTAGTGGTTCGACCAGTCGGGGCTTGATGCCAGACAGGATGAGGCCGTTTGCTCGCTCTACCTGGCCGTTTAACTGCGGATGGGCAACGGACGCTAAGTCCTGTCGGATGCCCTGCGTCACGCAGAAACCGGCCAAGGCGCCTTTGGCAAAATTTGCGCCATTGTTGGTGATGATGCTATGTGGTATGCCGTACCGAATCGTGATGTCGGAGATGAAAGTCACTGCAGTTGGGCCATTCAACTTCTTGATGGGCTTTACTTCTATCCACTTGGTGAACTTGTCCACCGCGACAAGTAAGTGAGTTAGGCCGCCTCATGCCGTCTTGAATGGTCCCACCATGTCCAGGCCCCAAACCGCAAAGGGACAGGCGATGGGGATAGTCTTGAGTGCGGAAGCCGGCTGATGCGGCTTGGAGCGGAACTTCTGGCACCCCTTGCATTTTTGGACTAATTCCTTGGCCTCTTCTAGGGCGGTTGGCCAGAAGAAGCCGTGTCGAAAGGCTTTGGCGATGAGTGCTCTTGAGGCCTCATGGTGACCGCACCCGCCTTGATGGATGTCTTTGAAAATTGCTTGGCCTTGCTCTGGTTCGACGCAGCGCTGGTAGACGCCAGTGACGCTGCGCCTGACCAGCTCTCTGTTGACTATGGTGTAGGCTGCCACTCGGTGTTGCACTTGCCGAGCCAAGGTTTCATCGTTTGGCAGCTCTTTGTTTACTAGGAACTTGAGGATGGGCTGGGCCCATGAGGGTGCTGCTATTTCTTCAATTGCCACCACTGCGACTTGGACGAGGGCGGCTGGGCTGGGAGGCGGCGGGCTGGAGTCCGCAGCCGCTTGCTGGATTGACGAAGTCCCCGGGCCGACTGGCGCAGTCCCCGGGCCGACTGGTGCAGACCCTGAGCCGAGCTCTGGAGTCTTTGGACTGGTCGCCGCATTCCCCGGGCCGGGTTTTGAAGTCCCCGGGTCGGCTTCGACTGCGGTGTTCTTGGAGCTATTCGTAAGAATTCTTGTGCCGTCTGCTGGGGCTCTTGAGTGGGATCCGACTTCTTCGGGGGGAGCCGGCACGAAGATGGAGTCTGATTCTGGTGAAGGCTTGATAGACGGCTTGAGGAGGTGCTGAAGGGCGACGCTGGATGGTATTGCTTGGCGGGTGGAGCCGATTCGTGCCAGGGTGTCTGCTTGGTCGTTGTCATTTCTTGGCACATGAAGGAACTCACACCCCTCGAAATATCCGCTGAGTTGCTGTACCAAGAAGCGGTAGCTCGCCATGTTTGCATCTTTGGCGTCCCAGTCGCCAGATGACTGCTGGACCACCAAATTGGAGTTGCCATAACACAGGATCCGGCGAATGCCGAGTTCTTTGGCAAGCCGGAGCCCATGAATGAGCGCCTCGTATTCGGCGACATTGTTGGAGGCGGCGAAATGGATCTGCAGCACATATTTGAGCTTGTCGCCTTTAGGGGAAGTGAGGACGACGCCGACTCCCAAACCGGTGCGCATCTTGGAGCCATCGAAATGCATCCGCCAATGGGTGGAGTCGGGCGCTGGCGGCAGGTACTGGGTCTCGGCCCAGTCGACGAGGAAGTCGGCCAGTGCTTGCCACTTGATGGCGGTGCGTGGCTGGTAGTAGATGGTGTAGGGGGGCCAAATCTATGGCCCATTTGGCCACTCGGTCCGAAGCATCTCGGCTTCCAATGATCTCGCCAAGGAGTATGCAAGGCACTACGTGATTGGGTGCTCTTGAAAGTAAGGCTTCAATTTTTTGGCGGCAAAATGCACGCGTAGCACATCCTCTGGTAGTGGGGGTAGTTCTGCTTGGAGGTCGAGAGTACTTCGCTCAGGTAATATACCGGTCTCTGGACACGTAGCGCCTTGCCTTCCTCCTTGCGCTCAACTACGATGACTGTGCTGACTACCCGGCTGGTGGCGGCAATGTATAGGAGCATGGGCTCTTTAGGAGTCGGAGCCGCCAGCACAGGGGGAGTAGTCAACATCTTCTTTAACGGGAGAAATGCTTCATCCGCCTTGTGGTTCCACTCGAAAAAGGTGGTCTTCTTCATCAGTTGGTATAAGGGGAGAGCTTTCTCGCCTAGCCGACTGATGAATCGGCTGATGGACGCCAGGCAGCCGGTGAATTTTTGCACATCTAGCAGTCACCTGGGTACCTCCATCCTCTCGATGGCCTTGATTTTTACAGGGTTGCACTCTATGCCGCGTTCAGAGACCAGGAAACCAAGGAGTTGGCCGGCTGGTACTCCGAAGACACACTTCTCAGGGTTGAGCTTAATCTGGAATTGGCGTAGGTTCTCAAAGGTTTCCTTGAGGTCTTCCAACAGTGTTCCTGTGACGCCCCCGATTCAATCGTACACTAATCATGCACGCAAACGTGTACGATCAAGATCAGGGACTCACGGGGAGATATCACAACACAACTCTAAAAACATAAATAAGTCATACAAGCATCATAATACAAGCCAGGGGCCTCGAGGGCTCGAATACAAGTGCTCGATCATAGACGAGTCAGCGGAAGCAACAATATCCGAGGACATAAGTTAAACAAGTTGCCATAAGATGGCTAGCACAAACCGGAGTACAGATCGAAGAGGCGCAGCCTCCCGCTCGATCCTCCTAAACTACTCCCGGTCGCCGTCGCAGCACCGCACGTAGTAGTAGGCACCTCCAGTAGTAGTCGCCATCGACGCGGTGGCGTCGCCCTGGTTTCCAACATCTGGTTGCACAACCGTAAAGAAGGAAAGGGGGAAAAGGGGAGAAAGCAACCGTGAGTACTCATCCAAAGTACTGCAAGCAAGGAGCTACACTACATATGCATGTGTATATGTGTAAAAGGCCATATCAAGGACCGAATCGCGTAATGCCGTAATAAGAGGGGATAGCTAATCTCGTCAAGACTACGCTCGCAGCCTCCGCCTTGCAAAGCATGTAGAAGAGAGTAGATTGAAGTCCTCCAAGTAGCATCTCCAAGTAGCATCTCCAGTAGCATCTCCCGTAGCATCGCATAGCATACTCCTACCCGGCGATCCTCTCCTCGTCGCCCTGTTAAAGAGTGATCACCGGGTTGTATCTGGCACTTGGAAGGGTGTGTTTTATTAAGTATCCAGTTCTAGTTGTCATAAGGTCAAGGTACAACTCCGGTCGCCCTTTACCGAGGGACACGGCTATTCAATAGATTAATCTTCCCGCAGGGTGCACCACATAACCCAACACGCTTGATCCCATTTGGCCGACACACTTTCTCGGTCATGCCCGGCCTCGGAAGATCAACACGCCGCAGCCCCACCTAGGCACAAGAGAGGTCAAACACGCCGGTCTAAACCTAAGCGCCATAGGGTCCGGGTCCATCGCCTCGAAAGCACACTCAAGACGCTAAGTAGGGCGGCCGAAATGCACCTAGCAACCTCCATTACAAAGGAAGTTACGTTAACGCAGTCCAATCCGGCTGGCGCCGCCCGTCCGCCGACGCCAAGAAGGCTTCGCCGATACCACGACGCCGGATACCCATAACTACTCCCACGTAGATGGTTAGTGCGATAGACCAAATGGCCGCACTCGCATCAAATACCAAGATCTCGTTAAGCGTGTTATTATGAAGCAAACGCGACGCCGATCAGGCCAGCCCACCTCTCTCCTAGGTGGTCTCAAACTGCCTGTCGCTCCGCCACAAAGATCCACACAGAGGGTCGGGACAAAGGTCCTTTCACCCCAACTGCGTGAATCACTCATGGGTACTCTTCGAGCGTAACCGACTTTAGTCACCATCTGTAGTATGTATGTATGTATAATATATACCCGTGATCACCTCCCGAGTGATCACGGCCCAATAGTATAGCAAGGTAGACCGACAAGAATGTAGGGCCAATGATGATAAACTAGCATCCTATACTAAGTATTTAGGATTGCGGTAAGGTATCAACAGATGTAGCAACAATGTCAGGCTATGCATCAGAATAGGATTATCGAAAAGCAAAGAATATGCTACACTACTCTAATGCAAGCAAGATAGAGGAGAATAGGCGATATCTGGTGATCAAGGGGGGCTTGCCTGGTTGCTCGGGCAAGAGAGAGGGTCGTCAACACCGTAGTCGAACCGGGGCAGCAGCAGTGCCGGTCTCGTAGTCTACCGTGAGAGAAGAGGGGAAGAAACAATGAATACAATGCAAACAGATGCATATCGATGCATGACAAGACAAGTAACAATGCTAGTGTGCCTAATCGCGGTAGTGTGATACCGACGAAGGAAACATCCGGAAAGTATTCCTGTTCCGTGATTTTCTGGACCGGTGAACCCGAGGGGAAAGTTGCGTGTTCGATATGTTAGGGATGTGTGGCGATTAACGGCCTGCATGCGGATTCGCCTCTCGTCGCTCGAGCAACTTTCATGTTGAAAATATTTTAACCGAAGTTACGGATTAAAAGATATGATTTTCTAAAGTTTTAATTCATTTTGGAATTTATTTAATTTATTTAATCCAACATTATCCAAAAATATTGGTTGCCGACGCCAAGATGACGTCAAGAACAACAGTGGCGCTGACTAGTCAACTCGACGTGTGGGTCCGAAGGGGACCCACATCATACAATCGCTTTTAGATTAATTAGGTTTAACTAATCTAATTATTGTTTAATTAAACTAATTAGTTTAATTAGGTTAATCTAATCATGATTAATTATCTTAATTAATTCCTTAATTAATTAATTAATTTAATTATTATTATTTATTTTTTTTTTTTTTTATTTTTTAAACTCCTTTTTTTATAAAACATTCAGGCGCTGGGGCCATGCATGTAAGTGGCTTGCAGGCGTTAAGGCGTTGCCATGCTCGGGCCAGGGTTACTGGCGCGCCACGGCACCAAATTAGCCAAGCGCAGATGGTCGTCGGTGCCCGATCGGGCAAGCGCCAGATGGGCGAAGAAGCGCCAGCCACAGGCGTGGCGAGGTCACGGCGTGGCATGCCGGTGCCACGACGCCGCCAAGGAACGGAGGGCGGCGCCAGGGAGGGCGGCAAGAGCAGCGGGGGAGGCGGTCACGGTGGCGTGCAGACAGACGCGCGCGGCGAGGCGATGAGCCGTCCGGCCGCAGGGAGACGCGATACGGCCAATGCGCGAAGCAGAATGGGCAGCACAGAGCGGGTGGCGGCGCTTAGCGCGCAGCGACGCATGCGGCGAAAGGCGGATGAGGGAGGGCTTGACGCGCGCTGCCGAAGGGCGGCGGGGCACATGGCGCCTTGAGCGAGCGGGGAAAAGCAGAGAAGGGAAACCGGGAAGCAGGCTGGTGAGCCGGCGCGAGCCGGGGCGCGACGAGCACGGCACCGAGCGAGCGCGTGAGGGGGGAAGGAGGAGAGGGGGACCGTGGCCGTGGCCTCACCGGGGGTGGCAGGGTCTAGGGTCGCGTGGGCGGTGGAGGTTGGGGAGGACGACGAGGACGAGCGGCGGAGAGGGTGCAGGCCGGTGGGGAGGAGGAAGCAGGCCGACGAGGTAGCTCCGGGCGGCGCCGGCGTGGTGGCGATCCGACGAGGCGCGGCGGGGGCGACGGGCGCAGCGCCCCGATCCAGATCCAGAGAGGGGGGGTCGTGGGGAACGAGAGAGGGAGCGGCGTGGGGAGTGGGCTAGGGTTCGGTCGTGGGGGGGATAAGGGAGGCGGGGTGGTGGCCGGTTGGGCCGGTGGGTTGGCCCAGGAGGGCTGTGGCCTGCTGGGCCGGAGCCCAGTGGGGGGGGGGTTTGCTTTCTTTTTTTTTTGTTAGTTTGTTTTCTATTTTTTGTAACTTCTTTCATTTATTTATTTTCTGTTTTATTTCACTTTAAATCATTTAGGCATTTTATCAAAATGGGTTTGTTGCACCATAATTAACTTTGCAATATTTGCAACCCCCGAACATTTTTGTTTTAATTTTTGAAAACTTTTGTTGTTTGCCAAATTTTGAATTTGAATTTGCAATGATTTTGAACTACCACTTGATTAGCAACAGTAACTCAGATGACATGGCATCATTAGAAGAGTTTTACTGTAGCCTAATTATCCCATGCTACAAATCTCCTCCACTACAAGAAATCTCGCCCCAAGATTTAGGAGGTAGAAGGAAACAAGAGGGTATTCTTCACAGAGACGATACTCGCTCCCAAGTGGCTTCATCTTCGTAATGGTGCGACCATGGACTTTGAGGAACTTGATCGCTTTCCGCATGTGCGGCGCTCAGCTTGGTCGAGAATGCGGACGGATGCTCTTTATAGGAGAGATCTGTTGCAATTCGAGCACTTCATGATCCACTCCTCGGATTGGGTCCTTGAAGCAACGGCGAGCTGTGATACATGGAACACATCGTGAACTCGAGAAAGGTTCGCGGAAGCTCCAGTTGATATGCCACTTTTCCACGCTTTCGAGAATAGTGAATGGGCCAATATAGCGAGGAGCTAGCTTGCCCTTGATTCCGAAGCGGTGAGCACCCTTCATTGGTGTGACTCAAGATAAGCCTTTCGCCAAAGTTGATAGACCATGTCCTTATGTTTTCGGTCATAATTACTCTTTTGGCGTGATCGGCGGTCTTGAGATTCTCGCGAATGATGCGGACTTGTTCTTCGCATGTTGATAATATCCGGACCAAGAGTGGACGCTCCCCGCTTCGACCAGTTCGAGGGGTTCGACACTTTCGTCCATATAACACTTCAAGGGGCCATCTTGAGACTAGCTTGATAGCTGTTATTATAAGAGAACTCAAAGATACGGAGAGATTCCTCCCATTTCTTGTCAAGGAAATAACACAAGCTCAAGCATGTCTTCGAGAACTTGGTTGACACGCTCAACCTGCCCTTGCGATCGAGGATGAAAAGCAAAGTCTTTGAAAGACGGATGAGTGCCCATAGCTTCTGGAAACTTGACCGTAATCTTGAAGTGAATAAGCTGCCACGGTCCGAATCGATTACCAATGGAATACCGTGAAGCGAGACAATTCGACATGTAGAGGTTTGCCGGTGACTAGCAAATGATCGCTTCCTTGACAGCGGAAAATGTGCAACTTTAGAAAGTCGGTCAATGACGACAAGAATAGCATCATTACCTTTTGCGATTTGGGAAATCCAAAGGACTAAGTCCATTTCAACATGGTCCCATTTCCATTCGGAATAGAGATAGGTTGCGAGTTCCAAAGGGCCTTTGATGTTCTCGCTTTGATACGACGGTAAACGTCACACTCAAAGAACATAGCGAGCAATGTCTTGCTTCATGTTAGACCACGTAATCTCGATTTAATGTCTTGGTACATCTTTGTACTACCGGGATGGATACATAGAGGCGTATCATGAGCTTCTTTCATAACCTTCGAGGCATATCCGTGTTTTCCTCTTACTCGGAACTACTAGGCGACCTTTGAAGAATAAGGTGCCATCATCAAGAATTGATGAAGAATGAGGGCTTTCCTTCTTTGAGGTCGCGCTTAATCTTGTGGACTTCATCGTCACACTTCGCATCCATTTGATGGTGTCCACAAGATCTGGTTTCGCAACCAGGGTATTGAGAGAACCCTTGGGAACAACATGGAGGTTCATCTTGCGAAACTCCTTAGGAGGGGGAGCGAGCGCACCCGGAGGAACAATATGGAGGTTCAACTTTCGAAATTCTTCAACAAGTGAGGGCTGAACCTTGTGAATCTGGAGGTGGTTGCAGTAAGACTTGCGGCTCAAGGCATCAGCCATTACATTAGCCTTGCCTGGTGTATAGGAAATACCCACGCCAAAGTTCTGCGACAATCTCCATCCATCTCTGGCGACGAGGTTCAGGTCTGGCTGAGTAAATAGATACTTCAGACTTTGGTGGTCGGTGAAGATCTCGCCACGATTATCGAGAAGGTAATGTCGCCTTCGCTTCAAAGGCATGAATGACAAGAAGAAGCTCGAGGTCGTGAACTCGGGTAGTTTCTTCGTGAGGGCAATTGCCGAGAGGCATAAGCAATAACTTTGCGGTCTTGCATTAGGACACAGCCTAATCCTTGACGGGAAGCGCCGCGATAAAGAAATGACGAAGTCCTTCTTAGTATCGGGAGGAGCTAATATTGGGCGAAGTCAACTTGTCTTTGAGTGCTCGAAACTTTCCCGACATTTATCGCCCATTGGAACTTGACGCCCTTATGCAACAAAGTTAGTCGGGGCTCGGCAATCTTGGAGAAGTTCTCGATGAATCGACGGCAATAGTGGCGAGACCGAGAAAAACCGACTTGCTTGACATTCTTGGAGGAGTCCAATCGAGAATAGCCTGAACTCGCTCGGGGTTAACAACAATACCATCTTTAGAGATGACATGTCCAAGATAGGTTACTTCGGGAAGCCAGAATTCACACTTGGAGAACTTGGCGTATAGCTGATGCTCTCGTAGCTTTTCCAGCACAAGACGAAGATGTTCAGCATGTTCTTCTTCATTCTTGGAATATACAAGGATATCATCCAGATAAACCACGATTTAACTTGTCGAGCTAATCCATGAATATATAGTTCATCGACGAGAGAAGGTGGCTGGAGCATTGGTTGCCGAAAGACATGACGGTGTACTCATATGAACCATAACGAGTCACGAAGGCAGTCTTTGGGATATCCTCTTCACGAACACGGATCTGGTGGTAACCCAACCTCAAGTCGAGTTTAGAGAACACTGACGAACCAGCCAGTTGATCATACAGATCATTGATCCGAGGAAGAGGATACTTATTCTGAATGGTAGCTTGGTTAATAGGGCGGTAGTCTTGGACCAATCGGTTTGTCCCATCTTTCTTCTTGACAAATAGAGAAGGTGCTCCCCAAGGAGAGCAACTTGGGCGAATGAAACCACTTCGAAGAGATTTATCGATTTCCTCCTTAAGCTCAAGGAGCTCATGCGGCGGCATCTTGTAAGGTCGTTTGGCTATAGGAGTGGTGCCTGGTTTCAAGTCGATGACAAATTCGACAGCTCTAGTAGGGGGAATCCCTGGAAGTTCTTCAGGAAAGACGTCGAGGAAGTCACGAACGACGGGAATGTTTTCAATGCCCTCGAGGGGTGCGGCGTTCAATGCATTCAATGCATAGAGCCTTGCCTCGGCATTCTGAACAAGACGAGCATTGTAGCTTATTATTTCATCAGAAGGGTGTAGCAGATGGACGGTCTTAGTGGCGCAAACTATAGAAGCAGTATGCGCCTTTAACCAATTCATTCCCAGAATGAGATCAATGCTACAGGACTTCAGTACGATGGGAGAGACAAGGAATTCTAGTCCTTCGATTTCAACGGGGACGTCGTTGCAAATCATGGAGGTCCGACATTGGCCCGCAGGGGTGTGCACTAATAGAGAAGCGTTCATGTCTTCACTTTTAATGCCATGCATGAATGCAAAATCTTCTGACATGAATGAATGCGATGCTCCTGTATCAAATAAAACGGATGCTGGTACTGAATTTACGAGGAGTGTACCCATCACAGTAGCAGGCTGGTCTTGAGCTTCATTCAGATCAACGTGGTTGGCATGAACATGACCATATGACTTGGCATTGTTGTTGCGGGGCTGGTTGTTTCCACGGCCAGTTGCTGGAAGGGCCAGTTGATTCTGGTTCTGATTCTGATAGCAGTTCCTGGCAAGGTGACCTGGTTGACCACACTTGTAGCACAGACCATTATTGGGAGTGGGAACAGGTGCTCCGGGTGGTGGAGCTGGAAGCCTTGGCTGCCTAGATGGTGGAGGAGGCAGACGAGGTGCAGCATAGGTCTGCCTTGGGGCAGGTGCCTTTGGACGGTACATGCTGTTCGGGATCCATATCTTACGCTTCTGCGAGGGCGGGCCCGAAGATGAGCCCGTGTCACGGTTGCGCCTCTGAGAGCTCTGGTGTTCCTGCAGACCAGTCTCGACATTGATGGCCTTGTTCACCAAGGTGGCGAAATCGGCAAAGTCATGCACTAGAAGTGCGAGCTTGATGTCAGCTTGAAGGCCGTCACGGAACTTCTCCTGTCTACGTGCATCAGTTGCAATGTCTTCTTCAGCATAGCGGGACAAGTCCAGAAACTCCCGCTGATAAGCTTCCACGGTTTTGTTGCCCTGGGTGAGGTTGCGGAACTCACGCTTCTTCCTGTCCATGATCCCCTGAGGAATGAAGCGGGCACGGAAGGCAGCTTGAAAGTCTGGCCAGGTGATGATTGTCCCAACGGGCAGAGTACGCCTGTGGCTGTCCCACCATTGAGCTGCGGGTCCTTTCAGAAAGAAGGAAGCAAAGGTGACATAGCGAGCAGGGGCTACTTCAGCAGACTCCATCTCATAGGTGATGTCACGGAGCCAGTCATCAGCATCTAGCGGCTGAGTTGAGCTGCGGTACACAGTTGGGTTGAGGCGCATGAAATCCTGCAGAGTCACTTGGGCTGGCTGCTCGTTCATATTGGGGCGAGGGAACTGAGCCATCACATTCTCCATGAACTGGCGATTCATCTCGAGCTGTTGGATCATACCAGCCATGTACTCAGGTGGGGGTGGGAAGTCGCCACCACGACCTCGACCAGCTGGTCTAACCATCCTGCTAATATATAACAGGGGTAGTTCAGCATTGAGAATTTGCATAGACAAGAATCATTTATGATGAAACATGCATAATGAAAGGGGCACGACAGATACCACATAGTAGTCGGCACAACTTACAAAAGGGGTCGGACATAGAGTTCAATTACACGAGTTCAAGACATAGACTAAGTCATCATAGGCGGCACGCAGCTCATGGCGAATGCAACTAATACTAATAAGTAAGACTACATCAGTCCCTGAGAGGTGTCAGGAGGTAGTCGAGTCGACAACCGGTAGTGAGGCAACGGATAGTTCACGCCGGCCGCACGGGGCCGCGGATACTCTGGTGTGGAACCCGACGCTCAGGTGGCAGAAGAGGACCAAGTGCGGGAGAGTAGCCTCCCACCTCTCGCCAACCAACACCATCGGGCATCACGGGTCTGGCTGGGTAGATCGCAGAACGCGGTAGCTGTCTAGATAGAACAAAGGGGTGCAACAGCGCCGAGCCTCAGAAGGTGCCGACGAGTGGTGTACAACTTCGTGGCGAAGAGCTCGGTTAGCTCGGTCCAACCCATCGGCAGATGCGTAACCGTCTCTCGATGGTGGAAGGGCTCTCGAGTGACGAGTGGAGTAGGCAGCGATGTAGTATCCTCCGCACCAACATCGGATGCGATAGCAATGTGCCCGAAAGGGAAGTGTCCAACGCCGATACTTCCACGAAGACGTGTCGAGCAAAGCATACGCAGATCGTGAGCTCGCCATCTCGATGGTCACTCCCACACCATGAGCGGTGTGCAGCACGGTAGTGGAGTTATACTCCCGAGAGTAGAGGTGGACGATGGCACGGCATCGCTCTGGTTAAAGTCCCGTACTCCTCATAGACGGTGTACTCGGGGTGCCGCGATAACCCGGATAGGTCATCATCTCAGCTAGCACAAAGAAGTGATCCCGAGGCACCAATGGTCGCCGTGTGGTATACGACCCGCCTCGTGGGTTCCATCTGAAAACAAAGATGTTTCAAAGGAGTCAAATGACAATGTGGGTACTAATCAAAATACTATCCTACAGAATAACTATGGCTTATCCAACTTTGGGGTGAACGAGGTAACGGGATCCTAATGTTAGAGTTAGTAAATTCGTTTAACCCGAGTAGAAGAGAGTTCAGAGTCCCAGAGTAAAGGTCGAGAAGTAAAAGATCCTAGTACCACCCAATGGCGACGTGGGCCCGTAAGGCTCACAGCCAAGTTAGTAAAAGTTTTGTAGTGACTAGACTCGACTTCGGCCAAGGAGTGTGGAAGGGGATTCTCACAGCAATGGCTCGATACCAACTTCAGACGCCCGATTCAATCAGACACTAATCATGCACGCAAACGCGTGTACGATCAAGATCGTGGACTCACGGGAGATATCACAACACAACTCTAAAAACATAAATAAGTCATACAAGCATCATAATACAAGCCAGGGCCTCGAGGGCTCGAATACAAGTGCTCGATCATAGACGAAGTCACGGAAGCAACAATATCTGAGTACGACATAAGTTAAACAAGTTGCCATAAGATGGCTAGCACAAACCGGAGTACTGATCGAAGAGGCGCAGCCTCTGCCAGGATCCTCCTAAACTACTCTGATGGTCGCCGCCGGCAGCCTCGCACGTAGTAGTAGGCACCTCCAGAGTAGTAGTCATCATCGACGGTGGCGTCTGGCCCTGGTTCCAACATCTGGTTGCGACAACCGTAAAGAAGGGAAAGGGGAAAAGGGGAGAAAGCAACCGTGAGTACTCATCCAAAGTACTGCAAGCAAGGAGCTACACTACATATGCATGTGTATATGTGTAAAAGGCCATATCGGTGGACCGAACTGCAGAATGCCGTAATAAGAGGGGATAGCTAATCCCGCCGAAGACTACGCTCGGCAGCCTCCGTCTTGCAAACATGTAGAAGAGAGTAGATTGAAGTCCTCCAAGTAGCATCTCCAAGTAGCATCTCCAAGAGCATCTCCGTAGCATCGCATAGCATACTCCTACCGGCGATCCTCTCCTCGTCGCCTGTTAAAGAGCGATCACCGGGTTGTATCCGCACTTGGAAGGGTGTGTTTTATTAAGTATCCAGTTCTAGTTGTCATAAGGTCAAGGTACAACTCCGGTCGTCCTTTACCGAGGGACACGGCTATTGAATAGATTAATCTTCCTGCAGGGTGCACCACATAACCCAACACGCTTGATCCCATTTGGCGGACACACTTTCTGGGTCATGCCCGCCTCGAAGATCAACACGCCGCAGCCCCACCTAGGCACAACAGAGGTCAAACACGCCGGTCTAAAACCTAAGCGCGCAGGGTCCGGGCCCATCATACGAGCACACCTCAAGACGCTATGTAGGGCGGCGGAAGCAGACCTAGCAACCTCCATTACAAAGGAAGTTACGTTAACGCAGTCCAATCCGGGTAGCGCCGCTCGTCGCCGACGCCAAGAAGGCTTCGCCGATACCACGACGCCGGGATACCCATAACTACTCCCACGTAGATGGTTAGTGCGATAGACCAAATGGCCGACTCGGATCAAATACCAAGATCTCGTTAAGCGTGTTATTATGAAGCAAACGCGACGCCGATCAGGCCAGCCCACCTCTCTCCTAGGTGGTCTCAACTCGCCTGCCGCTCCGCCACAAAGATCCACACAGAGGCCGTCGGGACAAAGGTCCTTTCAGCCCCAATGCGTGAATCACTCATGGTACTCTTGAGCGAACCGACTTTAGTCACCATCCGTAGTATGTATGTATGTATAATATATACCCGTGATCACCTCCCGAGTGATCACGGCCCAATAGTATAGCAAGGCGATCGACAAGAATGTAGGGCCAATGATGATAAACTAGCATCCTATACTAAGTATTTAGGATTGCGGTAAGGTATCAACAGATGTAGCAACAATGTCGGGCTATGCATCGTAATAGGATTATCGAAAAGCAAGAATATGCTACACTACTCTAATGCAAGCAAGATAGAGGAGAATAGGCGATATCCGTGATCAAGGGGGCTTGCCTGGTTGCTCTCGCAAGAGAGAGGGGTCACAACACCGTAGTCGAACCGGGCAGCAGCGTCGGCCTCGTAGTCTACCGAGAGAAGAGGGGAAGAAACAATGAATACAATGCAAACAGATGCATATCGATGCATGACAAGACAAGTAACAATGCTAGGTGTGCCCAATCGCGGTAGCGGTGATACCGACGAAGGGGAAACATCCGGAAAGTATTCCGGTGTTCCGCGTAACCGGTGAACCGGAGGGGAAAGTTGCGTGTTCGATATGTTAGGATGTGTGGCGGACGAACGGGCTGCGTCCGGATTCGTCTCGCTGCTCGAGCAACTTTCATGTTGAAAATATTTTAACCGAAGTTACGGATTAAAAGATATGATTTTCTAAAGTTTTAATTCATTTTGGAATTTATTTAATTTATTTAATCCAACATTATCCAAAAGCAGTGGTTGCCGACGCCAAGATGACGCCGCCATCAACAGGCGTTGACTAGTCAATCTCGACGTGTGGGTCCATGGGGACCCACTGTCATACAATTATTTTAGATTAATTAGGTTTAACTAATCTAATTATTGTTTAATTAAACTAATTAGTTTAATTAGGTTAATCTAATCATGATTAATTATCTTAATTAATTCCTTAATTAATTAATTAATTTAATTTTTTTTAAAACTCCTTTTTTATAAAACATTCGGGCGCCGGGTCCGCATGTAAAAGTGGCCCAGGCCTTAACGGGTTAGGCGTTCGGGGCGCTTGAGGGTTACTGGCGCCGCTGATGCACCAGCCCGAAAGCGCGCAGATGGTCGTCGGTGCTGGCCGATCGGGCAAGCGCCAGATGGACGAGTGGAGGCGCCCGGCCACGGCGTGGCGAGCATGCGGCGTGCCGCGCCCAGTGCCGCCGCCAAGGAACGGAGGCGGCGCACGGAGGGCGGCAAAGCAGCAAGCAGCGAGGCGGTCACGGTGGGCGTGCACGCAGACGGGCGCGCGGCGAGGCGATGGAGCCGTCCGGCGCGAGAGGGAGACGCGATGCAGCATGGCGTAGGGCGGCGCAGAATGGGCAGCAGAACAGAGTAAGCGGGTGGCGGCGCTTAGCGCGCAGCGGCGGCAGGCGGCGAAAGCGTAGCGGATGAGGCCTGTCGCGACGCCGGCCGAAGGGCGCGGCCTTGGGCGCCCAGCGAGTAGCGAAAGCGGGGAAAAGTCAGGAAGGGGGGAAACTGGGCTGGTGAGCTGGGCTTGAGCTGGAAGGGACGAAAGCTGCACACGAGCGAGCGCGAGAGGAGGGAGGAAGGAGGAGAGGGGACCGTGGCCGTGGCCTCACCGGGGTGGCAGGGTCTAGGGTCGCGTCTGTGGTGGAGGTTGGGAGGACGACGGGACGAGGCGGCGGAGAGGGTGCAGGCGGTGGGGAGGAGGAGGAAGGCCGACGAGGTAGCTCGGCGGCGCCGGCGTGGTGGCGATCCGACGAGGCGCGGGCGGGGGCGACGGGCAGCAGCCTGATCGAGATCCAGAGAGGGGGGTCGGGGAACGAGAGAGGAGCGCGTGGGAGTGGGCTAGGGTTGGTCGTGGGGGGATAAGGAGGCGGGGTGGTGGCGGTTGGGCGGTGGGTTGGCCCAGGAGGGTGTGGCCTGCTTGGCCGAGCCCAGTGGGGGGGTTTGCTTTTTTTTTTGTTAGTTTGTTTTCTGCTTTTTGTAACTTCTTTCATTTATTTATTTTCTGTTTTATTTCACTTTAAATCATTTAGGCATTTTATCAAAATGGGTTTGTTGCACCATAATTAACTTTGCAATATTTGGCAACCCCCGAACATTTTTGTTTTAATTTTTGAAAACTTTTGTTGTTTGCCAAATTTTGAATTTGAATTTGCAATGATTTTGAACTACCACTTGATTAGCAACAGTAACTCAGATGACATGGCATCATTAGAAGAGTTTTACTGTAGCCTAATTATCCGGGCGTTACAGTTCCATGCTTTTCTGTCTTCACCACCACATCGTCCACGTAGATGTGGGCGTTTCTGCCGAGCTGCTTGAGGAGGCACTTTTGCATGCAACGCTGAAAGGTGGCGCCGGCATTCCTCAAGCCGAACGTCATGGTCAAGTAGCAGAAGGCTCCAAACGGCGTGATGAAGGCAGTCTTCAGTCTGTCGGCCAGGTTCAGTTTGATCTGGTGATATCCTGAATATGCATCTAAGAAGCTCAACAGCTCGCATCCGGCTGTGGAGTCTATCACCTGGTCAATTCTCGGCAGAGCAAATGGGTCCTTGGGTAAAGCTTTGTTGAGGATTGTGTAGTCAATACACATCCGCCACTGCTTGTTTTTCTTCAGCACTAGGAGCGGGTTTGCTAACCATTCTGGAAAGAATACTTCCATAATGAAGCCGACTGCTAGGAGCCAGGCTATTTCTTCTCCAACAACTCTTCTCTTCCCTTCTGACAGGCGGTGCAAGGGCTGCCTGACGGGCTTCACATCAGGTCGGACATGTAACTTGTGCTCGGCGAATTTTGTCGGTACACCTGGCATGTCTTTAGGGGACCATGCGAAGATGTCCCAATTCTCACGGAGGAAATTGACGAGCTCGCCTTCCTATTTGCTGTCAAGGTTTGTACCCATGACAGCGTACCTCTCTGGGTGCTCCGGGTCCAAAGGTATCTTCTTTGTTTCTTTAGCCGGCTTAAACGAACCCTCAGCTTCCGACTCCTTGGGGTCGGGCGACATCTCAGGCTGCTTGCCGGCCATCGCCACAACCCGATCAAGAAGCCGCTTCTCGGCTGCGATCACCAGGGACTCGGCTAGCCGACTGCTTTCAGCCGCGCAAGCGGACGACTTTCTGTAGTCGCCGGCTATGGTCAGGATCCCCTTTGAACTCGGCATCTTGAGGTACGCGTAGTGGGGGACCGCCATGAACTTGGCCAAAGCAGGTTGGCCAAGCAACGCATGGTACGGGCTTTCGAGGTCCACTACTTCAAACCAAACTGGCTCTCGACGGAAATGATCTTTGTCTCCAAAGAGGGCGTCTATCGAGGATCTTGCCGACCTGGTGGCGAGGAAAGGCTGTACAATGCCGTGAAACACAATCCGGCTGCTCTGAAAAGCTGTCTTTGCTTGATTCCTAACTTCTCCATGGTATCCTTATGCAGAGGTTGATGCTCTCGCCTCCGTCTATCAGCACTTCATGCGAAGCGCCCGCCTATATCGGTGGCAAGGTGGCACCAAAACCGGGCGTAGAGCCCGGATTCGGCATCACCTCTGGGTGATCAGCTCTGCTCCAACTGATAGGCTTCTCGGACCAATGCATAAACTCTGGAGTATCTGATGCTACCGCATTCACCTCTTCTTCTTCTTGCCACTGTTGGCGCCGATCGTCACCACTATTTGGTGAACACCATATAGGCTCCGTGCTCTTGAGGTACTGCGTCTTGTATCAAGGCCGATGGCTCGATAGATTCTTTGGGGCGGCGGTGGAGGCGGCGGCCCAGCAGGCGGGGGAGGCAGGAGGCCTTCTCCCTTGGCGACCTTGGTGAGCTAGTGGCACTTCTGGGTGGTGTGGTTTGACGGCTTCGCGCCACTGTGGAACTTGCAGGGACCGTCTAGAGTCTGCTCGTAGGAGAAGGCCGGCAACCAGTTGGACTTGACGCCTTTCTGCCGCTTGGTTGGAGGCTGCGCCTCCGGCTGTTGGTCTTCGACCGTCGCAACTTGCCGACTGCTGGAAGCCAGCTAGGGGGCCTTGCGCTTGTGGTCATTCTGTTGTTGTCGCCGAATGGCGTCTCCAGCCGGAGTTCTGGGAGCCTGAGGGGTCACTTTGCCAGTCGCACTAACTTGAATCTCCGCCTTCATGGAGGAGTCGGCTGTGGCGTACTTGTCTGCTATGATCAGCAGCTCGTCGAGGGTCTCCGGCTCGTCGTAGAGGAGCTTGTGCTTGAGGAGGGTGCCTTCTCTGCACCCGGCGGTGAAGTATTCGATGGCCTGCACCTCGTGCACGCCCTCGTAGGAGTTCGGCTTCGGCCAGTAGCGTGAGGTAGTCGCGAGTTGACTTCGTCGGGGCCTTGCGAGCACAAGGAAAGTTGGCGAGGCTTGGGAGGTCGCTTATGCGTGCTCGTGAAGTTGCGGACGACGAAAGCGGTGAAGTCGACCCAGCTGTTGATCTTTGCGGGGCTTGGCTGTTCAACCATGTCCAGGCGTGCCTCGAGCATGAGTGGAACATACTTCACGACAACACGCTTGTTGCCGTTCGCTATGTTGACGGCCGTGGAATAGTCCACCAGCCAGTCTTCCGGCTTTACCGAGCCGGTGTACTTGGGCGTATCTCGGGGGAGCGTGAACCCTTTGGGAAAGGGCTCATCTCGGATGCGGGGTCCAAAATAGGGCGGACCCAACTCGTCTTCTTCTTCCAGCGCCAGGGATCGGTGGAGTCGGTCGATCCGGTGGCGGGCGTCATTCTCTCCGACTCCCTCTTGGCGGCCAAGGCGGTCGCCGAGAGTCGGATGCTCAACGGGTGGCGGGGAGACTCGCCTTTGTCTTCGAGGTGGCGGAGGCAGATAGTCGCCCCGCCATTCCACTGCTCTTGGGCGGCCGTCTTGGTCGCGCTCGATGGTGATGCGAGTCCGACTGTGGCAGACACCCGGATCCTTGTCTTTTCTTCCGCGGACGCCGCCAGTCGGTGTCCGAGACGTCGCGCCTTGATCTCGGCGGGGAGGTAGGTCGTCGTTTGGTCGCTGAGGCGCCTCTGTGCGGCAGCCGGCTTCATTCTGTGTGGCAGTCGCGTCGAGAAGCCGCTGGACTCGCTCCGTCATCAGGCGGCGCTCTTCAAATTCGAAGTTGTCTAGCTCATCCGCTGCCACCAGGGCGGCACGGATGTTCTCCGCAGGCGTGGCGTACACAGGGCGATTGGTCCCGAACAGGTTGGTAATGGCCACGCCGCGCTGCTGGACTGCGCCTAGGCGGCTAGGCCCAGTCGGGGCCGGCGAGCCGCCCACAGCACGATCCATCTCAAGCTGGTAGTCTTCTGACAAGCGTATCATGCTTGCCAGCTTCTTCGCGCCTTCGATGATCTGTAGGCGGCGCGCCTCTAGCGTTTCGGCGTCTGCGTCTTCAGGAATAGGCGCGGTCAGGTCTCGTAGAGCCGCGTCGAGTGGGTCATGAGCTCCCTCACCAGAATGCTCGCCATGACTGATGACGAGCACCTCCGTGACGGCACTTCCGCCGCTCTCCTTGTGAGGGAGCGGCTCGTCGTAGACCACCACGTTGGTGGGGAACGCGTCGAGCGACGCGGTGTCGGAGTCGACCAGCATCGGGTCGGTGCAGCCTACGGACTCCAAGTCCACGGCAGGCTCGCCGGCGACATGGAGCCGGTCGAGGAGGCCCGCGAGGAGGCTCTCGGGGCAGCCCGTGCCTGCATCGGATGCAGGCTCGTTGGAGAGGTGAACTTCACCGACAAGTTCGGCGAGGCAGCTGGCTGTGCAGGCGACCTCAGCATCGTGCAGCGCGTCGATGCAGACTCCGTCTGGCGTGCCTGGCTGGCTGCGCTTGCCAGGGAGGAAAAGGGTTCCCGTCCAAAACATGTCTCCGGACGACAGTGCACCTAGCCCCACGGTGGGCGCCCAATGTCGGGGGTCGGGTGCGACATATGCCAAGGGATGGCTTATCATGGTGGGGGTGAGTAGAACGTCGCCGGTGCCTGGAAACGGGATGAGGCGAAGACATGCACGCCGGCGGATCTTACCCAGCTTCAGGGCTCTCCGAGGAGATAACACCCCTACTGCTGCTCTGCGGGGTCTCCGCATGATCACTAAGGCAAAGTGAGTACAAGGTTGCTCCTTGAGCTGTATTCTAGAGGTAGGAGAAGGCAAGGCTAGCTCCCTCCTTCCTATCGGTCTGGTCTAGTGCAAAATGGATTCAACCCTTTGCATGGGTGCTATCGGTGTCAAAACCGGTGGATCTCGGGTAGGGGGTCCCGAACTATGCGTCTAGGCGGATGGTAACAGGAGACGAGGGACACAATGTTTTTACCCAGGTTCGGGCCCTCTCGATGGAGGTAAAACCCTACGTCCTGCTTGATTAATATTGATGATGTGGGTAGTACAAGAGTAGATCTACCACGAGATCAAGGAGGCTAAACCCTAGAAGCTAGCCTATGGTATGATTGTTGTGATGTAATGTTCGTCCTACGGACTAAGGCCCTCCGGTTTATATAGACACCGAGAGGCTAGGGTTACAAGTCGGTTACAATGGTAGGAGATCTACATATCCGTATTGCCAAGCTTGCCTTCCACGCTAAGGAAAGTACCTTCGGGACACGAGCCGAGTCTTCAATCTTCTATCTTCGTAGTCTTGGAGTCCGCGGATATTGATAGTCCGCTATCCGGACACCCCTAGTCCAGACTCCTCGGTAGCCTTAACACGGCTTCAATGACGATAAGTCCAGCGTGCTTGTAGTCTTCGGCGTTGCAAGGCGGGTTCTCCTTTCAAATTCCATGTACCAGCCGAATAGTGCTCGGCTTCATCTTGAGTACTGTGTCCTCGGCTTCCACGCCAAATAATGGCCCTCTTCCACGCGTCGCACGAATGCGAAAAGCCAGGGTGTCTTTTACATTTCACCCCCTAATTGTGCGGGTCGTCTGCCTATAAAAGGGGCAGGGATCCAGATCCAAACCGCACCGTCTTCCTCCCGTGTATACTCCATCGAAGCGCCTCTGACCTTGAAATCCATTCCACCATGGATCATCAATGCGGCTCTTCCTCACGCGCTCCTAGCCCATCGCCAGGGGATTGGAGGAGGTGCTCTATTTCGCACAATGAGCTAGTGAAGCTCCAAACGGAGGGATTTCTTCCTCCGGCCTTCATGGTTCCGATCCGAGCCGGACTGGTTACTTATCAAGGTGGGAGGCAGGCGGAGGACACCCCAAGCCCCAACAAGGGGGAGCGAGTGTGCTTTGTCCCCTATCTAATAAGGGGGCTCGGATTTCCAATACATCCATTCCTCCGCGGGCTCAAGTTCTATGGACTCGGCTCCACCACCTTCGCCCGCCTCTGTCTTGCATATCGGGCTACGTAGCTCTTTGTGAGCTATTCACGGGCATCGAGCCCCATTTTGCATTGTGGAAGAGGTTGTTACGCCTCGTGCCCCTTTCTCACCGGGGTCCATATATCAAGTGGCGGCGCCAAAATATGCGCGATCGCGGGACCGGATACCTATCCGGCACCCCCAAGAGGGCGTCCGAAGACTGGCCCTCGGAGTGGTTTTATATAGTAGATGCTCCGTTGCCCGACCTAGTCCGGATTGGCCTCCCGGAGTTTGATGCTGCTCCCTTGAAGAAACGCCTCAGCTGGCGCCCGAGGAGCCCCCGTTTGGAGGAAGACAAGAGCGTCCATTACTTGATGGGCGGATAAGATTAATGGCTCATTCGGCTTGACCATGATTGGAGTCATGGCGGCGTGCATCAGCGGGGTGCAGCCGCTGCAATCTGAAGGCCACCCCATGTGGGATTTCAATGGGAGGACGATGCCACCAAGACGGCCGTAAGGGGCGGAATCGACCGAGGATCTGGTGAAGATCTGTCCGGTCTGTACAAGGGGAGAAGGAAGACTTCTTCTTGAACCCTCTGGAGGGTTCTCCATGATCTACCCTAGAGGATGGGTAAGCGAACACCTCGAAGGGTTCTACCCGTGTTTTCGAAGTTTAAGCTTCTTACATTACGTCTTCAGTGCAGAGTCTACGCCGGACTGTGGAGGGCATGGTGAGCCCCACTCCACAACCCGAGGATCCGGAAGGATCACTGGGTCCGGCCTCTGAGGAGGATCCGGACATCGAGGTGGATCTGATCAACGGGGTGTATCACCAGCTCAGCATAGACAACGCTTTGGTCGCTATTACGGCGGACTACCCCGGACTGAATTTGGCTTCACAGGTGACCGCGATCGAAGTCCGGACACCCGTATTTCTTCCCTGTGCCTTTCTAACCCTCGCGAACGATGGTATTTCGCAGGAAATGCCTTTACGGCAGGAAGCCGAGCCCACGGCGGCTGACCAACAGAGGCCAGTCCGGTCCGAGAGGCGAAAAGGCGCGGTCGCGACGGAAACGTCGCCGCAAAGGTATAGCTTGTATCCAAATTTTTAGAGCAACGTTCCGAGGAAACGCCTGAGTGCTCATGATCTCTACAGGAGAAAAAGCGCTCGTCGGACTACGAGCGTAGGAATTGCTGATCCAATCCACAGGCGAGGCTCCAGCGCCGGACCGAGGGGGAGGCAAGCGCAAGACGCGAACGGATCCTGCTCCAACGGAGGATACCGGCTGACCGTCCGCCACCAAGTCGGAGGTGGAGAGCGCTATGAATCATAGACGCCACGGACAGTTTTTCAGAAGCGTGCTTTTCCCGAGGCATTGAATGCCTTTAACGCAGGGGACGCGCATCTCCGTGCTGCTCAAAATGGTTTTACGAGCCGCGAGCAAATATGTTAGAGACATATGGGTAAGGAAATTTTAATGGTTGTATACACCAAGAGCCCCGAGACTTAAATTAGTTATGCTAACTGATTTAAGGATCATTTGAAATTTCAGGCCCTTAACGAGAAGAATGCCCAGCTGTCTCGGGAGCTGCAAGATTGCAAGGCCCAACTTGAGGCCGCACTTGCTGCCGCAGGAGGAGACGGGAACACCCCTCCTGGTAACACATTTTTATTAATAAATATAAACGCTGTGCGGCGTGCGCATGAGTCTAATAATGACATTGCAGGTACCGCCGGACAAGATCCGACGAGCAAACCTGCTGCGCCCGACTAAAGGTCGACGAAAGTGTCTTGAATAGGGTTCAGCAGAAAGGAACAAGCTCCAGGATGCCAACGCCAAGCTCGGAGAAGAGCTGAAAGGCGCACAGGCCGAGCTGTCCGGCTCCGTTAAGGAGAATCAACGACTTCGTCGCGGCATATATAGTAAGTGCTTGAGCGAACTCTTTTGAAAAGAAGAGTTCGGCGAGGAAGTAATTTGACATGATATGTCTTGTAGGTATACTCACGGGCCGTCCTGCAGAGGAGATGCCCGTATCCATGGGTGATCAACTTCCCGAACTATTGCAGCTACTCGAACGAGTTCGGCAGGCAATGAGTGGCGCCGTACAGGCTTTATGGCCATCCCTCACCCTGCCCGAGGGCCTCGGGGAGCTTGCAGAGAAGCTGCAGGGAGTACGGCAGCGCTTCCGTTTATGGAAGGTTTCGGCTTGCCGTCAAGGGGCCAGGGAGGCTTGGGCCATGGTGAAGACGCGGTACAAGAAGGCGGATCCCAACCATATGGCCGAAGTTGGACCGGTGGGGCCCGATGGGAAGGAGATCCCTGTGAGTTTAGTGTACAGCCAGGTAGAACTGGCTGCTAAGTTTTCCCAACGGGACTGTAAACTAGACAGCCTGTTAGACGGGATTGAGGAGGAATACAATCAATAATCTTGACAATGTATGTTATCCTTAAAAATGACATGTGAAATGCCTTCTAGCCGGATTGTAGATCGTTTGTCTTTGCCGACCTTTTCGCTTCGACCTCGGGACCCTAGAGTCCGGAGTGTGTCCGAATACCTTTTTGGTTAAGAAATAACCGTGGTATGCATGGAGACCAGGCGTAGGGGTCATTAGTGCTTTATCAGACAAGTGCCCAACTAGTTATGTTATATTACATGGTTAGTAAGAAACATCTTCCAGGGAGAATAGTTCCGTTAAGGGTTCCTTTCGCTGGGGGGGGGCATGCCCTAAAATGCATTGCCGGACTGCAAAGAAAGCAGTAAAACATCTAGGGGCAGATGGAAAAAATAGTAAAAAATCATCTTTTAAATCACCGACCGAATATTCCCTTAAGAACGCTAGCTTTCGGCTTCACCCAGTCTGAGGTACACATCCGGTGACCAGCGAGAATAATCGCAGAGGTGCTCCTTTACCTCCTAGCCGAACAATCGGGAACGTGGGGGTAAGCACAGAGCGAGCAACCCAGCTTGGCCAAAACTTAAGTCATATCGATGCATATAATGGCGAGTAAAAGGTACATGTGGAAGCTTGACACATGTGTTGGGTATAAAACCCGTATAGTTGAGCTTCTATAAAAGAAGCCCCCAGGAATACCGAGTGCGGATGGCACATCGTGCGTATGCAAAGAATGCGAAAATAGGCCGCGAAGGGCTTTTTAAGTTAAAAGGATAAAAAGAGAAACAGAAGACAGCCGAAATATAAAAAGTTGGGCGGGGGAAGGGGACGAACTCTTAGTCCGGCGCTAGGCATAGAATCGCCGGAGTCGGGCTGCGTTCCATGGGTTTGGCTCGAGTCGGTTGTCCGACGCATTTCATAAACGGTATGCTCCGCCGGTCAGTACTTGATCGATAATGAAGGGGCCTTCCCATCTGGGCTTGAGCTTGTCCTTTTTCTTGTCCGGCAGGCGTAGAACTAGTTCGCCAACGTTGTAAGTCTTGGCCCGTACTTCTCTGCTTTGATATCTTCGGGCCTGCTGTTGATAGAATGCGGAACGAGCCTTCGCGACGTCACGTTCTTCCTCCAATGTGTCCAAGCTATCCTGCCGATCCAGCTCGGCTTCTCTTTCCTCATACATGCGCACTCGAGGTGAGTCATGAATAATGTCGCAGGCAAGACTGGCTCTGCGCCGTATACCATAAAAAATGGTGTGAATCCGGTAGTACGGTTAGGCGTTGTCCGCAACCCCCAGAGTACGGAGTCGAGCTCCTCGACCCATTGGGTGTCCGATTTAGTGAGTGACCTCACTAGTATGGGTTTAATGCCGCTCATTATTAGACCGTTTGCTCTTTCCACTTGACCGTTGGTTTGAGGGTGATAGACTGATGCATAGTCGAGCTTAATGCCCATATTTTTGCACCATGACTTGACCTCATCGGCCGTGAAGTTCGTGCCGTTGTCGGTGATGATGCTATGGGGGACTCCGTAACGGTGTACCACCTCTGATATAAAGTCTATCACTGGTCCGGACTCTGCCGTTTTGACCGGTTTGGCCTCTATCCATTTGGTGAATTTATCCACCATGACCAATAGGTACTTTTTCTTGTGGGTTCCCCCTTTAAGGGTCCAACCATGTCAAGCCCCTGCACATGACGGCCGGTAATGGATATCGTTTTGAGGCGGTGGGTGGCATATGGCTCGATTAGCAAAGAGTCGACAACCAACGCATCGCTGGACCAAGTCTGTCGTCTGCCCGAGCCGTCGGCCAATAAAATCTGCACGGAATGCCTTTCCTACCAGGCCGGGCTGCTGCGTGGTGTCCGCCCTAGTCCGGCGTGGATTTCAGCCGGGAGGTTTCGCCTTCTTCTTGAAGATACACCTTTGAAGGACTCCGGTGGTACTTTTCTTATAAAGTTCTCCCTCATGGACCTTGTAGGCCTTCGATCGCCGAACTATGCAGCGGGCCTCATTTTGGTCTTCGGGAAGTTCCTGCCTAAGTAAGTAGGCTAGGAAAGGTTACATCCTTGTGGCGATTCTGCCATTATGTCATGGGCGAAGGTGTTATGTCATGTGCCGAATCACCGATTGGTGCGGTTTTCTCCGGTTTGTCGCTGCCGGGATCCTCTTCCCATAGTACGGATGGCTTGAAAAGCCGTTCCAGGAAGATATTTGGAGGGACAGCATCACGTTTCGCACCGATGCGTGCCAGGACGTCGGCCGCTTGGTTGTTATCTCGGGCTATGTGATGGAATTCGAGTCCTTCAAACCGAGCTGACATTTTCAGGACAACATTGCGATATGCTGCCATTTTTGGATCCTTGGCGTCAAAGTCTCCATTTATTTGGGATATTGCGAGGTTTGAATCCCGGCACACCTCTAGGCGTTGAATGCCCATGGAGACAGCCATCCGGAGACCATGTAATAGGGCCTCGTATTCGGCTGCATTGTTGGAGTCCGTGTACATTATTTGAAGTACATCTTGGATCAGATCCCGGTGGGGGCGTCATTCTGACGCCTTGACCCCCATCCGGCCAACATTTTGGAACCGTCGAAGTGCATAGTCCAATTGGAGTATGCACCGTACTCTTTAGGGAGTTCGGCTTCAGTCCATTCGGCGACGAAGTCAGCCAAAACTTGTGACTTTATGGCTCGTTGAGGTTTGTAAGTTATGTCAAATGGCAAGAGCTCAATTGCCCATTTTGCAATCCTGCCCGTTGCGTCGCGGTTATTTATAATGTCATTTAGTGGTACTTCTGAGGCCACTGTTATCGAACACTCTTGAAAGTAGTGCCGAAGCTTCCGAGACGCCATGAACACCGCATATGCTATCTTCTGATAGTGCGGGTAACGGGATTTGCAGGGGGTTAACATAGTGGATACATAATACACTGGTTTTTGAAGAGGGAATTTATGCCCTTCTGTCGCTCGTTCGACGACGAGGACAGCGCTTACAACTTGATGTGTTGCTGCGATATATAACAACATTGGTTCGCCCAGAGTGGGCGCAGCCAGGACCGGATTTGTTGCCAATATGGCCTTTATTTCTTCGAGTCCGGCGGTGGCGGCATCAAATCCACTCGAAGTGTTCGGTGCGCCTTAGGAGGCGATAAAGGGGCAACGCCTTCTCTCCTAAACGGGAGATAAAACAGCTTAAAGCTGCCACGCATCCTGTTAATTTTTGTATTTGCTTGAGGTCCTTTGGAATATCCAACTAAGACAGAGCCCGGATTTTGGCTGGATTTGCTTCAATTCCTCTACGGATCTGATGAAGCCCAAGACTTTCCGGCTGGTACATCAAAACACATTTTTCCGGATTCACTTGATGTCATATGCTCTAAGGTTGTCGAATGTGAGCCTCAAATCGTCTACTAAAGTTTCGGCGTGTTTTGTTTTGACGACTCGTCGTCTCACGTATGCCTCGATTGCTTTGCCGATCTGGGTGGCGGACATGTTTGAATCATGCGCTGATATGTTGCACCGGCGTTTTTAAGTCCGAAGGGCATCGTGTTGAAGCAGAATGGTCCGTATGGAGTGATGAATGCCGTTGCGGCTTGATCTGCTTCCGCCATCTTGATTTGATGATAGCCAGAGTATGCATCCAGGAAGCACAACGAATCGTGTCCTGCTGTGGCATCGATAATTTGATCAAGCCTTATTGAGGTCTTTGAAGTCGACACAGAGGCGCCAGGATTTATCCTTCTTTGGTACCATCACCAAATTTGCTAGCCAGTCCGGATGTTTGATATCTCTAATGAATCCGGCTTCCAATAACAGCTAGCTCTTCTCCCATTGCCTATCTTTTGGGCTCGGAAAATCGTCGAAGAGCTTTGTTTGGTAGCTTAAATTCTTTTAGGATGTTTAGGCTGTGTTCTGCCGACCTGCGAGGGATTCCGGGCATGTCCAAAGGATGCCAGGCGAAGATGTCCCAATTTTCCCGAAGGAATTCACGCAGTGCGGCGTCAACTTCGGGGTCCAACTGTGCCCCGATGGAAGCCATTTTTGTTGGGTCCGTTGGGTGGACCTGAAATTTTATTATCTCGTCTGCTGGTTTGAAGGAGGTGGACTTGGGTCTTTTATCAAGTATCACATCGTCCCTGTTTACCGTAGAGCACAACGCGGTGAGTTCCTCTGCCGCTAAGGCTTCGGATAGTGCCTCGAGGGCTAGTGCGGCTGTCTTGTTTTCGGCGCGGAGTGCTATGTTCGGATCACTAACGAGAGTGATTATTCCGCTGGGCCCAGGCATTTTGAGCTTCATGTACCCGTAATGAGGTATTGCTTGAAAGATTGTGAATGCCTCTCGTCCTAATATGGCGTGATAGCCGCTGCTGAACGGGGCCACCTGGAACGTGACTTCTTCGGATCTGTAATTGTCCAGAGAGCCGAACACCACATCAAGTGTGATTTTTCCTGTGCAGCGCGCTTCCCGGCTAGGGATTATTCCTCTGAAGGTTGTGCTGCTTCGCCAATCTGGCTCCAATCGATTTCCATTTTCCGCAGAGTTTCCTCGTAAATGAGGTTTAGTCTGCTGCCGCCATCTATGAGGACTTTTGTCGACCGAAAGCCGTCCACTATGGGACTAAGTACCAGCCGCGGTGGGGCTCGTAGTTCGAGATGTGGGCTCGTCATTTGGCGTTGAAGGTAATAGCCGTGGTCACTCCATGGATTTTTGTTGCTACTTGGTAGACTTGGCGAGTTAGCGGATTGTTCGCTTTCTCATATTATTTGATGCGAAAGTCTCAAGATCGCCAATACCGTCTTTGGTATTGTTGGAGTGGTTTCGAGCTAGAAGCTCTTCACCACTTTTGGCCACCTGCCGTAATATCCAACATGCTCGAAGGCTATGTGTTGGGACAGCTCCCTCTGCACTATGAAGTTTACAGGGTCCGTTGAGCCATCCCTCCAGTACGGTTTCGTTTCCCTTGTTGGGTTTTTGTTTTTTCGTTTTTGCATCTGGGGCCTTATTGTAAGGCGCCCTTTTACCGCGGACTGGGTTTGGGGCCGGATTATCCCAAAATTGATTTTCAGTTTTCCGGAAACTCTCCATCGCACAATACTTCCGTACTATGGACGCCAGATCGATGAAGCGCGTAATCTTGCGACGATCAATGGCGTTCAAAATTCCCTTGTCCATGCAGTTATTGCGTAAGATTGAGATTGCGTTTTCCTCTTGGCGTCCTTTATCCTATCCATAACCGGGAGGAATCGCCCAATAATGATGTACTGTTTCTGAAGGCTCTTGCCGAATTAGAGATAGGTCGCATATGTCTGGGCGGGTGGGTGGAATAAAATCCAGATCCCTGCCCATCTTTGGGCTCAAAGGCCGAGGAGCTTCCGAATTCGGGAGCTTGATTTGCTGGAGACAGTCCAGCGAGTCCGAAGCGACGCATGATTTTAGGATCAATGCTCGATCAAAGTCCGTCCCTCCGCGGGAATCCGGCATGGAGGGTTCGGGAATCCGGACAAGGATTGTTTTCAATACTGGCAAAGAATTGCCGAGTTGTTCCTCTACCACTTCGACGTGGTGGGTAGCCTGGGGAGAGTTAATCTCTCTTAGATCGGTTTTAAGCCCGATCTGATTGTAGTCCGTAGCGACTCCTAGGGCGGCGATGCGATCCAAGAGCTCGTTAACAGACGAAAGCTCGATTGGATCTAACTGTTCGGCAGCTTTAGGGCTGACGCGAAGGTTGCTTCCGACGATTTGAGAAGTCATTGCCGAAGCAGTGGCCGGATAAGCAGTCATGAGAAAACCACCAAGCCAGATAGTTTGGCCGGCGGCCAAGGCCCCTCCGGTGAAAACGCCGTCTTTGAAGACGGGTGGAGGCATCCGCTCTGTCGGCGACGACACAGAGGAACTCTCAATGAAAGCACCAATGTCGGTGTCAAAACCGGCGGATCTCGGGTAGGGGGTCCCGAACTATGCGTCTAGGCGGATGGTAACAGGAGACGAGGACACAATGTTTTTACCTGAGTTCGGCCCTCTCGATGGAGGTAAAACCCTACGCCCCGCTTTATTAATATTGATGATGTGGGTAGTACAAGAGTAGATCTACCACGAGATCAAGGAGGCTAAACCTAGAAGCTAGCCTATGGTATGATTGTTGTGATGTAATGTTCGTCCCCACGGACTAAGGCCCTCCGGTTTATATAGACACCGGAGAGGCTAGGGTTACACAGAGTCGGTTACAATGGTAGGAGATCTACATATCCGTATTGCCAAGCTTGCCTTCCACGCAAAGGAAAGTACCTTCCGGACACGCAGCCGAGTCTTCAATCTTCTATCTTCGTAGTCTTGGAGTCCGCGGATATTGATAGTCCGCTATCCGGACACCCCTAGTCCAGACTCCTCGGGTGCCCTGGGGTTTTATATAGGCCTACCCCTGTGGGTACAACGGTAAATCCGGTGGGCGCTGGTCCCGATCGTCTGTCTCTCGTGCCGCCGTCTTCTCACGCCGATCCGCTGGGGCCCGCTGATTGGTGGGCCCGCCGACTTTCTGAGACGGGCCGACGGCCCTTGTCCGCTTGTGCGGGTCTTGGCTGGCTGCGGATTATTGTAGCCGTGCTTCGATGATCTTCGGCTTGTCAGGTCATGGTCATGGCAGCAGTCTGCGCCGCTGGCGGCGATCACTGTTGCCATTCCCCATCCTGTCTGGTTAATGGCCTGCGGGGCCCGTGGGAGGGGCTAGCCGACTCCCGGGGGCAAACTCCCAACGGGTCCATCTTGTGGCTCTCTCGCCGTCTTCTGTACTCCCTCTGACGAGCGGGACCCGCCGTCTCTGGGTCGTACAGACAAGCCGTCGTGGGCACAGGGTTCCACCCACGGGGGCTGATGTCAGGGCCGGCATGGCAACAGTGCGGCGCCGGAAGGAGATCTCCGTCCGTATGGCGTACTGTGGCCATGCCTGTCCTTGATAAACGGGGCGGGGACAGGCCACGCGGTGGCCGTTTCCTCGTTCCATCCATTATTGCGAAGGCAAGAGGTGGTTGGGGTCGCGGGCCGACTCCCCATAGTCGTCTTCTCCGGAAGTCGGCGGTTGGGAGTCGGCTCATCTTGAAGTTGTCTCTGGGACTCGGCCTTGAAGGGCAGTCGGCAGCGCTTCCGCCGACTCTCGGAAAGCGGCTCATCGTTTTGGGGATCGAGGGGCGCAGTCTGCCCCGATGTCTTGAAAGGTTCAGGGGCTCGAGTTAGCCTACCCGTGACCCATTACTCCGACATTTATGGAAATTACATTAGGAGATGCTACAAAACTTCTTGATAATATTATGGCTAATTATTCTCAATGGCACACCAAAAGATCTTCTAGTAAAAAAGTGCATGCTATAGAAGAAATCAATGTTTTGAGTGGAAAGATGGATGAACTTATGAAGTTGTCTGCTACTAAAAATACTCCTCTTGATCCCAATTGTATGCCTTTGTCTACTTTGATTGAGAATAATAATGAATCTATGGATGTGAATTTTTTTGGTAGGATAGTTTTGGAAACAATGCTTATAAAGGAAACTTTAATTCTAGACCGTTCCCTAGTAATTCCTCTAATAATTATGGAAATTCCTACAATAATTCTTATGCTAATTTCAATAAGATGCCCTCTGATTTTGAGAATAGTGTGAAAGAATTTATGATTTCTCAGAAGAATTTTAATGCTTTGCTTGAAGAAAATTTTCTCAAAGTTGATGATTTGGCTAGGAACGTTGATAGACTTTCGCTTGATGTTGATTCTCTCAAACTTAGATCTACTCCTCCTAAGCATGATATCAATGAGTCTCTCAAAGCAATGAGAATTTCCATTGATGAGTGCAAGGAAAGAACCGCTAGATTGCGTGCTAAGAAAGATTGCTTTGTAAAGGCGTGTTCTTCTAGTTTCAATGAAAATAACGATGAAGATCTTAAAGTTATTGATGTGTCTCCTATTAGATCTTTGTTTTGCAATATGAATCTTGATAATAATGGGACTCGAGATGAGTCAACTTTAGTTAGAAGGCGTCCCAAGAATTCAGAGTTTTTAGATCTTGATGCTAAATTTGGTAAAAGTGGGATTGGAGAGGTCATGACTTTAAATAGTATTGAACCCACTATCTCGGATTTCAAGGAATTTGATTATGATAATTGTTCTTTAGAAGTTTTTATTTCCTTGTTGCAACCCGTTGTTAATTCTCCTCATGCTTATAGTCAAAAGAAAGCTTTTATCAAACATATCGTTGATGCCTTGATGCAATCTTATGATGAAAAACTTAATTTGGAAGTTTCTATACCTAGAAAACTTAATGATGAGTGGGAACCTACTATAAAGATTAGAATTAAAGATCATGAGTGTTTTTCTTTGTGTGATTTGGGTGCTAGTGTTTCCACAATTCCGAAAACTTTATGTGATATCTAGGTTTCGATGATCTTGATGATTGCTCTTTAAATTTGCACCTTGCGGATTCCACCATTAAAAAGCCAATGTGAAGGATCAATGATGTTCTCATTGTTGCAAATAGAAATTTGGTGGCTGTAGATTTTATCGTTCTTGATACAGACTGCAATCTTTCTTGCCCTATTATTCTTGGTAGACCTTTCCTTAGAACGATTGTCGCGATTATTGATGTGAAGGAAGGGAATATTAGATTCCAATTTCCATTGAGGGAAGGCATGGAGCACTTTCCAAGAAAGAAAGCCAAATTACCTTATGAATCTATCATGCGAGCTACTTATGAATTGAGTGCCAAAGATGGCACTACTTAGATCTATCTTCGCTTTTATGCCTAGCTAGGGGCGTTAAACGATAGCGCTAGTTGGGAGGCAACCCAATTTTATTTGTGTTTTTTGTTTTTGTTCCTGTTTAGTAATAAATTTTGCATCTACCTTCTGTTTAGCTGTGTTTTTATCTTTTAATTAGTGTTTGTGCCAAGTAGAACCTATAGGATAACCTATGATGATAGTTGATTTGATTCTGCTGAAAAACAGAAACTTTGCGCGCACGAATTTAGTTTTGTTAAACCACAGAAACGTGCTTTTGCATTGATGATTTTTGCTTCTGATCAATAGACAAATTTTCCAGGACTTCCTATTTTGGTAGGAGTTTTAGAGTTCCAGAAGTTTGCGTTAGTTACAGATTGCTACAGACTGTTCTGTTTTTGACAGATTCTGTTTTTCTGGTGTTGTTTGCTTATTTTGATGCATTTGTGGCTAGTAAAATAATTTATAAACCATAGAGAACTTGGAATACAGTAGGTTTAACACCAAAATAAATAAAGAATGAGTTCATTACAGTACCTTATGTGGTGGTTTTGTTTTCTTTCACTAACGGAGCTTATAAGATTTCATGTTGAGTTTTGTGTTGTGAAGTTTTCAAGTTTTGGGTAAAGCTTTGATGGACTATGAAATAAGGAGTGGCAAAAGCCTAAGCTTGGGTATGCCCATGGCACCCCAAGATATTAAAGAATAGCCAAAAGCCTAAGCTTGGGATGCCCCGGGAAGGCATCCCCTCTTTCGTCTTCATTCATTGGTAACTTTACTTGGAGCTATATTTTTATTCGCCACATGATATGTGTTTTGCTTGGAGCGTCATGTATTATATTAGTTTTTGATTTTTACTTTACCACAATCATCCTTGCTGTACACACCTTTTGGGAGAAGCCCACTTGATTATAATTTTCTAGAATACTCTATGTGCTTCACTTACATCTTTTGAGCTTGATAGTTTTTGCTCTAGTGCTTCACTTATATCTTTTAGAGCACGGCGGTGGTTTAACTTTTAAGAAATTGCTAGTCTCTCATGCTTCACTTATATTATTTTCAGAGTTTTTTAGAACTGCATGGTATTTGCTATGGTTATAAAATTGGTCCTAGAATGGTAGGCATCCAAGTTGGGTATAATAAAAACTATCATAGGAAGTGAATTGGATGCTATGATCAATTTGATGCTTGATAATTGTTTTGAGATATAGAGGTAGTAATGTTAGAGTCATGCTAGTGGGTAATTATGAAATTGAGAAATACTTGTGTTGAAGTTGGCAAGTCCCGTAGCATGCACGTATGGTAAAAGTTGTGTGACAAATTTGTTGCATGAGGTGCTCTTTTAATTGCCTTCCTTATGAGTGGAGGTCGGGATCGCGCGATGGTTAACTCCTACCAACCCTTCCCCTAGGAGCATGCGTAGTAGTACTTCGCTTCGAGGGCAAGTAGACTTTTGCAATAAGTATATGAGTTCTTTATGACTAATGTGAGTCCATGGATATACGCACACTCATTCTTCCACTTTGCTAGCCTCTATTATACCGCGCAACTTTCGCCGGTATCATGCACCCATTATTTACCTTTCTCAAAACAGCCACCATCCCTTCCTATTATGGCATTTCCATAGCCATTCTGAGATATATTGCCATGCAACTTTCCACTGTTCCGTTTATTATGACACACTTCATCATTGTCATATTGCTCTTTGCATGATCATGTAGTTGACATCGTATTTGTGGGGCCACCTTCATAATTTTCATACATGTCGCTCTTGATTCATTGCATATCCCGGTACACCGCTGGAGGCATTCATATAGAGTCATATCTTGTTCTAGTTTTGAGTTGTAATTCTTGAGTTGTAAATCAATAAAAGTGTGATGATCTTCATTATTAGAGCATTGTCTCAGTGAGGAAAGGATGATGAACACTATGATTCCCCCACAAGTCGGGATGAGACTTCGGACTTAAAAAAAAGGCCAAAAAAGAAAAAAAGAAAGGCCAAAGAAGAAAAAAAGGAAAAAGAAAAAAAAGAAAAATAAAAAAAGAAGAAAAAAATAAAAAAAAATAAAAAAATGAGAGAAAAAGAGAGAAGGGATAATGCTACTATCTCTTTTTCCACACTCGTGCTTCAAAGTAGCACCATGATCTTCATGATAGAGAGTCTCCTATGTTGTCACTTTCATATACTAAGTGGGAATTTTTCATTATAGAACTTGGCTTGTATATTCCAATGATGGGCTTCCTCAAAATGCCCTAGGTCTTCGTGAGCAAGCAAGTTGGATGCACACCCACTTAGTTTCTTTTGTTGAGCTTTCATATATTTATAGCTCTAGTGTATCCGTTGCATGGCAATCCCTACTCACTCACATTGATATCTATTGATGGGCATCTCCATAGCCCGTTAATACGCCTAGTTGATGTCAGACTATCTTCTCCCTTTTTGTCCTCACAACCACCGCCATATACCACCATAGTGCTATGTCCATGGCTTGCGCTCATGTATTGCGTAAGAGTTGAAAAAGCTGAAGCGCATTAAAAAGTATGAACCAATTTCTTGGCTGAAACCGGGGTTGTGCATAATGGGAGTATATTGTGTAATGAAAATGAAGCATGGCCTAACTATATGATTTTGTAGGGATAAGCTTTCTGTGGCTATGCTATTTTGATAGGACATGATTATTTGTTAGTATGCTTCGAAGCATTATTATTTTTATGTTTTATAAGCTTTTATCTTGAATCATTTGGATCTGAACATTCATGCCACAAAAAATAAAATTACATTGAGAATTATGCTAGGTAGCATTCCACATCAAAAATTCTGTTTTTATCATTTACCTACTCGAGGACGAGTAGGAATTAAGCTTGGGAATGCTTGATACGTCTCCAACGTATCTATAATTTTTGATTGTTCCATGCTATTATATTACCCCTTTTGGATGTTTATGGCCTTTATTTTACACATTTATATCATTTTTGGGACTAACCTACTAACCGGAGGCCCAGCCCGTATTGCTGTTTTTTGCCTATTTCAGTATTTCGAAAAAAGGAATATCAAATGGAGTCCAAACGGAATGAAACCTTCGGGAGCGTGATTTTTGGAACGAACGTGATCCGGAGAACTTGGAGTGCAAGTCAACAAGCAAACGAGGCGGCCAGGAGATAGGAGGGCGCGCCCACCCCTCCTGGGCGCGCCCTGTCTCCTCGGCCCCTCGAGCGGCCACCGACGTACTTCTTCCTCTTATATATACCCACGTACCCCGAAAACATCCAGGGAGCCAACGAAAACAATTTCCACCGCCGTAACCTTCTGTATCCACGAGATCCCATCTTGGAGCCTTCGCCGGCGCTCCGCCGGAGGGGGAATCGACCACGGAGGGCTTCTACATCAACACCATAGCCCCTCCGATGAGTTGTGAGTAGTTTACCACAGACCTTCGGGTCCATAGTTGTTAGCTAGATGGCTTCTTCTCTCTTTTTGGATCTCAATACAATGTTCTCCCCCTCTCTTGTGGAGATCTATTCGATGTAAACTCTTTTTGCGGTGTGTTTGTCGAGATCCGATGAATTGTGGGTTTATGATCAAGTTTATGTATGAGAAATATTTGAATCTCCTCCGAATTTTGTATGTATGATTGAATTATCTTTGCAAGTCTCTTCGAATTATCAGTTTGGTTTGGCCTACTAGATTGATCTTTCTTGCCATGGGAGAAGTGCTTAGCTTTGGGTTCAATCTTGCGGTGTCCTTACCAAAGGATGTAAAGGGTTGCAAGGCACGTATTGTATTGTTGCCATCGAGGATAAAAAGATGGGGTTTATATCATATTGCTTGAGTTTATCCCTCTACATCATGTCATCTTTCTTAATGCGTTACTCTGTTCTTATGAACTTAATACTCTAGATGCATGCTGGATAGTGGTCAATGTGTGGAGTAATAGTAGTAGATGCAGGCGGGAGTCGGTCTACTTGTCACGGACGTGATGCCTATATACATGATCATGCCTAGATCTCATAATTATTCGCTTTTCTATCAATTGCTCGACAGTAATTTGTTCACCCACCGTAATACTTATGCTATCTTGAGAGAAGCCTCTAGTGAAACCTATGGCCCCCGGGTCTATCTTTTATCATATAAGCTTTCAATCTACTTTTATTTGCATCTTTGCTTTTTGCATCTATATTATAAAATACCAAAATATATTTATTTTATCATACTATCTCTATCAGATCTCACTTTCACAAGTGGCCGTGAAGGGATTGACAACCCTTTTATTGTGTTGGTTGCGAGTTCTTTGTTTTTTGTGTAGGTGCGTGGGACTTTTGAGGAGCCTCCTACTGGATTGATACCTTGGTTCTCAAAAACGGAGGGAAATACTTACGCTAATATTGCTGCATCACCCTTTCCTCTTCAAGGAAAACCAACGCAAGCTCAAGATGTAGCAGAGGTCAGGGGAGAAATTCAGGCGATGTAGAAGGTGATGTCGGAGAGGCCCGCGCACCCGGATGCGATCTGTCTGTCGCTGGGGAAGTGTTGGTGCCCCTTGAAGGGAGTAGATTGCAAAGAGCTGGGTGAGAACATTTTCTTATTCACTTTCAAACAAGAGTTAGGGAAACGCAAGGCAATAGAGGATGTACCGTGGATGTTTGACAATGACCTGGTGGTGATGGTGGATTTTGTGCCGAGTAAGCGGATCAAGCAGTATGTTTTTTAGGAGGTTCCTATTTGGTTCAGTGTTTTTGGGCTGCCGCCGGGGAAGATGGAAGAGGAGATGGCGGAGGAGATTGGGAATCTAGTGGGGAAGTATGTGGAGATGGACTCCAGCGTGGATGACTCGGCTGTAGGGAGGTTTCTGCGTATTAAGGTTCGCATGCCGATCAACAAACCGATCATGAGGGGTGTGTCGCTTGATGAGGAGGCTGGAAGTGATGAGGAGGATGGCCGCGAACAGGAGAGAAGGGAAGAGAAAGAGAGGCCTTTTTGTCGCTTCGAATACGAGTACCTCCCCGACTTGTGCAATATTTGTGGAGTCATTGGACACGTTGACAAAGCTTGCTCTATCAAGCTGAAGAAGGGGGAGAAGGCGCAGTATGGGCGATGGTTGCAAGCTGATATGGGCAGGCGTCACGGAGGGGATGAAGGAAGGATGTCGAGGAACAATCATTATGGGAGTGGGTGTGGATCAGGCAATGGTCGAGCGTCTGGTGTCGGGAGGCAGGTAGGTAGATCTCGGAGCGACAGTCTTAGTTGGCGAAAATCTGACTGCAAGTCAGGTGGTGAACGGACGGAGGAGGGGGATGAGGTCACTAGCCCAAGCAAGGTACTAAAGGCCATCGGTGGTGGGGTGATTCAGAAGAGATTAAATTTCCAGGAGAATGGTGGAAGCAAGGACTTACTCACTGTTAGTGCTCGGGGCGTGGGGGGTCCAGATACTGGCCAGGTGGTGGTAGAGGGGAAGGTGCAGCTATGGAGGTCGAGGTGGGGGAAGGGAGAGATGGGAGCGAAGGTTTGCAGCATCCAGATGTGCAGAAACTGAAAGGTGCAGTGTCAGAGAGTGGGGTGCAGGAGGATGGGAGAGGAAAGATCGGGGGTCACATCCCAAAGAAGTATAAGAAGGTTGGAAGGGAGGGGCCGGATGTCCTAAAGGATGGTGTTTCAGTGGGTAATGTGCTAGGGTGGAAGAGAGGTGCGGAGGAGGAGGGAGAGGATGAGTTGAGGAAGAAATGGAGAGTGGAGGAGGGGAGTGAGAAGAGGTTGTGCATAGTTGAGACAGGTCACACAAACATGATATCGGCCGGGCTGCAGAAGCAGCCCCGCCGGATGCAATGAGGATTGTAAGCTGGAACTGCTGGGGGCTTGGGAACGGCCCGGCAGTTCATGGCCTCTTGGACCTCAAGAGGGCGGAGGATCCTGATGTCTTGTTCCTTTGAGAGACAAAGTTGCTGGAGAAAGAGTTGGAGCAGTATAGGTGGAAGCTTGGATTGGCAAATATGTGTGCGAAAGACTCGGAGGGAAGGAGCCGGGGAATTGCTATCTTTTGGAGGAGGGGAATCAATCTCTCCCTGTGTTCTTTGGGCAGGAGGCATATTTATGCTGACATAACGGAGGCGGATGGGTCAGTTTGGAGAATCACGGGTGTGTATGGGGATTCGGAGTGGGGAAGAAAGAAGGAAACCTGGAGGACGCTGCACTTGTTAAATCAGCAACACCAGGAGGGTAGACCGTGGATATGTTTGGGAGATTTTAATGAGATCATGTCAAATGAGGAGAAGAGAGGCAGTGCAGAACACTCAGAGGGTTGCATGAACTTGTTCAAGGAGGCGCTCGAGGGATGTAAACTGAGCAATCTGGGGTATGAGGGAGATATCATCACATGGTGGAATAATTGTACGAATGCTGATGGATACATATGTGGACGGCTTGACCGTGCTACTGCAAATATGGAATGGTGCTCCAAATTCCCGGAGTTTCATGTCCGAAATGAGCTACCACGGCACTCCGATCATCGACCGGTGGTGGTTGATACAGAGGATATGGGAGATAGGAGAAAAGGGAGTGGAGGTGGTTTTCGGTTCGAGGCCAGGTGGCTGAGGGAAGAAGGGTGTGACTTGGTGGTTGAGAAAGCGTGGAGGAGAGTAAGAGAGGGAGGAGAATTGGATGTGGCTAAGGCGTTGAAGGGCATGGCTCGCGATCTATCAAGATGGAGTAAGGATGTAGTGGGAGATACGGAGAAGAAGCGCAAGGAGGCCAAGCGTGATTTGGAGATCTGTAGAAAGCAAGCTATCACACCTGGAAAGGTCGCTGAGGAGGTGCGGTTACGATGCTTGGTCGATCATTTGGAGGAAGTCATTGACATTAAGTGGAGACAACGAGCTCATGTGTGGTGGCTGAAGGAGGGGGATAGGAACACAAAGTTTTTCTTTAGATATGCCTCGGCGAGAAGGAAGGCTAATAGAATCCAGAGGCTTAGAAGGGAGGATGGGGTGGTTGTGGAGGAAGGAAGGGATCTTACTAACTATGTGATGTCTTATTTTCACGATCTTTTCACCTCAAATGGTAATGGCCAATATGATGTGCTTCTTCGGGCGGTACCGGTGAAGGTAACAAGTGCCATGAATGATAGCCTTACTGTTGTTTTCTCGGATATGGAAATCAAAGCGGCGCTTGATTAGATAGGAGACCTGAAAGCACCGGGACTGGATGGCATGCCCGCACTGGTCTTCAAGAAATACTGGCTGTTGATGGGCAAGAACATCATTGAGGAGGTGAGAAGTGTACTTGAGGGCGGTGATATGCCGGCTGGTTGGAATGACACCCATGTTGTACTAATACCCAAGGTAAAAAAAACCCTCAAGGATAAAGGACCTCCGACCTACCAGCTTATGCAATGTTCTATACAAGATCATTTCTAAGATCATGGCGAATCGGCTCAAGCTCATCCTACCGCAACTCATCTCTGAAAATCAGAGTGCATTTGTACCTGGACGACTGATAACTGACAATATCCTCATGGCCTACAAGATATCCCACTTCTTGATGAACAAACGGACAGGGAAGGAAGAATTTGCGGCGGTGAAGGTGGATATGAGCAAAGCCTATGACCGGATTGAGTGGGCCTTCCTAGAAGCAATGATGCATAAACTTGGGTTCGCAAGTAGCTGGGTGAAGCTTGTAATGAAGTGTGTTACCTCGGTGCGGTACAACATTAAAATCAATGCCGAGTTGTCCCATCAGTTTGAACCTTCAAGAGGGCTCCGGCAGGGTGATCCGAGCTCGCCGTATCTCTTTGCAATATGCGCTGAGGGGCTGTCGGCATTGTTGAATGAGGCCCAGCAGAGGGGCAGGTTTGGTGGCATATAGATTTGCCCAGGAGCATGATAACCCACAAGTGTAGGGGATCGCAACAACTTTCGAGGGTAAAGTATTCAACCCAAATTTATTGATTCGACACAAGGGGAGCCAAAGAATGTTCTTGAGTATTAGTAGTTGAGTTGTCAATTCAACCACACCTGGATAACATAGTATCTGCAGCAAAGTATTTAGTAGCAAAGTAGTATGATAATAAAGGTAACGGTAGCAAAAGTAATATTTTTGGGTTTTGTAGTGATTGTTGTTGGGGAACGTTGAATAAAATAAAATTTTTCCTACGTTCACCAAGATCAATCTATGAGTTCATCCAGCAACAAGAGAGGGGAGTGCATCTACATACTCTTGTAGATCGCGAGCGGAAGCGTTCAAGAGAACGGGGTTGAGGGAGTCGTTCACGTCGTGATCCAAATCACCGGAGATCCTATCGCCGAACGGATGGCACCACCGCGTTCAACACACGTACGGTCAGCGTGACATCTCCTCCTTCTTGATCCAGCAAGGGGGAAGGAGAGGTTGATGAAGATCCATCCAGCCTGACGGCGTGGTGGTGGATGCAGCAGGATCCGCAGGCTTCGCCAAGCGCCCTGCGGGAGGAGAGGTGTAGAAAGGGGAAGGAGGCGCCAAGATGCAGGTGCGGCTGCCCTCCCTCCCCTCTTATATAGGGTCCCAGGGCGCCGCCCCAGGAGATGGGATCTCCTAGGGGACGGCGGCCAAGGGGAACTTGCCCCCAAGGCAAGTGGAGGCCCCTCCCTAGGGTTCCCAACCCTAGGCGCATGGGGGCCCCATGGGGGCACCAGCCCACCAGGGCCGGTTCCCTCCCACTTCAGCCCATGGGCCCTCCCGGATAGGTGGCCCCACCGGTGGACCTCGACCCTTCGGTGGTCCCAGACAATACCAGAACCCCAAACTCTCCCGATGGGTCAAACAGCACTTCCTATATATAATTCTTCACCTCCCGACCATTCCGAACTCCTCGTGACGTCCGACATCTCATCCGGACTCAACAACTTTCGTTTGCTGCATACTAATATCTCTACAACCCTAGCGCCACCGAACCTTAGTGTGTAGACCCTACGGGTTCGGGAGATATGAACATGACCGAGATGCCTCTCCGTCAATAACCAACAGCGGGATCTGGATACCCATTTTGGCTCCCACATACTCCTCGATGATCTCATCGGATGAACCACGATGTCGAGGATTCAATCAACCCCGTATTCAATTCCCTTTGTCAATTGGTATGTTACTTGCCCGAGACTCGATCGTCGGTATCCCAATACCTCGTTTAATCTCGTTACCAACAAGTCACTTTACTCGTACCATAATGCATGATCCTGTGACCATACACTTGGTCACATTGAGATCATTATAATGATGCATTGCCGAGTGGGCCCAGAGATACCTCTCCGTCATACGGAGTGACAAATCCCAGTCTTGATTCGTGCCAACCCAATAGACACTTTCGGAGATACCCGTAGTGCACCTTTATAGCCACCCAGTTACGTTGTGATGTTTGGTACACCCAAAGCACTCCTACGGTATCTGGGAGTTGCACAACCTCATGGTCTAAGGAAATGATACTTGACATTTGGAAAAGCTCTAGCTAAACGAACTACACGATCTTTGAGCTATGCTTAGAATTGGGTCTTGTCCATCACATCATTCTCCTAATGATGTGATCCCGTTATCAATGACATCCAATGCCCATAGTCAGGAAACCATGACTATCTGTTGATCAACGAGCTAGTCTACTAGAGGCTCACTAGGCACTTGTTGTGGTCTATGTATTCACACGTGTATTACGATTTCCGGATAACACAGTTATTGCATGAATAATAGACAATTATCATGAACATAGAAATATAATAATAACCATTTATTATTGCCTCTAGGGCATATTTCCAATAGTCTCCCACTTGCACTAGAGTCAATAATCTAGTTACATTGTGATGAATCGAACACCCATTGCGTTCTGGTGTTGATCATGTTTTTCCCTAGGGAGAGGTTTAGTCAACGGATCTGCTATATTCAGGTCCGTATGAACTTTACAAATATCTATGTCTCCATCTTGAACATTTTCACGGATGGAGTTGAAGCGACGCTTGATGTGCTTGGTCTTCTTGTGAAACCTGGGCTCCTTGGCAAGTGCAATAGCTCCAGTGTTGTCACAGAAGAGTGTAATCGGCCCTGACGCATTGGGTATGACTCCTAGGTCGGTGATGAACTCCTTCACCCAGATTGCTTCATGTGCTGCCTCCGAGGCTGCCATGTACTCCGCTTCACATGTAGATCCCGCCACGACGCCTCGCTTGCAATCGCACCAAGTTATCGCCCCACCATTCAAAATATACATGTATCCGGTTTGTGACTTCGAGTCATCTAGATCTGTGTCGAAGCTAGCATCGACGTAACCCTTTACGACGAGCTCTTCGTCACCTCCATATACGAGAAACATGTCCTTAGTCCTTTTTAGGTACTTAAGGATATTCTTGACCGCTGTTCAGTGTTCCTTGCCTGGATTACTTTGGTACCTTCCTACCAAACTTACGGCAAGGTTTATATCAGGTCTGGTACAGGTCATGGCATACATGATAGACCCTAGGGCTGAGGCATAGGGGATGACACTCATCTCTTCTTTATCTTCTGCCATGGTCGGGCATTGAGTCAAGCTCAATTTCACACCTTGCAACACAGGCAAGAACCCCTTCTTGGACTGATCCATATTGAACTTATTCAATACCTTATCAAGGTATGTGCTTTGTGAAAGACCTATGAGGCGTCTCGATCTATCTCTATAGATTTTGATGCCTAATATGTAAGCAGCTTCTCCAAGGTCCTTCATTGAAAAACACTTATTCAAGTAGGCCTTTATGCTGTCCAAAAGTTCTATATCATTTCCCATCAAAAGTATGTCATCCACATATAATATGAGAAATGCTACAGAGCTGCCACTCACTTTCTTGTAAACACAAGCTTCTCCATAAGTCTGCATAAAACCAAACGCTTTAATCATCTCATTAAAGCGAATGTTCCAACTCCGAGATGCTTGCACCAGCCCATAAATGGATCGCTGGAGCTTGCACACCTTGTTAGCATTCTTAGGGTCGACAAAACCTTCCGGCTGCATCATATACAGTTCTTCCTTAAGGTGACCATTAAGGAATGCCGTTTTGACGTCCATCTGCCATATCTCATAATCATAGTATGCAGCAATTGCTAACATGATTCAGACGGACTTCAGCTTCGCCACGGGAGAGAATGTCTCGTCGTAGTCAATCCCTTGAACTTGTCGATAACCTTTAGCGACAAGTCGAGCTTTATATATGGTAACATTACCATCCGCGTCCGTCTTCTTCTTAAAGATCCATTTGTTTTCTATTGCCCGCCGATCGTCGGGAAAGTCTGTCAAAGTCCACACTTTGTTTTCATACATGGATCCTATCTCGGATTGCATGGCTTCAAGCCATTTGTTGGAATCTGGGCCCGCCATCGCTTCTTCATAGTTCGAAGGTTCACCGTTGTCTAACAACATGATTTCCAAGACAGGGTTGCCGTACCACTATGGTGCGGAATGTGTCCTTGTGGAACTTCGAAGTTCAGTAGGAGCTTGATCCGAAGTATCTTGATAATCATCATTAACCTCCTCTCTTGTTGGCGCAGGCACCACAGGAACATCTTCCTGAGTTGCGCTACTCACCGTTTCAAGAGGCAGTACTTCATCAAGCTCTACTTTCCTCCCACTTAATTCTTTCGAGAGAAACTCTTTCTCCAGAAAGGACCCGTTCTTGGCAACAAAGATCTTGCCTTCGGATCTTAAGTAGAAAGTATACCCCATGGTTTCCTTAGGGTATCCTATGAATACACATTTTTCCGACCTGGGTTCGAGCTTCTCAGGTTGAAGTTTCTTGACATAAGCATCGCATCCCCAAACTTTTAGAAACGACAGCTTAGGTTTCTTCCCAAACCATAATTCATACGGTGTCGTCTCAACGGATTTAGATGGTGCCCTATTTAAAGTGAATGTAGCTCTCTCTAGAGCGTATCCCCAAAATGATAGCGGTAAATCTGTAAGTGACATCATAGATCACACCATATCCAATAGAGTGCGATTACGACGTTCGGACACACCATTTCGCTGAGGTGTTCCAGGCGGCGTGAGTTATGAAACGATTCCACATTTCCTTAAGTGCGTACCAAATTCGTGACTTAAATATTATCCCCCACGATCTGATCGTAGGAACTTTATCTTTCGGTCATGTTGATTCTCTACCTCATTCTGAAATTCCTTGAACTTTTCAAAGGTCTCAGACTTGTGTTCCATCAAGTAGACATACCCATATCTACTCAAGTCGTTAGTGAGAGTGAGAACATAACGATATCCTCCACGAGCCTCAACGCTCACTGGACCGCACACATCAGTATGTATGATTTCCAACAAGTTGGTTGCTCGCTCCATTGTTCCGGAGAACGGAGTCTTGGTCATCTTGCCCATGAGGCATGGCTCGCATGTGTCAAACGATGCATAATCTAGAGACTCTAAAAGTCCATCAGCATGGAGCTTCTTCATGCACTTGACACCAATGTGACCAAGGCGGCAGTGCCACAAGTATGTGGGACTATCGTTATCAACTTTACATCTTTTGGTATTCACACTATGAATATGTGTAATATTACGCTCGAGATTCATTAAGAATAAACCATTCACCAGCGGGGCATGACCATAAACCATATCACTCATATAAATAGAACAACCATCATTCTCGGATTTAAATGAGTAGCCATCTCGAATTAAACGAGATCCTGATACAATGTTCATGCTCAAAGCTGGTACTAAATAACAATTATTGAGGTTCAAAACTAATCCCGTAGGTAAATGTAGAAGTAGCGTGCCGATGGCGATCACATCGACCTTGGAACCATTCTCGACGCACATCGTCACCTCGTCCTTCGCCAGTCTCCGCTTATTCCGCAGCTCTTGCTTTGAGTTACAAATGTGAGAAACCGCACCGGTATCAAATACCCAGGAGCTACTACGAGCACTGGTAAGGTACACATCAATTACATGTATATCACATATACCTTTGGTTTTGCCGGCCTTCTTGTCCGCTAAGTACTTGGGCAGTTCCGCTTCAAAGGACTACTTCCCTTGCAATAAAAGCACTCGGTCTCGTGCTTGGGTCCATTGCTTGACTTCTTCTTCGGCAATCGGCTTACGGTAGCGCGGCAACTTCCTTGCCGTCCTTCTTGAAGTTCTTCTTACCCTTGCCCTTTTTGAACCTAGTGGTTTTATTCACCATCAACACTTTATGTTCCTTTTTGATCTCTACCTCTGCTGATTTCAGCATTGAATATACCTCAGGGATGGTCTTTTCCATCCCCTGCATATTGAAGTTCATCACAAAGCTCTTGTAGCTTGGTGGGAGCGACTGGAGAATTCTGTCAATGACCGCGTCATCCGGGAGATTAACTCCCAGCTGAGTCAAGTGGTTGTGCAACCCAGACATCTTGAGTATGTGCTCACTAACAAAACTGTTTTCCTCCATCTTACAGCTGAAGAACTTGTCAGAGACTTCATATCTCTCGACCCGGGCATGAGCTTGGAAAACCATTTTCAGCTCCTCGAACATCTCATATGCTCCATGTTGCTCAAAACGCTTTTGGAGCCCTGGTTCTAAGCTGTAAAGCATGCCGCCTTGAACCAGGAGTAATCATCAAGACGAGACCGCCAAGCCGCTCATAACCTCTTGGTTCTCTCGATTGGTGCTTCACCTAGCGGTGCTTCTAGGACATAATCTTTCTTGGTAGCTATGAGGATGATCCTCAGGTTCCGGACCCAGTCCGCATAGTTGTTGCCATCGTCTTTCAGCTTGGTTTTCTCTAGGAACGCGTTGAAGTTCAGGTGGACATAAGCGATGGCCATTTGATCTACAAGACATATTGTAAAGATTTTAGACTAAGTTCATGATAATTAAGTTCATCTTAATCAAATTATTTAATGAACTCCCACTTAGACATACATCCCTCTAGTCATCTAAGTGAAACATGATCCGAGTCAACTAGGCCGTGTCCGATCATCACATGAGACGGACTAGCTAACATCGGTGAACATCTTCATGTTGATCGTATCTAGTATACGACTCATGCTCGACCTTTCGGTCTTCCGTGTTCCGAGGCCATGTCTGTACATGCTAGGCTCATCAAGTCAACCTAAGTGTATTGCGTGTGTAAATCTGGCTTACACCCGTTGTATTCCAACGTTAGGATCTATCACACCCGATCATCACGTGGTGCTTCGAAACAACGAACCTTCGCAACGATGCACAGTTAGGGGGAACACTTTTCTTGAAACTATCATGAGGGATCATCTTACTTACTACTGTCGTCCTAAGTAAACAAGATGAAAAACATGATAAACATCACATGCAATCATAATAGTGACATGGTATGGCCAATATCATATAGCTCCTTTGATCTCCATCTTCGGGGCTCCATGATCATCTTCGTCACCGGCATGACACCATGATCTCCATCATCATGATCTCCATCATCGTGTCTTCATGAAGTTGTCACACCAACGACTACTTCTACTTCTATGGCTAACGTGTTTAGCAATAAAGTAAAGTAGTTTACATGGCGTTCTTCAATGACACGCAGGTCATACAAAAATAAAGACAACTCCTATGGCTCCTGCCGGTTGTCATACTCATCAACATGCAAGTCGTGATTCCTATTACAAGAACATGATCTCATACATCACATATATATATCATTCATCATTCATCACAACTTTGGCCATATCACATCACAAAACACTTGCTGCAAAAACAAGTTACACGTCCTCTAATTGTTGTTGCAAGTTTTTACGTGGCTTCTATAGGTGATCTAGCAAGAACGTTTTCTTACCTACGTTAAAGCCACAACGTGATTTGCCAACTTCTATTTACCCTTCATAAGGACCCTTCTCATCGAATCCGCTCCAACTAAAGTGGGAGAGACAGACACCCGCTAGCCACCTTATGCAACTAGTGCATGTCACCGATGGAACCTGCCTCACGAAGCGCACGTAAGGTCGGTCCGAGCCGCTTCATCCCACAATACCGCTGAAGCAAAATAAGACTAGTAGTGGCAAGAAAGTTGACAACATCTACGCCCACAACAAATTGTGTTCTACTCGCGCAAAGAGAACTACGCATAAACCTGGCTCATGATGCCACTGTTGGGGAACGTTGCATAAAATAAAAAATTTCCTATGTTCACCAGGATCAATCTATGAGTTCATCCAACAACAAGAGAGGGGAGTGCATCTACATACCCTTGTAGATCACGAGCAGAAGCGTTCAAGAGAACGGGGTTGAGGGAGTCATTTACGTCGTGATCCAAATCACCGGAGATCCTAGCGCCGAACGGACGGCACCTTCGCGTTCAACACACGTACGGTCAGCGTGACGTCTCCTCCTTCTTGATCCAGCAAGGGGGAAGGAGAGGTTGATGAATATCCAGTAGCACGACGGCGTGGTGGTGGATGCAGCAGGGATCCGGCAGGGCTTCGCCAAGCGTCTGCGGGAGGGAGAGGTGTAGCAAGGGGGAAGGGCGGTGCCAAGATGCAGGGTGCGGCTGCCCTCCCTCCACCCTCTTTATATAGGGTCCCTAGGGGGGTGCCGGCCCTAGGAGATGGGATCTCCTAGGGGGGCGGCGGCCAAGGGGGGAACTTGCCCCCCAAGGCAAGTGGAGGCGCCCCCTCCCCTAGGGTTCCCAACCCTAGGCGCAGGGGGCGCCAAGGGGGGGCGCACCAGCCCACCAGGGGCTGGTTCCCCTCCCACTTCAGCCCATGGGGCCCTACGGGATAGGTGGCCCCACCCGGTGGACCCCCGGGACCCTTCCGGTGATCCCGGTGACAATACCCAGAACCCCAAACTCTCCCGATGGTCAAACAGCACTTCCTATATATAATTCTTCACCTCCGACCATTTCGAACTCCTCGTGACGTCCGGATCTCATCCGGACTCAAAAACTTTCGGTTTGCTGCATACTAATATCTTTACAACCCTAGCGCCACCGAACCTTAAGTGTGTAGACCCTACGGGTTTGGGAGATATGCAGACATGACCGAGATGCCTCTCCGGTCAATAACCAATAGCGGGATCTGGATACCCATGTTGGCTCCCACATACTCCTCGATGATCTCATCGGATGAACCACGATGTCGAGGATTCAATCAACCCCGTATTCAATTCCCTTTGTCAATCGGTACATTACTTGCCCGAGACTCGATCGTCGGTATCCCAATACCTCGTTTAGTCTCGTTACCGGCAAGTCACCTTACTTGTACCGTAATGCATGATCCCGTGACCATACACTTGGTCACATTGAGCTCATTATGATGATGCATTACCGAGTGGGCCCAGAGATACCTCTCCATCATACAGGGTGACAAATCCCAGTCTCGATTCGTGCCAACCCAACAGACACTTTCGGAGATACCCGTAGTGCATCTTTATAGCCACCCAGTTACGTTGTGACGTTTGGTGCACCCAAAGCACTCCTACGGTATCCGGGAGTTGCACAACCTCATGGTCTACGGAAATGATACTTGACATTTGGAAAAGCTCTAGATAAACGAACTACACAATCTTTTCTTGTCCATCACATCATTCTCCTAATGATGTGATCCCGTTATCAATGACATCCAATGCCCATAATGAGGAAACCATGACTATCTGTTGATCAACGAGCTAGTCTACTAGAGGCTCACTAGGGGCTTGTTGTGGTCTATGTATTCACACGTGTATTATGATTTCCGGATAACACAGTTATAGCATGAATAATAGACAATTATCATGAACACAGAAATATAATAATAACCATTTATTATTGCCTCTAGGGCATATTTCCAACAATTGTAACAATAGCAACGGAAAAGTAAATAAGTGAAACACAATATGTGAAAAGCTCGTAGGCAATGAATCAGTGATGGATAATTATGCCGGATGCGATTCCTCATGTAATAGTTATAACATAGGGTGACACAGAACTAGCTCCAGTTCATCAATGTAATGTAGGCATGTATTCCGTAAATAGTCATACGTGCTTGAAAAGAACTTGCATGGCATCTTTTGTCCTTCCCTCCCGTGGCAGCGGGGTCCTAGCGGAAACTAAGGGATATTAAGGCCTCCTTTTAATAGAGAACCGAAACAAAGCATTAGCACATAGTGAATACATGAACTCCTCAAACTACGGTCATCACTGAGAAGTATCCCGATTATTGTCACTTTGGGGTTGTCGGATCATAACACATTATAGGTGACTATAGACTTGCAAGATAGGATCAAGAACACACATATATTCCTGAAAACATAATAGGTTCAGATCAGAAATCATGGCACTCGGGCCCTAGTGACAAGCATTAAGCATAGCAAAGTCATAGCAACATCAATCTTAGAACATAGTGGATACTAGGGATCAAACCCTAACAAAACTAACTTGATTACATGGTAAATCTCATCCAACCCATCACCGTCCAGCAAGCCTACGATGGAATTACTCACGCACGGTGGTGAGCATCATGAAATTGGTGATGGAGGATGGTTGATGATGATGACGGCGACGAATCCCCCTCTCCAGAGCCCCGAACGGACTCTGTCGTGGATTTGTCACGGCAGATGTCCTAGCGTAAGGACTTAGTCGTGGAGCCATCGCTACGGGTTTACTTGCAGGGGTTAAAGCGGACACAAAGACACGAGGGTTTATACTAGTTCGCCCCTTCGATGAAGGTAAAGCCTACGCCTAGTTGTGATGGAATTGATGTAGTCTCGATGGCTAGGAGCAAATAAGCTTCGCCTAGGCTCGAGTTGTGTTGTCGTCTTTGAATCGCTGCGGTCGCCCCTTATATACACGGGTGACGCCTGTCGGTTCGTAGAGTCCCAACCGTTCATACTCGTATCCGGCTGGTATCTCTATTCCTAACTTACAATACAAGTCATACATCAGGCCGGTTTACGGCTACAAGTTCTAAACCATCTACAGGCCTTGGGCCTTTCTGTGATTACACCACTAACGGAGCTAACCCGGCCCAAGCTGGCCGGTTTACACCTTGTGGTAATATCCCCAACATTAGGCCCCAGATTGATTTGAACTGGTTCATGTCAATCCTTCACGTAAACTCGTATCTTGACATCTTCGTTGTTTAATAAACCGCCACTTCGCCGTTGCTTCGATCATCGTAAACCGCATGACATCGTTGCGGTTCGTTATCAGAACCGCATGACGTCATCTTGACGTTTATCCTTTATAACGCCTTCCTTAATAGCAGTCCCTGGATTCACGCGCTTGACCTAGCTTTACCGCCTTATAAATAGGACCGAAGGGTCATTCTTTTTCCTCCCTTCGCTTCCTCTTCGTCTTCCTCGCCGCCGCTCTTTGAGCTCCGCCATCGCTATCACTTCGCTTCATCCTAGGCATTGCATCGACCTAGACGCGTTCGTAACATCGCGGCCTTTCTCCGCATCTCCTCCGTTCCCGGTAAGCTTCTTCCCCTTCTTCAATCTGTTTCTGCATTTAGATCTGTTTCTAGGGTTCGAGCTTCATACCATGTTCTTCATGCGTTTTCACCTTTTTGGCCTTGAACCATGCTATGAATCTTGTTCTGTACCACTGACGACTCCTGCGTATCCGCTGTACTTTCTTATCTTAATCCCATGGATCTTCTGCATATATACATACGCCTTATGGTTCACTTCCGTTTCTTCTTTACTTCCGCGGCGCATTTCCTGTTTTCTGAAAACCCGCGTTTGATCCGTAGTAAATATGAAATTTTGTGAAACCTGTTTCTGTCCATGACTTCAATTATCTCCAAGGCCAAGATTAGGCGGTTTAACTCATAATAACAAAAGCTGCTAAACCGGCATAGGTACACCATTAGTCCCCTTGTTGAACCGCCAGAACACATCTGACATCATATCATAATGAACTGATTTATAGAAAACCGCCTCCGGTTTATCATAACTTGGATCAATCACTCTGTAATAAGCACTTCCTTAAACCGGATCCTTCTCCTTGTAGATCTTATCATGGCCAAACAGTGTACGAATGCAATGGGTCCTTCCGCGTCTCCAAACACGCTTGAATGAACTGTATCGATTGGCGCTTTAGATGACCAAAACACAATCCATTGAGGGTTCTCGAGAGGAATGTCCTCCCACACCTCGTGAAGGGAAGTCATAGTTTTCATGATCATCGGCCGGGGTTTCAAACCGCCGGTCAAAATTTTAGGGACGTGATGGCCAATTTTCAGCTCCGTCCCCAAGACATTGGCCCCAACTCCGTTACCAACCTGTGCCACTTTCAAGTGTTGTTCAAGCATATCTCGCAAGAGGAACCTTCGTTGAACTGTTCAGAGATCTCTTCCACCTAAACCGTCAGACTGAATTCACCGACGGCCCCAATACGTAATTAGCGGTATGGCTATCCGTAAGAGGAAGGAGATCACCTATCCCCACGTCAAACTCCACACTCACCCCAAAGAGTGGAATGCGACTTGGTTCTACTGCAAAGATACTTCTCCTGAAGGCGAAAATCCTTTGCCTGGCTTTCGTCCAGAACGGCTAAGTAATACTCATCCCTTTCCTCAAAGACTAACTGCCAAAGAGAGAAGCAAATATGCCCCACAACTGTCCAAGCTCCGAGCCTTTATGGCCAACGGTTTGACTGGAATTGATCATGCACGCTGCTGGTTATCTTGGGGCATCTCGCTTTGAGCCGGGCGTTCGGTTTGATGTGCCAAGATACCGCAACGCCGATGACCCACTCCGACACACCGCATCGAACTGCTCGAGGATGAAGTTCTGATTCAAGAAGGAAGATGCTGAATGAACCGGAGCATCTCTGTGCTCAAACCGGCTTGGCCCCTTACTGTACCATCAACACACCACCTGCGGTAAGCTTCTAACTGTGTCATTATAAAAACCCGTTGTTACTTTCATATGTCCAACTCTCAATTATTTCTGATCCAGGGCGATAATCCATTTTGGAGCAAGAAACTCTCTCAAGAGAAAGCGGACAAAGCTGGGCGGCCAAATCGGCCCAAAACAAAAGTTGTCAAGAAGTCCGCCCACAAGAGGAAGACTACTGCTTCGTCTGATCCGGCCATTGACGATGATGTGGGTAATCCGGAACTTGATTCTCTTGGCTTGCTTTTTACACGCCTTATTGATGACGATGCTTGTCGATGACGCCAAGCCAAGAACGCAGGATTTCTTGAGGTAACCATTCTCTTCCGATTCAACAAATTTGCCTTCTCCAAAATTTCACGGCAATCCGAAAAGTTAACTTTTCTCATCCTCTTGCTTACTTGGATCCCAAACTTGTTATGAAGACACAAGAACATGAAGCTCGCCGACAACCCGGCAAGACACGGACAGGTAGTTACCTCTGCGGTTTACCAAACAGCCCGCTCGAAGCGCCGCACCGAGGTTTCCAACCTTTTATTGCCTTAAATTCCAAAGCGGGTTTGTTCCGACAACCTCTTAATCCGTCCGACTCCGATTATCAGGTCACTTCCCATTCATCCTCTGGCGAATCGTCAGCCACTCAGCTACCACCATTGAAGATAGCCGCCGGGTAAGTCAAAACGGCCATATGCTTTTCGATTTCTTCTGTAATGTATATGCCTTGTTCCTGAATCCTTGCTTTCTTCAGAACCAAACCAAAACCCAGCAAGAAGGCTCGTTTGGACAAAACAGTTGAAGAGGCTGCCGCCTCAGATCATGAGCGGGCGCCGGATTTTGAAAATGTTGCCTCTGAAGATATTCCAAATGACCCTCCGATTCAAGAGGAGGTTATTCCTGAAGAGAGGCCTATCAATCCTTCAATCTCTGCTGATCCACCTGCCAGTACTGTCCGGTTTGAAAAGCCTCGCAGCCCTACTGAAACAGCAGTGCCCACCCGATCCGTCGAGTCGAAAGACGATGACGTTGTAATTACTGGCATGGGCCGCTCAACCGGGAATCTCGCAACCTTAACCCGCATATCTTGTGAAAGAGGATTCTTCAACTTTGAACAAAGGAAAGTGGGCTGTCGAGCTGGAAACATATGCCGCTTTAAGCGCCCAAGATCTTCATTCTCGATATCTCGAACCGCTTTACAAAGAGCCGTGACTATGAAGCTGGCCTGGTCAAATTAATGAGGGACAAGTTTGAGGTAACACTCCTTTCCTTGTTACTAGTATAGTAGTCCTTGTAGCCCCCAAGGGCCGGTTTGTAATCTTTGATCAAACCGGGACTTGATAATGTTCTTTGATAGATTTTGCAATCTTCCCTCATAACCACCAGGGCCGGTTTAACGATGCATACTTAAACCGGTACTCCAAAAAACTTTCCTGACAACACATTAGTAGAATCAAATAGTCATTAGCCCCCAAGTGCCGAGTTGAATACTCGTATTGAGCTTGGGACTTTGCCATATATTAGCAGTAGAAAGATTGAAGGTACATTAGCCCCCAAGTGTCAAGCATATAAGCGTGTTGTGTGGTTGAGACTTTAACTTGAATTGTTGGCTGATTATACTATCAATGCGCAGGCTGAGGTGAAAATCAAGGATGATCGGATTGCCGATTTACAGGCTGCTTTGAAAACCCAGCAGGCCGAAACAGAGAAGGCAAAGAAAGAGTTAACCATTGCCTTGACCGCTACTGAACAGGTGAAGGAAAACATGAAGAAAGAACAGGCAGCCTGGGCCACTGAAAAGGCCAATTTGCTCAAACGGGCAGAAAATGCTGAGTCTGCTCTTAAACCGGTGGTGGATGATCTGATAGCCGTGACGCGGCAAGTACATTCCATGACTGCAGCCATCTTCGGTAAGCTCTCTGTGGTATGTTATTCTTACTGCCTTTTTTAATCTGGTTTAAAACTATCCTGTTATTGTATGCAGGCACACGCGTTAGGCACTTGGGAAATGACGTGCGGAAGAAACTGAAGGTTGTCTACACTTTAGTTGAGCAGTTATATACCGGAGCCCAGCGCGTTATCACCACAATGTCACATAACAATCCAGCGCCGTCCCTGATTCAAGATACTCTGAACCGGCTATCCATCCTTCCTTCCCGGATTGATGAGGTGAAGAAATCTGCTGCCCGAACCGGAGCCATCAACGCCTTGATCCGAGCCAAGGCATGGGTACCGGATTTTGATCCTGTGGAAGCAGCTTAAGGTTATCCCAGCGTGAAGGAAGATGGCTCGGACTTCAGCGAAGAGGACTTGCGGGCGATAAACCGTGCGGTACGCCCGCTGGCTTGTCAATTGGCCGAAGAAGCCGATTTGGAGCACTACCAAGCCCAATATAATGAGCAGAACAAGCGTGTGTCCGCCCCAACCTTTGAACCGGAAAACTTGATCCCTCCAATCCGTAAGCATACTTACGCACTCGACATTGAACCGTCGTCTTTGATTCACGAAGAGGCTGTTTTCCAAGCGCTAATGGGAATCGACTGGACTACTGTGGATTTCCAGCCGATGGGTAGAGATGAAGATGCTGAAGCGGCGGAAGATGAAGAACAGTCTTGAACCGGAAACCGGTTTAAACATCCGTCCTGTTTTACCCAAAGAACAATGATCCCATTGGGGCACTGTGTTGCCTTGTAATAGCCTTAGTTAAAACTTGCTGCCTGGATATGCCTTCGTGCATAGATGAAACTTTTGTTTGATTCATACTCCCTGCAACCGAAAAATTAAACCTCGGCGGCGGTGACACCGCTAGCCGGTTTATGGCATCCAATATATATGCGTATCAAAAATCGATTAGTATGTGATACAAATACCGCTGTTTCTAAGCATGAAGTGGCGAGCTAATCTTTGAAGCGGAGGCCTTAAAAACTATGACCGTCTGGGAGACAATAACTCCCATATAGTCGTCTTTGAAACAGCACAAGCCCCTTGTTACTCCATGAGGATGAACAGGAAGAAGGTAAACCGGCAGATAAAAACTTGATTGTAATACCAAACCGTGCCTCGCCGGTTTGTTCTCGATAGCTAAACGGATAAAAATATTCGCCGGGTTGAAAACGCAACAAAAATCAAATACCAATTATGTGAAAATATGGCAACAAAGGCAATAACTCTTTGCAAAAGTAAAGCTTCATGGAGCTGGTCGATGGCATTACCATGGTCGACGCAACCAAGCCCCTGAAGGCGAAGCGATGGTGCTAGTCGGCCAGTCCCCAAAGAGACTCTGGCGCAGTACGCCGCCAAGTGGCATGACATTGGTTCGGGTTCGACCAAGCCCCCAAATGACGCCGCCCTAATGGCCGACCAAGAGGCGTGACTGTTCAGACGTGACCGTGTCCCCAATGATCTGGTGGCTTTCGCCTATCAAGAGGTGTTGCATTGGTTCGGACACTACCAAGCCCCCAAGTGATAAATATAATGTCAAGGGTAAACCGAGGCCGCTTTAAAAATGTAAACACTCCATGTAACCACACATGAGAAAAAAGACAGAGACCCCGCTTTAGCCGAGGCTCCGATTTTTATTATATCAAGATAATATATACATTGTCATGCTATGTACATAAACCGAGCCGATGACTCAAGTGTAGTAAGGTCAAGATGAGCTATATTCCACGGCCTATTGGTCTCCTCCTTTGATGTACGTGAGTCTTTACGCCTCGAATATCAACCAGATAGTAGGAACCGTTGTGTAGATTCTTGCGACCACAAAGGGTCTGTCGATTGGTAGAGCTAAGGTAGGGGTACCTCAAGACCCCAACTTGTGCACGGCAATGCAGCTCCGCGGTGCCGATCTACCACATGCTTGCCGGAGACCATTCTGCTCCATATCAAGCCATTCAAGAACAAAGTATACAAGACAGAAGATCGAGACCCGGCAAGAGGAGCTTGCCGGAAGGCCGTTCTGTGCTCAAGGTTACATCACTCACGAAGGCCCTGGCGAGAGGAGCTCGCCGGGAGACTAGAAGATCTGCATCATAGAAGACACGCCGACGCTTATACGCATCTCGGCGAGGGCCCGGGAGCGGCAAGTTACAAAGCCCGACAAGCTCCCGGTCCAAGCAAGATCAAGACCCGGCAAGGTACTTGCCGGAGAGCTGCGCCATGCGTTCAAGACTCCGGCTCATCCGCCCACGCGTCGCCTTAAGCCCTTCCGAGAGACGCGTGGCGGATGGTGTGCAGCATGGGGGGTGCGGTGGCACACCACGGTGGTGGATCCATCGCCGTGGCAGACGGAGACGCAAGGGCGGGAGCTTTTGGGGTCGACGGCGACGGGCATTAAATGCCCTTGTCCCCCTCTGTCAAAAGTAGGTAGAAACCACTGTTCAAGCACTGTAGCTCCACTGTTCCCGCACTATTCCAACTACCACCTCTTTTACATTTTTACCCCTTTCTCCTACGTTGACACCTGTTGGTGACCCCTTGGCACTATAAAAGGAGGCCCATGCACAACGTAGGGGGGGGTTCGGGGGGTTCGAATCCTTTGCAACTCCCACGCTCGGTGTAGCTGCTACTGTAGCTCTTCAAGCTCCCGAGTACAATACAACACAAAGCAGCAGTAGGGTTTACGCGCCCATCGCGGCCCGGCTGGGTAAAATCCCCGCGCGCATCGCCTCGATCTGCTCTCAGGCCTCCTCCGCCTCGCATCAAGACTCACGAAGGGCCCGGGCCCCATAGGTGCTCGCGCGGGCGGGCCCCATCCGCCCGCCCGACATCTTTGGCGCGCCCGTAGAGGCGCCGAGGTTGTCGCGGACCTGATCCGGCGTTCAGGCCGCCGTCCTTCATCAACCTCTCCGGCCACAAGAACTTCATCAACAATCGCGCCATGGCCCTCAAGACGAGGGCCTCGAGGGTTGCAGAACTGTCTGCGTCTCACCCGCCGCCACCGAGCCAGCGGTGGGTGGAGGAGACGCCAGCGGAAGGGTGGACACCGGCGAGGGCACTCGCGGCGCCACCAGATCCAGGGACAGGACGGATGACCGCGCCTCGGTCTCCGTGGATCCACGTCCATCTCAGCGCGCGACAACCCAGCAACGCCGTGCCACGGGAGGTGGTACTCGCATGCTGGGGCAAGAACATGCCGGAGGCTCGCGGGATGCTCCGGACCGCTGTCTATGCATGAGCAAAGCGAAAGTGCCGGGGCAGGACCCTGCTCCTCCTATCGCTACTAGGAGTCCGAGCATATCCTGTTCCTCACGCCGCTCGCTCCCGCTCCCCTCCACTCCGCAAGCGATCTCCACGAGCGCTACTCGCTGCCGAGGACCCGCCATCGAGCTCCAAGTCCGGCTAGGACAACTCTGGTGCTCACTACGACAAGCGCCGCTCCTCGGAGCGCTCTAAGCCCGGCGAGGGCAGCTCTGGTGCTCGTTCCGGCAGGCGCACCTCCCTGGAGTGCTGCGCTGCTGTCGAGGACGCGCCATCGAGCCCCACCGGCAAGTGCGAGGAAACAAGAAAAAGAAAAAGCTAAGTTGCTCGAGCTTTTGTGCAGAGCACTCCTTAATTCCATGCTTTTATATGTTATATCCCTCGTGCGTTCGTCCTTTGTGCGCAAAACCTGTGCGCGGAGGAGCCTGCTCGTGGATAGCCGCACCCTTATCTTGCTTCGAGCACACTCAACGAGTTAAAAGTGAGCCGCGACCAGCTTCGCGCCCTTGTTTCGTTTCGAGTCTGCTCAGCAAGTTAAGTGCGTCGCGACTAGACGCGGCAAGGTTGCTTGCCGGAAGCGACACCAGCCAGCGGGCTACTGATGTTCCGCACTCAGCAAGCGTGTTAAGCGCCGGCAAGTTCCCTAGAAGCGTAGGGTAAAAGCGCACAAAGGGTGTAAAGTAGAGGGTGTAACGTGGCAAGCCTTGCCGTAAGATGCCCTTCATATGAGAGGCTTGTGCGCGAGAGGAGCCAAGTCGTGGCCCAGTTGCGTACTTGTTTTGTTTCCGAGTCCGCTCAACAAACGCAAGTGTGCTGCTGCACCCTTACCTTGCTTTCGAGCCTGCTCAGCAAGTTAAGCGTCAGAATCGGCCGCAAGGTTGTTTGCCGGAAGCAACACCGCCAATGGCTGTCCCAAGACTCGGCAAGCGTGTTCGCCCGGCAAGCTCCCCGAGCGCGAGAGTACAAACATAACGAAGGGCAAGGCACGCATCAGATTGCACAATCAAGATTTATATACATATACATGTACATGATGAAGCTGTTGCAGATTTATCTCAGCTGTTTTCATGGCTGAAATTACAGCAGAAGGAGAAACCGAAGAGCGCACCAAGACTTGGGTTCGCCAAGCCAAGATAGCTGGGGCTGCGAGCGCCAAGATTAAATCTCCGCGAGCCAGCGTCGCTGGGCTGCGAGCGCCAAGATTCGCTCTCCGCGAGCAGCGTCGCTGGGGCTGCGATATCGATAAGTTTTCATCCTCGTCATGCATCCTCTTATGGACCGGGAAAGCGGGGCTGCGTCTTTGAACGAGCGTGTCTTGTAAAACCCAGTCTGAGGAGCCAAGTCGTGGGCCTGGGATTGCATACTTGTTTTGTTTCCGAGTCCACTCAACAAACACAAGTGTGCTGCTGCACCTTACCTTGCTTTCGAGCCTGCTCGCCAAGTTAAGCTGTCAGAATCGCCCGGCAAGGTTGCTTGCCGGAAGCAACACCGCCACTGGCTGTCCCAAGCACTCGGCAAGCGTGTTCGCCCCGGCAAGCTCCCCGATAGCGTAAGAACACACAAGGCACGAAGTCAAGTAAAAGACTCGGTCCGGCAAGCTTTCCCCTCTTTTCATTAAAAACATCCTAGTTTAATACAAGTCCATAGAGGATGAAAACATGATAGAGAGGATTACAAGTTTTTAAATACAGCTAAGGCCCGAGGGCTTACAAATTGAAAAGATAAGGTGCCGTGATCCCTCTCCTGTTTCTCTGCTCAGAGTTCAGGAGGTAGGTCAGGAGCCCCTGCAAGAGAAGCTTGCCGTGGAAGGAGGCCCCGGCAAGAAAAGCTTGTCGGGGAAGGGCGAAAGGAGCGCCTAGGAGAGTGTGGCGGTGGCGCCGCCGTGTCCCAGGAGCTGCGCAAGGTGACGGGCATGGAGGAGCGCGCCCCCGGAGAGCTACGGGCGCCAGAAGACACCAAGAGAACACCCCGGGGGCCGGCCAGGAGCTTGGCGGAGACGGAGGCGTCGGAGGCAGAGCTTGAAGACGGGAAGTGGGACGCCAGCTGTCAAGGCTCCTCGCCTCAGATTCGACTGAACGGCCTTGCCGCCACTCCCCTCTTCCTCTTCTGCTGCCTCCCCACGCCACCGCCCAAGGAGACGGCCCGGGGAGTCGAGAAGGAGCGTGTCCGACGCCTAGTCGGGCCCGCCATCCCCTCGTCGTCGCTGCCGCTCCCCTCCTCGTCACTCTCGCCGAGGAGGGACCTTCGCTATCCGAGGAGCTGTCCACACAAGATCTCACCCGGGTCCCGTAGTCTCAAGACCTTGACGGCGAGAAGGTCGCCTCCATTAACTTAAAATGGAGGGTAAACCCGCCGTCAAGCTGTGGATTCGGCGAACGCCTTCCACCCTCGGTCGAAGAACATCACGCCGGTGCTTTGGGGACACGACACTCACCCGAAAGTGCCGCTGATCCCGCAGCCCCTCATGCGCAACTCCATCACGCCGGGTGGATCCGGTCCCATCGCGTCCGCGAACGGACCGGCAGCCGGAGGCGGCGACGAGGCGCCGGGCGGCTTGATGAAGAACTCCTGTGGGTCATCTCGCAGTGGACCGAATCGTGGATAGGAGACGACGGGGAGACGGGAGGCGATCACCACGACCGCCTCTCCCGACCGCCTCGGCCACGCCTCGGCCCGTCGCTCATGCCACGCCTCCCTCTCCCTCTCGGGCCGGCTCCGCCACCACGGGAGCAGGATAGGAGAGGTGCGCTGCCCGAGGCGACCCTCGCCGCCACCATCGAAGAGCTGGGATTTCTTCCATGGCGGAAAGAAGAATGTAAGATGAAGACGAAGGAGAAGAGGATGAGTGTGGCCATTGTGCTCCCCTTCCGCCCCTTTTAAAGGGGCGAGGTGGGACTCAACCGCCTGGCCGACCAATCGGGAAGCGAGGAGGCCAGAGGAGCGGGCCGACTCGCCTTCTCCGCCTGCGGACGGCTCGGTCTCCCACCTTCGCCGCCCACGACCCTGTGCATGAGGGCAGCGTATAAAAAAAGCGGAGCCGAGCGACGGATGAAGCGACCTCGCCGCACCACGATCACGGGTGGATGCCTTAAAGATTGCATGCGCCGCCCACGTCTCCCACGACGCCGAATCGACGCGTGCCGTGCACGGGGAGGCGGCAGATCTGAGCAGATTCGACGCGCCATGGGCGCGTGTGTCTGCAGCTGTTTTGGGCCTGGCCCAACAGCGGCACGCTGTGTGGCCCAGCCGGGGCTCTGTCGGTGTACTAAGGTAGGGGTACCTCAGACCCCAACTTGTGCACGGGCATCGCAGCTCCCCGCGGCCGATCTACCACATGCTTGCCGAGACCATTCTCGCTCCATATCAAGCCATTCAAGAACAAAGTATACAAGACAGAAGATCGAGACCCGGCAAGAGGAGCTTGCCGGAAGGCCGCTCTGTGCTCAAGGTTACATCACTCACGCAAGGCCCCGGCGAGAGGAGCTCGCCGGGAGACTAGAAGATCAGATCATAGAAGACACGCCTCGACGCTATACGCGTCCCGGCGAGGGCCCGGGGAGCGGCAAGTTACAAAGCCCGACAAGCTCCCGGGTCCGGCAAGATCAAGACCCCGGCAAGGTACTTGCTGGGAGAGCTACGCTGCGTGCCCGCACTCCAGCTCATCTGCCCACGCGTCGCCTTAAGCCCTCTCCAGAGACGCGTGGCGGATGGTCAGGCAAACATGGGGGTGCGGTGGCACACCACGGTGGTGGATCCATCGCCGTGGCGACGGAGACGCAAGGGCGGAGCTTTTGGGGTCGACGGCGACGGCATTAAATGCCCTTGTCCCCCTGTCAAAAGTAGGTAGAAACCATCGCTCAAGCAATCGTAGCTCCACCGCTCCCAAGACTGCTCCAACTACCACCTCTTTTACATTTTTACCCCTTTCTCCCACGCTGACACTGTTGGTGACCCCTTGGCACTATAAAAGGAGGCCCATGCACAACGAGGGGGGTTCGGGGCTCAATCTTCGCAACTCCCACGCCGGTGTAGCTGCATCGTAGCTCTTCAAGCTCCCGAGTACAATACAACACAAAGCAGCAGAGGGTTTACGCGTCCATCGCGCCCGGCTGGGTAAAATCCCCGCGCAGACGCCTCGATCCGCTCTCTGTGCCTCCTCCGCCTCGCATCAAGACTTCACGAAGGGCCCGGGCCCCATAGGTGCTCGCGGGCGGCGGGCCCCATCCGCTCCGCCCGGCTGTGTCCTTCCCAAGGCGGGATAACTTGTGCATATCATGTTCGTCTTGATGAGACGGCACCAAATCTCCTTCCCGAAGGCTCGTCTTAACCCGCGATCGTGATAACGACGAAGATCTTGCCGGTAAATCGCCGAACGAGCGGCTGCCGATCACGCCTCATCTAATAGGTCCAAAGCGCCCTGTCGCGCCACCTCGTTGTCCGCTTCAACATAAGCCGCTACACGAGGCGAATCGTGTCTCGATATCACCGGGAGAAGCGCCTCGCTCCATAAACCATGAAGAAAGGTGTATATCCAAGAGATCGATTTGGCGAGTATTGATACTCCATAGCACCGATGGAGCTCTTCAACCCAAAGATCCTGGTGTTCTCTCAGAACGGAACCGTAAGTCGGGTTTGATGCCTCGTAAGATTTCTTGATTAGCACGCTCGCCCGCCCGCTGGACCGGGATGCGCCATCGATGACACGCCGTCAATATGCTCACGCTCACGGAACTCTTTCATAGCCCCTTGGATAGATTAGTACCATTATCGCGAATGATACCGTGGAAAACCAAACCGAAAATCACCTTTTGATGAACTGCATTGTTGCCGCATCACACTTGGCCGATGTGTTCCGCTTCAACCCACTTGGTGAACTTGTCCACCGCCACCAACAGTGGGTCTTCTTATCTTTGGATCGCTTAAAGGGTCCAACCATATCCAGCCCCTGTGTCGAAAACGCCACGTTATTGGGATCATCCTCGGTTCTGGGCCGGTATATGAGCACGCCTTTGAAAACTTCGACATCCATCACACCGCTTAACCAAATCCTCCGCATCAAGATGGGCGTTAACTAGTAAAATCCATGACGGAACGCCGCCACTGTGGACTTTGAACCGCGTGATGTCCACAATCCCCTTCATGGATTTCCTTTAAAATTTCGCAGCCTTCCTCAGGAGAAACACGGCGCTGAAACGCCCCTGACACACTGCAATGATGTAATTCACCATTAATAATCGTCATAGATTTGGAGCGCCGGGTTATCTGTCTGGCCAGAACCTCATCGTCTGGCAACTCCCCTCGAGTCATATACGCAAGGTAAGGAATCGCCCAATCCGAATAGCATGTAATGTTGCCACCAACCGAGCCTCCGGATCAGAATAGCCAAATCCGCTTCACCAAGGAGCTGAACCGACGGGTTGTGCAAGACGCCCGTAAAGACATTAGGTGGAACCAGTTACGCCGAGAACCCAACCGCTTAAAGCGTCGCCGCTTCATTCTTCCGGCGATCCACATGATCCACTTGATAGCCCTTGAAGCAACCTGCGATATTATCCACTTCCGACGATATGCGGCCATGAGGGGTCCTTAGAATCCCAAGTGCCGATACTTGCCGAGCCACCGGTCCGAGTCACCAAAGCACTTAACCCGCTTAAGTTCATCTCCTTAGCCATCCGGAGACCATGGAGCAAGGCTTCAGACTAGCTGCATTATTAGTACAAGGGAACATTAAACGGAGAACGAATAAAACTTATCACCTCGTGGGGAAGTTAAACGACTCCAGCCCCGAGCCTTCCAATTGCTCGGATCCGTCAAAATGAATAGTCCAAGATGTGTGATCCGGCTTCTCCTCTGGTGCTTGTAACTCGTCCACCATTAATGAAATCAACAAGTGCTTGTGACTTCACCGCCAGGCGCGGTGTATACTTTAGCCCATGCGCCCAAGCTCAATGGCCCACTTTGCAATCCGCCGATCGCCTCCGGTTCAGATGATGTCGCCCAAGGAGCTGAACTAACCATCGTAATAGGATGCCCTTGGAAATATTGTTTCAGCCTTCGGTGGCCATAAAACTCCATAGACTAGCTTCGCCAATGCGGATATCTCGCTTGGACTCAATAAGCACTTCATCGATATAATAAACCGCCGCTGAACCGGATATTCCTTTCTGCCTCCTTGCGCTCTACCACAATGGCTACGCCACAGCTCGAGCATTGGCTGCCACATATAACAACAGCGGTTCCTTGTCAACCGGAGCCGCAAGAACAAAGCGGAGTTGGCCAATTGCCGCTTTAGATCCTCAAAGCTTCGCCAAAGAAATGGACTCCAAACAAAATTATCTGTCTTCCTCAAAGATTCGGTATAAGGGAATGGCCTTCTCTCCGAGGCGGCCGATAAACTGCTCAACGCAGCAATCCGCCCGCCAGACGACGAACATCGTTGATACACTTTGGTTTAGCCAAGGAAGTGATGGCTTTAATTTTCTCCGGATTAGCCTCAATTCCTCTGTTAGACACCAGGAACCCCAATAACTTGCCAGCCGGAACACCAACAACGCACTTGGCCGGATTAAGCATCATCTTATAAATGCGCAAGTTGTCGAAGGTTTCCTTCAAATCTTCCACCAGTGTCTCCTTTTGTCTTGATTTCACCACAATGTCATCTACATAAGCATGCACATTGCGGCCAATCTGCGTATGCAAGCAATTCTGTACACACCGCTGATAAGTAGCCTGGGCACTCTTGAGCCCAAAAGGCATAGATACATAGCAGAAGGCTCCAAAGGGAGTTATGAACGCCGTCTTCTCCTGGTCCTTAACCGCCATTTTGATCTGATGATATCCGGAGTATGCGCCCAAAAACTTAAGCGCCACATCTCCGCCGTGGCATCAATAACTGATCAATGCGGGGAGAGCAAAAGTATCCATTGGACAAGCCTTGTTAAGATCTGTGTAGTCCACACACATACGCCAGGTGCCATTTTTCTTAAGGACTAGCACCGGATTAGCAAGCCACTCTGGATGAAACACTTCAATGATAAAGCCAGCCGCCAGAAGCCTGGCTACTTCTTCTCCAATGGCCTTGCGCCTCTCTTCATTAAACCGGCGGAGGAACTGTTTCACCGGTTTATACTTAGGATCCACATTAAGTGTGTGCTCAGCGAGTTCCCTCGGTACACCTGGCATGTCAGATGGCTTCCATGCAAAGATATCCCGGTTCTCACGGATGAACTCGATGAGCGCGCTTTCCTATTTGGGATCCAGGTTAGCACTGATAGTAAACTGCTTGGACGAATCACCTGGCACGAAATCAACAAGCTTGGTCTCGGCTGCCGATTTAAACTTCAGATCCGATTCATGCTCTGTGGTGGGTTTCTTCAAAGGTGTCATATCTGCCGGATCAACATTGTCCTTATAAAACTTCAACTCCTCCGTAGGCACGATCGCCTCTGATACGTTGCATCGCTTTCCTCACATTCCAAAGCAACTCGGCGGCTTCCATGCACCGTTATAGTTCCTTTGTAACCCGGCATTTTGAGCTGCAAGTAGATATAACAAGGCCGTGCCATGAACTTAGCATAAGCCGCCGCCAAACAAGGCATGATACGGACTCAGATTTTCACCACCTCAAAAGTTAGCTTTTCGCACCGGGAATCGTGCTCGTCTCCAAAAGCCACATCCAAGGCTATCTTCCCAACAGATAAGCAGATTTGCTCGGTACTACACCATGGAACACCGTATTGACGGTGCGAGATCCTTGTCTGTGAGACCCATGCGACGGAAAGTTTCATAGTACAATATATTGATCTCGCTTCCTCCATCCATAAGTACCTTAGTAAACTTATAGCCCCCCCGAGGGTCTACCACCAATGCCACCGACCGGATTATCAACCGGGAGGATGGTCCTCTCGCTCCATACGATAGGCTGCTCGGACCAGCAAGAAATACCGCGGCAAAGCCGGTTCAACAGAAGTTTCTCGCTGCTTGTGAAGCTTCCGTCCCGCTTTGTCCAAACTGGTTGTGAAAACATGATATCGCCCACCATTCAATCGCTGGTTGGCTCGATAGCTCGACCGCTGCTGCTGCTGCCGCCGCCACTCTGGTCATCTGGCTATGGTGATTGCCTTGACTAGGCCCTGAACCGGAAGCTCCGTCCTGGCCCGGCCCATGGAAACCGGATCCTGAACCGCCACCTGACCCCTGGTCATACCGGAACGCGTTGGAGTTCTTGAACTCCTGCATAATATAACAGTCTTTCCAGAGATGGTTCGACGGGGACTCCTTCGTCCCATGCTTGGGGCAAGGCTGGTTCAACAAATAATTCAAATGGTTTGTATTAGAATTTGGACCTCGATTCGCCTTGCCTCTATGCCGCGGGCCTCTGTCCTGCGCATTAGTGTTGGCTACGAAATCCGGATTGCCATCAGCCTTGCGCTTGCCCCCGCTTTCCATGACCCGCCGGTTTGAAATTCTGCCCTTGAGTTGCCGTTCTTCTTTCCCTTCCTCGCTTCATCATCGTCGCGCCAGGATCCTTGGTACCGTCTCGAATCGGCATATTTTACCAAAGCGCCATGAGGGTTCCTATATCATTGCGTAACCGCTTCATACGCCCCACTTCAATTTCAAAGGCTCAAACCGGCAGTTGCCTTCTAATGTTATGATCGCCGAGTCCGCATTGATCCCGCCGAGGAGTGCAAAATCTCGGACACAGCGTACTCCAACGGGTCGTTGACTTCTTCTTCTCGAACACAAGCCGCCAGGTCTACTATGGACTTGGGCTGCTTACATGTATCCTTGAAATTCGGATAAACGGGCCCGTGAATCGACCCCATGAACTCGATAGAATTGGGCGGCAAGCTTTTCAACCAAGCACGGCTGTGCCCTCCATCATCATGGTGAAATACTTTGCACATGCGGCTTCATCAACATCTAGCATCTCCATGGCCATCTCATAACTTTCAACCCACGCCTCAGGGGACAGATCTGCGGTGTAATTCGGCACCTGCGTGGGCCCTTAAAATCCTTGGGTAGACGACATTGCGTAAAGCGGATTAAACAGGCACCCCAAAGCGGATGCGACTCCTGGTCCGGCGAAGGTGGTAGGGCGAACCGGTGTGTGTTGATCCGCATCATCCTGCGCTGCTAACTCAGCCTCCCTGCGTGCCCGGGCCCGATCCACCACCTCCTGAGCATCACGAATGCCGCCTATCTGGTGATCGCCTCGGCCGCTTCACGGTCCGTGCAAGCATTTGACAGGCCGGTTCATCCATGCGCCGCCTGTAGCTCCGCTTGGACGGGCGCGAGTGAATCCGATCGCGGCTGTATGAATATGCTTCTCTTTGGATCGGTGCAGTCCGGAGAAGCTCCTTAACCGGCGTGTCTCAACCGCCAGGGGAATCTCCTTCGATCGATCGCCTCAATCGTGCAGCAGCCGCAACAAGGTTGTCCATAGGGTTAGAATAATGGCACGGGGCGTTTGTACCGCGGAGGAACCATCGTGTTCGCTGCGGAGGCTCCATCAGCGCGGTTGGACCGTCGCCCCGCCTCTGGTGCCTCAATCCGGTTTACCTCCTGTGGCCGGGCGGGTTATCGGGTCCGCCCGGGTCTGAAAGAGATTTCTAGGATCAAACTCGATGGCGGCGCGATCAGTACTTCCGCTTTAACACCTCCTACGACGCACTCTGGTCAAGCATGAGTTTGTAAGCTTGTGCATCTAAAGCGCCCGCTCGCAGCCATACGCTCTTTTTCGCCGCTAGATCCGCTTTGGCTTGCGGATCTGCTCTTTCACCTTGCAATTTCTACGTTATGAGCCTCCCGATCGCTGGATTGTCCTCCGTCATGAGCGCTGTTAGTGCATCAAACAGATCTCGACAGAACTTGAACGCGGGCGTCGGGCCTCCGCCTCGCTACGCGGGCCGAGCCGGAAAGCATTCTTCTGCCATGTTGCAGAGTGATTCGCTGCGCGCATCGCCATGAATACTCCAACCCGGTTTAGTTGGCTTGGGGGTCCGAATATCACCGTCGGAACAGCCCCGATCATATCATCCTCGCAATGGTACAATGACTCGCCTCTCTGCTGAAGATTCATCGCCAGAATAAACGACGGTCTCGCTATCGTGTTCTGAACCGGCGTCATACTCCCCTCCATGGGTGACTCCAACGAAGACATGCTTCACGGCCGGTTTAACCTGGGCAGGTCGCGCACGCTGAGCCGTCTCGATGTGGTCGGTGCAGATGTCCGGCTCAGGCCCAGGCCCTCCGATCTTGCCGATGAAAACGTGTATGCCGCCGAAGGGGACCCGGTATCCATACTCGATTGAATCGGCCTCGGGGCCCCATCCGGCATCGTCGATGTAGATCCGGCCGCGACGACTCTTGGTCATCCGGCCCACGACGTAGCCTTCGAGTCCTTTGAGCTTGCCCTCCAAGGTCGTCAAACCATCGTGCGATAGCCCCACGGTGGGCGCCAACCGTCGTGGATTTGTCACGGCAGATGTCCCGCGTAAGGACTTAGTCGTGGAGCCATCGCTACGGGTTTACTTGCAGGGTTAAAGCGACACAAAGACACGAGGGTTTATACTAGTTCGCCCCTTCGATGAAGGTAAAGCCTACGCCTAGTTGTGATGGAATTGATGTAGTCTCGATGGCTAGGGAGCAAATAAGCCGCTTAGGCTCGAGTTGTGTTATCTGTCGTTTGAACCGCCGCCGGTCGCCCCTTATATACACGGGTGACGCCCGTCGGTTCGTAGAGTCCCAACCGGTTCATACTCGTATCCCGGTTGGTATCTCTCTATTCCTAACTTACAATACAACTCATACATCAGGCCGGTTTACGGCTACAAGTTCTAAACCATCTACAGGCCTTGGGCCTTTCTGTGATTACACCACTAACGGAGCTAACCCGGCCCAAGCTGGCCGGTTTACACCTTGTGGTAATATCCCCAACAGACTCCATCAGCCCTCCCGAGAGAGATTAGGGCTTGGCGGCGGCTCCGTATCGTAAACGCGATGAAACTTTTTTCTCTGATTTTTTTCTCCGCGAGACGGAATATATGGGGTTGGAGTTGAGGTCGGCGGAGCCTCAGGGGGCCCACGAGATAGGGGGGCACGCCCAGGGGGGAGGGCGCGCCCCCCACCCTCGTGGACAGGGTGTGGGCTCCCTGGTCTTGATTCTTTTGCTAGTATTTTTTATATTTTCCAAAAAGTGCCTCTGTGGATTTTCAGGGCATTCCGATAACTTTTGCTTTCTACATATAAAACAGCATCATGGCAGTTCTGCTAAAAACAGCGTCAGTCCGGGTTAGTTTCATTCAAATCATGCAAGTTACAGTCCAAAACAAGGGCAAAAGTGTTTGGAAAAGTAGATACGTTGGAGACGTATCAACTCCCCCAAGGTTAAACCTTTGCTTGTCCTCAAGCAATTTAGTTGATAAACTGAAAGTGATAAAGAAAAACTTTTACAAACTCTGTTTGCTCTTGTTGTTGTAAACATGCAAAGCCATCATTCAGGTTTCAGCAAATATTATGAACTAACCATACTCACAATAACACCTAGGTCTCACAATTACTCATATCAATAGCATAATCAGCTAGCGAGCCGTAATAATAAAACTCGGATGACAACACTTTCTCAAAACAATCATAACATGATATAACAAAATGGTATCTCGCTAGCCCTTTCCGAGACCGCAAAACATAAATGCAGAGCACCTTTAAAGATCAAGGACTGACTAAACATTGTAATTCATGGTAAAGAGATCCATCAAGTCATACCCAATATAAACCAACAATAATGAATGCAAATGACAAGTGTGCTCTCAATGGGTGCTTTTTAATAAGAAGGGTGATGACTCAACATAAAGTAAATAGATAGGCCCTTCGCAGATGGAAGAAGGGATTTGTAGAGGTGCCAGAGCTCGATTTTAAAATAGAGATTGAATAACATTTTGAGCGGCATACTTTTGCTGTCAACGCAACAACTATGAGATGGTTGTATCTTCCATACTACATGCGTTATAGGCAGTTCCCAAACAGAATGGTAAAGGTTTATACTCCCCCAACCACCAACAAGCATCAATCCATGGCTTGCTCAAAACAACGAGTGCCTCCAACTAACAACAACCCTGGGGATGTTTTGTTTAATTATTTTGATTTGCTTTGATCTTTTTGGATCATGGGACTGGGCATCCGGGTAACTGGCCCTTTCTCGTGAATGAGGAGCGGAGTCCACTCCTCTTGAGAATAACCCACCTAGCATGGAAGATATAGGCAGCCCTAGTTGAAACATGAGCTGCTCGAGCATACAAAACAGAATTTCATTTGAAGGTTTGGAGTTTGGCACATACAAATTTACTTGGAACGGTAGGTAAATACCGCATATAGGTAGGTATGGTGGACTCATATGGAACAACTTTGGGGTTTATGGAGTTTGGATGCACAAGCAGTATTCCCGCTTAGTACAGGTGAAGGCTAGCAAAAGACTGGGAAGCGACCAATTGAGAGAGCGACAACAGTCATAAACATGCATTATAATTAATTTACACCGATTACAAGCATGAGTAGGATATAATCTACCATGAACATAAATATCATGAAGGCTATGTTAATTTGTTTCAACTACATGCGTGAACATGTGCCAAGTCGAGTCACTCAATTCATTCAAAGGAGGATACCATCCCATCATACCACATCATAATCATTCTAATAGCATGTTGGCACGCAAGGTAAATCATTATAACTCATAGCTAATCAAGCATGGCACAAGCAACTATAATCTCTAAATGTCATTGCAAATATGTTTACTTCATAATAAGCTAAATCAGAAATGATGAACTCATCATATTTACAAAAACAAGAGAGGTCGAGTTCATACCAGCTTTTCTCATCTCAATAAGTCCATCATATATCGTCATTATTGCCTTTCACTTGCACGACCGAACAATGTGTATAATAATAAGAGTGCACGTGCATTGGACTAAGCTGGAATATGCAAGCATTCAATTCAAGAGAGAAGACAAGATATATGGGCTCTAAATTAAATAAACAATCATGCATATGAGAGCCACTAAACATTTTCAATATGGTCTTCTACTCTCGACCCCCAAAGAAAAGAAAAGAAAATAAAACTATCTACAAGCTCCCAACAAGTAAAAGAAGAATGAGAAATGTTTTTGGGTTTTCATTTTAATTACTACTACAAGCATGGAAATTAAACTAACTAATTTTTTGGTTTTTCTTAAGGTTTATCAAACACACAAGAAGAAAACTAGAAAAATAAATTTAAACTAGCATGGATAATACAATGAAAGAGTATGAGCACCGACGACTAGTGTGTGAACATGAATGTAAAGTCGGTGAGAAATACGTACTCCCCCAAGCTTAGGCTTTTGGCCTAAGTTGGTCTAATACCAAGGACCGCTTGGCTGATATCCGTAGTTGTAGCGGGTCGATCGAGATGCAAGAAGAACCGCCTCGAGTCAGTAGCGTGTTGGCGAGCTGCCTCCGCTCTCCCCTCGTGTTCATTGCTTCCTCCTTGGTAACAACATATCTTCCTTTTGCCCGATAATCAAAAAAGGAGGAGCGGGAAGAGTAACATGGACGACGCTAAATCTGCATCATAGATTAGTCGATGATGGAGGAATTGTTCATTCCTCCTAAGAAATTGATGATTGACCATAGCGCCATAATCTAGATAAGCAGGAGGTATCATCATATCCCTTCTCGTGGGGCTATACCAAGATAATTAGCCACACGGGTTGCATAAATTCCTCCAAATAAATCTCCGTTCTACTATTATTCTCGCAACCACGTGCAACTATCGCCCCAAGTTATAACCTTTATAACCCAACACAACACTCTTGAGGACACAAAGATCAGGGACACACATATGACATGCTTCATCTTTACCATTAACGCATCTACCAATGAAGAGAGCAAAATAATGTATAGCAGGAAAATGAATGCTCCCCATGGTAGCTTGTGCTATGTCCCTGGATTCTCCCATAGTAATACTAGCAAGGAAATCTCTAAATTCAGATTTGGGAGGATCATTAATATTACCCCACTGCGGGAGTTTGCAAGCAGTTGTAAAATCCTCTAAGTCCATGGTATAAGATGTATCATAAATGTCAAATAGGACACTAGGACCGCACAAAGGAATCAGTCAATTGATAGTACTGAGGACACTTATCTTGTAAGAAGTCCTCCAGCTCAGCATTACGCACATATGCATCAAATTCCTCCTTAAAGCCTGCTTCAACCATAAAATCATCGGATGGCCACTCACAAGCTCGTACATCCGCGTCCCTCGGCAATTCAACATCTTGCTCACGTATAGCAATCCTGGGCCCTTTCTTTACCGAGGAACCACCTTGGTACATTCTCCTAGACATAATTCTTTTTCTGAAAAATTTCTGAAATTTTAGTAACTTCAAAATAAAAATGAATAAAACTAAACAAGATTGGTAGCAACTACTCCTACAAGTGCCTAGAGCCTATATCATGCATTAGAATTGCTTGGGACCTCATAAATTCAACATGCAAACTCAAGAACATGGTCACCTATGCAGCAAAAATTTGCAATGAATAAAGCACTAGAACAAAAACTAATTGGACCAATGGAGGAGTCACATACCAAGCAACAATCTCCCAAAGCAGTTTTGTGAATGGAGCTTTGAGCAAGTAGATCAAAAATCGCAGCAAAATGAGCTAGAACTCGTGCTTGAGCTGGATGGGGATTTTTTGGGAAGAAGATGGAGTGTGTGGGTGCTGGCATAAGTGGAGGGGGCCACCAGGCCCACGAGACAGGCGTGCCTGTGGGGTGGGCGCGCCTCCACTCTCGTGGCTGGTGCTTGCCCTCCTGCAGTGATTTCAAAGGCCTAAAATCCTCAAATATTCCATAAAAATCATACTAAATTTGCAGGGCATTTGCAGCACTTTTATTTTCGGGTTATTTTTTAATGCACAGATAATTCAGAAAATAGACAGATAATACTATTTTTGCTTTATTTATTCTAAATAACAGAAAGTAAAAAGAGGGTACAGAAGGTTGTGCCTTCTAGTTTCATCCATCTCGTGATCATCAAAATGAATCCACTAACAAGGTTGATCAAGTCTTGTTAACAAACTCATTCTGAATAACACGGAACCGGAGAAATTTCGAATAACACTAAGTTACCTCAACGGGGATATGAAAATTGTAACGCCCTCGATGCGGCTATATCTCCCACGTGTCGAAGCACGACTTAGAGGCATAACCGCATTGAAAGCAATGTCGCAAGTGAGGTAATCTTCACACAACCCAAGTAGTACATAAGGGAAAGAGATACATAGTTGGCTTACAATCGCCACTTCACACAATTACATGAATAAGGCATTACATCATCCAAATACAATCAAGGTCCGACTACGGAACCAAAATAAAAGAAGAACCCCAAATGCGACAAACGGTCCCCGATCGACCCCAACTGGGCTCCACTACTGATCAACTAAAACGAAACAACACAAAGGGCAAGGTCTTCATCGAGCTCCTCCTTGAGCTTGGTTGCGTCACCGGCTCGGTAACATAGGCACCTGCAAACTGGTTTTGAAGTATCCGTGAGCCACGAGGACTCAAGAATCCCATTACCATGGGTATCAAGACTAGCAAAGCTTAATGGGAAAGGAAGGGGTAAAGTGGTGAGGTTGCAGCAGCGACTAAGCATGATATGGTGGCTAACATACGCAAATGAGAGCGAGAAGAGAAACAAGCGGAACGGTCGTGAAGCTAGCAATGATCAAGAGGTGATCCTGAACACCTACTTACGCCAAACATAACACGAAACCGTGTTCACTTCCGGACTCCACGAGAAGAGACCATCACGGCTACACACTCGGTTGATGCGTTTAATTCGGATCAAGTGTCAAGTTGTCTACAACCGACATTAACAAATTCCCATCTGCCACATAACCGCGGGCACGGCTCTCGAAAGTTTTAACCTGCAGGGTGTCCCAACTTAGCCCATGACAAGCTCTCGCGATCATCGAAGGAATAAACCTTCACCCGAGACACTCCGATCAGGCTCGGTATCCCGTACATCAAGACATTTCGACAATGGTAAAACAAGACCAGCAAGACCTCCCCGGCGTGCCGACATCCCGATAGTAGCCGCACAGATCTCGCCTCGTGCCACGACCGGATGAACACTACGACGGCAACCGGCGAAACCCCAAGTTGCCTAGGGCGGCACCGCAAGTGGCTCTGGTTTGGACCAACGCTAGACAAGCATCGCCCGGGGCTATAATAAAGATGACCCTTGGGTTAATTACTCCCAAGGGAAAAGTAGGTGGTGGTGAGGCAAATGGTAAAAGGCAATGTTGGGCCTTCTGGACAAGTTTTATTCAAAGCGAACTGTCGGGGGTCCCATAAATCACCCGACCGCGTAAGGGACGCAAAATCCGGGAACATAACACGGTATGACGGAAACTAGGGCGGCAAGAGTGGAACAAAACACGTGCATAAGGCCGAGCCTTCCACCCTTTACCAAGTATATAGATGCATTAATAATATAAGAGATATTGTGATATCCCAACAAAACCCTGTCCACCATGGAGAAATCTTCAACTTCACCTGCAACTAGCAACGCTATAAGAGGGGCTGAGCGAAGCAGGGACATAGCCAAACAACGGTTTGCTAGGAATGGTGTCAAAGGTTAGGGGTTCATGGCAATATGGGATGGCTGGACAAACAGGTAATAGGTATCGCAGCATAGCGAAAGAACGAGGCAACTAGCATAGCAATGATAGTAGTGAGATCCAGGGTAGCGGTCATCTTGCCTGAAATCCCGCAAGGAAGAAGAACGAGTCCATGAAGAAGACAAACGGACGCAGTCGAACGAATCCTCACCACTCCGGAACGAAACCGAAGCTAACGAAGGAAGCAAACCGGAAAGGAACAAACAACATAGTAAACAATCATCGCATAATCATGGCATGATGCACAACCAAGTATGATGCATGTCCGGTTTAAAAAGGCATGGCATGGCATGGCAAAGTGCAACAAACAACACTACAAATTAAGTGGAGCTCAATATGCAACGAGTTGCATATTGACGGGACACCACATCAATTATTTAGTTTGATCTCGTTTAGGTACACAACAATGTTAAATGTTGTTAAACATGGCAAGGGGTGAAGAATAACAAAACTACCTACCTAGGCAAGTTTAAATGAGGCCGGAAACAACGAACAACAAGTCCGGAAAATCCCCATGTGCATATTTTAAGGTTTGGTACTGTTCTGCCCTAAAACATGTTTTAAAGTTGTTAAACAGGAAAATAAAGTGGACCACGTTAATCTAGGCATTTTTCCACCCCATTTACATATAAAGTTTATTAAAAACGGAGCAACGGTTATTTAGTTATGAAATAAATCATTTTAACATGGCATTTATGCAAATTTAATCACACAGCATTTTAATCATTTCAAACATAGATGAAAATGGCATATTGTGAAACTAGATGAAATTCTAAGCATTTTACATATATAACTTATTTTAATCCGATGCACCGTTAATTAGTTATTAAATGCATGAGTTCTAGGGGTTTTCGCAAAACAGTAATTCCTGATAAATAGCAAAATCGCCGATCTGGAAAAAAACGCACATGGGCCAAATCTCTCGATCCGCCCAGGCGTGAGGGAGTTGCTCACATCGGCCTGGCCCGGATCTGAGGGAGGCGAGGAGGCCGGCTTGGCTCAGCTACGCAGAGGAGGCTGGCCTTCTGGCGTGGGCGACGCTGCCCAGAGCGGCGCGGTCTCGACTCTCCCGAACGAGATCGGCGGGCGCCAAAGACCAACGGCGACGGAGGACGGCGGTCAACGGCGATGGGGAGGCGCGGAGGCGGAACGGGCCGCAGTGGCCGGATCCGGCGGAGGTCGTGGTCGGGACCCGCTTCGGCGGCGGCGAGACCTAGGGCGGCGGCGCAGAGAGGGAGTCGGCGGCGGAGCTTCTTGCTGGCGACAGGATCTCCCCGGCGAGGCGAGCTTGAGGAGGCTTGGCGCCGGAGCTGATGATGGGGAGGCGCGGTCTTGGGAGAAGGAGATCGAGCTCCTGGTTGCTTGCGGTCGCCGGCGGCGGGGCTGACGGGGAGAAGAAAGCGACGGTCCTGGGGTCGCTAGATGCAGGTAGTTGGGGACGAGGTCGAGCGCAGAAGGAGATGGGCGGCATGGGGCTCGGGCTCCTCGATCCAGATCGAGGCAGGAGGAGGAAACGCCCGGGAGGAGGCGCCAGGATCGAGTGGAGGCGCTGGTTGGTTGGGTTCGCAAAACGAGGAGGTGGGGATCGATTGGATGGATGGATCGGGCGGATGGATCCCGAGGGGACTCGTGGAGTGGCGGCGGGATAGGAAGGATGGGACAAGACCCCTAGGATCTAGGGTTGGACCTGTTATATAGGTAAGGGATAAGTTTAGGGGCTATCGGATCCCTCCGATCGTAATCGGACGGTTCGAAATAAAATAACTAGGGAGTCCAAAAGAGAAAACGGAGATATTTTGTAGGTGTTGGGGGATGATCCGGACCCAACGGCGATGACTGAGCGGGTCGGGTTCGGGCAAGTTTCGGACGCCCGGAAGAGGAGGGTGGTTGTGCAGAGAGGGTCAAACGGTCAGACAACAAAAGAACGGTTGGTCTGAGAAACGTCAACGGAGGCGAAGGAGAAGCGGCAACTAACAACGGATGCACACAAGAGGGGTTTGACGAAACGCCATGGAGACAAAGGGTTTTGTTGGTCTCGGAGAAAGAGAGAAGAGAGGGGTCCAAATGGTCTGCGAGAAGGTCAACAAAGTCAAAGTGGTCCGAGGAGATCAACGAGGACAAGGGCCCGACAAAATGCCAACGCAGGCAAAGAAAGAAAGGGCAACTGCGAACGGGTGCAGGTTTTTAAAATATGACGGCAACGGAGTGCCGATGCAATGCGGATGATGCTATGAGATGAGGTGCATAACAAAAACAAAGCAACACAACAGACAAAAACCCAACCACGAAGGAAAAATCATATCGCATCTCCGGAAAAGGCAAGAGTCGGAGTTACAAACATGGAAAGTTGTATCCGGGGCGTTACAACACTCCACCACTACGAGAGGATCTCGTCCCGAGATCTAGGATGGCACCGGAGGGAAAAACGGAAAAGGAAGAGAAGAGGTAAAACTAAGTTGCTTCTTTGACGAACGCGTGAAACCACGAACCTTGAGAGGTTGAGCAATTTAAAAGAAAGAGTACAGCAGAGATGAGCGAGATTGTAAACAATCCGTTAGAAAAGAGGGACAAGGAACATTACGAGGAGTTGAAGGTTGCAAAGACATGAATCAAGAGTTTGATGGACAAGATAGAATTTGAAACCACTCCGGTAAAACAAGATGAGAGGGGAAGAATGATATAATTTGGGCAGCACTCCGGCTATAGATGGAAGGAATTGAACATGAACTTGACAAGATGAGAGGATACTTGATGAAATCAACAACACACTGCAATGGGTAAGAGGGATTTCAGACAGCACTCCGGTTGAAAAGAGAAGAAAACTTGATAAGATTAAAAGATATTGAAGAGATGATACAACACTCCGGTTAAATGGATAAGCATGAAAAGAACACGATCCTCACAAAACGAGGTGATGCGTGAAGAGAGCAACATCACAATGCCTCCGTAATGAAAGGATAGAAGATAGACCGTTGGGATAAAGGGACGGAGAAGAAAATGACAACTTTTACCACAATTGAATTTGGAAGGCATCCTTGCAAGAAGGTCAGAATAGAGTTGTTGGAAGACCAACAACGAAAAGAATAAGTTTGTAGTGGGCTTATGGAAAACATCTCAAGATTATGAGGTGACAACCGGCCACAAATGGAAACCATTGAATTGATTGAGAGCACCAAAGAGATGAAAGCTTCTTCCACCGAGGTGATAGAGAGACAACTTGGATCATAGATAAACACCACAAATAGCAACATCCCTTAGGAAAGGCTTTAGGTGAAATCTATACCAAGATAACTCCAAAGAAGAGATTGATGGATTTAAAATACCTCACTTTTGACAACAATATGAATCATGAAGCACGAAGGGAATTGTCAAGAACGACATAACACCACCTCAAAAGCTAAGGTAGAAAGAATTGTACTTCGGAATGCAAGACGGAGAATACTTGAGCTTCTCAAAACAAAACAAGTGTTGAGCACCATGTTTATTTTTGAGTATAGCTTGGCTGAACTTAACTTCAAGAGAAATCTTGAAGAACAATGAAGAATGAAAAGAATCCTTGACGAACCACCATGAAGAACTCCGGTAAACAAAAGGAATGAAAAGAAAGAGAAATTGAAAACACAAGGTGAATCCTTGCAATGATTTAGATGGAGCCTCGCGACGAGATAATGCGGAAAAACTTAAAACTCCGGAAAAAGAATAGATGAAACACTAGAACCGAGAATTACTTCATCATGAACAGATTAGAGTATATTTGAATGATGCACTGGTAAGATTTGGAGAATGATAGCTACACGCTGAAAATGACGAATTATGACATGATGACCTTCGGAGGAAAGAAATGGAAACACTCATGAAATGCTCCGGATGGTAAGAAAAGAATTCTCACAATCAAAACAATTATCAGAGGATGGCTACAAGCTAGCACGATGAATCTTGAAAAGAATATAGCAAGATTAAAGAGAAACTCTTCTTCGGTCTTCAAATGATGAGAATGACAACGAGAAACACCACCAAGAATTATTGAGGCACACCGGAAGAATCAAAAGCAAAGAGGTTGAGTCAACTATGAAAAGAATTTGAAAGATCTTGGAGAAAAGCATTTGACTGATGATAACTCATTCTTACGTCAAACTTGGAGAAGAATTTAGGAAATCTCGGGAAAATAGAAGAGTCGTAAGATCCTCGAAAAGACACGTGGGTTAGGGCCCACTCAAAAGAACACCGTTGAAAAGATTTAAAAGAGATGTTGCACCGGTTGAATTAAATGACTTGAATGAGATACCAATCTCGAAAGAGCTTGAACGAATGCAGAGTGGAAACACGAATCTTCGAGATATCTTGAGCACTCCGGAATAACAAATAGCGAGAAGAAGAATGATAATGAGGTGCACCGGTATGAGAAGACATTGGAATGAGGAAAAAGGTATGATCAACAAAACTTGACTTCAATCCACCGGAGAAGAAAAGAATGGCGAATGATGAACTAGTAGAACATCTTCTTGAGAACCACCGGGTAAGAACATTGATGGAAAAGAATGGAGAAACTGCACATGAATAAATGGATACTTGATTAAGAAATCTGTCCTTGAGGAAAAAGGGTGGGTGGGCGGGAAAAACAAAGGCAACTTGAGATGAACGAAAGACACACCGTTGAGAAAACTTAGAATGATCTTGCGGATGGGGAGAATGACCGGATCCACTTGAAGAGAAGCACACCGGTTGAAAAGGATAGACATGACAATCTCAATTGTCGAGAAGGATTTGTATTCACATCGGAGTATGAGAACACCATTTCGGAAAGGTATGGAATCAACACTTGACATCGAAGCAACTCGAATACCACAATTAAAACAAAACAAAGGATTGGCTTGCAGAATAAGCCGGAACAAACATATGATAGAGATTTCGTCCGAAGTTTTCGTGGTGGGGCCTACACGGGCTCGATCAGACAAAGCACCATCATGTACAAGGCAAGGCACTTGACATCTGAAGCGCCCCCGAGTCGGCATAGCCAAGGACTCTTTAAGACACAACGAGACCATCTGTAAAACCAACCGTGAATAGGCGGACCACTAGACGCCGAACCCCAATTCCATATCATACATTCGCCGGAAAGATATCCTAAGAGCTACTTGAATTCCCACCTATGAAAACTCCCAAACTTTCGGTTATGCAATCTGGTGTTGGGGATACAGGGAGCAATAATATCTCACACAAACTAACAATCCCTACATCCATTGTATCCATCCGTCAACACATAACCAAGAAACCTTCGAAATCGTCTACCTCAACCTTCAAAAGCATCCGTTATATGAAGTCATGGCAATACTCCGTACTCACCTCAAGATCGGGTTAGCGGGATTATCTCACCAACAACTGCATAAAAGAGATTTTCGATGTCGGCGTACTAAACTCGGTATTCCGAATCGCAACGATAAAATTATGACGACAACACCTCGGAGCTCAACTCCCCGGGACACTGCCACAACCCCTAAATGTCAGGAGGCAACCAAGACAATGTTGTCATCATAAAACCATCGGAACGATTCTAAGATACCCGCGTGATCCTAAAAAACTTTTTAGTGAAATTTGAGGAGAGAAGAGTCAAAACTCTACGTCAGGATACCTCACCAGAAGGTCGAAGGGACTGGGGAGTAAAAAGAATTCCTAACTCTCCGATATATATAATCCTAAATGACTCAAAACATTTTTTCTAGACACAACTCGCCACTAAAAACGATCAAGCGGTGGGGCTCCTAAGGTCGGGATGGCTCGATTACCAACTTGTAACGCCTCGATGCGGCTATATCTCCCACGTGTCGAAGCACGACTTAGAGGCATAACCGCATTGAAAGCAATGTCGCAAGTGAGGTAATCTTCACACAACCCAAGTAGTACATAAGGGAAAGAGATACATAGTTGGCTTACAATCGCCACTTCACACAATTACATGAATAAGGCATTACATCATCCAAATACAATCAAGGTCCGACTACGGAACCAAAATAAAAGAAGAACCCCAAATGCGACAAACGGTCCCCGATCGACCCCAACCTGGGCTCCACTATCGATCAACTAAAACGAAACAACACAAAGGGCAAGGTCTTCATCGAGCTCCTCCTTGAGCTTGGTTGCGCCACCGCTCGGTAACATAGGCACCGCAAACTGGTTTTGAAGTATCCGTGAGCCACGAGGACTCAAAGAATCCCATTACCATGGGTATCAAGACTAGCAAAGCTTAATGGGAAAGGAAGGGGTAAAGTGGTGAGGTTGCAGCAGCGACTAAGCATGATATGGTGGCTAACATACGCAAATGAGAGCGAGAAGAGAAACAAGCGGAACGGTCGTGAAGCTAGCAATGATCAAGAGGTGATCCCGAACACCTACTTACGCCAAACATAACACGAAACCGTGTTCACTTCCGGACTCCGCCGAGAAGAGACCATCACGGCTACACACTCGGTTGATGCGTTTTAATTCGGATCAAGTGTCAAGTTGTCTACAACCGACATTAACAAATTCCCATCTGCCACATAACCGCGGCACGGCTCTCGAAAGTTTTAACCCTGCAGGGGTGTCCCAACTTAGCCCATGACAAGCTCTCGCGATCATCGAAGGAATAAACCTTCAACCGAGACACTCCGATCAGGCTCGGTATCCCGGTACATCAAGACATTTCGACAATGGTAAAACAAGACCAGCAAGACCTCCGGCGTGCCGACATCCCGATAGTAGCCACAGATCTCGCCTCGAGCCACGACCGGATGAACACTACGACGGCAACCGATTTAAACCCCAAGTTGCCTAGGGCGGCACCGCAAGTGGCTCTGGTTTGGACCAACGCTAGACAAGCAATCGCCCGGGGCTATAATAAAGATGACCCTTGGGTTAATTACTCCCAAGGAAAAGTAGGTGGTGGTGAGGCAAATGGTAAAAGGCAATGTTGGGCCTTGCTGGACAAGTTTTATTCAAAGCGAACTGTCGGGGGTCCCATAAATCACCCGACCGCGTAAGGGACGCAAAATCCGGGAACATAACACCGGTATGACGGAAACTAGGCGGCAAGAGTGGAACAAAACACTGCATAAGGCCGAGCCTTCCACCCTTTACCAAGTATATAGATGCATTAATAATATAAGAGATATTGTGATATCCCAACAAAACCCTGTCCACCATGGAGAAATCTTCAACTTCACCTGCAACTAGCAACGCTATAAGAGGGGCTGAGCGAAGCGGGGACATAGCCAAACAACGGTTTGCTAGGAATGGTGTCAAAGGTTAGGGATTCATGGCAATATGGGATGGCTGGACAAACAGGTAATAGGTATCGCAGCATAGCGAAAGAACGAGGCAACTAGCATAGCAATGATAGTAGTGAGATCCAGGGTAGCGGTCATCTTGCCTGAAATCCCGCAAGGAAGAAGAACGAGTCCATGAAGAAGACAAACAGACGCAGTCGAACGAATCCTCACCACTCCGGAACGAAACCGAAGCTAACGAAGGAAGCAAACCGGAAAGGAACAAACAACATAGTAAACAATCATCGCATAATCATGGCATGATGCACAACCAAGTATGATGCATGTCCGGTTTAAAAAGGCATGGCATGGCATGGCAAAGTGCAACAAACAACACTACAAATTAAGTGGAGCTCAATATGCAACGAGTTGCATATTAACGGGACACCACATCAATTATTTAGTTTGATCTCGTTTAGGTACACAACAATGTTAAATGTTGTTAAACATGGCAAGGGGTGAAGAATAACAAAACTACCTACCTAGGCAAGTTTAAATGAGGCCGGAAACAACGAACAACAAGTCCGGAAAATCCCCATGTGCATATTTTAAGGTTTGGTACTGTTCTGCCCTAAAACATGTTTTAAAGTTGTTAAACAGGAAAATAAAGTGGACCACGTTAATCTAGGCATTTTTCCACCCCATTTACATATAAAGTTTATTAAAAACGGAGCAACGGTTATTTAGTTATGAAATAAATCATTTTAACATGGCATTTATGCAAATTTAATCACACAGCATTTTAATCATTTCAAACATAGATGAAAATGGCATATTGTGAAACTAGATGAAATTCTAAGCATTTTACATATATAACTTATTTTAATCCGATGCACCGTTAATTAGTTATTAAATGCATGAGTTCTAGGGGGTTTTCTGCAAAACAGTAATTCCTCGGATAAATAGCAAAATCGCCGATCTGGAAAAAAAACGTACATGGGCCAAATCTACTGATCTGGCCCAGGGCGTGAGGGAGCTGCTCACATCGGGCCTGGCCCGGATCTGGGGAGGCAGAGGAGGCCGGCTTGGCCTGGCTACGCAGAGGAGGCTGGGCCTTCCTGGCGTTGGCGACGCGGCCCAGGAGCGATGCGGTCCTGGACTCTCCCGAACGAGAGACTGGCGGGGCGCCAGCACCCAACGGCGACGGAGGACGGCGGTCAACGGCGATGGGGAGGCGCGGGGAGGCCGGAACGGGGCCGCAGGTGGCCGGATCCGGCGGAGGTCGTGGTCGGGGACCCGTTCTGCGTCGTGGCGAGACCTAGGGCGGCGGCGCAGAGAGGGAGTCGGCGGCGAGCTTGCTCTGGCGGCGCGGATCTCCGGCGAGGCGAGCTTGAGGCGGCTTGGCGCCGAGCTGATGATGGGAGGCGCGGTCTTGGGAGAAGGAGATCGAGCTCTGGTTGCTTCTTGCGCCGGCGGCGGGCCGTGGGGAGAAGAAAGCGACGGTCCTGGGTCGCTAGATGCAGTAGTTGGGGACGAGGTCGAGCGCAGGAGGGAGATGGGCGGCACTGGGTTGGGCTCCTCGATCCAGACGAGGCAGGAGGAGGAAACGCCGGGGAGGCGGCGCAGGATCGAGTGGAGGCGCTGGTTGGTTGGGTTCGCAAACGAGGAGGTGGGGATCGACTGGATGGATGGATCGGGCGGATGGATCCCGAGGGGGACTCGTGGAGTGGCGGCGCGGGATAGGAAGGATGGGACAAGACCCCTAGGATCTAGGGTTGGACCTGTTATATAGGTAAGGGATAAGTTTAGGGGCTATCGGATCCCTCCGATCGTAATCGGACGGTTCGAAATAAAATAACTAGGGAGTCCAAAAGAGAAAACGGAGATATTTTGTAGGTGTTGGGGGATGATCCGGACCCAACGGCGATGACTGAGCGGGTCGGGTTCGGGCAAGTTTCGGACGCCCGGAAGAGGAGGGTGGTTGTGCAGAGAGGGTCAAACGGTCAGACAACAAAAGAACGGTTGGTCTGAGAAACGTCAACGGAGGCGAAGGAGAAGCGGCAACTAACAACGGATGCACACAAGAGGGGTTTGACGAAACGCCATGGAGACAAAGGGTTTTGTTGGTCTCGGAGAAAGAGAGAAGAGAGGGGTCCAAATGGTCTGCGAGAAGGTCAACAAAGTCAAAGCGGTCCGAGGAGATCAACGAGGACAAGGGCCCGACAAAATGCCAACGCAGGCAAAGAAAGAAAGGGCAACTGCGAACGGGTGCAGGTTTTTAAAATATGACGGCAACGGAGTGCCGATGCAATGCGGATGATGCTATGAGATGAGGTGCATAACAAAAACAAAGCAACACAACAGACAAAAACCCAACCACGAAGGAAAAATCATATCGCATCTCCGGAAAAGGCAAGAGTCGGAGTTACAAATATGGAAAGTTGTATCCGGGGCGTTACAAAAATCCCCAACAATAAGAATATCATACTTTTTCTTGATAGTAGGGACAGGAGATTCAAAACCTCCAATAATAATAGTTGGAACTTTTCCAATAGAATTAATGCTATGAATTTGAGATTGTTTCCTCGGAAAGTGTACCGTATGCTCATTACCATTAACATGAAAAGTGACATTGCCTTTGTTGCAATTAATAACAGCCCCTGCAGTATTCAGAAAAGGTCTACCAAGGATAATCGACATACTATCGTCCTCGGGAATATCAAGAATGACAAAGTCCGTTAAGATAGTGACATTTGCAACCACAACAGGCACATCCTCACAAATACCGGTGTATAGCAGTTGATTTATCAGCCATTTGCAAAGATATTTCAGTAGGTGTCAACTTATTCAATTCAAGTCTACGATATAAAGAGAGAGGCATACCACTAACACCGGCTCCAAGATCACATAAAGCAGTTCTAACATAATTTCTTTTATTGGAGCTTGGTATAGTTGGTACCCCGGGATCTCCAAGTTTCTTTGGTATTCCACCCTTAAAAGTGTAATTAGCAAGAATGGTGGAAATTTCAGCTTCGGGTATCTTTTTTTTGTTTGTAATGATATCCTTCATATACTTAGCATAAGGATTTACTTTGAGCATATCAGTTAAGTGCATACGTAAGAACATATGTCTAATCATATCAGCAAAGCGCTCAAAATCCTCATCATCCTTTGTCTTGGATGGTTTAGGAGGAAAGGCCATGGGTTTCTGAACCCATGGTTCTCTTTCTCTACCGTGCTTCCTAGCAACAAAATCTCTCTTATCATAACGTTGATTCTTTGATTGCGGGTTATCAAGTTCAATAGCAGGTTCAATCTCTACATCATTGTTTTTGCTAGGTTGAGCATCAACATGAACACTATCATTAACATTATCACTAGGTTCATGTTCATCACCTGATTGTGTTTCAAAGATCGTAAATAGAAATATCATTGGGATTCTCGTGTGTCTACTGAGGTTCACTAGAAGCATGCAAAGTCCTATCGTTTTTCTTTTTCTTCTTTTTAGAAGAACTAGGTGCCTCTAAATTATTTCTCTGAGAATCTTGCTTGATTCTCTTAGGGTGGCCTTCAGGATATAAAGGTTCCTGAGTCATTCTACCAGTTCTAGTAGCCACTCTAACAGCAAAGTCATTTTTATTATTTAATTCATCAAGCAAATCATTTCGAGCTTTAAGTACTTGCTCATCTTGAGTAGCAACCATAGAAGCATATTTGCTAACGAGTTTGAGTTCACCTTTAACTCTAGCCATATTATCGCTCACGCGTCCTATTTCGAAAGCATTATTCTTTAACTCTCTACCAACATAAGCATTAAAACTTTCTTGTCTAGCCATAAAGTCATCAAATTCATCTAAGCATGGGCTATGAAATTTAGTAGAGGGAATTTCAACTTTATCATATCTATAAGGAGAATTTACCTTTACTACCTGTGTCGGGTTATCAAAACAATGTGGTTCTTCAACAGGCAGTACATTAAGACCATGTATTTCTTAAATAGGTGGTAAATTCTTAACATCTTTAGCTTTAATACCTTTTTCTTTCATTGATTTCTTTGCCTCTTGCATATCTCCAGGACTGAGAAATAAAACACCTCTCTTCTTCGGAGTGGGTTTAGGAATAGGCTCAGGAGTTGGCGTAATTGGTTCAGGAATTGCCTCAGGAATTGGTTCAGGAAGAGTCCAATTATTTTCATTAGTCAACATATTATTCAATAGTAATTCAGCTTTGTCGACTGTTCTTTCCCTGAAAACACAACCAGCACAACTATCCAAGTAGTCCTTGGAACCATCGGTTAGTCCATTATAAAAGATATCAAGTATTTTATTTTTCTTAAGAGGATGATCAAGCAAAGCATTAAGTAATCGAAGAAGCCTCCCCCAAGCTTGTGGGAGACTCTCTTCTTTGATTTGCACAAAATTGTATATTCCCCGCAAGGCAGCTTGTTTCTTATGACCAGGGAAATATTTAGCAGAGAAGTAATAAATCATATCCTGGGACTACGCACACAACCAGGAGCAAGAGAATTATACCAAGTCTTAGCATCACCCTTTAATGAGAACGGAAATATCTTAAGGATATAAAAATAGTGAGATTTATCATCATGAGTAAACAGGGTAGCTATATCATTCAACTTGGTAAGATGTGCCACAACAGTTTCAGATTCAAGGCCATAAAAAGGATCAGATTCAACTAAAGTAATAATCTCAGGATCAACAGAGAATTCATAATCCTTATCAATAACACAGATAGGTGAAGTAGCAAAAGCAGGGCCAGGTTTCATTCTAGCATTAAGAGACTGCTGCTTCCATTTAGCTAATAATTTCTTAAGATCATATCTATTATTGCAAGCAAAGATAGCTCTAGCAGCTTCTTCATTCATAACATAACCCTTAGGAACAACAGGTGAAAGAACATGCGGTGCCCCCATGTTTGGTTTTGGCAATTGATGACAATCTCTATGGACTAATGGTTGCCTTGAGCTATATTTGAAGGGTTTGTCCATAGGATTTTCTTGGAGTCCATTTGTTGGTCTCAAGGAGAGTTTGTGATGACCACGGTGCTATTAAGGAATGATCCAAAGATCGGTCATGTGAGTGTTGAGCTTATTGCAAGCATGTCTTGAAGAAGAAGATTGTGTGATCATTCATGTCTACCTTCAAGACATCATCCAAATGAAGAGAGTTGCAAAGATTCAAGGTTGATCAAGACTAAGTCAAGAGTGAATCAAGTTGATCAACTCACAAAACGTAGAAGATGTATCGAGAGGGATCAAGTGATCCCATGGTATGGTAAGCATTGTCCATTGCACTTTGTTTACTAACCCATGGTCTATGTGAGAGTTCTATGTGGGGTTAGGTACGTATCCATGGGCTTGCGTCAAGAGGAAGATATCATACAACCCATGGAAAGGATGACATCAAGTGGTGATCGTCATCAAGATTGCCGTGTGCAAGTTCAAGTGGAGCATCATGAAGAGATCAAGTGCTTGAATCTTGCCATCCATTGTGGTGTCAATGGACTTGTGAAGATGTGCCAAAGGGTGGCTCACCCATAGTGAACTATGGGGGAGCAATCATCTAGTCTTCATCGAGCCAACGCAATCAAGAAAGGTGGTCCAACTTGAGGGAGTCAAGATCGTCATCATCTAGCTCAAGTGGACCATGTGCAAGGCAAAGGTTTGCCCTTGATAGGTTTTCTATTTTACCGGTCTCGTGGTGGTAGTTGGGAGACCGGGTTATAGGATCGTTTGCCGTACTATCAAGGGGGGCTCTCAAGTTGGTAGCTTGATCGTATCGTTAGTAGAGAGCTCAAACCATTGCATCCTTGCATCATGTTTCTTGGTTCTTGTTTGGTTCTCTTTGCGAGTCTTAGAGCTTATGGTCATCTTGATGACAAGCTTGAGTTCATCGAAAACGGAGTTCGCATGCGTCTTCTATGATGTTTTCGGTGATGCATGTTTTACCAGTCTTATCCGATGAAGGGTTCTCACCATTTTCTTATGGGACATTTCTCATTTGCTTATTCTTGATATTTCTATCAATATTGTGTTAGCCCATGTCGTTAGCTTTCCAACAAACTTGGTTTTGTTGAATTCGGAGTCCATTTGCAAAAGTTGTGGCTGTTTTGGTAAAGGCTGCAGCGGTACTGCCGCGACTAGAGCGGATGTAATTTTTTACTATCGCCCGAGCAGTACTATCATGGCTCTGAGCGGTAGTACCGCTCGAGCAGTACTACTGCGGCTCCTAAGCGGTAGTACCGCTCCGGACCAAAATCTCGTGTTTTGCTCAGCGGAAGTAGGCACAGAAATATTTTTTTAGTACCGCTCGCAAGCATTAGTACCGCTACCATTTGCGGTAGTACCGTGAGGTCGAGCGTTAGTACCGTGAGGACGAGCGGTAGTACCACTCCGGCGGTTCTACTGGCCTTTTGCCTCCTCGCTGTTGTTTTTCAAAGGGGTACTTCCGCCCTAGCGGTAGTACCGCTCCTTGGAGCGGTAGTACCGCTCAGTGCGGGATGTGAGCATAACGGTTGGATTTTTCCCCACCTATAAAAGGGGGTCTTCTTCCCCATTGAACCTTATCCTTTGAGCTCGTGTTCTTCCCCCATTGTTGACCTTCTTCGAGCTTGCTAACTCTCAATCCCTCCATGGATTCTTGCTAGTTTTTAAGGGAAAAGAGAGAGGAGATCTAGATCCACATTTCCACCAATCACTTTCTCCTCTAAGTGAGGGGCACCGCTTGGATCTAGATCTTGGAGTTCTTCGTGTTCTTCTTTCGTTCTTCCTCTCATTTTCCTCCCTAGCATTAGTTGCTTTGGTGAGATTTGGGAGAGAAGGACTTGGGCACTCCGTGTGCCCTTGCCATTGCATTTGGTGCATCAGTTTGAGTTCTCCACGGTTATATGTGGAAGTGAATTTTGAGAAGCTCATTACTCTTGGGTGCTTGGTGCCCTTGAGCTTGTTCCTCTTGGGTGCTTGGGCGCCCTAGACGGTTGGTGGTGTTCGGAGCTCAAACATTGTGGTGTAAAGCTCCGGGCAAGTGTCGGGGTCTCTAATTAGGTTGTGGAGATCGCCCCGAGCATTTTGACGGGTTCCGGTGACCGCCCCCAAGGGTTGCCAAAGTGTACGGGTTCGGTGACTGCCCCCAAGGGTTGCCATTTGTACGGGTTCGGTAACCGCCCTCAAGGGTCCCTTAGTGGAATCACGGCATCTTGCATTGTGCGAGGGCGTGAGGAGATTATGGTGGCCCTAGTGGCTTCTTGGGGAGCATTGTGCCTCCACACCGCTCCAAACGGAGATTAGCATCCGCAAGGGTGTGAACTTCGGGATACATCGTCGTCTCCGCGTGCCTCCGTTATCTCTTACCCGAGACCTTTACTTATGCACTTTACTTTGTGATAGCCATATTGTTCTTTGTCATATATCTTGCTATCACATAGTTGCTTATCTTGCTTAGCATAAGTTGTTGGTGCACATAGGTGAGCCTAGTTGTTTTAGGTTTTGTGCTTGACAAATTAACCGTTAGGTTTATTCCGCATTTGTTCAAGCCTAAACCGTAATTATTTTAAAGCGCCTATTCACCCCTCTAGGCGACATCCTCGATCTTTCAATTGGTATCGAGCCTCGTCTCTCTTTGTTGGGCTTAACCGCCTAGAGAGTAAGGATGTCGACTAGGGATTAGGATTTCTCGACACTCTTAGTTTCGATGGCACAAATTTTGATGTTTGGGTAATTCGCATGCTTAATCTCTTTAGGGTCATGGACCCAAATTTAGAGCGAATTGTAGATATGGGTTTTTCTCCTCCAAAGGATTCCCAAAGCTTATCTTTAGAGGATGATAAAAACTCTTATCTCAATGCTCAAGCGTCTAATGTGCTTTTCGATGCTTTGAGCAATGTAGTTATATTTGAACTCATGCAGTTCCGGGATGCTCATGAGTTGTGGACAAAGCTTCAAGATAAATATGGTGTGTCCAAGATTTGTAAGGATGATCGTTCTCCCTCCACCTCCGGTCGTGTTGCCTTCTCAACTTCTTCTACTTCACCTACATGTGGATTGCCACAAGGTAATGTTATGCTGAGTAGTGTTGGTCATTGCAATGATGATAGTGTGCTTATCGTTGGTGACTCTTCATCACTATCTTGTTGCAATGCTTCATCTTTGGACTCTAGCACTTCGAGCACTCCAAATGTTCCACATGCTTGTGTTGATAGTCCTTGCATATCATTTAGAAATTGCTTGACTAAATCTCATGATGATATGCTTTCTATGTCTTGTTGCCATGATAAAAATGCATCTATTTTCTCGAATTGTTGTGCTAACAATGTAGAGGAAACCGAACACTCCATGGAACAAGATGTGGTGTTTAATGGTGCCTTAAGGGATCCTACATCATCATCTATTGCGTTTTGCCTTATGGCTAAGGCGTCAAAGGTATCTCCTACTTTGTACCCCCAATATGTCTCTTGATGATGATGTTGATGCTAATGATGATGAGGATAATGATGAAGAGAATGATAATGTTGCCTTCTTAAAATTAAGGGGAAATGGTTTTAAAGCTCTTCATAAAATAAAATTGCTCGCTCCAACTTCATGGAAATTATGTCCATTGCTATTGAGAGCAAGAAATATATTGATGAGTTGGAATCTCGTCTTGAGGAGCATGAGGTCACCATTGATAAAATGGAATGTCATGGGCGTGATTACGCTAATGAGATTGCGGACCTCTCTCAAGCTCTTGAACTTGAAGAAACCACCAAGGAATCTCTTGAGGAGACTTTTGCTCTAGAATTGTCTAGAGTGAAGGAATCTACTGATAGAGCTCTTGAGGTGGCCAATGTTTTTGAAACTAAAAAGGCTAAGCTTGAAGTTGCTCATGCTAGACTCCTTGAGGATTTTGAGCACCTCGAAAATGGCTCAAGGGTCATCAAGGGTGAGCTCATCAAACTCACCGATTCTCATGCTCAACTTGAAGCTTCTTATTTAAAAGAGCTTGCCAAGCTGCCTTCTCCTCTTATTGTTAATGATGATGCTTGTGCTACTAATTCTATTACTTGTGAAGCATCCATTTTGAAGGAGAATGTTGAGCTGCGGGCTCAACTTGAGGTGCTATCTTGCAATTATGGGAAATTTGAAGAAATTAATGAAAAGCTCTCAAGCTCTCATGATGATCTTCTAGTATCCCATAGTGTGCTAAAGATAGCTCATGAGGCCATGATTGCTAAGGTAACATCTAGTGAGCCTCATGTGGATACTAGCACTACTTCTAGTCAAAATAGTATATTGCCATGTGCTAGTCCTTGTAATTCATCTACTCACAATGTTGGTACATCTTGTGATGAATTGCTTTCCTTGCCTTGTTGCTCTAACGATGAAGCTTATACTTCCTCTAGTACTTGTGTTGAGACTAACCATGTAGAGGAAATCAAAAAGCTCAAGGCCCAAGTCACTTCTTTGAAGAAAGACTTGGAAAAGTGTCATGAATTGAAATCCACACTCAACAATATCTTGAGTGTGCAAAAATCCCCCAATGACAAAGGTGGACTTGGATTCAACTCCAATAAGAATAAGAAGTCCAAGATGAACAAAAAGAAGGGCCAAGAACAAGTCAAGAATTCGGCCAAGATTGTTTGCTTCAAGTGCAAAGTAGAAGGGCATCATGTTAGATCTTGCCCATTGAAGAAGAAGTCCATTAGTGTCAAGCAACAAGGGAAGAGGGCACAAGTTCAATCTCATGCTCAACCTCAAGTTGAAGAAAGGCCACTTCCCAAGAAGACTCAAGCTAATGCTTCTCAAGTTGAGAAATCAAGTGAGAAGAAAGTGAAGAGTAGACGTTGCTACCTATGTCGTGAGAAAGGTCACCTCGCTTCTTCATGCAGTAGTGGTAACTTATCCAACCTAATTATTATTGATGATGTCTATTCTCTTGGGAAGGATAAGGTTGGCAATGTGGTTGCTAAGTTTGTTGGTACTCAATGTGGTTTGAAGCAAAGAACCATTTGGGTAGCCAAGCCTATTGTAACGAACCTCTTAGGACCCAACTTGGTTGGGGACCAACTAGCTCAAACTTGATCAATAGGTGTTGTTGGAGGGCATTGGAGACTTGGCTACATTATGAAGAATTAAGGGGACTTCATCACTCTTATTGTCTCAAGCCAAGTCAATTGAATCATCAAGTCTATATCTTATATCCAATGTGCCTCCTTGTGGTAATTTGTACTTAAATTGCTTACATTGAAAGTTACTTGCCCCCTTGCATGTTTTGGTTTTGTTCCTTGCATGTGTTTGTATATGATGTGTCTCCAAATTGCCTTTGTGTATGTTGGTTTGCACATCATGTACTTGTGTGTCGTTCATTGAGCCTTAGTGCATCTTGTTTATTTCTTAGTTGGCTCTTGTGAGAGATTAATGGAATATCCATTATGGGGGAGTGGTGTGCTTTGTGCACCTCACAATCCTATAAATATGTGCACATGAGTAATACCATCTAGTATTGATGTTTCAAGATTATCTAGTCGCTAGGTGGTATATCTCTCATGAGAAATTCAAATTCTAAAAATTCCATTGATTATCTCGTGTTGGATCCTCTTATTGCCTCTTGTTAAGTTTTCTTCATTGGTATCACATTATGGGGGAGTAATATGCTATGTATATTACTAGCCTAGAAAATGTGTACATTTGAGATGTTGTCACCTAGTGTTGATATTGTAGATTATCTTGTTCCTAGGTGGCATGTTAGCTCTACAAGTTGCAATTTTCTTGTGTGTGGTGTGAAGATGATGTTGAATATCCTTGCTATCTACCACCGGGAATTCTTTATATCTACTTCTTGTCTTTTGACAATTGGTAGTCATTTATGTGTGGTAGAATTTATTGATCATCTTTACATTGGCTTTTGTTTTACTTGCCTTTTCTCTTGCCAAGGATTGTGTCAACTCCCGTTGTCTTCCATACCACTTGTGGGTCTTCTTTATTTCTTGTTCTTGTCTAGTGTTTTCTAGATATAGTGAAAGCGGTGAGCCCACCTTGTGCATTTTGTATTCAAATACAAATCCTATATACTGCACAACTCGTGGGGGAGCTATTCTATTTTCTTTAGAACACTCTTCTTGTGATCCTTATCAAGTGTGTTTTGGTGGAAGGCAAGCATTTATTTTTGGTACTTTGTGCCATCATGAAACTTTGTTGAGAGCTTGGTTTGTTTGGAACCATCCTCTCTTTGGGAGTTTGACATCTTTAGTTTAGTGTGTATCAATGGATATCTCATTCCTTAATGTATCTTTAATGATATCTTCCAAGTGATGATTTCTCCATTTGGTATCCTTTTCACTTGGCATTTCTTTGTCTTTTGGTTTCGGGTTTTGAAAGTCTTGAGCATGCATGTTTACTTCATGTATTTCATTTGGCATGCTTTCTTTCTTTGACTCAATATATAGGGGAAACTCCACCTAGTCTCAATTTGGATGAGATGTGCATGAAATTCATTTTCATATCTATATGCACATATTTATGTGGAGTTTGTCCTATCTATTGGTGTTTCTAACTATTTGGTCCCGATGAGTTTGGGTACCGTTTAGTTTTTGTTGTTCTTCTAGGAACATTTGGAGATGCATTGGATGCTCGGCTCACTCACAAGGAAGGTGTTGTCACCATGTGCATATTGGAGTCAAGCTAGGATGATCAATGAACTACTATCTACCTTCAATTGGTATCTACTACATCCTTCCAATGATATCTCGGTAACAAGTATCTATTCATGCTTTCCCTCTTGCATTCAACCTTGTGTAGGTTGTATCTTGGCATGATATTCATTTCATATCTTGTGATACTTGTTTCCTTTCTCAAAGCATCCCAACGATGATCTCTGTTGCTAGTTGTGATGCCCTTGATGGATGTGTGTTTGGACTTCACTTATATACAATAAGACCATATCTAGCCAAGTGCTATGCTTTCAAGCAAATATCTTATTGGTATATTTATGACTTGCTTGTGGATATCTTGTTCCTTCGTGTTGTAACTATTTCGGGTGTACATCCTTCTTTGTATATATATATATATATATATATATATATATATATATATCATGATTTCGTCTACATAGAACCTTATACACTTGAGAGAAATTACATCTCTTGTTAATATCCTTTCTTTCACGTCCACCTTGTCTTTCTTATGCTATTTCTTTGGTGGCTCCGTGAAAGCTTTTGCCTTGAGTGTGTGTCCTCTATCGTTGCATCTTGATGAACTCTTGTGTGGTGAAGATTATTTTCCTCATTCTTATCTTTACGAGGCTTTTGCCATCTTAATTGGCATCCCTCGTCTTGATGAGGCTTTCATCTTCTATCTTCACCACGGGTTGTCACAAGCATAAGTTCTTTATATGCTTATTAATAAGCTTGTGAACCCATTTGCTAGTTGTGTGTGGGAATGATAGGCCTTGCACCGTGTGCCTCATTCTTTCAAGACTATGTTGATGCTTAATGCTCATCCTAATTTTAGTCTTCTCAAGTGCTTCGCCATGACTCACACACATCATTTTGGTTGAGCCTATTCTTAAGTTGCCTCTTTTACATGTTGCTCAACCATGTGCTTGTTGCAAGCGCTAGGCTTTGTTTCCTATATGCTCACTTGCTTTGGATGTGAGTTTCTATTGATTTTGGGGGAGCTATGATCCTATTTTGTGCACTTTGTATTCAAATACAAAAATTCTTATGTGTGCACAAATCATGGGGAGCTTCTCTAGTTTCTTTAGAACACTCCTTTGCGCTTATCATAATATCTTTATTCTTGTGGCATGTAGGATCATTGGTCTAGTTGGTTGAATTGATATCCGTTGATTGCTTGCTTCAATTGGTATCTTCTGATTGCTTGTGTCTCTCTTTGTTATGTCTTTGTGTCATATCTTTTTGTTGCAATCTTTGGGCCTCAATATAGTTTTTCTTCCTCCAAGTATTGGCAGTTGGATATGTGTATTGCATTCCACTCTCTTGTTGAGAAATACACAATTTATGGAGGAACACCTTTTATTTTGGCCTTCTCAGCTTTTCACCCATTTTGGCAATCGATGCCAATGGGGGAGGAGTTTCAGAGAGTTTTGTGGAGAAGTCTTCTGAGTTTTCTCCTTGCTTTGGTTTTGGTTCCTAAGCATTTGCATCTCATTCTCATGCATCATTGGTTGTTGCATTGCATGGTGATGCATAATTCCTTGTATAAACTCTCTTGAAAGTGATTGTCATCAATTACCAAAATGGGGGAGATTGAAAGAACATGCGGTGCCCCCATGTTTGGTTTTGGCAATAGATGACAATCTCGATGGACTAATGGTTGCCTTGAGCTATATTTGAAGGGTTTGTCCATAGACTTTTCTTGGAGTCCATTTGTTGGTCTCAAGGACAGTTTGTGATGACCACGGTGCTATTAAGGAATCATCCAAAGATCGGTCATGTGAGTGTTGAGCTTATTGCAAGCATGTCTTGAAGAATAAGATTGTGTGATCATTCATGTCTACCTTCAAGACATCATCCAAATGAAGAGAGTTGCAAAGATTCAAGGTTGATCAAGACTAAGTCAAGAGTGAATCAAGTTGATCAACTCACAAAACGTAGAAGATGTATCGAGAGGGATCAAGTGATCCCATGGTATGGTAAGCATTTTCCATTGCACTTTGTGTACTAACCCATGGTCTATGTGAGAGTTCTATGTGGGGTTAGGTACGTATCCATGGACTTGCGTCAAGAGGAAGATATCATACAACCCATGGAAAGGATGACATCAAGTGGTGATCGTCATCAAGATTGCCGTGTGCAAGTTCAAGTGGAGCATCATGAAGAGATCAAGTGCTTGAATCTTGCCATCCATTGTGGTGTCAATGAACTTGTGAAGATGTGCTGAAGAGTGGCTCACCCATAGTGAACTATGGGGGAGCAATCATCTAGTCTTCATCGAGCCAACGCAATCAAGAAAGGTGGTCCAACTTGAGGGAGTCAAGATCGTCATCATCTAGCTCAAGTGGACCATGTGCAAGGCAAAGGTTTGCCCTTGATAGGTTTCTATTTTACCGGTCTCGTGGTGGTAGTTGGGAGACCGGGTTATAGGATCGTTTGTCGTACTATCAAGGGGGGCTCTCAAGTTGGTAGCTTGATCGTATCGTTAGTAGAGAGCTCAAACCATTGCATCCTTGCATCATGTTTCTTGGTTCTTGTTTGGTTCTCTTTCCGAGTCTTAGAGCTTATGGTCATCTTGATGACAAGCTTGAGTTCATCGAAAACGGAGTTCGCATGCGTCTTCTATGATGTTTTCGGTGTTGCGGGTTTTACCGGTCTTATCCGATGAAGGGTTCTCACCATTTTCTTATGGGACTTTTCTAATTTTCTTATTCTTGATATTTCTATCAAGATTGTGTTAGCCCATGTCTTTAGCTTTCCAGCAAACTTGGTTTCGTTGAATTCGGAGTCCGTTTGCAAAAGTTGTGGCTGTTTTGGTAAAGGCTGCAGCGGTACTACCGTGACTAGAGCGGATGTAATTTTTTACTACCGCTCGAGAGCAGTACTATCGCGGCTCCTAAAAGGTAGTACCGCGCCGGACCAAAATCTCGTGTTTTGCTCAGCGGAAGTAGGCACAGAAGTATTTTTTTAGTACCGCTCGCAAGCAGTAGTACTGCTACCATTTGCGGTAGTACCGTGAGGTCGAGTGGTAGTACCGTGAGGACGAGCGGTAGTACCGCTCCGGCGGTTCTACTGGCCTTTTGCCTCCTCGCTGTTGTTTTTCAAAGGGGTACTACCGCCCTAGCGGTAGTACCGCTCCTTGGAGCGGTAGTACCGCTCAGTGCGGGCTGTGAGCATAACGGTTGGATTTTTCCCCACCTATAAAAGGGGGTCTTCTTCCCCATTGAACCTTATCCTTTGAGCTCGTGTTCTTCCCCCATTGTTGACCTTCTTCGAGCTTGCTGACTCTCAGTCCCTCCATGGATTCTTGCTAGTTTTTAAGGGAAAAGAGAGAGGAGATCTAGATCCACATTTCCACCAATCACTTTCTCCTCTAAGTGAGGGGAACCCCTTGGATCTAGATCTTGGAGTTCTTCATGTTCTTCTTTCGTTCTTCCTCTCATTTTCCTCCCTAGCATTAGTTGCTTTGGTGGGACTTGGGAGAGAAGGACTTGGGCACTCCGTGTGCCCTTGCCATTGCATTTGGTGCATCGGTTTGAGTTCTCCATGGTGATATGTGGAAGTGAAGTTTGAGAAGCTCATTACTCTTGGGTGCTTGGTGCCCTTGAGCTTGTTCCTCTTGGGTGCTTGGGCGCCCTAGACAGTTAGTGGTGTTCGGAGCTCAATCATTGTGGTGTAAAGCTCCGGGCAAGCGTCGAGGTCTCCAATTAGGTTGTGGAGATCGCCCCGAGCATTTTGACGGGTTCCGTGACCGCCCCAAGGGTTGCTAAAGTGTACGGGTTCGGTGACCGCCCCAAGGGTTGCCATTTGTACGGGTTCGGTGACCGCCCTCAAGGGTCCCTTAGTGGAATCACGGCATCATGCATTGTGCGAGGGCGTGAGGAGATTACCGTGGCCCTAGTGGCTTCTTGGGGAGCATTGTGCCTCCACACCGCTCTAAACGGAGATTAGCATCCGCAAGGGTGTGAACTTCGGGATACATCGTCGTCTCCGCGTGCCTCCGTTATCTCTTACCCGAGACCTTTACTTATGCCCTTTACTTTGTGATAGCCATATTGTTCTTTGTCATATATCTTGCTATCACATAGTTGCTTATCTTGCTTAGCATAAGTTGTTGGTGCACATAGGTGAGCCTAGTTGTTTTAGGTTTTGTGCTTGACAAATTAACCGTTAGGTTTATTCCGCATTTGTTCAAGCCTAAACCGTAATTATTTTAAAGTGCCTATTCACCCCCCCCCTCTAGGCGACATCCTCAATCTTTCAACAGGCAATTCATAATCATTGGGAGAATTTTCATCATCACTATCATCAATAATAGCATCTTCAATAATTTCATTCCCCCTAACTCTAGCAAGTTGTTCATCAAGAAATTCACCTAATGGCAAAGTAGTATCACGCACAGAAGTAGTTTCATCATAAGTATCATGCATAGCAGAAGTGGCATCATCAATAATATGCGACATATCAGAATTCATAGCAGTAGCAGGTTTAGGTGTCGCAAGCTTACTCAAAACAGAAGGAGAATCTAGTGCAGAGCTAGATGACAGTTCCTTACCTCCCCTCGTAGTTGAGGGAAAAATTGTAGTTTTCGCGTCTTTCAAGTTCTTCATAGTGATCAACAGATATAAATCCCAAGTGACTCAGAGAATAGAGCTATGCTCCCCGGCAACGGCGCCAGAAATTAGTCTTGATAACCCACAAGTGTAGGGGATCGCAACAGCTTTCGAGGGTAAAGTATTCAACCCAAATTTATTGATTCGACACAAGGGGAGCCAAAGAATATTCTTGAGTATTAGCAGTTGAGTTGTCAATTCAACCACACTTGGATAACTTAGTATGTGCAGCAAGGTATTTAGTAGCAAAGTAGTATGATAATAAAGGTAACGGTAGCAAAAGTAATATTTTTGGGTTTTGTAGTGATTATAACAATAGCAACGGAAAAGTAAATAAGCGAAACACATTATGTGAAAAGCTCGTAGGCAATGGATTAGTGATGATAATTATGCCAGATGCGATTCCTCATGTAATAGTTATAACATAGGGTGACACAGAACTAGCTCCAGTTCATCAATGTAATGTAGGCATGTATTCCGTAAATAGTCATACGTGCTTATGGAAAAGAACTTGCATGACATCTTTTGTCCTACCCTCCCGTGGCAGCGGTGTCCTAGCGGAAACTAAGGGATATTAAGGCCTCCTTTTAATAGAGAACCGGAACAAAGCATTAGCACACAGTGAATACATGAACTCCTAACTACGGTCATCACCGAGAAGTATCCCGATTATTGTCACTTCGGGGTTGTCGGATCATAACACATAATAGGTGACTATAGACTTGCAAGATAGGATCAAGAACACACATATATTCATCAAAACATAATAGGTTCAGATCTGAAATTATGGCACTCGGGCCCTAGTGATAAGCATTAAGCATAACAAAGTCATAGCAACATCAATCTCAGAACATAGTGGATACTAGGGATCAAACCCTAACAAAACTAACTTGATTACATGGTAAATCTCATCCAACCCATCACCGTCCAGCAAGCCTACGATGGAATTACTCACGCACGGCGGTGAGCATCATGAAATTGGTGATGGAGGATGGTTGATGATGATGACGGCGATGAATCCCCCTCTCCGGAGCCCCGAACGGACTCCAGATCAGCCCTCCCGAGAGAGATTAGGGCTTGGCGGCGGCTCCATATCGTAAAACGCGATGAAACTTTTTTCTCTGATTTTTTTCTCCGCGAGGCGGAATATATGGAGTTGGAGTTGAGGTCGGCGGAGCCTCAGGGGGACCACGAGACAGGGGGGGCGCGCCCAGGGGGGAGGGCGTGCCCCCCACCCTTGTGGACAGGGTGTGGGCCCCCTGGTCTTGATTCTTTCGCCAGTATTTTTTATATTTTCCAAAAAGTGCCTCCGTGGATTTTCAGGACATTCCGAGAACTTTTGCTTTCTACACATAAAATAACATCATGGCAGTTCTGCTGAAAACAACGTCAGTCCGGGTTAGTTTCATTCAAATCATGCAAGTTAGAGTCCAAAACAAGGGCAAAAGTGTTCGGAAAAGTAGATACGTTGGAGACGTATCAGAGCGCCTTCTATATCGCACCTGTTTTTTGCCGTTGACTCGTCGTTGCTCATGCGTGCACGGATGGAGGAAGCCTTGGAACTCCAACGCATCCTACAGGTTTACGAGAGGTGCTCGGGACAGTGTGTCAATCAGGAGAAGTCGGCGGCGATGTTCAACAAATACTGCTTCTAACAAACCAAAGGAATGGTCAAGGGAGCCTTGGGCATAGTAAGTGAGGCGTATAATGAGAAATACCTGGGGCTTCCAGTGTAAATTGGGCGGTCCAAGTGCAAGGCGTTTGCTTATCTAAAAGACCGGATTTGGAACTACATGCAGGGTTGGAATGAGAAGACTTTGTCTAGGCAAGGCAAGGAAATTCTGGTTAAGGGCGTCGCACAGGCGGTTCCAACTTTTGCGATGTCAGTCTTTTACCTCAACAAATCTTTCTGTGAAGATCTAAGCTCTATGATTGCTAAGTACTGGTGGAGCCACCAAGACAAAGATAACAAGATCCATTGGGTTGGCTGGCAGAAGCTTACACGGTCGAAGGGGAGGGGGGGTCTTAGGTTTAGAGACATCCATGACTTCAACATTGCTATGCTAGCCCGGCAAGTGTGGCGTCTGATAGAGCAGCCAGAAAGTCTTTGTGCGCAACTCATGAAGGCCAAGTACTACCCGGCCTGCTCCATTTTGGAAACAGGCTCAAGCATGTCCTTTGCATGGGGCAACATCACATACGACATTGACCTTGTTAAGTAAGGAATGATCTGGCGCGTGGGGGACGGACAAAGTATTCACATCTGGGATGACCCATGGATACCCAGAGCTTGAGGTAGGCAAGTCATCACTCCTCATGGGGGCAATCTTGTGACAAGGGTCACTGAACTTATCGACCCAGCAACTGGCAAGTGGGATATGGAATTGGTCAATGATACCTTCTGGGAGGAGGATGCCAAATTGATGTAACGCCCTCGATGCGGCTATATCTCCCACGTGTCGAAGCACGACTTAGAGGCATAACCGCATTGAAAGCAATGTCGCAAGTGAGGTAATCTTCACACAACCCATGTATTACATAAGGGACAGAGATACATAGTTGGCTTACAATCGCCACTTCACACAATTACATGAATAAAGCATTACATCATCCAGATACAATCAAGGTCCGACTACGGAACCAAAATAAAAGAAGAACCCCAAATGCGACTAAGGTCCCCGATCGACCCCAACTGGGCTCCACTACTGATCAACTAGAACGAAACAACACAAAGGGCAAGATCTTCATCGAGCTCCTCCTTGAGCTTGATTGCATCACCCTTTCGGTAACATAGGCACCGCAAACTGGTTTTGAAGTATCCGTGAGCCACGAGGACTCAGCAATCCCATTACCATGGGTATCAAGACTAGCAAAGCTTAATGGGAAAGGAAGGGGTAAAGTGTTGAGGTTGCAGCAGCGACTAAGCAAGTATGGTGGTTAACCAACGCAAATAAGAGCGAGAAGAGAACAAGCGGAACGGTCGTGAAGCTAGCAATGATCAAGAGGTGATCCTGAACACCTACTTACGTCAAACATAACACAGAAACCGTGTTCACTTCCCGGACTCCGCCAGGAAGAGACCATCACGGCTACACACTCGGTTGATGCGTTTTATTTTGGATCAAGTGTCAAGTTGTCTACAACCGGACATTAATAAATTCCCATCTGCCACATAACGCATGGCACGGCTCTCGAAAGTTTAAACCTGCAGGGTGTCCCAACTTAGCCCATGACAAGCTCTCGCGATCATCGAAGGAATAGACCTTCACCCGAGACACTCCGATCGACTCGTATCCGGTACATCAAGACATTTCGACAATGGTAAAACAAGACCAGAAGACCTCCGGCGCGCCGACATCCCGATAGTAGCCGCAGATCTCGCCTCGTGCCACGACCGGATGAGCACTACGCACAACTAGAACCAGCCCTCAAGTTTCCCGAGGTGGCGCTGCAAGTGGTTTCTAGTTTGGACCAACACTTAGACAAGCATTGGCCCGGGGGGGCTAAAATAAAGATGACCCTCGAGAGAGCGACTCCCAAGGGAAAAAATAGGTGGTGGTGAGGCAAATGGTAAAATGCAATGTTGGGCCTTGCTGGACAAGTTTTATTCAAAGCGAACTGTCAAGGGGGTCCCATAAATCACCCGACCGCGTTAGGAACGCAAAATCCGAGAACATAACACCGGTATGACGGAAACTAGGGCGGCAAGAGTGGAACAAAACACTAGGCATAAGGCCGAGCCTTCCACCCTTTACCAAGTATATAGATGCATTAATAATATAGGAGATATTGTGATATCCCAACATAAACCCTGTCCACCATGGAGAAATCTTCAACTTCACCTGCAGCTAGCAACGCTATAAGAGGGGCTGAGCAAAGCGGTGACATAGCCAAACAACGGTTTGCATAGGAAAGGTGTCAAAGGTTAGAGGTTCATGGCAATATGGGATGGCTGGACAAACAGGTAATAGGTAGCGCAGCATAGCGAAAGAACGAGGCAACTAGCATAGCAATGATAGTAGTGAGATCCAGGGTAGCGGTCATCTTGCCTGAAATCCCGCAAGGAAGAAGAACGAGTCCATGAAGAAGATGAAACCACGAAGACGAACCACACGCAGACGAACGCATCCTCACGATCGCAACGAAACGGGAACTATCGAGAAGAAGCACACAACATAGTAAACACACCACACATGAACAAGGCATGATGCATAACAAGCATGATGCATGACCAAGCTACATGAAGCTACTCATGGCAAAAGATGATGCACACAAGAACAACACATCAAGGCAAGTTTAAATGAGGCCGGAAACAACATATAGCAATTCCGGTAAGTCCTCATATGCATATTTCGAAATTGGTCCAGAACTGAATAAACCTTATGTTCAAGTTGTTAAACAGCAAGTTAAGATGCACCAAGATGATCTACACGAAATTCTAGTCAAGTTACATATAAAGTTCATTAGATTCGGAGCTACGGCCTAGAAGATATGAGCAAAACAAGTTAAGCATGGCATTGATGCAAAATGCACCCAAACATCACGCAAACACACCAAAACAAGGATGCAACATGATAAAATGGTACTACATGCAAAAACAAGCAAGTTTCATAAAGAGCACACTCAAAACGGAGCAACGGGGCAACACATGCACACTATACAAGTCATAGCAACAATCTATCCAAAACAGCAACTATGCATCTTGCAAGCATCAAAACAACATGCTACAGCACCCCAACATAATAACAAAAGGCATGGTCATGAAGTACACTTAAAGCATAACAAAACATGAACACTGAGCTATATCTAGAAATAAATGGATCATGCTCAAAAAGACATGGAGATATTGCAAGTAATAACAATTTCAGACTTTAGCAGAAATAACATCAGGTTGCAATGTTTAGAGCTATCAAACAACATGTTACAGGAACTTATCATGGCAAACAAAGGCATGGCATGAATCTACTGATTGCATATATCAAAAGACCCTTACTGACCATGAGCCAAAGAGGCACGGAAAATATGATGGCACCCATGTAAACATGGCAAGTTATATAACAGATTTAAACATGGCAGGAACAACAATAAGTAGGCATGTTCGTGAGCTCGAACCACTCACTACAGAGCAATACATGGCATGGCAAGGCAACCAACAGTAAGAAGGCATGTTTATGAAGCTAAGCATGGCAAGATCAAGGTCATAGCATACACGGATCAACTACAACGACCTCGTGAAAATTGAATCTCATGCAAACAATCTGTCAGGAAACATTTTCAAGCAACTTTGGAGCAAGAAATGAACATGTTCCAGCAGGCTATAATTTCAACCAAGGGCATGAATGGATAGAGCATGACATGTATATCAAAACATGTTTATAGAGAATCTCCAGATTGTGCATAGATTGATTAGTGGAAGCATGTTAACATGGCATCAAATTATAACAGAATCTGTCTAGCAAAACAGCAACAGCAACTACCCTACTTTACAAGCTTGATACACTCGGCACACAACTCACAAAAATACATGGTCAACACCTCTGGAAATATGGCATGGCATATTTCACCATTCATGTAGAGCTCATACTCATAGGATGCACACATAAATCATGGCAAAAATGACAAAAGAGCTCGAGCTGATAAGATTCTGGAACTAACGATCTGAAGCCCTCTTCCAACAGCATTTCGGGCATCAAGATGAGCTCAAATGGAAATGATGCAATGGAAATAAATGATGTACTCGTCGAGTCGAACAATTTGACATATTATACGCGCAAAACGGAGCTACGGATGCGGAGATGTGATGCTATGAAAATGCATGAAAATGATAGAAATCTGGGACTTGGGGGAATTTCGGGGCAACCTCGGGTTCGCACGGATTTTGATGCAGGTCGGGGAGCTCGCCGGAGTTCGTCGTGGGGGACGCCGGAGATGGCCGGGAAGACGAATCCGGGCGGATCCGCCGGATCCGCCGGATCCCGACGCGAGAGGCGGAGGAGGCGGATGGCATGGCAAGGCTTCGGCCAAGCCGGCGGAGTTTCGGCCATGGCGATGGAGGGCGGCGGCGGCGAGTGAGGGCGGCGGCGCTGGCGCTGCAGAGGAGCTGGGCGGCGGGTTGTGGGCGGCGTTGTTGCGGCAGACGGCGGCGCTTGCGGCGCGCTGGCGGCGGCGGCGGGCGATGGCGCGCGGCGGGGCGGCGCGCAAGGCGAGGCGCGGGCGGCCGGGCGGCGGGCGAACGGCGGCGCGGCGAACGGGCGGGGCGCGCGAGGCGCGGGCGGCTGGCGGCGGCGAACGGCGGCGCGGCGAACGGCGCGGGCGAGGAGGCGCGGCGGCGGGCGGCGGCGAACGGCGGCGGCTTTGGCAAACATGGCGGCAAGGCCTCAAGGGGCGGGGAGAGGCGGCGGGCGGCGAGGGAACCGCCGGCGAGGCGGCGGTCAACGGCGGCGTAGGGGCGGCACCGGATGGGCTCAGCGGGCTCATGATGGCTCGCGCGGCGGGCTGCGGGCGTGAGAGAGAGAGAGCGGCCAGCGACGTGGCGGCGCGCGTGAGTGCAGGAGGGAGGCGGCGGCGCTGAGGTGTCGCCCTGTGATTGGCCGGGGCGACGTGGCGCGTGGACGTGTCCGGCCGGGGCGGACGCGTCCGGCGGCGGAGAGGGAAAAGCTAGGGTTTCGGGGGATTCATCCGCGAAAATGGAATGGGGGGTGTATAAATAGGCATAGAGGGAGCTAGGAGAGTCCAAATGAGGTGCGGTTTTCGGCCATGCGATCGTGATCGAACGACCGAGAGCATGGAGGGGAGTTTGGTGGGTTTTGGGCCACTTTGGAAGTGGTGTTGGGCTGCACACAAAAGAGGGCTTTGCGGTTACCGGTTAACTGCTGAGTACCAAACGAACTCCAAATGGCACGAAACTTGACAGCGGTTCACGGTGCTATACCAAGGCCGCATGGCAAACCTCGGGACATTCCGAGAAAGTTTAATACCCGCACACGAAAAGAGAGAAGAGGGGACGCCGGATGACATAGGAGCGCCGGATTGCAAAACGGACAACGGGGAAAAAGCTCGGATGCATGAGACGAACATGTATTCAAAATGAAATGCACATGATGACATGATAAAATGCAAATGATGACATGGTGAAATGCAACACGCAAGTAATGACATGGCAACAACGGCGAATAACTGACGGACACCTGGCGCATCGGAACCGGGGCATTACAACACTCCACCACTACGAGAGGATCTCGTCCCGAGATCTAGGATTGCACCGGAGGAAAAGGAAGAGGAGAGGTAAAACAAAGTTGCTTCTTTGACGAACGAGTGAAACCATGAACCTTGAGAGGTTGAGCAAAATGAAGGAAAGAAAACAACGAAGATGAACATAGTTGAAAACACTCCGTTAGAAAAGAGGAACACGGAGTATTACGAGAATTTGAAGGTTGCAAAGACATGAATCAAGAGTTTAGTGGACAAGACAGAATTCGAAACCACTCCGGTTAAAATAAGATGAGAGAGGAAGACTTTGGGCAGCACTCCGGTAGAAAAGAGAAGAAAACTTGATGAGATGAAAAGATTTTGAAGAGATGATACAACACTCCGGTTAAATGGATAAGCAAGAAAAGAACACGATCCTCACAACTTGAGATGATGAGTGAGAAGAGCAACATCACAATGCCTCCGTAATGAGAGAATAGAAGATAGATCATTCGGATAAAGGGACGGAGAAGAAAATGACAACTTCTGCCACAAATGGGCTCGAAAAGGACCCTTCCTAGAAGTTTAGAACGGAGTTGTTGGAAAACCAACAACGAAAAGAACAAGCTTGTAGCGGGCTTATGAAAACATCTCAAAATTATGAGGTGAGCTTCTGCCACCAACAGAAACAAATGATTGGATTGATATCAACAAGGAGACGAGAAACTTATATCACCGGGAGGTCAAATGAAGAACTTGGGTCATTTATAATCATCATAAATAGCAACAATCCTTAGGGAAAACTTTAGGTGAAATATAACCCAAGATAACTCCAATGAAGAGACTGATGGATTTAAAATACCTCATTCTTGACAACAATATGAATCATGAAACATGAATAGAAATTGTCAAGAGTGACATAACACCACCTCAAAAGATAAGGTCGAAAGAATTGCACTTTGGAATGCAAGAGGAAGAATACTTGAGCTCCTCAAAACAAAACAAGTGTTGGGCACCCTGTTTAATTTTGAGTATAGCTTGGCGGGTCATAGCTTCAAAAGAAAACTTGAAGAACAATTGAAGAATGAAAAGAATCCTTGACGAACCATCATGTAGAGCCTCCATGAAGAACTCCGGTAAACAAAAGGGTGATAGAAAGAAAGAGAAGTTGAAAACACAAGGTGAAGCCTTGCAATGATTTAAATGGATCTCCGTGATAATTAGAGCTTGGAACTCCGGGAAAAAGAGAAGATGAAACAAATGAAACCGAGAATTTATTCATCATGAACAAACTCCGAAAGAAGGAATTAATCACTTGGATGAAACCAGAATAAGAATTATGCTATGCGTATCCTTCACCAATTTAAATTGATGACAAGCAACGGATTTGGCATACTACTTATTCTCGTAGAAAGGATTAAAATAGATATGGCGCAAGTTTGAGAAGGTATTCAACAAACCACCGGTAGGATTGGAACAACAAATGAATTGATATAATGAACAAGGAAGAGAGATCTTGAAAGAACCACCGTAAGAATGGAAAATGAAAGTAGCAAGGGCACAATTCACCGGGAAGAATTGGAAAACGAATGAAGATACTTGAGGGGATTTAGATACATGAGAACAAAGAGATCATGAACCGATTAGAGAACACTTGAATGATGCACCGGTATGATTTGGAGAACGAGAGCTGAAAGCTTGAATGAATAAAACTGAGATGATGGGCTTCAAAGAATGAAACTGAAAAGACTCCTAAAATGGTCCGGATGGTTGAAAAAGATTCTCACAATCGAAAACAATTATGAGAGGATGGCAACAAGCTAGCACCATGAATCTTGAAGAGAATAGAGCAAGATTAAAGAGAAACTCTTCTTTGGTCTTCAAATGATGAGAATGACAACGAGAAACACCACCAAGAATTATTGAGGCACACCGGAAGAATCAAAAGCGAAGAGGTTGAGCCAACTATGAAAAGAATTTGAAAGATCTTGGAGAAAAGCATTTGACTGATGATAACTCATTCTTACGTCAAACTTGGAGAAGACTTTAGGATAGCTCCGAAATAATTAGAAGAGTCAGGTAAGATCCTGGGAAAAGACCTGTGGGTTAGGGCCCACTCAAAAGAACACCGTTGAAAAGATTTAAAAGAGATGTTGCACCGGTTGAATTAAATGACTTGAATGAGATACCAATCTCGAAAGAGCTTGAACGGGTTAAGAATGGAAACACAAATCTTCGAGATATCTTGAGCACTCCGGAATAACAAATAGCGAGAAGTAGAATGATAATGAGGTGCACCGGTATGAGAAGACATTGAAATGAGGAAAAAGGTATGGTCAACAAAACTTGACTTGAATCCACCGGAGAAGAAACAACAATGAAGGATGATGAACTTGAAGCTCGTGAGCATCTTCACGAGGGATCATCGGATCAGAACATTGATTGAAAAGAGTGAAGTGACTTCACATGAATAAAAGGATACATGATTAAGAAATCTGTGTCCTTGAAGAAAAAGGGTGGGAGGGCGGGAAAACAAAGACAACTTGGGGAAGATGGAATAAGCACCGTTGATAAAACTTAGATTTGATCTTGCGGACGGGAAAATGATGGGATCCACTTGAAGAGAAGCACACCGGTTGGAAAGAATTGACATGACAATCTCGATGATCAAAAGGATTAGTATTCACATAGCAATATGAGAACACCACTTAGGAAAGGTATGGATTCAACATTTGACTTCGAAGCAACCCGAATACCACAAATAAAACAAAACAAAGGATTTGGCTTGCAGAATAAGCAGAACAAACATATGATAGAGATTTCGTCCAAGTTTTCGTGGTGGGGCCTACACGGGCTCAATCAGACAGCACCATCATGTACAAGGCAAGGCACATGACATACGAAGCGCCCCGAGTCGGCATATCCAAGGACTCTTTAAGACACAACGAGACCATGTAAAACCAACCGTGAATAGGCAGACCACTAGACGCCGAACCCCAATTTCATATCATACATCCGTCGGAAAGATATCCTAAGAGCTACTTGAATTCCCACCTATAAAACTCCCAAACTTTCTCGGTTATGCAATCGGTGTTGGGGATACAGGGAGCAATATATCTCACCCAAACTAACAATCCCTACATCCATTGTATCCATCCGTCAACACATAACCAAGAAACCTTCGAAATCGTCTACCTCAACCTTCAAAAGCATCCGTTATACAAGTCATGGCAATACTCCGCACTCACCTCAAGATCTTGGGTTAGCGGGGTTATCTCACCAACAACTGCATAAAATAGATTTTCGATGTCGGCGTACTAAACTCAGGTATACCAGAACTTCAACGATAAAATTATGACGACAACACCTCGGAGCTCAACTCCCCGGGACACTGCCACAACCCCTAAATGACAGGAGGCACCAAGAACAATGTTCTCGTCATAAGAATATCGGAACGATCCCAAGATACCCGCGTGATCCTAAAAAAAAAATTTAGTGAAATTTGAGAAGAGGAAAGTCAAAACTCTACGTCAGGAGACCTCACCAGAGCGACGAAGGGACTGGGGAGTAAAAAGAATTCCTAACTCTCCGATATATATAATCCTAAATGACTCAAAACATTTTTTTCTAGACACAACTCGGCCGCTAAAAACGATCAAGCAGTGGGGCTCCTAAGGTCGGGAAGGCTCGATTACCAACTTGTAACGCCTCGATGCGGCTATATCTCCCACGTGTCGAAGCACGACTTAGAGGCATAACCGCATTGAAAGCAATGTCGCAAGTGAGGTAATCTTCACACAACCCATGTATTACATAAGGGAAGAGATACATAGTTGGCTTACAATCGCCACTTCACACAATTACATGAATAAAGCATTACATCATCCAGATACAATCAAGGTCCGACTACGGAACCAAAATAAAAGAAGAACCCCAAATGCATAAAGGTCCCCGATCGACCCCAACCGGGCTCCACTATCGATCAACTAGAACGAAACAACACAAAGGGCAAGATCTTCATCGAGCTCCTCCTTGAGCTTGATTGCGCCACCGCCGGTAACATAGGCACCGCAAACTGGTTTTGAAGTATCCGTGAGCCACGAGGACTCAAAGCAATCCCATTACCATGGGTATCAAGACTAGCAAAGCTTAATGGGAAAGGAAGGGGTAAAGTGTTGAGGTTGCAGCAGCGACTAAGCAAGTATGGTGGTTAACCAACGCAAATAAGAGCGAGAAGAGAACAAGCGGAACGGTCGTGAAGCTAGCAATGATCAAGAGGTGATCCCGAACACCTACTTACGCCAAACATAACACGTAAACCGTGTTCACTTCCGGACTCCGCCGAGAAGAGACCATCACGGCTACACACTCGGTTGATGCGTTTTATTTTGGATCAAGTGTCAAGTTGTCTACAACCGACATTAACAAATTCCCATCTGCCACATAACCATGGCACGGCTCTTGAAAGTTTAAACCTTCAGGGTGTCCCAACTTAGCCCATGACAAGCTCTCGCGATCATCGAAGGAATAGACCTTCACCCGAGACACCCGATCGACTCGTATCCCGTACATCAAGACATTTCGACAATGGTAAAACAAGACCAGCAAGACCTCTGGCGTGCCGACATCCCGATAGTAGCGCACAGATCTCGCCTCGAGCCACGACCGGATGAGCACTACGCACAACTAAAACCAGCCCTCAAGTTTCCCGAGGTGGCGCTGCAAGTGGTTTCTAGTTTGGACCAACACTTAGACAAGCATTGGCCCGGGGCTAAATAGAGATGACCTCGAGAGAGCGACTCCCAAGGGAAAAAGTAGGTGGTGGTGAGGCAAATGGTAAAAGGCAATGTTGGGCCTTGCTGGACAAGTTTTATTCAAAGCGAACTGTCAAGGGGGTCCCATAAATCACCCGACCGCGTTAGGAACGCAAAATTCGGGAACATAACACCGGTATGACGGAAACTAGGGCGGCAAGAGTGGAACAAAACACTAGGCATAAGGCCGAGCCTTCCACCCTTTACCAAGTATATAGATGCATTAATAATATAGGAGATATTGTGATATCCCAACATAAACCCTGTCCACCATGGAGAAATCTTCAACTTCACCTGCAGCTAGCAACGCTATAAGAGGGGCTGAGCAAAGCGGTGACATAGCCAAACAACGGTTTGCATAGGAAAGGTGTCAAAGGTTAGAGGTTCATGGCAATATGGGATGGCTGGACAAACAGTAATAGGTAGCGCAAAGATAGCGAAAGAACGAGGCAACTAGCATAGCAATGATAGTAGTGAGATCCAGGGTAGCGGTCATCTTGCCTGAAATCCCGCAAGGAAGAAGAACGAGTCCATGAAGAAGATGAAACCACGAAGACGAACCACACGCAGACGAACGCATCCTCACGATCGCAACGAAACGGGAACTATCGAGAAGAAGCACACAACATAGTAAACACACCACACATGAACAAGGCATGATGCATAACAAGCATGATGCATGACCAAGCTACATGAAGCTACTCATGGCAAAAGATGATGCACACAAGAACAACACATCAAGGCAAGTTTAAATGAGGCCTAAACAACATATAGCAATTAGGTAAGTCCTCATATGCATATTTCGAAATTGGTCCAGAACTGAATAAACCTTATGTTCAAGTTGTTAAACAGCAAGTTAAGATGCACCAAGATGATCTACACGAAATTCTAGTCAAGTTACATATAAAGTTCATTAGATTCGGAGCTACGGCCTAGAAGATATGAGCAAAACAAGTTAAGCATGGCATTGATGCAAAATGCACCCAAACATCACGCAAACACACCAAAACAAGGATGCAACATGATAAAATGGTACTACATGCAAAAACAAGCAAGTTTCATAAAGAGCACACTCAAAACGGAGCAACGGGGCAACACATGCACACTATACAAGTCATAGCAACAATCTGTCCAAAACAGCAACTATGCATCTTGCAAGCATCAGAACAACATGCTACAGCACCCCCAACATAATAACAAAAGGCATGGGCATGAAGTACACTTAAAGCATAACAAAACATGAACACTGAGCTATCTCTAGAAATCAATGGATCATGCTCAAAAAGACATGGAGATATTGCAAGTAATAACAATTTCAGACTTTAGCAGAAATAACATCAGGTTGCAATGTTTAGAGCTATCAAACAACATGTTACAGGAACTTATCATGGCAAACAAAGGCATGGCATGAATCTACTGATTGCATATATCAAAAGACCCTTACTGACCATGAGCCAAAGAGGCACGGAAAATATGATGGCACCCATGTAAACATGGCAAGTTATATAACAGATTTAAACATGGCAGGAACAACAATAAGTAGGCATGTTCGTGAGCTCGAACCACTCACTACAGAGCAATACATGGCATGGCAAGGCAACCAACAGTAAGAAGGCATGTTTATGAAGCTAAGCATGGCAAGAGCAAGGTCATAGCATACACGGATCAACTACAACGACCTCGTGAAAATTGAATCTCATGCAAACAATCTGTCAGGAAACATTTTCAAGCAACTTTAGAGCAAGAAATGAACATGTTCCAGCAGGCTATAATTGCAACCAAGGGCATGAATGGATAGAGCATGACATGTATTTCAAAACATGTTTATAGAGCATCTCCAGATTATGCATAGATTGATTAGTGGAAGCATGTTAACATGGCATCAAATTATAACAGAATCTGTCTAGCAAAACAAAGAACAAAGAACTACCCTACTTTACAAGCTTGATACACTCGGCACACAACTCACAAAAATACATGGTCAACACCTCTGAAATATGGCATGGCATATTTCACCATTCATGTAGAGCTCATACTCATAGGATGCACACATAAATCATGGCAAAAATGACAAAAGAGCTCGAGCTGATAAGATTCTGGAACTAACGATCTGAAGCCCTCTTCCAACAGCATTTCGGGCATCAAGATGAGCTCAAATGGAAATGATGCAATGGAAATAAATGATGTACTCGTCGAGTCGAACAATTTGACATATTATACGCGCAAAACGGAGCTAAGGATGCGGAGATGTGATGCTATGAAAATGCATGAAAATGATAGAAATCTGGGACTTGGGGGAATTTCGGGGCAACCTCGGGTTCGCACGGATTTTGATGCAGGTCGGGGAGCTCGCCGGAGTTCGTCGTGGGGGACGCCGGAGATGGCCGGGGAAGACGAATCCGGGCCGGATCGGGCCGGATCCGGCCGGATCCCGACGCGGGGAGGCGGAGGAGGCGCGGGGCGGCAGCTGGCTTCCGGTGGGCGGAGTTTTGGCCATGGCGATGGAGGGCGGCGGCGGCGAGAGAGCGGCGGCTGGCGCTGCAGAGGAGCCGGGCGGCGGGTTGGGCGGCGTTGTTGTGGCAGACGGCGGGCGGCGGCGCCGGCGGCGGCGGCGGCGATGGCGCGGGCGGCGAACGGCGGCGCGCATGGCGAAGGCGCGGGCGATCGGGGGCGGCGAACGGCGGCGGGCGAACGGCGCGCGCATGAGGCGCGGCGCGGCGGCGGCGGCGAACGGCGGCAAGGCTTCAGCGCGGCGCGGCAAGGCGCTTCATGGCGGGAGAGAATGGGCGGGCGGCGAGGGAGCCGCTGGCGAGGCGGCGGCAACGGCGGGCGGGGGCGCCGGATGGGTTTCAGCGGGCTCATGATGGGCTCAAGGCGGCCGGCTGCGGGCGTGGAGAGAGAGAGCGGGCCAGCGACGTGGCGGCGCGTGAGTGCAGGAGGGAGGCGGCGGCGCTGAGGTGTCGCCTGTGATTGGCCGGGCGACGTGGGCGTGGGCGTGTCCGCCAAGGCGGACGCGTCGGCCAAGCGGAGAGGAAAAGCTAGGGTTTCGGGGATTCATCGCGAAAATGGAATGGGGGTGTATAAATAGGCATAGAGGGAGCTAGGAGAGTCCAAATGAGGTGCGGTTTTTGCCACGCGATCGTGATCGAACGACCGAGAGCATGGAGGGAGTTTGGTGGGTTTTCGCCACTTTGGAAAGGGTGTTGGGCTGCACATAAAGAGGGCTTTGCGGTTACTTGCTAACTGCTGGAATACCAAACGAACTCCAAATGGCACGAAACTTGACAGCGGTTCACGGTGCTATACCAAGGTCAGATGGCAAACCTCGACATTCCGAGAAAGTTTAATACCCGCATACGAAAAAGAGAGAAGAGGGACGCCGGATGACATAGGAGCGCCGGATTGCAAAACGGACAACGGGGAAAAAGCTCGGATGCATGAGACGAACATGTATTCAAAATGAAATGCACATGATGACATGATAAAATGCAAATGATGACATGGTGAAATGCAACACGCAAGTAATGACATGGCAACAACGGCGAATAACTGACGGACACCTGGCGCATCGGAACCGGGGCATTACAATTGATCCTTCAAATGCCATTAAGGGACGGGACAGTTGACTTTTTGGCATGGCACTTCGACCCAAAAGGCGTGTTCTCGGTTAAGCAGGCGTATAAATTGAAACGGGCCTTGTCCGAACCCGGGCTAGCACAGGCGAATGGTAACTTAGATGGAGGTGGGGAGGTGAAATGGAAGAGATTATGGAAGTTACCGTGCCCCGGGAAGGTCAGATATTTCATGTGGCGCCTTGCACACAACACACTAGCCACAAAGGACATCCTATGCCGGAGGGGAATGGTGATTGAGGATCACAAGTGCTTCCTGTGCAACACGAGGAACGAGACAGCTAAGCACCTGTTCATGGAGTGCCATGAGATTAAGCAGGTGTGGCGGGGCCTCGATCTTGAGCATGTCAGATTGCGACTTACTGAGTGTGACAGTGTGGACAACACTCTGGACTGTCTGTGGCAGCTACCTGAAAAGGACCGGATGGCTATCATAGTAATGTGGTGGCAGTGGTGGGCTCAACGCAACAAAGTTCGAGAAGGAGAAAAGCCGATGGAGCACGCGCAGTTCGCCGTGAGGGCTGCATGCACGGTTGGCGAGTACGAGGGGTGTTTTTGCAAACCACCACCACCGCCAAAAAGCGCGCCACGCTGGATTCCTCCACCACCGGACATACTAAAGTTCAATGTCGACGGGGCTTTTCTGGAGGATGGCTTGCAGGGGGCCTGGGGAGTGGTGGTCCGGACTAATACAGGCGAGGTGGTGGCAGCGCGGGCTGGGCGGATTGATCATGCTACGGATGCTTTCAGCACTGAGCTGAGAGCGGTGGAGCAAGCGCTCGATCTTGCGGCAGAACTGGGTGTTGTTCGGTTGACAGTTGAGATGGACGCCCTGATGCTTGAACAGGCCCTAAACAGACGAGCTCCTGACTACTCGCACCACGCACAGGCGATCGAGGATATAAAGGTACAATCCCGGCTATGGTTCTCGTCCCGTGTGTTCGCCCATTGTAAACGCTAGGCCAACATGCCAACGCACCACATGGCCAGATTAGGCCTCATCCTCCAAATGGGAGATGTTTTAGTTGCTGATCATGTAATTCCAGTCATTGTTGCTGACTCTGTAATGGGCGATCTTGCACAGAACGTTTCGTAATAAAGCTATTTGCTTGCCTTAAAAAAATCGGAGCAATTTCATACTTGATTCATGGGCTGATTTTTTAATCAACAATTCTGTAATAAAAAACTATGCTGCAATTTGGAGGCATATTGACCACTATTAATACACACGGCTAAAAAAAAATCACCTAGGCGATCCCAATGCACCATCAAAGGCAAGCAGCTAAAAAAGTTCCACCTTTGGCGATCGATCTCAATGAACCATCCTTAGCAAGGGCATCTGGTGCAGCGGGCTGCTACCAATGGCGTACTGGTACTTAACCACGTCCTCGAAGCATCCAACTGCGGGCATCGTCGCCGGTGCCGCAGCCGCCTGCTCGTCATCGACTACGTCTCCCTGCACCGCCGCAGCTTCGTCGGCCCGATCGGCGCCGCCTTCGCGGGCGCAGCCGAGCGCCCGGAGCGGATCGCCGGGGCAGTCGTCCTCGCGCTCGACGAGGCGCATGAGGAGGCGGCCGCCGCGCACGCGGCGCGCGCGGACGTAGTAGTCCGGCCGCATGACGCGCACCATGCTGATGACGAGCCTCCTGTCCTCAGTGCGCGCCCGGCGCAGACCGCTACGGCCCGCCAGCGACGGGATCGGCGGCGGCAGCCGGCGCCGTCCTGGCTCCCGTCGTCCGTACGAGACCCAGCAGCCCTCGTCCTCCTCGTCTACGCTCTCCTCCGGATCGGCCTCGCCGCGCGGCGGCGGCGACGCGGGGATCGTCCGCGTCACGACGCCTCCGCCCACGGCGACGGGGTCGGGGGCGAGCAGCGAGCGGAGGCCGGCGAGGGGGGCGAACTTGTCGGTGGAGCGGGAGACGGATAGCAGCATCGGATAGGGATGGGATTGCAGGGGCGGCGGTGCCGTGGTGGTGGCCGGTCGCGGCGCACAAAGAGGCGGTGGGGCGAGCGGCGGATGGGATGGGATGGGATCGGTGGAGCGCGCCCGCGCGTGGGCTATCGGTTGCGATCAGGGAGGGGAGGGTTGACGAGGCTTTTATACGTGGACGTTTGCTCTCCGGGAAGCCGGGAGTGGGAGCGGATCGGGCACGGGAACCCCGTGACGATCGACTCCATGGATCGGCTTGTGGGTCGATCGCTTTCTTGGCCGGCCAATCAATAGGCCTCCCGCCCTAGTTCACTGGTTTCCCAGACCGATCAATGGCGCCCGGCATGCATGCGTGCATGGCTATCCGCCTATCCGGTTATCCTCCTATCCAACCCTGGCTCTGGCTGGAAATAGACCATCGTCGAGTTCGAGTTAGGCTCTAGCTCCATCCCGTTCCTGATACGGAGTAAGTTTGTTTACAGGAAGGCGGGGAAGCTCGATCGTGCGCAGGTGGTTGGGGCGCGATGGAGTCGTACGTGGCGACCCGTGACCGGACGGGGAGGCGTCGTACCGTAGGCCGTAACAGGTGGCTCGGGGTTCACGAGCCGCGGGCGAACCAAACCAAAAAAGATTTGTAAGGAAATTACAGATGCCATTGCAGGATTTTGGTGGGGCGACAGTGAAGTGCATAAAAAAATGCATTGGTTCGCATGACAAAATTTTTGCCCTCCTAATAAGGATAAAGAAGAATGGGGTTCAGAGACCTTCATGCTTTCAACCTTGCCATGTTAACTAAGCAAAGTTGAAGGTTTTTGACCCACCCGGAGACCCTTTGTACTAGAGTACTACGTGCAAAATATTTTCCGGATGGTAATTTGTTAAAAGTTGGACCCATGAAAGGATCTTCATATACTTGGCAAAGTATAGTTGCTAGCATCCAGACATTTAGAAGGGGGCATATTTGGAGAGTTGGGACATGGGAGAAAATCAAACGTATGGGAGGACCATTGGATCCTTTCAAGCCAAAATAGAATGATTTTGACAAGGAAAGGGAATGCTTTGCTACACACTGTTGATGAGTTAATTGACCCATTGACTAGTTCTTGTTCTTGGGATGAGGAGCTCCTGTGCAGTATCTTCCTTCCTATTGATGTTCAAAAGATTCTGGCAATACCCCTCTCTGAACATCTTACTGAGGATTTCATGGCGTGGCATAAATCAAAAACATTTGTGTTCTCAGTCCGGTCAGCTTATTATTTTGAATGGGAGCATCAATTTGGTGCGAGGGTGGTTGCAAAGAAAGGAACGTCTAATATAAACACTGTTTGGTTTGCACTATGGAAGCTCGAAGTGCCAAGTAAGATCAAGATATATGTGTGGCATGCACTACGAGGGGTTGTTCATGGTATGTGTGTACTAGCTAATAGACACATCAAATGATCAAGGTGTCGTCACACTGTCCGGTCTGCAATTCTAGGCCTGAAGATATGCGCCACTTATTGTTTACATGTGATAGAGCAAGAAGTGTTCGGAAAGCACTAGGATTAGAACATGAAATAGAGAAACCATTGGCAGTTGATCGGTCAGGGTCATTGTCCTAGAAGAGACCCTAAGATGGCCTAGACAGAAATCGCTAATGCTGGGGCAGTTGGGGCTACAAGAAACGGTGGTTGTTGCATGTTATATTAGGTGGGAGAGAAGAGAGATAAAAAGTGAGTTAGGGTCAAACCTCCATCAAGCACAGCTTTTGCAATCAGTGTGATAACAGCAAATTCCGCTGTGAACACCCCTCACCATCAGGAGTGCAAATTCCATTGGGAGAAACCTCATGTAGCCACCTACAAAATGAACATAGATGCTGCATACTTTGAAGATGGCACCAGGGCCATTGCGGCTCTTGTTCACAACAGTAGGGGAGAAGCCTTGGCGGGGCTAGCTGAAGTGTTTGATCACGCATATAACCTTGCACCGGCGGAGGCTATGGCGATTCGGAGGGGCCTTCAACTATTACAGGAGAGTTATCGTGGAAGCTGGCAGTTTGGAGATCATCAATGCATGTAATATAGCCAGTGATATTTTGGCACCATATTCAGCTATCATGGCAGATTGCTTCCAAATTGCTCATGGAATATCATCGATTCGATTTCAATACTGTCCTACTGAAGCCAATGGTGAAGGAAATATGCCCTAGAGGCAATAATAAAGTTATTATTTATTATTTCATGATAAATGTTTATCATTCGTGCTAGAATTGTATTAACCGGAAACATAATACATGTGTGAATGCATAGACAAACAGAGTGTCACTAGTATGCCTCTACTAGACTAGCTTGTTAATCAAAGATGGTTATGTTTCCCAACCATGAACAAAGGGTTGTTATTTGATTAACAAGGTCACATCATTAGAAGAATGATCTGATTGACATGACCCATTCCACTAGCTTAGCACACGATCGTTTAGTATGTTGCTACTGCTTTTATCCATGACATATACATGTTCCTATAACTATGAGATTATGCAACTCCGCTTGCGGAGGAACACTTTGGTGCTACCAAACGTCCACAACGAATCGGGTGATTATAAAGGAGTACTACAGGTGTCTCCAAAGGCGATGTTGGGTTGGCGATTTGAGATTAGGTTTTGTCACTCCGATTGTCGGAGAGGTATCTCTGGCCCTCTCGGTAATACACATCACTTAAGCCTTGCAAGCATTACAATTAATGAGTTAGCTGTGAGATGATGTATTACGGAACGAGTAAAGAGACTTGCCGTAACGAGATTGAACTAGGTATTGGATACCGACGATCGAATCTCGCAAGTAACATACCAATGACAAAGGAACAACGATGTTGTTATGCGGTCCGACCGATAAAGATCTTCGAGAATATGTAGGAGCCAATATGGGCATCCAGGTCCCGCTATTGGTTATTGACCGGAGACGGTCTCGGTCATGTCTACATTGTTCTCGAACCGTAGGGTCCGTGACGCTTAAGGTTTCATGGACGGTTATATTATGAGTTTGTGTATTTTGATGTACCGAAGAAGTTCGAGTCCCGGATGTGATCACGGACATGACGAGGAGTCTCAAATGGTCGAGACATAAAGATTGATATATTGGAAGCCTATGTTTGAGTTCGAATGGTTCCGGTGAAATCGGGATTTCTGGGAACACCGGGGTTACGGAACCCTCCCGGGGTTAATGGGCCTTAGTGGGCCATGAGGGAGAAGAGGAAGGGCCGGCCAGGGCAGGCGCGCCGCCTCCCCTAGTCCGAATAGGACAAGGAGAGGGGGCGGCGCCCTTCCCTCTTTCCTCCCCCAAGTCCTAATCCAACTAGGAAGGGGGAGTCCTACTCCGGTGGGAGTAGGACTCCTCCCGCCTCCTCCTAGGGCTGGCGGCACCCCTTGCTCCTTTATATACGGGGCAGGGGGCACCCTAGGACACACAAGTTGATCCTTGAGATCGTTCCTTAGCCGCAGCGGTGCCCCTCCACCATAATCCACCTCGGTCATATCGAAGCGGTGCTTAGGTGAAGCCTGCGTCGGTAGAACATCAAGATCGCCACCACGCCGTCGCGGTCGACGGAACTCTCCCTCCCAAGCTCTACTGGATTGGAGCCCGAGGAGCGCCACCGAGCTGTACGTGTGTCAAGAACTCGAGGCGCCGGAGTAACGGCGCTGGGATCGGTTGGATCGCGAGGAGAACGCACGACTACTTCCTCTACATTGTGATCGCTTCGCTTCGGTCTCACGAGGGCACGAGACAACACTCTCCCTCTCGTTGCTATGCATCACCATGATCTTGCGTGTGCGAGGAAATTTTTGAAATTACTACGTTCCCCAACAGTGGCATCCGAGCCTAGGTTTTATGGTTTGATGTTTTGCACGAGTAGAACACAAGTGAGTTGTGGGCGATACAAGTCATACTACCTACCAAGCATGTCATACTTTGGTTCAGCGGTATTGTGAGATGAAGCGCCCGACCGACATTACGCCAGACGCTTACGCGAGACTGGTTTCACCGCCACGAGCACTCGCTGCTTAAAGGTGATTGGCGGGTGTCTGTCTCTCTCACTTTAGTTGAACCGAGTGTGGCTACGCCCGTCCTTGAGAAGGTTAAACGGAGTCTATTTGACGAAGTATCGCTGTGGTTTTGATGCGAGGTGAGATTGGTTCTTGCTTAAGCCCGTAGCAGCCACGTAAAATTTGCAACAACAAAGTAGAGGACGCCTAACTTGTTTTTGCAGGGCATGTTGTGATGTGATATGGTCAAGACGTGATGCTATATTTTATTGTATGAGATGATCATGTTTTGTAACCGGTTATCGGCAATCGGCTGGAGCCATATGGTTGTCGCTTATTGTATGAAATGCAAAACATACTGTAATTGCTTTACTTTATCACTAAGCGGTAGCGATAGTCGAGAAGCAATAGATGGCGTAGACGACAACGATGCTACGATGGAGATCAAGGTGTCGCGCCGGTGACGATGGTGATCACGACGGTGCTTCGGAGATGGAGATCACAAGCACAAGATGATGATGGCCATATCATATCACTTATATTGATTGGATGTGATGTTTATCCTTTATGCATCTTATCTTGCTTTGATTGACGGTAGCATTTTAAGATGATCTCTCACTAAAATTATCAAGTAGTGTTCTCCCTGAGTATGCACCGTTGCCAAAGTTCGTCGTGCCCAGACACCACGTGATGATCGGGTGTGATAAGCTCTACGTCCATCTACAATGGGTGCAAGCCAGTTTTGCACACGCAGAATACTCAGGTTATACTTGATGAGCCTAGCATATGCAGATATGGCCTCGGAACACGGAGACCGAAAGGTCGAGCGTGAATCATATAGTAGATATGATCAACATAAGATGTTCACCATTGAAAACTACTCCATCTCACGTGATGATCGGTTATTGTTTAGTTGATTTGGATCACGTGATCACTTAGATGACTAGAGAGATGTCTATCTAAGTGGGAGTTCTTAAGTAATATGATTAATTGAACTTAAATTTATCATGAACTTAGTACCTGATAGTATCTTGCTTGTCTATGTTTGTTTGTAGATAGATGGCTCGTGTTGTTGTTCCGTTGAATTTTAATGCGTTCCTTGAGAAAGCAAAGTTGAAATATGATGGTAGCAATTACACGGATGGGTCCGTAACTCGAGGATTATCCTCATTGCTGCACGTAAGAGTTACGCCCTGGATGCACCGCTAGGTGCTGTGCCTCTTCTTGATGCAACCGACGACGTTAAGAACGTCCCGCGAGCAAAGCTGATGACTACTCTATAGTTCGATGTGCCATGCTTTACGGCTTAGAACCGGGACTTCAACGACGTTTTGAACGTCATGGAGCATATGAGATGTTCCAGAGTTGAAGTTGATATTCCAAATGTAATGCCCGGATTGTGAGATATGAAGTCTCCAATAAGTTCTATAGTTGCAAGATGGAGGAGAATAGTTACGTCAAGTGAGCACATACTCAAAATGTCCGGGTATTACAATCACTTGACTCAACCGGGAGTTAATCTTCCGGATGATTGTGTCATTGATGTAATTCTTCAATCACGCCACCAAGCTACAAAGGCTTCGTGATGAACTATAATATGCAAGGGTTAGTAAAGACTATACCCGAGCTCTTCGCAATGCTAAAGGCTGCGGAGGTAGAAATCAAGAAGGAGCATCAAGTGTTGATGGTCAATAAGACCACTAGTTTCAAGAAGAAAGGCAAAGGGAAGAAGAAGGAACTTCAAGAAGAACAGCAAGCAAGTTGTCGCTCAGAGAAGAAACCCAAGTCCGGCCCTAAACCTGAAATTGAGTGCTTCTACCGCAAGCGATCGGTCATCGAAGCGGAACTGCCCCAAGTATTTGGCGGATAAGAAGGATGGCAAGGTGAACAAAGGTATATGTGATATACATGTTATTGATGTGTACCTTACTAGAGCTCGCAGAGCACTGGTATTTGATCTTGGTTCATTGCTAATATTTGCAACTCAAACAGGGACTACGGATTGCTTAACACCGCAAAGGACGAGGTGACGATGCGCGTGGGAAATGGTTCCAAAGTCGATGTGATCGCAATCGGCACGCTACCTCTACATCTACCTTCGGATTAGTTTTAGACCTAAATAATTGTTATTTGGTGCTGCGTTGAGCATGAACATTATATCTGGATCTTGTTTGATGCGAGACGGTTATTCATTTAAATCGAGAATAATGGTTGTTCTATTTATGTGAGTAATATCTTTTATGGTCATGCACCCTTGAAGAGTGGTCTATTTTGATGAATCTCGATAGTAGTGATACACATATTCATAATGTTGAAGCCAAAAGATGCAGAGTTGATAATGATAGTGCAACTTATTTGTGGCACCGCCGCTTAGGTCATATCGGTATAAACGCATGAAGAAACTCCATACCGATGGACTTTTGGAGTCACTTGATTATGAATCACTTGGCACTTGCGAACCGTGCCTCATGGGCAAGATGACTAAAACCCGTTCTCCGGTACTATGGAGAGAGCAACAGATTTGTTGGAAATCATACATATGAGATGTATGTGGTCCGATGAATGTTGAGGCTCGTATGGCGGATATCGTTATTTTCTCACCTTCACAGATGATTTAAGCACATATGGGTATATCTACTTAATGAAACATAAGTCCGAAACATTTGAAAAGTTCAAAGAATTTCAGAGTGAAGTTGAAAATCATCGTAATAAGAAAATTAAATTTCTACGATCCGATCGTGGAGGTGAATATTTGAGTTACGAGTTTGGTCTACATTTGAAACAATGCGGAATAGTTTAGCAACTCACGCCACCCGGAACACCACAACAGAATGGTGTGTCCGAACGTCAGAATCGCACTTTACTAGATATGGTGCGATCTATGATGTCTCTTCTGATTTACCGCTATCATTTTGGGGTTATGCTCTTGAGACGGCCGATTCACACTGAATAGAACACCGTCAAAATCCGTTGAGACGACACCTTATGAACTATGGTTTAGCAAGAAACCAAAGTTGTCGTTTCTTAAAGTTTGGGGATGCGATGCTTATGTGAAAAAGCTTCAACCTGATAAGCTCGAACCCAAATCGGAAAAATGTGTCTTCATAGGATACCCAAAAGAGACAGTTGGGTACACCTTCTATCACAGATCCGAAGGCAAGACATTTGTTGCCAAGAATGGATCCTTTCTAGAGAAGGAGTTTCTCTTGAAAGAAGTGAGTGGGAGGAAAGTAGAACTTGATGAGGTAATTGTACCTTCTCCCTTACTTGAAAGTAGTTTGTCGCAGAAACCGGTTTCTGAGACATCTACACCAAATAGTGAGGAAGTTGATGATGTTGATCATGAAACTTCAGATCAAGTTACTCTGTAACCTCGTAGATCAACCAGAGTAAGATCCGCACAGAGTGGTACGGTAATCCTGTTCTGGAAGTCATGCTACTAGATCATGATGAACCTACAAACTATGAAGAAGCAATGGTGAGCCCAGATTCCGCAAAATGGCTTGAGGCCATGAAATCTGAGATGGGATCCATGTATGAAAACAAAGTATGGACTTTGGTTGACTTGCCCGAGGGACGGCAAGCAATAGAAAACAAGTGGATCTTTAAGAAGAAGACTGACGCTGACGGTAATGTTACTGTCTACAAAGCTCGACTTGTCGCAAAGGGTTTTCGACAAGTTCAAGGGATTGACTAGGATGAGACCTTCTCACCCGTAGCGATGCTTAAGTCTGTCCGAATCATGTTAGCAATTGCCGCATTTTATGATTATGAAATTTGGCAAATGGATGTAAAGACTGCATTCTGAATGGATTTACGGAAGAAGAGTTGTATATGATGCAACCGAAGGTTTTATCGATCCAAAGGAGCTAACAAAGTGTGCAAGCTCCAGCGATCCATTTATGGACTGGTGCAAGCATCTCGAGTTGGAATAAACGCTTTGATAGTGTGATCAAAGCATTTGGGTTCATCTGCACTTTTGGAGAAGCTCAGATTTACAAGAAAGTGAGTGGAGCTCAGAGCATTTCGATATTATATGTAGATGACATATTACTAATCGGAAATGATATAGAATTCTGGATAGCATAAAGGGATACTTGAATAAGAGTTTTTCAATGAAAGACCTCGTGAAGCTGCTTACATATTAGGCATCAAAATCTATAGAGATAGAACAAGACGCTTAATTGGACTTTCACAAAGCACATACCTTGACAAAATTTTGAAGAAGTTCAAAATGGATCAAGCAAAGAAAGGGTTCTTGCCTCGTGTTACAAGGTGTGAAGTTGAGTAAGACTCAATGCCCTACCACCGCAGAAGATAGAGAGAAAATGAAAGATGTTCCCTATGCTTCAGCCATAGGCTCTATCATGTATGCAATCTTGTGTACCGCACTGATGTGTGCCTTGCTATAAGCTTAGCAGGAGGTACCAAAGTAATCCAGAGTGGATCATCGGACAGTGGTCAAGAACATCTGAAATACCGAAAAGGACTAAGGATATGTTTTCGATATGGAGGTGACAAAGAGCTCATCGTAAACGGTTACGTTGATGCAAGCTTTGACACCGATCCGGACGATTCTAAATCGCAGACCGGATACGATTTACACTAAACGGAGGAGCTGTCAGTTGGTGCAGTTCTAAACAAAGCGTCGTAGCGGGATCTACATGTGAAGCGGAGTACATAGCAGCTTCGGAAGCAGCTAATGAAGGAGTCTGGATGAAGGAGTTCATATCCGATATAGGTCTCATACCTAGTGCATCGGGTCCAATGAAAATCTTCTGTGACAATACTGGAGCAATTGCATTAGCAAAGGAATCCAGATTTCACAAGAGGACCAAGCACATCAAGAGACGCTTCAATTCCATCCGGGATTTAGTCCAGGTGGGAGACATAGAGATTTGCAAGATACATACGGATCTGAATGTAGCAGACCCGTTGACTAAGCCTCTTCCACGAGCAAAACATGATCAACACCAAAGCTCCATGGGTGTTAGAATCATTACTATGTAATCTAGATTGTTGACTCTAGTGCAAGTGGGAGACTGAAGGAAATATGCCCTAGAGGCAATAATAAAGTTATTATTTATTATTTCATGATAAATGTTTATCATTCATGCTAGAATTGTATTAACCGGAAACATAATACATGTGTGAATGCATAGACAAACAAAGTGTCACTAGTATGCCTCTACTAGACTAGCTTGTTAATCAAAGATGGTTATGTTTCCCAACCATGAACAAAGGGTTGTTATTTGATTAACAAGGTCACATCATTAGAAGAATGATCTGATTGACATGACCCATTCCACTAGCTTAGCACACGATCGTTTAGTATGTTGCTACTGCTTTTATCCATGACATATACATGTTCCTATAACTATGAGATTATGCAACTCCGCTTGCGGAGGAACACTTTGGTGCTACCAAACGTCACAACGAATCGGGTGATTATAAAGGAGTACTACAGTGTCTCCAAAGGCGGATGTTGGGTTGGCGATTTCGAGATTAGGTTTTGTCACTCCGATTGTCGGAGAGGTATCTCTGGGCCCTCTCGGTAATACACATCACTTAAGCCTTGCAAGCATTACAACTAATGAGTTAGCTGTGAGATGATGTATTACGGAACGAGTAAAGAGACTTGCCGTAACGAGATTGAACTAGGTATTGGATACCAACGATCGAATCTCGGGCAAGTAACATACCGATGACAAAGGAACAACGATGTTGTTATGCGGTCCGACCGATAAAGATCTTCGAGAATATGTAGGAGCCAATATGGGCATCCAGGTCCCGCTATTGGTTATTGACCGGAGACGTGTCTCGGTCATGTCTACATTGTTCTCGAACCGTAGGGTCCGCACGCTTAAGGTTTCGATGACGGTTATATTATGAGTTTGTGTATTTTGATGTACCGAAGAAGTTCGGAGTCCCGGATGTGATCACGGACATGACGAGGAGTCTCGAAATGGTCGAGACATAAAGATTGATATATTGGAAGCCTATGTTTGGAGTTCGGAATGGTTCCGGGTGAAATCGAGATTTTACCGGAACACCGGGGGGTTACCGGAACCCTCCCGGGGGTTAATGGGCCTTAGTGGGCCATGAGGGAGAATAGGAAGGGCCGGCCAGGGCAGGCCGCGCGCCCTCTCCCCCCCTAGTCCGAATAGGACAGGAGAGGCGGCGCCCTTCCCTCTTTCCTCCCCCAAGTCCTAATCCAACTAGGGGGGGAGTCCTACTCGGTGGGAGTAGGACTCCTCCGCCGCCTCCTCCTAGGGCGGCCGCACCCCTTGCTCCTTTATATCTGAGGCAGGGGCACCCTAGGACACACAAGTTGATCCTTGAGATCGTTCCTTAGCCGTGTGCGGTGCCCCTCCACCATAATCCACCTCGGTCATATCGAAGCGGTGCTTAGGCGAAGCCTGCGTCGGTAGAACATCAAGATCGCCACCACGCCGTCGTCGACGGAACTCTCCTCCCCGAAGCTCTCTTGGATTGGAGCCCGAGGAGCGCCACCGAGCTGTACGTGTGTCAAGAACTCGGAGGCGCCGGAGTAACGGCGCTGGGATCGGTTGGATCGCGAGGAGAACGACGACTACTTCCTCTACGTTGTGATCGCTTCGCTTCGGTCTCACGAGGGTACGAGACAACACTCTCCCTCTCGTTGCTATGCATCACCATGATCTTGCGTGTGCGTAGGAAATTTTTTGAAATTACTACGTTCCCCAACAAATGGCTTGGTACATTTTTTAGCCAGACATGCGTATGACAATAATACAACGTATTTGTGGGACAATGATCCACCTACGTTTTTTATTACCCATGTACTGAATGATGTAATTTTGTCGTTTTCACAATAAAGTGGCAAGAGGCTTTTCCCTTCAAAAAAGCAACGACGTGAAAATGATCACTCCCCCTACGCCTTCATCGTCGTTGAAAAATCATCACGATGGGCTTAATCCAGCAGAAACAAACATTCAGATAGGCTCAAATGGCTGTCTCCACCCACCCCTCACTATTTCAGCCCATTGCACCATAATTTGCAAGAAGCCATGTCTCCTTTGGTATAGTGATACCATGCTTTAAACGATATATTGTGATACGAGTATCAACTTCGCATTAAGGTTTTTTCATGCAAAAAAACTTCACGTTAAGTTGTGGCTCCTAATCTTCTGCGATTTTGACGGCGTAGATTGACCATTTATATTTAAAAAATTAAGTGAAGGCCGATTAGTTTCATCCCAATGTTCTGACAATTAACTACCCATGTTCTTTGGACACCACGTCAGACATGTGTTCTCTCCTTAGTCGGCCAATCTGTGTTCGATAGAAGGACCCCTACCGGTCTGACAATGGGCCAAAATTAAAGCCCGACTTGCATTAGGCACTATTCGATTCAATTTTATCCATTTGTTTTCTTGAGTTGTGTTACATTTTTTGTTGAGTTTTTGTGATATGTTAGATATCGACATTACCTATATCATGCATTGTTTTCACATTTTTTTGGAACTTTCGAAAGCCTCAACATGTGTTGGGCACAATGGTGGCACCACAAGGGCCAGTGCACCAGATACTTCCCTCTCACCGGTTATATTCAACATAGATTGTCAAATGGAACAAAAATGTCAATACTAATTGGGGTGCAAAGCAGTCAAAAATTTAGACCACATGCTTTCAGTTTTAGTCATTTGTCGACATCAGAGCATCTCAAACAGTAATAAACCCTAGAACAGAGCGTCGTACTTCTTCAACCCTTGCAATTTTGGAATTTATAATGGGCGAACGTCTGATATTTGGCTCTTTTCCAGCGAACATTGTGTTTGCCGTTAGATTGGCAACACGAATCTTGAAGCAAAGGAACTAGCCATGTCAGTTTTTCTCTTTCGTTCACTAAATATTGCATCGGCGCGAACACGATGAGATGACGAGGCCGCAACCTTACCCCTTTCCCCGTCATTATCTTCTCCCATTCCCATTCACGAGCGACGACCTGAGAGAGAGAGGCGAGCAGCCTAGGTGCTTGTCGCGGAGGTCGTTATCTTCCTTCGTGCGTACACGGAGGTGGCGCTCGGCGGCAGGCTCACGTACGAAGTGACGATGTCGGGCTCACGGGAGACCTCAAGCAGCCACGCCCTGCTCTCTCGCTGACGGGCTGCATGAAAGGATGTCAGGGTGGTGCCGGGGGTTGCACGAGCTCACGGCGATGGGTCACGCCCAGTTCCTCTCACCGGCTTGCGTTCCTGATGCGAGGGGACCTCAAGCAGTCACGCCTTGCTCCAATGCGGTGGCCACCGACGTGCATGAAGGCATTGCTGGCTTGCAGGTGCATCGTCGGTGACCATGCTCGCTGAAGGGCTTGTCCCCGCATCGAGGGATGGCGACAGGCCAGATGACGTGGTGGAGGATTAGTGTCTAGCAGGGCGGTGGGGTATTGTCGGTCGTCGTCACCCCATTCACGGGGGCGCGTCAAGATGGTCATGTGTCCCGACGACAACGGTGTGTGGGAGATTGAGGCTGCGAGAGCACCGTGGGAATTGCTGGTGCAGCGAGGTGCCGACCACATGTCCACTGGGTCTTCCCCCCCCCCCCCCACACACACACAATGAGACGCCGACCTCATGCACCTTTTTGCTGTTGTTGATGCATATTGAAATTCACCCCAAATCTTACTGTTTCTAACTTATTTTAGTGATTTATTTTGTGCCATTGTTTTCACTGGATGGATTTGAGAACAACACTGAAGCTAAGACCTGGGGAATTCTATATCTCAATTTCTAACACTCAACATGGCATTTTCAACGGCTACACGTGGCAACTTAAGAACTGATTGTTATTTTTACTCTATGGCAATTTCTTTATCCCTAGCAATTTGAAATGTGAATGGGCATGTTGTATAGTGGTGACATGGCAATTTCCTTATCGTGGCACTTTTTTGGAATGTGAATGAGCAAGCTGTATAGTGGTGACATGGCAACATTTTTAGAATACAACTTCTTAAACTATGGCAATTTTAGAATATTTTAGTTCATTCACACGCGATTATTTTAAAACTTTTGAATCCTAAATTTCCAAGTTCTGACACGATGATTTTGCTAGTATTTTACATTTTGAAATGTTTGTATAGGAAGAGAGAAACTGCTAAAATTTAATTATAGATCCCATGGCAATTTAACGATGTGTCCCAGGGCAATTTAACGTGTGTCCCCATGGCAAATCTTTTTTGTTACATATCATGTGAAATTTTGGGGTAGGTGGAGAGGTGGAGGGTGAAATGATGGCAATTCCTTTTGTATATAGCATCTCAAATTAACATTTGGGCTGCCATTTTTTTTGTACCCATGGCTAATTCCTAATTTTGCCATCCTTTTCAAAGTAAAAATCATCTAAATTTCGATACATTTGCCATCTTGAGCAAATCAGATAAATTTGCCATGTGCCCTTTTAAAATTTCAAAAACTTGGCATGTTATGTATAGAATAAAATCCTTAATTTTAGCCATGGCCCATAGAAATTTGCCATTTTTCTCAAAGGAATACATCCCTAATTCTGCTTTGTGCCTATTGCATTTTTTGCCAAAAGTCACCATGTATTTTTAGAGAACAAATTCCTAAATTTTCCATGCATTTTTATCATTCATAGCATTAAATTTTTATTATTCAGACCATGAAAAATTTATTCATTAGACCATTGTAGTTTTATCATATGTAGGATGGTAATTTTATCTATTTAGACCATGACAATTTTTTTAGTTAGATCACGGCAAATTTTGGAATTCCTATTATTCGCATCTTGTCAAAGAAGAAAATTCCTAAAATTGCATTGTCCCCATTTACAATTTTCCAATAGTTGCCATGTCTCTTAAAGAACATACTTCCTTGATTTTTGCCTTGTTATTGGTAACAGGGCAGAAAAATACACCATAGCAATTTTATTAATTGGTCCATATAAAATGTTGGAATTTTATTTTGACCATTTTATTAAATAGACCGTGTGCAATTTTGTTATAGGTTCCATGGCAATTTCACTTATTAGACCATGGCCATTTTTTAATTAAATCATGGTAGTTTTATTTTTGTAGCTACCATGACAATTTATTTAATTAGACCATGTTGGCAATAAGCCATGTGTGTGTGCATGGCGCGTAGGTGCGCGTGTGTGTGCCGCGTGTGTGTGTCTAGGCTCAAGCCGGAGGCCGGTGTGTGGCCACGTCCAGCTGAGCGGGAGTAGCGGGGAGGCAGTCAATCTGTTTGAGCTGGTCATGTAGTGCTTGTTGTGGCTGCCGGATGAGCAGACCATGCAGATCATGCATGCATGTAGGAGTCAGCAGGTAGTTAGCTGGTTAGTAGTGTGTGTGCATCTGGGGTAGACCGGGTATAAATCCCATGCCTCTGTATTGGTTGTGTGAGCCGGTGTTGCAGCGATGTAGCCACTGAAAAGATAAAGAAGATTAGGGCGTGCGTGCGCCCACGGCGGCGTTCGTGCGCCGGCCCGGAATTTTTTGTGTCTTGTGTCTTCTTCTACCTCTAGCCGAGAGTGAGAGAGGGCTGCGGTTCCAACAGACCACGGAAAATTTATTACATATACCATGGCAAATACTTTTTAACTTTATCATGGGAACTTCGGGGTAGGGGGAAGAGACGCACGACATTTTTTTTGTTCATACCTTCTACTAGATGGGCAGGCCGGGGGTAATCCTCCTTTTCTAAAAAAAGATAGGTTTTGTCCGATAGGCAGGAACTCTTTTGTATATAAGATGGCACGTTTATTGATCACTACATGGCAAATTGTTTTGTATGTTCCATGGCAATTTTCATATTACATATAGTCCGAATTTTTCCATCGTGTCATGGCAAATTTCTCTATGTTTTTTGATATATTTTAATTTGTGTATATTTAATATTGAAACAAGACATTTTTAGGCATGTGATCTTTTTTTACGAATGCAATACATTTTGCCATGTCATCAACACTTTTTTTCATGCATTTTTGCCATGCTACCATTTTATGTACTCCCTCCTTTCATCTATATAGGGCCTAATACATTTTTCGAGGCTAACTTTGACCAAATGTTAGAGCGATAATATATGACATGCAACTTACACAAAGCATACCACTAAATCTGTATGTGAAAGGAGCTTCCAATGGTATAATTCTTACATTATGCATCTCATTTACTATTAATCTTGTCAATAGTCAAAGGCGGTCTTGAAAAACGCATTAGGCTCTATATACATGGAAGGAGGGAGTAGATCACTTCAACACCCTTTGTGCTCGTCATGGAACTATAACAAAAGCTCTAGCAACTTTCCATGCTTTTATACGAAACAAAAATACTTAGATTAAATTTTGCATGATTTTCTTGTACAATACCGTGGCAGTTTTGTGTGCATGATGACAAGTGTTTTTTTTTCTAGTGATTTTTGGCGCTTGAACTGCTTCTGGTGTTTCTTCACAGAAAGAAAAAGAATGACGCTGGAGGCCCAGCAAGGGCCGAAATGTTCGATCTGGGAGCTGAGATGTCGGTGCCAATGAACTTGCTCAGCTGGTTTAAGCTCCAAAAGTGAGGATGCATGAGAAGTGAGACACCACAAAAATGCGCACGTTCAGTACGGCCCAAATTTTGAGCACTTGCAGGGACCACACGATCCGCAGGCCCGCGACATTTTCTATTTCATTCTGAAGATTGAACTGCGGCGAAAGCCTGCTTGCGGCGGTGGATCACCAAACCCGTCGCAGTCCGTCTGTTTGTCCATCCACCCATCCACCTATCTCTTCTCTTCCGTGGCGTCCGTATCCTTAGAGAGAACTGATGCAGGCCTAGGCACGCATACGTATACACTTCACAAATTATTCCACGGTCGCCCGAGAAAGTTTCACTTAAAATTCTTGCCAAATGCGTCTACCATTCTACATTTCTACTCCTCCTGATCTACTCGCGCCCACGATCTTTTCAGGCGTCCAATGGCTGCACCACTGCACAGTCCGCACTGCTGGTAGTATGAGCAGCACACGTCCTCAGAGAAGAAGTTAATGGCATATCTCCTCCTACAGAGCAAAGCATGTTTGCCCACTGAACAACGACCTAGAGATTGTGCGAGATGATCAATCATTCAGGGCAAATCATCTGGGAATCAAGAAAAGGGAGCCGCTAGTGGAGCAGCATGTGCATCCGATCATGAGCCCACGAGGAATGGAATTCAGTTTTTTTTCAGTGTCAATAATTTAATATGGACATCGGTTCTCCTTTCTCAAGGATCAGATTCAAAGTCGCTTTGCAAACGGCAACTGGATGGTCATCCCCTTGTGTGGGTCGATAATGACATGATGCGATGTCCTGACGCGGACGCTAATGACGATTATGTGATCAATCACAAGTTGTTCTCACCTGCTAATTAGGTACTCGCAGGTGTCATCCCTAGTAACAGTAAACAAACCCGTTTTTTCCCTTGGCAGAACAGTACATAAATAATCCCAACCTGTAGCTGTTTATCCATTGCTTCTGGTAACCTTCTTCTGGTTATCTTTTTTCCTTATTCTCTCTGCTCGGGCTGTGCAGCAAAATCAACATGTTTATCCTGTCACGTCAAGCAACAATAACAAAAGATCCCTCGATAGTTCCGACAAAAAGATCTGATTTGATTGGAAATACTAGATAAACACCTACTGCCTCCGTTTAACGCTCTTATATTTTTTTACAAAAGATATTATCTACAAATTTACTCATTTAATTTCCCTCGAAGATTCTTCAGGCTTTGCTTGCACTGCCTCCATCCCTCCATGATTGCCTGATCGCGGAGGAGAAAAGGCAGTAGCACAGAATCTAGAGCTCCGCTGCACGACACATCGGTGGTTTTTGCCACTTGAAACCAGCGCCATCCAAACAGTCATCCACCATCAAAGCAACCACGAGAGTTAAAAACTTCTGGCGGCTGACCTGCCAGCAGTCAAAAGAGTCACCACCATCGAAGCAACCATGAGCGTTAAAAACTTCCAACGGCTGGCCAGCTGAGCAGTCAAAACGAATCAGCAGTAAATCAATCGTGCGATCCATAGAGCTTACCGCGCGCAAGTGCGGTAGAATAGCGGGTGTCATAGCTTCTTTTATACGGAGTAGAAGAGATATAACTCCCGACAGATACTTTGACCTACAAACGTTTGACCAAAATTCTAGTGGGGTTGTCTTAATTATTCAACCTCCCTAAAATTTTCAGACATGACCAGTAACCCCTTATTTGGAGAGTTTTTCGGGGAATACAGAAGAAAAGGGATGATAGGCAGTGTAGCGCCCCAATATCAACTCCGAACAAAATTTACATCATCTGGTTTTGGCATGCGTTTGGATTATTATTTGTAAAGAAGTTTGTTCGAGAACAAAATGACTTTATTCATGTATTAACTTGCCATTATTGAGATTCGAATAATGCAAATTCAAAAAAAAATGTCAGCAGATAATATAACTGAACAGAAATACAATTAAGTAAAAACATTACACTGAATATTTTCAGAGAAAGTACAACTCCGTACAATTCTAGAGAACCTCATACCGAACCATTCAGGGACGTCTCCTAATTGACTCCCAGAGTAGCAGAAGCTTAACCGGGGCTATAGAGAATAGTGCACACCATACAGAAGATGCAACCCCTGCATACTCGGCACTCACATTAGAAAATGTGCGTTTCGGCAAAATTTACTAATGTAGTTTGACTTGTTGAACTTTACATTAGGAGTATCCCAGGTTTTAACAGGATAAAATTTGTAAAATCGGATATCTGCATATGCCTTCTTTGTCTCAGGATCCATAGCATCAATAGCTTTCATCCTGTCTTCTTTAGCCTGCTTCTTCCTTTCTTGAACAGCCTTTAGCAATAACTTCAAGGTTATTTTCTCGTTCTCTGGCAAGACCACATTATGAACAAATTCCTCGTAACTGTCCATTTCCCAGTCAAATTCCCACACCATCGGCGGTGCTAGAGGGTATGTGACACTTATAACTGAATCTTCGTCATCAAGAGTCAATGGCGTAAAACCAATTGTAGATAATGGAGTGAAAGGACAGTCAACAGCAACTATAACTGGAACATGTACTGTCCTTACTGTACCTCCGAGATCTAATAGGTGAGACTCGGTACTTCCAAATAAGTGAACTCTCTTCTCATAAAGATCTCCGCCTTGTTTTAGAGCTGCCTCTAAATTTTCAAAGTTCCAGTTAAACTCCTTCGTCTGATTAAAATTGTCCCACTGAATTCCAGCATTGAAGGCTGACAACCAAAGATCCTCCTGGAACAAAGGAATAGATCATTAGATACTCGCATGAAAAGCAATATATCAATATCATAGACAAGAGCAAATGGCAAATCATCAAACGAATTTCAAACAGTTTAAACAAGAAAAAAATTCCCGTAACTGCTTGAAATGCATAACTGCTACTACAAGAGAAGTCCTGTCTCATTGACTCCAATATACATCACGGCTTAATGCCTTCACATAAACATGCCCCCAAAAGACACCCCTATAAAACATGGAAAAACTCCAGAGTACAACAATGACAAATCGCAAAATCCCGTAGTCCAACTAAATATAAACACATGATAGCAACAGATCTCATACTTCAGATGCAAAAAAAAAAAAAACTAAATAACCATCCCTTCAAATCCAAGCGCTGTAAATTTCACAGCCAGATAACCAGTCAATCACAACACGCGAGTAAGTTTCGGGAAGAATCCTCACCGGAATGCGCTTCTCAGGCAAGCACGCTGCTGCGGAACTGGGCATCGTCTTGAAGCGCTTCGGCGGCAACAGAACCGCCTCTGGCTTCGATTCGAGGGTGGCGGCTGCCGTACGCTTCTTATCCCTGGACAGATTCATCGCTGTCGTTTGCTTGCTCGATTCGCCCGCTGCCGCCGCAGTCAGCTTGTTACCCATGGCAAGATCCAGCGAGAGAGCGTGTCACACCTGATACATGAGTATCGGTGGACCTGGAAGGTGAAATAGATAGAAAGGGGTGAGCGTGTGTGTGCCAGTGGGCCACATGTGGCCAGGCGTGTGTGTGCAAGTATAAGAGACCTACCCTGTACTCCGTGGAGGAGATGAAATAAGAAAAGTCTAGTTGCCCTCATCCCCTTTCTCTCCTTCTCACCTATCCTGCTCCTCTCCTCGTCCCTTACCTCTGACCGTGAAGCCGATCCCCTCTTGGGTCGTCACATTTGGTATCTCAGAGCCAGCAAAATTTCCTTAAATTTTTGTTCCGCCGCGGTTCTTCCTACTCGCTTGGTCAGATCGGTAACATCCACCGCCGCAGGTGCAATTTCACTCCGGTGAGGTCGCTCGAAATCCTCGGCGGGGTTCGATCTACTCGGGGCTGGAGCCACGGCGCCCTCCAAGCCCTCGGCGCGAGCAGTAAGGCGGTGATAGCCGCCATGGAAACTCGAGACACCAACCTCACCGCTCGATGGAGAAGCTCTGCCCAGATTCGACGAGGAGAGGACTTGGCGAACAAGCGAGCAGAGGCGCAGACGGCGTTCAACACTCAGGTCTCCCACGAGTTGCAGAGCTTGTCGAAGCAGATCGGCCTTACTCAAGCAGAGGTCGATGTCGTGCGTAAGGCTGCGTCCACGTCGGCGTCGTCAACCCCATCCACGGGTTCCCAGGTGGACGATCCATCGACGGCGGTGCTACACACACCTGCCGTGCGGACGGGGCCTCCACCACCACCACCCGATCCGCGCGTCGCGCCTCCGCCAAGCACCCTGCCCATACCGCAGACTATCGCGGGGTCAGCGCCGCTCGCACGGCTCACAAACGAAGGGCCGCCACTTCTATCAAGCAGATGACGGATCGGGTTCACGGAGCGGGGTTTGATCGGCACCGGCGCCACGGAGGAGTACTCGTCGAGCCACCCAAACATCATTTCCCTCGTTTGATGGCGCTGCCCGTGTTTGGTGGATCGTTGCTTGGCTTACTTGAGCTCTACCATGTGCCACAACACCTGGCGGGTGGCAACATCAAGACTTCTACGTCGAAGGCCATGCCGCTCTCGCTTCGGGCCTTCCGTCGACGCATCCGGTGATCACTTGGGATTTGTTTCAGGCAAAGGAAGAGGAATTCAGCCCGAGGAGTTCGAGTCCTCGATGCATGATTTGTTGCAGCTTGACGAGAGCGAGCACGATCGCAGAGTCTGAGCGACAATTTGAGGTGCACATGTACAACATGATCGCACTCGACGCCACATTGAGCTCCAAATTTTTGTCACCCAATTTTGCTCGGCCTCAAAGATGAATTGAGAGAGCGGTGCGCATCCAAGCACCGACCAAGATTACAGAGCCACCGTTTGCACGCATACAGGAGGAGGAATTGGACATTCGGCGCCCTCGCCTACGACCCGCTTCTGCAGGAGGGCCACCGCCACTGCCTAGCGTGCCACCGGCGTTGGGACGTCCTCCCCCAACACCATCAGTGCCACCTACCACTTTAGTACCCCGCGTCGTTCCGGCACCTAAGCAAGCCCCGGACGACTTGGTATGAAGCGGCAATGCTTGAGACTACGACGCCAAAGATGGCCTCTGTTTTCGTTATGGCGATTGTTGGGGAACGAGTAATTTCAAAAAATTCCTACGCACACGCAAGATCATGGTGATGTATAGCAACGAGAGGGAGAGTGTTGTCCACATACCCTTGTAGACCAAGCGAAGCGATCACAACGTAGAGGAAGTAGTCGACGTTCTCCTCGCGATCCGACCGATCCCGCGCCGTTACTCGACGCCCCGAGTTCTTGACACACGACAGCTCGATGACGTCCCTCGTACTCGATCCAGCCGAGTGTCGAGGGAGAGTTCCACAAGACGACGGCGTGGTGACGATCTTGATGTTTCACGGCGCGAGGCTTCGCCTAAGCTTCGCGACGGTATAACCGAGGTGGAATATGGTGGAGGGGCGCTGACACGGCTAAGGAACGATCTAAAGATCAACTTGTGTGTTCCAAGGTGCCCCCGCCTCGTATATAAAGGAGCAAGGGGAGGGGCGGCGGCCAAGGGAGGCGCGCCAGGAGTCCTACTCCTCTCGGGAGTAGGATTCCCCCAATCCTAGTTGGACTAGGATTCCGGAGGGAAAGAGAGAGAGGGGCGGCCCTTCTCCTAGTCCTAGTAGGACTAGGGAAGGGGGAGGCGCGCCCACCTAGGGCTGGCCCTTCTCCTTTCCACTAAGGCCCATCGAGGCCCATTTACCTCCCGGGGTTCCGGTAACCTCCGGTACTCTAGAAGTTCCGTTTTCGCCGGAACCATTCGAACTTCAAACATAGGCTTCCAATATATCAATCTTTATGTCTCGACCATTTCGAGACTCCTCGTCATGTCCGTGATCACATCCGGACTCGAACTCCTTGGTACATCAAAATACATAAACTCATAATAAGCATCATCGAAAACTTTAAGCGTGCGGACCCTACGGTTCGAGAACAATGTAGACATGACCTAGAACTATTCACGGTCAATAACCAACAGCGGGACCTGGATGCCCATATTGGTTCCTACATATTCTACGAAGATCTTTATCGGTCGGACCGCATAACAACATACGTTGTTCCTTTGTCATCGGTATGTTACTTGCCCGAGATTCGATCGTCGGTATCCAATACCTAGTTCAATCTCGCACAAGCAAGTCTCTTTACTCGTTCGTAATACATCATCTCACAACTAACTCATTAGTTGTAGTGCTTGCAAGGCTTAAGTGATGTGCATTACCGAGAGGGCCCAGAGATACCTCTCCGACAATCGGAGTGACAAAACCTAATCTCGAAATACGCCAACCCAACATTTACCTTTGGAGACACCTGTAGTACTCCTTTATAATCACTCGATTCGTTGTGACGTTTGGTAGCACCAAAGTGTTCCTCCGTAAACGGAGTTGCATAATCTCATAGTTATAGGAACATGTATATGTCATGGATAAAAGCAGAGCAACATACTAAACGATCGTGTGCTAAGCTAAGGGAATGGGTCATGTCAATCGATCATTCTACTAATGATGTGACCTCATTAATCAAATAACAACTCCTTGTTCATGGTTAGGAAACATAACCATCTTTGATTAACAAGCTAGTCTAGTAGAGGCATACTAGTGACATGTTGTTTTGTCTATGCATTCACACATGTATCATGTTTCCGGTTAATACAATTCTAGCATGAATGATAAACATTTATCATGAAATAAGGAAATAAATAATAACTTTATTATTGCCTCTAGGGCATATTTCCTTCATCTCCCACTTGCACTAGAGTCAATAATCTAGATTACATAGTAATGATTCTAACACCCATGGAGTCTTGGTGCTGATCATGTTTTGCTCGTGGAAGAGGCTTAGTCAACGGTTCGCAACATTCAGATCCGTATGTATCTTGCAAATCTCTATGTCTCCGTCTGGACTAAGTCCGGATGGAATTGAAGCGTCTCTTGATGTGCTTGGTCCTCTTGTGAAATCTGGATTCCTTTGCTAAGGCAATTGCTCCAAAGATTGTCACGAAGATTTTCATTGGACCCGATGCACTAGGTATGACACCTAGATCGGATATGAACTCCTTCATCCAGACTCCTTCATTAGCTGCTTCGAAGCTGCTATGTATTCCGCTTCACATGTAGATCCCGCCACGACGCTTTGTTTAGAACGCACCAACCGACAGCTCCTCCGTTTAGTGTAAATACGATCCGTCTGCGATTTAGAATCGTCCGGATCGGTGTCAAAGCTTGCATCAACGTAACCGCCACGATGAGCTCTTTGTCACCTCCATATCGAGAAACATATCCTTAGTCCTTTTCGGTATTTGGGATGTTCTTGACCGCTGTCGATGATCCACTCTGGATTACTTTGGTACCTCCTGCTAGGCTTATAGCAAGGCACACATCAGTCCGTACACAACATTGCATACATGATAGAGCCTATGGTGAAGCATAGGAACATCTTTCGTTTCTCTCTATCTTCTGCAGTGGTCGGGCATTGAGTCCGACTCAACTTCACACCTTGTAACACGTGCAAGAACCCTTTCTTTGCTTGATCCATTTTGAACTTCTTCAAAACTTTGTCAAGGTATGTGCTTTGTGAAAGTCCAATTAAGCGTCTTGATCTATCTCTATAGATCTTAATGCCCAATATGTAAGCAGCTTCACCGAGGTCTTTCATTGAAAACTCTTATTCAAGTATCCCTTTATGCTATCCAGAAATTCTATATCATTTCCGATCAGCAATATGTCATCCACATATAATATCGTAAATGCTACTGAGCTCCCACTCACTTTCTTGTAAATACAAGGCTTCTCCAAAAGTGCAGACAAACCCAAATGCTTTGATCACACTATCAAAGCGTTTATTCCAACTCCGAGATGCTTGCACCAGTCCATAGATGGATCATTTGGAGCTTGCACACTTTGTTAGCTCCTTTGGATCGATAAAACCTTCGGTTGCATCATATACAACTCTTCTTCCGTAAATCCATTCAGAATGCGTCTTTACATCCATTTGCCAAATTTCATAATCATAAAATGCGCAATTGCTAACATGATTCGGACGGACTTAAGCATCGCCACGGGTGAGAAGGTCTCATCGTAGTCAATCCCTTGAACTTGTCGAAAACCCTTTGCGACAAGTCGAGCTTTGTAGACGATAACATTACCGTCGGCGTCGGTCTTCTTCTTGAAGATCCACTTGTTTTCTATTGCTTGCCTACCCTCGGGCAAGTCAACCAAAGTCCATACTTTGTTTTCATACATGGATCCCATCTCGATTTCATGGCCTCAAGCCATCTTGCGGAATCTGGGCTCACCATCGCTTCTTCATAGTTCGTAGGTTCATCATGATCTAGTAGCATGACTTCCGAACAGGATTACCGTACCATCTCGGTGTGGATCTTACTCGGTTGATCTACGAGGTTCTGCGATAACTTGATCTGAAGTTTCATGATCAACATCATCAACTTCCTCACTACTTGGTGTAGGTGTCTCGTAAACTGGTTTCTGCGATTTAACTACTTTCAAGTAAGGGAGAAGGTACTATTACCTCATCAAGTTCCACTTTCCTCCCACTCACTTCTTTCGAGAGAAACTCCTTCTCTAGAAAGGATCCATTCTTAGCAACGAATGTCTTGCCTTCGGATCTGTGATAGAAGGTGTACCCAACTGTCTCCTTTGGGTATCCTATGAAGACACATTTCTCGATTTGGGTTCGAGCTTATCGGGTTGAAGCTTTTTCACATAAGCATCGCATCCCCAAACTTTAAGAAACGACAACTTTGGTTTCTTGCTAAACCACAGTTCATAAGGTGTCGTCTCAACGGATTTCGACGGTGTTCTATTCGGTGTGAATGCGGCCGTCTCTAGAGCATAACCCCAAAGCGATAGCGGTAAATCAGAAGAGACATCATAGATCGTACCATATCTAGTAAAGTACGACACGACGTTCGGACACACCATTACGTTGTGGTGTTCCGGTGGCGTGAGTTGCTTAAACTATTCCGCATTGTTTCAAATGTAGACCAAACTCGTAACTCAAATATTCACCTCCACGATCGGATCGTAGAAACTTAATTTTCTTGTTACGATGATTTTCAACTTCACTCTGAAATTCTTTGAACTTTTCAAACGTTTGGACTTATGTTTCATTAAGTAGATATACCCATATCTGCTTAAGTCATCTGTGAAGGTGAGAAAATAACGATATCCGCCACGAGCCTCAATATTCATCGGACCACATACATCTATATGTATGATTTCCAACAAATCTGTTGCTCTCTCCATAGTACCGAGAACGGTGTTCTAGTCATCTTGCCCATGAGGCACGGTTCATAAGTGCCAAGTGATTCATAATCAAGTGACTCCAAAAGTCCATCAAGATGGAGTTTCTTCATGCGCTTTACATCGATATGACCTAAACGGCAATTGCCACAAATAAGTTGCACTATCATTATCAACTCTGCATCTTTTGGTTTCAACATTATGAATATGTGTATCACTACTATCGAGATTTCATAAGAAATAGACCACTCCTCAAGGGTGCATGACCATAAAAGATATTACTCATATAAATAGAACAACCATTATTCTCGATTTAAATGAATAACCGTCTCGCATCAAACAAGATCCAGATATAATGTTCATGCTCAACGCAGCACCAAATAACAATTATTTAGGTCTAAAACTAATCCCGAAGGTAGATGTAGAGGTAGCGTGCCGACCGCGATCACATCGACTTTGGAACCATTTCCCACGCGCATCGTCACCTCGTCCTTTGCCGAGTTAAGCAATCAGTAGTCCTGCTTTGAGTTGCAAATATTAGCAATGAACCGATATCAAATACCAGTGCTACTACGAGCTCTAGTAAGGTACACATCAATAACATGTATATCACATATACCTTTGTTCACCTTGCCATCCTTCTTATCCGCCAAATACTTGGGGCAGTTCCGCTTCAAAGTGACGATCGCTTGCGGTAGAAGCACTCGATTTCAGGTTTAGGGCCAGACTTGGGTTTCTTCTCTGAGCGACAACTTGCTTGCTGTTCTTCTTGAGATTCCCTTCTTCTTCCCTTTGCCTTTCTTCTTGAAACTAGTGGTCTTATTGACCATCAACACTTGATGCTCCTTCTTGATTTCTACCTCCGCAGCCTTTAGCATTGCGAAGAGCTCGGTATAGTCTTTACTAACCCTTGCATATTATAGTTCATCACGAAGCCTTTGTAGCTTGGTGGCGTGATTGAGAATTCATCAATGACACAATCATCCGGAAGATTAACTCCCAATTGTGTCAAGTGATTGTAGTACCTGGACATCTTGAGTATATGCTCACTAATGTAACTGTTCTCCTCCATCTTGCAGCTATAGAACTTATTGGAGACTTCATATCTCTCAATCCGGGCATTACTGTTGGAATATCAACTTCAACTCTGGAACATCTCATATGCTCCATGACGTTCAAAACGTCGTTGAAGTCCGGTTCTAAGCCGTAAAGCATGGCACATTGAACTATAGAGTAGTCATTAGCTTTGCTCGCCAGACGTTCACAACATCCGGCGTTGCTCAAAGAAGAGTTCTGTCACCTAGCGGTGCATCCGGGGCGTAGCTCTTACATGCAAAGCAATGAGGATGATCCTCGTTACGGACCCATCCGTGTAATTGCTACCATCATCTTTCAACTTTGCTTTCTCAAGGAACGATTAAAATTCAACGGAACAACAAAGACGAGCCATCTATCTACAATCAAACATAGACAAGCAAGATACTATCGGTACTAAGTTCATGATAAATTTAAGTTCAATTAATCATATTACTTAAGAACTCCCACTTAGAAAAACATCTCTCTAGTCATCTAAGTGATCACGTGATCCAAATCAACTAAACCATAACCGATCATCACGTGAAATGGAGTAGTTTTCAATGGTGAACATCTTATGTTGATCATATCTACTATATGATTCACGCCGACCTTTCGGTCTCCGTGTTCCGAGGCCATATCTGCATATGCTAGGCTCGTCAAGTATAACCCGAGTATTCTGCGTGTGCAAAACTGGCTTGCACCGTTGTAGATGGACGAGAGCTTATCACACCCGATCATCACGTGGTGTGCAGGCACGACGAACTTTGGCAACGGTGCATACTCGGGAGAACACTTCTTGATAATTTAGTGAGAGATCATCTTATAATGCTACCGTCAATCAAAGCAAGATAAGATGCATAAAAGGATAAACATCACATGCAAATCAATATAAGTGATATGATATGGTCATCATCATCTTGTGCTTCATGATCTCCATCTTGCAAAGCACCACCATGATCACCATCGTCACCGCGCGACACCTTGATCTCCATCGTAGCATCGTTGTCGTCTCGCCAAACTTATGCTTCTACGACTATCTCTACCGCTTAGTGATAAAGTAAAGCATTACGAGCGATTGCATTGCATACAATAAAGCGACAACCATATGGCTCCTCGCCGATTGCCGATAACCGGTTACAAAACATGATCATCTCATACAATAAAATATAGCATCACGTCTTGACCATATCACATCACAACATGCCCTGCAAAAACAAGTTAGACGTCCTCTACTTTGTTGTTGCAAATTTTACGTGGCTGCTACGGGCTTAAGCAAGAACCAGTCTCACCTACGCATCAAAACCACAACGATACTTCGTCAAATAGACTCGTTTAACCTTCTCAAGGACGGGCGTAGCCACACTCTGTTCAACTAAAGTGAGAGAGACAGACACCCACCGGTCACCTTTAAGCAACGAGTGCTCGTGGCGGTGAAACCAGTCTCGCGTAAGCGTCGCGTAATGTCGGTGCAGGCCGCTTCATCTCACAATACCGCTGAACCAAAGTATGACATCTTTGGTAGGTAGTATGACTTGTATCGCCCACAACTCACTTGTGTTCTACTCGTGCAAAACATCAAACCATAGAAAAACCTGGCTCGATACCATTGTTGGGGAACGTAGTAATTTCAAAAATTTCCTACGCACACGCAAGATCATGGTGATGTATAGCAACGAGAGGGAGAGTGTTGTCCACATACCCTTGTAGACCCGGCGGAAGCGATCTGGCGTAGAGGAAGTAGTCGACGTTCTCCTCGCGATCCGACCGATCCGGCGCCGTTACTCCGGCGCCCCGAGTTCTTGACACACGACAGCTCGATGGCGTCCCTCGTACTCGATCCAGCCGAGTGTCGAGGAGAGTTCCGTCAAGACGACGGCGCAGGGCGATCTTGATGTTTCACGGCAAGCAGGCTTCGCCTAAGCTTGCGACAGTATAACCGAGGTGGAATATGGTGGAGGGGGCACGCGACACGGCTAAGGAACTATCTAAAGATCAACTTGTGTGTTCAAGGTGCCCCCTGCCCCGTGATATAAAGGAGCAAGGGGAAGGGGGGCGGCCAAGGGAGGCGGCGCCAGGAGTCCTACTCCCTCTGGGAGTAGGATTCCCCCAATCCTAGTTGGACTAGGATTCCCGGAGGGAAAGAGAGAGCGGGGCGGCCCTTCTCCTAGTCCTAGTAGGACTAGGGAGGGGGAGGCGCGCCCACCTAGGGCTGGCCCTTCTCCTTTCCACTAAGGCCCATCGAGGCCCATTTACCTCCCGGGGTTCCGGTAACCTCCGGTACTCAGAATAAGTTCCGTTTGCCGGAACCATTCCGAACTTCAAACATAGGCTTCAATATATCAATCTTTATGTCTCGACCATTTGAGACTCCTCGTCATGTCCGTGATCACATCCGGACTCGAACTCCTTGGTACATCAAAATACATAAACTCATAATAAGCATCATCGAAAACTTTAAGCGTGCGGACCCTACGGTTCGAGAACAATGTAGACATGACCTAGAACTATTCACGGTCAATAACCAACAGCGGGACCTGGATGCCCATATTGGTTCCTACATATTCTCGAAGATCTTTATCGGTCGGACCGCATAACAACATCGTTGTTCCTTTGTCATCGGTATGTTACTTGCGAGATTCGATCGTCGGTATCCAATACCTAGTTCAATCTCGTTACGGCAAGTCTCTTTACTCGTTCGTAATACATCATCTCACAACTAACTCATTAGTTGTAGTGCTTGCAAGGCTTAAGTGATGTGCATTACCGAGAGGGCCCAGAGATACCTCTCCGACAATCGGAGTGACAAAACCTAATCTCGAAATACGCCAACCCAACATTTACCTTTGGAGACACCTGTAGTACTCCTTTATAATCACTCGATTCGTTGTGACGTTTGGTAGCACCAAAGTGTTCCTCCGTAAGCGGAGTTGCATAATCTCATAGTTATAGGAACATGTATATGTCATGGATAAAAGCGGTAGCAACATACTAAGCGATCGTGTGCTAAGCTAAGGGAATGGGTCATGTCAATCAGATCATTCTACTAATGATGTGACCTCATTAATCAAATAACAACTCCTTGTTCATGGTTAGGAAACATAACCATCTTTGATTAACAAGCTAGTCTAGTAGAGGCATACTAGTGACATGTTGTTTTGTCTATGCATTCACACATGTATCATGTTTCCGGTTAATACAATTCTAGCATGAATGATAAACATTTATCATGAAATAAGGAAATAAATAATAACTTTATTATTGCCTCTAGGGCACCATCAGTGCCACCTACCACTTTAGTACCCCGCGTCGTTCCGGCACCTAAGCAAGCCCCGGACGACTTGGTATGGCGGCATTTCTTGAGACTACAGACGCCAAAGATCTGTTTTCGTTGTGGCGACAAATACTCCAGGGACCATCAATGCAAACGCTCAGCGCAGTTTCTCACAATAGAGGTGGGTGATCATGGGGAAGTGCTATCTGACGAAGCCGTGCACGCGCTGCAGTTACTTGATGAGCCAGACGGGGCTGCAGAGCCTGCGTGCTGCCTTCTTTCTGCACACGCGGTGGAAGGCACGGAAACAGCGGAAACCATTCGCTATGAAAGCAATCAGGTAACGGCGATCTGCTTGTTGGTGGACTCGGGAGCATGCACAGTTTTGTCAATTCAACATTTCTTTGTCGAATTGGAGCAACAACAACACCCATTCCTTCCATTCTTTGTACGGGTAGCCAATGGCGGCCGATGAACGCACAGCCATGGTACCGCAGCTCGAGTGGTGCGATCAGAACACACATTCAAAGCCTGAGATATGCGTGTCTTTGGACTTGGCGTCTATGATGCGCTTCGGCGTCGATGGCTAGCGCAACATAGCCCCATGAAGTGTGATTGGCGATTGAAAACAATGCAATTGGCGTGATGGGACAGCGGTACACCTACGAGGAGTTAGATCGGATGAATCGCCAACCCTTCTTGCTTTGGATCTTTGCTTCTCTTTGGCAAATGCATGATGCAAACGAGATTTGGGGGCTGCTTTAATAGAACTCCAAATGGCGCCAATACCAGATTCAAAGCAACAGCTCAACCACCACCGGTTGTGATCCAACGCATTCTAACGGAGTTGATGATGTCTTTCTTTGAACCTACTGGATTACCTCCCCACCGTCAATACGACCATGCTATCACTCTAGAACCGGGGCCACACCAATCAAGCTGTCGCCGTGCACTCGTTATTCTACATTGCGTAAAGAGGCGAGATAGAGCGTCAGGTTACGGAAATGCTGCGGACAGGGATCATTACTCATAGTATAAGTCCCTACGCCGCTCCTGTACTCCTGGTGAAAAAGAAGGATGGGACCTAGCGCTTCTGCGTAGATTACAGACGCCTGAACATGGTGACCATCAAAAACAGATTTCCCCTTCCCGTCATCGACGAGCTACTGGATGAACTTGCTGGTGCCGCCTTCTTTTCCAAGATCGATCTGCGAGCTGGATACCATCAGATCTGTATGAAAAAAAGGCGACGAGGAGAAAACTGCATTCAAAACGCATCACGGCCACTTTGAGTTCCGTGTCATGCCATTTGGGGTCACCAACGGACCACCCACATTCCAATGTGTCATAAACTCGGTGTTCTCCGGACCAAATCGTAAGTTCATCATTACTTTTCTCGATGACATCTTGTGCAGCTTGGGGGAGCAACAGTTGGACTCCGAGTTATAGCGCAAGGCGATGTCCAAGCTTGTGGGACTGCAATTCTCGTTCAAGTACCGGCGCGGTGTTGACAATGGTGCCGCAGATGCATTGTCTCGCGTCGGGCATCTTCTTTCCCTCGATGCCATCTCCGTGTGCCAACCACAGTGGATGCAAGAAGTCGCGAACTCATACGAGACGGACGCTGATGCCCAAGATCTGCTGCAACGGTTGGCTGTCTTCAGTCCGGATGAGCACGGCTACGAGCTCAGGCAAGGCGTGATCCGCCTTCAGGACCGGCTCTGGATTGGTGCCAACACCGCACTCCAGACCAAACTAATTAGTGCTTTCCATGCCAGCGCAATTGGGGGTCACTCTGGAGTCACGGCCACATATCAGCGCCTCAAGAAGCTATTTGCCTGGCGGGGCCTCAAGCAGGCCGTGGAGGAATTCGTGCACCAGTGTGCTGTTTGCCAACACGCCAAGCACGAGCATATCAAGCCACCCGGACTGCTGCAACCTCTGCCCATCCCTACAGAGCCGTGGCATGACGTCACCATGGACTTCATCGAAGGTTTGCCACTGTCTGAGGGCTGTGAGGTGATCATGGTCGTTGTTGACCGGTTCACTAAGTACGCGCATTTTGTGCCCTTGCGTCACCCATTCACAGCAGCAACAGTGGCGCGTGCATTCTGGGACAACATCATCAAGCTGCACGGGGTGCCACACTCGATTGTCTCGGATCGCGATCCTATCTTCACCAGCAAAATGTGGCGTGCTCTCCACGACGCTGCGGCACCAAGCTTCGATTACTCGACGACATATCACCCTCGACGGATGGGCCAGAGCGGCGCGTCAATCGATGCCTCGAGATGTATCTGCGATGTGCGGTGCATGACAATCCCAAGCGATGGCGAAAGTGGCTGTCCACGGCTGAGTTACGGTACAATGCCACCTATCACTCATCGCTAAACACAACACCGTTCGGGCACTCTCGACAAAGAACCCAACTGGGTGGTCTACCTACTTTGGCCACCAGGTTGCCCATGGATGCAAGCACCGAGCTGGACTGGCAACTCACGATGGCTGGCTCCGTGATCAATTGGCGCTGGCTCAAAACAGGTGCAAGCAAAAGACCGATCGCAATCGTCATGAGCGTTCCTTCAAGTGGGTGATTGATCTTTGCTCAAGCTTCACCATATACACGATCAGCGATGGCTAACCGCCTGTACCCCAAATTGGCGTACAAGTTCTTTGGTCCATTTCAGATTCAGAACGCATTGGTCCTTTGGCTTACAAGCTCCGATTTGCGGACGACAACAGATACACCCAGCTTTTTCATGTCTCGCAGCTCAAGCCCTTCACTCCGGACTACTGATCCAGCTTTTCTCGAGCTACCCGTGCACGAACCTCACAATGGCACTGCACAACCTATTGCCATTCTCGAATGTCGCATGGTGAAGAAAGGCAACAACTCAATTGTGCAGGTCAAAGTTCAGTGGTCTTCGTTAGCTCCTGAATCCTCGACCTGGGAGGATTATTCTGTGCTCCGTCAGCGCTACCCGGAGGCAAGCTGTTGGGATGAAGACGCTCGCGCTCAAGGGGAGGCAAATGTCACACCTGATACATGAGTATCGGTGGACCTGGAAGGTGAAATAGATAGAAAGGGGTGGCGTGTGTGTGCCGATGGGCCACATGTGGCGGCGCGTGTGTGCAAGTATAAGAGACCTACCACAGACTCCGTGGAGGAGATGAAATAAGAAAAGTCTAGTTGCCCTCATCCCCTTTCTCTCCTTCTCACCTATCCTGCTCCTCTCCTCGTCCCTTACCTCTGACCGTGAAGCCGATCCCCTCTTGGGTCGTAACAGAGCGAGCGTTGTAGCTCGATTCGGCGGCCGCCGCCGCGACACGATTATACCCGACGATCCGCTAGGGTTATTATATTTTCTCGCTTATGCCTAGACGATCCTGATGGCTAGGGTTATTGTTTATGCGGGTCGGGGTGTAGGCGATGTGTAGTATCTACGGCAGATATTGTCCGTGCGTGAAATCGACGCTTCCTGCTCCGAAACGATGACTACACGGAGACAGGTTTTTTTTGGCAGAAGCTAAACTTTATTGATGATAGTTCACATGATGTGGGATACAAACCGGGTCGTGGGGGTTCAACAACCAAACATGCCTCCCTGGACCGAGGAATAGAGAGTGTTTAGCTAGACTATGGGCCTCGCCATTAACGGCTCGACCTTCAAACATAAAACTACAATTAAAATTAGTAGCTCAAAGGTTGATTTCTTTGATAACCGAGCCATAACGGCCCTGAGTTTCATTGCGAATATCGCTCACCACCTATTTGCACTCGGAGGATACAATAAAATGTTGGAGAAGAAGATCTTTAGCCAAGGCTAATGCTTCTCCGCAAGCAATCGCCTCTAGCGTCGCCGGGTCATGTTGGTCCTCGATAACCAATGTTGAGCTTCCAAGATAATCTCCAGCTTCATCACGGCACACTGCAACAGCTGATCCGTGTCGGTCCCTGTAAACTGCGCCGTCGACGTGGATTTTCGCGAAGCCCGTTGGAGGTGACGAGGCCCTTGCATGTGACGCTCCATATGCATGAGGGGTTCCTTGTAAATTCGCATTGGGCTTCACCTGGACCATTGACAGTTCAGATATAAATCTAGCCACAAACGAGTGTGTTGCTTGCAGACTTTGTGTGATTCCTTCGTGAATGAACTTGCGTCTGGCCGTCCATATCGCCCACAGTGTCACCACCATTTGAACAACTTGTCGTGTTGTAAATTTGCCAAAAGTATGAAAATTCACTGCTTCGCATTGGGTTCCTGCGTGGCTATCATACGATCAACAATTTCATCCTCCTCCAGCGCCCATACGCATCTGGACATGGAGCACTCGAGAAGGGAGTGTCTCCATGAGTCCCAGAGCCGCATAAACCGCAGGAGCTAGTAACAACCATGTTTCTATGTGCTCGTACATCTTCTGTAGGTAGGGATTGTCTTGCCAAACGCCACATGAACATACGAACTTTCGCCGGAACCTGTGTTCGCCACAAAGCCTTCCAAGATAATTCTTCAGTTCGAGAATTGGAGGTGCCCGCGCTGCCCCCAAGCCTCCCTTTGCTGCCTAGTAGCCATGAGCATTCTGTATGCCGACCGAACGGAGAATACGCCATTTCTTTCAAAGTGCCATGCCTAGTAGTCATCAAAGTTCCGTGTACTGATCGGGATCGAGAGGATAGCAGGGACGTCCATGGGCATGAACGTCTGCTCAATCTTTTGCTTGTCCCAGGTAGCCACTGTGTAATCAAAGTAGTCCGAAGCCAGCCTAGGTGGGTTCGCCCCTCTGCTCCCATATGCACGCAACATTTCATCTCTAGGTATCCAGTTATCCAGCCACACATCAGTATTGTTTGAAGGAAATATGCCCTAGAGGCAATAATAAAGTTATTATTTATTTCCTCATATCATGATAAATGTTTATTATTCATGCTAGAATTGTATTACCCGAAAACATAATACATGTGTGAATGCATAGACAAACATAGTGTCACTAGTATGCCTCTACTTGACTAGCTCGTAAATCAAAGATGGTTAAGTTTCCTAACCATAAACATGAGTTGTCATTTGACTAACGAGATCACATCATTAGGAGAATGATGTGATTGACTTAGACCCATTCCGTTAGCATAGCACTTGATCGTTTAGTATGTTGCTATTGCTTTCTTCATGACTTATACATGTTCCTATGACTATGAGATTATGTAACTCCCGTTTACCGGAGGAACACTTTGTGTGCTATCAAACGTCACAACGTAACTGGGCGATTATAAAGGTGCTCTACAGGTGTCTCCAAAGGTACTTGTTGAGTTGACGTATTTCGAGATTAGGATTTGTCACTCCGATTGTCGGAGAGGTATCTCTGGGCCCTCTCGGTAATGCACATCACTATAAGCCTTGCAAGCAATGTAGCTAATGAGTTAGTTACAAGATGATGCATTACGTAACGAGTAAAGAGACTTGCCGGTAACGAGATTGAACTAGGTATTGGATACCGACGATCGAATCTCGGGCAAGTAACATACCGATGACAAAGGGAACAACGTATGTTGTTATGCGGTTTGACCGATAAGATCTTCGTAGAATATGTAGGAGCCAATATGAGCATCCAGGTTCCGCTATTGGTTATTAACCGGAAACGAGTCTCGGTCATGTATACATAGTTCTCGAACCCGTAGGGTCCTTGCACGCTAAGGTTTAGATTGTGGTTTTATTATGAGTTTATAAGTTTTGATGTACCGAAGGTTGTTCAGAGTCCCGGATATGATCACGGACTTGACGAGGAGTCTCGAAATGGTCGAGACATAAAGATCGATATATTGGACGACTATATTTGGACATCGGAAAGGTTCCGGATGAGATTGGGACAATACCGAAGCTCCGGGAGGTTATCGGAACCCCCTGGAGGTATATGGGCCTTATTGGGCCTTAGTGGAAAGGAGGTAGAAGGAGCAAAGGAGGGGGCGTGCCCCCCCAAGCCCAATCCATATTGGGAGGGGGGCCGGCCCCCCTTTCCTTCTTCCCTCCCACCTCTTCCTTCCCTCTTCCTCTCCTAATAGGAAAGGGGGGAGTCCTACTCCCGGTTGGGGTTGGACTACCCCGTAGGGCGCGCCACCCCCCTTGGTCGGCCCCTCCTCCACTCCTTTATATACGGGGGAGGGGGGCACCCCATAGACACAACAATTGATCATTGATCTCTTAGCCGTGTGCGGTGCCCCACTACATCATAGTTCTCCTCGATAATATTTTAGTAGTGCTTAGGCGAAGCCCTGCGACGGTAGAACATCAAGATCGTCACCACGCCGTCGTGCTGACGAAACTCTTCCCTGACATTCTGCTGGATCGGAGTACGGGGAACGGCATCGAGCTGAACGTGTACAAGAACTCGGAGGTGCCGTAGTTTCGGTGCTTGATCGGTCGGGCCATGAAGACGTACGACTACATCAACCGCTTTGTGGTAATGCTTCCGCTTTCGGTCTACGAGGGTACGTGGACATACTCTCCCCTCTCGTTGCTATGCATCACCATGATCTTGTGTATGCGTAGGAATTTTTTTGAAATTACTACATTCCCCAACAGTGGCATCCGAGCCTAGGTTTTATGCGTTGATGTTATATGCATGAGTAGAACACAAGTGAGTTGTGGGCGATACAAGTCATACTGCTTACCAGCATGTCATACTTTGGTTCAGCTGTATTTTTGGATGAAGCGGCCCGGACTGACATTACGCGTATGCTTACGGGAGATTGGTTTTACCGCCGTGCTTTGCACACAGGTGACTAGCGGGTGTCTGTTTCTCCAACTTTAGTTGAACCGAGTGTGGCTACGCCCGGTCCTTGCGAAGGTTAAAACAACACTAACTTGACGAACTATCATTGTGGTTTTGATGCGTAGGTAAGAACGGTTCTTGCTAAGCCCGTAGCAGCCACGTAAAACTTGCAACAACAAAGTAGAGGACGTCTAACTTGTTTTTGCAGGGCATGTTGTGATGTAATATGGTCAAGACATGATGCTATATTTTATTGTATGAGATGATCATGTTTTGTAACGAAGTTATCGGCAATCGGCAGAGCCACATGGTTGTCGCTTTATTGTATGAAATGCATCGCGCATGTAATTGCTTTACTTTATCACTAAGCGGTAGCGATAGTCGAGAAGCAATAGTTGGCGAGGCGACAACGAAGCTACGATGGAGATCAAGGTGTCGTGCGGTGGCGATGGTGATCATGGCGGTGGTGCTTGAGATGGAGATCACAAGCACAAGATGATGATGGCCATATCATATCACTTATATTGATTGCATGTGATGTTTATCTTTTATGCATCTTATCTTGCTTTGGTTGACGGTAGCATTATAAGATGATTTCTCACTAAATTTCAAGATAAAAGTGTTCTCCCTGAGTATGCACCGTTGCCAAAGTTCGTCGTGCCCAAACACCACGTGATGATCGGGTGTGATAAGCTCTACGTCCATCTACAACGGGTGCAAGCCAGTTTTGCACACGCAGAATACTCAGGTTATACTTGACGAGCCTAGCATATGCAGATATGGCCTCGGAACACTGAGACTGAAAGGTCGAGCGTGAATCATATAGTAGATATGATCAACATAGTGATGTTCACCATTGAAAGCTACTCCATTTCACGTGATGATCGGTTATGGTTTAGTTGATTTGGATGACGTGATCACTTAGATGATTAGAGAGATGTCTTTCTAAGTGGGAGTTCTTAAATAATATGATCAATGGAACTTAAATTTATCATGAACTTAGTACCTGATAGTATTTTTCTTGTCTATGTTTGTTGTAGATAGATGGCTCGTGCTGTTGTTCCGTTGAATTTTAATGTGTTCCTTGAGAAAGCAAAGTTGAAAGATGATGGTAGCAATTACACGGACTGGGTCCATAACTTGAGGATTATCCTCATTGCTGCACAAAAGAATTACGTCCTGGAAGCACCGTTGGGTGCCAAACCTGTCTTCTTGAGAGCAACACCGGATGTTGTGAGCGTCTGGCGAGCAAAGCGATGACTACTCAATAGTTCGATTGTGCCATGCATTACGGCTTAGAACCGGGACTTCAACGACGTTTTGAACGTCATGGAGCATATGAGATGTTCCAGGAGTTGAAGTTAATATTTCAAGCAAATGTCCGGATTGAGAGATATGAAGTCTCCAATAAGTTCTATAGCTGCAAGATGGAGGAGAATAGTTCTGTCAGTGAGCATATACTCAGAATGTCTGGGGTATAACAATCACTTGATTCAACTGGGAGTTAATCTTTCAAATGATAGCGTTATTGACAGAATTCTTCAATCACTGCCACCAAGCTACAAGAGCTTTGTGATGAACTATAATATGCAAGGGATGGAAAAGACAATTTCTGAGCTCTTCGCAATGCTAAAAGCTGCGGAGGTAGTGTAAGTGCATCTAGTGCCACCCCTAGTTGGTTTTGGAGTATTGACGACAAAGTTGGTTGAGGGACTAATGCGTTTGTGAGAATTGCAGGATAACGCAGGTTGTGTCCCTAATTGTTTTGGTTTACCTACCGGAGATGACCCCTAAAAATGTATGAAGACATTTAAGACAATGGTGGCATGAGAATACATTAAGTGAAGACTATGGTGCGCGAAGACTGTGTGGTTTCGTTGTTTCCTTTTCTTCTTTGTTGAGTCATAGGAACCACCGTACTGTTAAGTGGGGTCCAAGTGAACTAAGTCGAGTGGTCAAGTGATGCTCAACTCAAATCCTATGTCTTGGCGAAGACAATGAGAGCAGATCTTATCCAGAGCTGGATGAGTCACCTTGCTTGTAGCCCAAGTAAAGTTGTCGCGTGTGTTTGAAATCGACCGTTGGAACACGTGTCGGTTCCTTAGTGACCAGGGTCATTTTGGACAAATCAGGTCGGGTTGCCTAGTGGCTATAAATAGCCCACCCCTACACCATAAATTGGTGGCTGCTCGAGTTTGTGCACGGCTTTTGTCGCTTGAGAGCAACCCACCTCGAAGCATTTGAGAGAGAGAAATCCTTGCGAGGACAAAGCCCAAACACCCGAGCCAAAGAGTGTTAGGCATCATGAAGTCTTTACATCTGCTTGACACGAAGACTTATTACACTTGAGGACTGTGAATCCTCCGGCCGGTTAGGCGTCGCGCTCGAGCATCCAAGAGTCATTGTGGATTGCCGGTGAGCGAAGTCTGTGAAGGTTTGGAAGTCTCTTGAAGACTTACAGAGTGATTGGGCGAGGAGTGGGTGTCCTTAGCTCAAGGGGAATAAGGTGAAGACACGGTCTTCTGAGTTAAATCTCAGCCTCCCTAACTAGACGTACAGTTGACACAGCAACTGGAATTGGTCTAACAAATCATGTGTCTTCAACAAGCGACTGGTTCTATCCCTTCCCAACCTACTTAAGTTTGTCTTCGTGAAGTCATTGCCTATCTGTGTATCTGTTTGACTTTATTGCTTGACTACTACTGTTGATTGGCTTCATACTATCTTCCATCCTGATCCTTACTACCTAGCTGCTATTAGTCCTGTACTTTCACATCATTGCATACTTGACTATGGCTTGCTTAGGGTAGTTTATCTTCCGCTGCATATTAATTAGGTCATTTATGTTGTTTGTCTTTGAAACTTCTAAGTTTTGAAGACTTTCATAAAAATCGCCTATTCACCCCCTCCCCCTCTAGTTGATACTAGCACTTTCAATTGGTATCAGAGCAAGGTACTCCCTTGTTCTGTGTGATTCGGTTTAACCACTTGGAGTTTCAGCTATGTCGACCGCAGGGATAATCTAGGTCTCCGCTGCTTGCCCCATGTTCGATGTAACTGAATATCCCTATTGGAAGAATAAGATGCGTATGCATCTTGAAGCCATTGATGTCGACCTCTGGTATGTCGTCAAGAATGGCGTTCCCAAAACTGGTGAAGGTGTCACCCCCATCGATGTCAAGAAGTTCATTCAACTGGACTCTCTGCAAAGAACATCATCGTGGTCATCGACCAAAGGACGGTATGGCCGTGTGAGTGCTCGAAGCGTCGAAGCTAGTGCAGGGACTGGCTATCCAAGGTCAACGGCGTCTCAACCTAGAGAGATCAAAGAATCGGTGTTCTTCGCAACCTCTTCAACCGCTTCAAGAAAACGACAATGAAAATGTCCACTCACGTTTGATTGCCCATCGACATCACAAATGAACTTCAAGCTCTTGGCGAACCGAGATTACCAAGCATGAAATCGTCAAGACATTCTTTGAGATCACTTGACAGCTCCTTTGACACCCTTGCCCTCATGATACAAGAACGTCCTAACTTCAAGTCACTCGATCCGTCGATATACTTGAGAGGCTCAACACACATGAGTTCCAGCTATCCGAGAAAAGAGATATCTATGGCCCAAACTATGGCGAACTCGCGCCTTGAAGGCAAAAGTTGTTTCCCCATCGAAGAAGAATCTGATTGCATTCGAAGATCCGAAGACATTGGAAAGGAACTTGCTATGCTTGTGAAGAAGTTCGAAGTTCACTAAGAAGAAAGGCCTCGAAAGTCTTCACGATCCAACTCAAGGAATGATGAAGCTTCCACCCATGACCACAAAAGAGAAACGCCACAAGTGCAAGAAACCGGTCACTACATATCCGAGTGTCCACGGTGGGACAATGAGAAAAAGAAGAAGAAAAGCAAGGAATATGATTACGATGACAAGAAGAAGAAGAAATCCTCAAAGTCTTCTAAGTCTTCTTCCAAGTCTTCATCATACAAGAAGAGCTCATCCGCAAGCGCGTGCTTTTGTTGGCAAGGAAATGGATTCAGAGGAGGAGTGCATACGAGGAGGCAGAGGTGGAGTCCGGAGAGGAGTCGACCTGGCGTTGCAAGTCCGGCTCTAGCCACGACCTATGTCGCCAAGTCCATCTTCAACACTGAAGACAATGCCTTCCACACCAACATTGAAGCTAATGACGAAGACGATCCTACTCCTACCTACTGCTTCATGGCACGTGGTGCCAAGGTAAAATCACACAATGCTTACTTTCAAACTTCAAGTGAAGAAGACTCTGATTGTGAATCCAAACCCAGCTACAAAACACTTGCTAAAATTGCAACTGAACAACAAAAGGCTATGGAACATACTCAAAAACTGTTATACAAAAGCGATGACCTGCTGGACGCTGAAATGACACTTTCACAGTCCTTAGTTGATGACATAAAAAATCTTCATGCTAAGTACCAAGAACTTGAAGGTCGTCATGAATCGCTCACAACTACTTATGAAAGGCTCTCCTATGATTATCTTCAAAGGAAACAAGAGCTTGAGAAGCTGAGAGCGGCTCATGAAGATCTTCAAAGGTGAATGAGTCACTTCACGCCAACAGATCAGTTCCGGCCAGATGGATTTGATCCACCATGTCTAAAATGCATTGAGCGTGATAACGCTACATCATTCTGTGAATGTTCCACTCGCTGCTACTGTTTCATTGTCTTCACCTCTCGATGTGGTTACTAACCCCTCTGCGGAGGATACCACCGCATTCTTGATGAAAATGCTATGTTGAAGACATTGCTTGAAACAGGATGTACAAAAGTTTGAAGGACATCGGACTCTGCGATATCCTCAAAAGCGATTCTCGAACCGAAACCCTAGGAAGGAGGGTGTTGGGTTGAAAGGAAAATGAATGTTGATGGCTCGTCTTTCGAAGCCCGAGCAGTACCCCAAAACCACATGGGTTCTTTGCAAAGTAACCTTGAGAGATCCATCCACTTTATCTGGCTTTACGTGTGCTAATCCTATTATCATTGATGAATCCTTTGATGCAAACTATAAGCTGTTCAAAAATCAGAATGGTGAAGTGTTTGCCAGGTACATTGGTACTAACTGCAGGAATGGACCACCTATGAAGAAGATCTGGGTACCTAAGCAGTACATTGAGAATCTTCCTGTGAATGTCGTCATGACACCACCAAGGAAGAAGACAAACCCTAGACCTATAGCTTCATGTGGCCCAAAGGCTTCATACAGATACATGACTCACCCGAGTCACCCTAACGCCAATGTTTTGCAGGGAAATCATGCTCAGACTTATGAATATGAGCGTGTATCTTCGAACCGCTATGTTCATAGGACTAAGAACTTTTCTACTTATTCATATGAGTATCATTCATCTCCTGCAAGGCTATTTGCTAGGGATTCAAAGCCAAAATTCTCAGATGCTGCACTTAGACTCATTGCTTCTAAGCCACCACTGAAGATGTGGGTGGCAAAGAAGAACTAACTCTCTTTTGCGAATCACGGTCTCCACCAAAGAATCAATGGCGTCCGACATCTATTCTTTGGGACCTAAAACCCATTTAGGACCACGATAAAATGTCATTCTATATACTTCACATCTGAATCTCTTATCGGTCATACTATGTCCTAACTTTGATATAAGTGTGTTGCCCTCAGTATGTGTCAAATGCTTATGCTTCACAACACTCTTGTGAAGCCTATCCTCCTAATCGCATTGTAGGGTACATCACCAAAAGCTTGAGAATGGATTATGGACGGTGGATGCACAAATCATATGATTGGTGATCAAGTCTTCTCATGGACTCAACCTACGTCCATCCGACAAGAGTCGCATTACATTTCTTGACCTTTGGTAAAAGCAAGGTATTGGGTCTAGGTAGAGTTGCAATCTCAAAGGATCAACACATGGATAAAGTGATGCTTGTTGAATCCCTTGGTTTTAACTTAATGTTTGTCTCAATGCTTTGTGACTTGAACATGATTGTGATATTTGGAAAATATCGTTGCCTTGTACTAATAGAATCTGACAAATCTCTAGTCTTTGAAGGGTATCGAAAAGATGATCTATACATGGTAGATTTCTCGGCAGGTCCTGACTTGCCGTATGTCTTCTCACAAAAGCTTCGAATCGTTGGCTCGGCATCGAAGGCTAGGACATCTTGGCATGAGGAACTTACACTCACTCATCAAGAAGAAGCATGTCATTGGCATCGAGGATGTCAAGTTCAAGAAGGATCATCTGTGTGGTGCATGTGAAGCTGGAAAGATGACAAGGACAAAGCACCCCTCGAAGACAATCATGACAACATCTCAACCCTTCGAGCTGTTACACATGGACTTATTTGGACCTACTCACTACTCCACCCTCACAACAACGCTCTGTCTCTATGGCTTCGTCATTGTTGATGACTACTCAAGATACACATGGGTTCATATAATTCTTTACAAGACTGAAGTGCAAAATGTCTTCAGGCGCTTCGCAAATCGAGCAATGAACAATTATGGCGTGAAGATCAAGCACATCAAAAGTGACAATGGCATGAATTCAAGAACACTTGGACTTGATCTCAGTCTCGATACAATGGGAATCACTCATGAGTTCTCTCGCTCCATACACACCTCAACAAAATGGCATCGTCGAGCGCAAAAAGCAGAACCCTCATTGAGATGGCTTGAACAATGCTAGATGAGTACAAGACACCAAGAAAGCTCGGCCGAAGCTATTGATACAAACATGTCACATCATCAACCATGTGTACATCCATAAGCTTCAACAAAACATTGTATGAGCTCCTTCTTGGCAAGAAGCCAAACGCCGCCATTACTTGAGTATTTGGAGCTAGATTTGGATCAAGGATCCCCATCACAAGTCAAAATTTGCACCTAAGGCTCACGAAGGCTTCATGCTTGGCTATGGAAAGGATTCACACTCCTACGAGTCTTCAACCTTTATCTCTACAAAATCGCTCAAACTGTGGATGTGAAATTTGATGAAACCAATGGTTCACAGAGAGAGATTACGCTAACTACACTAGATGAAGCTCCTCCAAGCGAGTCTATCAAGCTGATGGGGCTGGTGAAATCATGCCCTCTCAAGCACAACTCAAGAGGAACTTATCATCTCTGCACCAAATCAACCTGAAGACAATGCTCAGACCAAAGACAATCCTCCCAATGATGACAATGATCAGCGAGAGCAAAATCTTCGTCCGGTTCATCCTCGTGTTGCAAATGAAGTTCAAATAGAGAAGATAATTGACAGCATCAATGCGGCTGGTCCACTCACTCGATCAAGAGAAACACAGCTAGCAAACTTCTGTGGGCACTTTTCATTTGTGTCAATATCAGAACCCAAGAAAGTTGCTGAAGCTTTTATGGAACCTGAATGGATTCAAGCCATGCAAGAAGAACTTCAACAGTTCAAGATGAATAATGTTTGGGAACTTGTCAAGCGACCTGACCCTCGCAAGCATAACATTATTGGAACAAAGTGGATATATCAAAACAAGCAAGATGAGCATGGTCAAGTCGTCAGAAACAAAGCACGTCTTGTGGCTCAAGGATATACTCAAGTTGAAGGAATTGACTTCGATGAAACATTTGCTCCTGTTGCTAGGCTTGAAGCTATTCGCATACTGCTAGCCTACGCTAATCATCACAACATCTTGCTATATCAAATGGATGTAAAGAGTGAATTTCTCAATGGCAAGATTGAAGAAGAAGTATATGTCGCACAACCACCTAGTTTTGAAGATCCAAAACATCCTGATATGGTGTACAAGCTAAACAAAACACTGTATGGTCTCAAACAAGCTCCTCGTGCATGGTATGATACAATCAAAGACTTCCTGAAGAGCAAAGGCTTCAAACCTGGATCCCTCGATCCCACACTCTTCACGAAGACATATGATGGCGAATTGTTTGTGTGCCAAATATATGTGGATGACATAATCTTCGGCTGCACCAACCAGAAGTATAGTGATGAGTTTGGGTACATGATGCAAGAGCAATATCAAATGTCCATGATGGGTGAGCTGAAGTTCTTCCTTGGTCTTCAAATTAAATCGGCAAAGAAATGGCATCTTCATATCTCAAGAAAAATACCTCAAAGATTGTCTGCGAAGAAGTTTGGAATGGAAGGCGCAAAGGCTACACGACGCCAATGCCACCAAACACCATCTTGGTCCCAACGACAATGGTAAAGAGTTCGATCAAAAGGTATACCGCTCCATGATTGGTTCTTTGCTTTATCTATGTGCATCTAGGCCAGATATTATGCTTAGTGTTTGCATGTGTGCTCGATTCCAAGCGGCACCTAAGGAATCGCATCACTTAGCTGTGAAGAGAATTCTTCGATATTTGGCTTACACCCCAACACTCGGATTATGGTATCCCAAGGGCTCAAAATTTGATTTGGTTGGATTCTCGGATGCTGATTATGTTGGTGACAAGGTGGATCGCAAGTCTACATCAGGCACATGTCATTTTCTTGGTCGATCACTTGTCTATTGGTCTTCAAAGAAGCGTAATCGTATCACTCTCATCTGCTGAATCTGAATACATTCTTCTTTGGATCTGTTGTGCTCGGCTTCTATGGATGAAGCAAACTCTCAAGGATTATGGCATCAACTTGAAACAAGTACCTCTCTTCTGCGACAATGAAAGTGCCATCAAGATAGCCAACAATCCATCCAAAGACTCGAAGACAAAGCACATTGAAATTCGTCATCACTTTCTCGAGATCATGTTATGAAGAAAGATATCGATATCATTCACGTCAACTTTGAAGAGCAATGGCGCGATATCTTCACAAAGCCCTTGGATGAGAAAAGGTTTTGCAAGTTACGGTATGAGCTAAATATCTTGGAATCCTCTAATGTCCCGTGATCGTGCACACATCCTAACACTTATGCATGTTGATGACTTAGATTTGCAACACACAAAGTAATGTATATCTTCAATCAATGAAGATTTACACTGAGTGTGAATACACTAACATGGAATTTGACTTCAGAGCACCACTATAATTGTGCGCCGTATGCAGGTCTAATACTTCCTATACGGTGGGTAACGCCACCACCAAATTTCTCTGTTTGAAGTGTTTCACTCATGGCGTTATATTGCAATGACTTCGCATTTGGTTTGTCTTCAGTTTCAATTTATCTTCATGATTTTCTACACTATGATGATTTGATTGCTTTCTGATATATATATATATATATATATATATATATATATATATATATACTAGTGTTTTGTCCTCTACAACATTCACTTATAGCTATGTCTTCAAGATTGGATCTTTTGAACTAAGTGAATGTGATCGGACCCTAACCTCTCTATGCTTCCTATCTCAAACTCGATCTGTCCAAATCATATGCATTCTATTGAAACTGTCGAATGTCTTCTCTGCATACTTGTCAGCAGAACGCAAAGAGACAAACATTAAATCTGTTTTAAATGACTTATCTTTATTGTTGAAATCCGGAGAAGCCGGAACAACTCTCCGACATGCCTGGCGGGCATGGGAACGTGGGACAACTCTGAGTATGTTGCATGCTTGCCACGTGCCCCTCAGATGTGAACCGCCAGGGGCACCAGCGTAATTGTGCTGTGTCGCTCACCTACTTATAAATACTTGTCCCCTGTGGTAAAGAAATCCTTCTTCCACCTCTCCAACTCCGTCAAAACCCTAGCGCCAACGCTAGCTCTCGACGACACCGGCGATGAAGTGCTTAGCTGCCGCGACTTCTCCGACGCCGTCCTCACGCCGGCCGCGGACATCGTCCTCTCCGCCGTCGCCGTAGGTGTCCTCCATCGCCAAGTTAGGGCACGGTGGGCTGAACTGCTCGGTCTCCTATTCATCCCATCTAGCAGTTCTTCGTGCGGTAATTATAACTCTATTTTTACCACCTTTTTGATCTTCAAGATTCATCCTGTTTACGAAAGTGGTTTCTGCCTATTCAATGTTAGATCTATTCTATCTGCATCTCATACTGCCTAGTCAATTCACTTAGATTTCCTATCTAGTTTGATTCCTCACTTGTACTTATTCACGGATTGGTACAAATCTGGAACCAACTCATCTATATAAGTGAATGTCTTAGCATCATGAGGTCAATGTCTTCAAACTGATTTATCTTCAAAATCTTCTGAGAATGCATATGACCTCTTCCCTTCCTCGCATCTCTAATCTTTGTCACAGTACATGTCCGTGGGAGAATCCTTGGTTCTCATAGTCCGCATTGTTTTGCGAATACTTACAACATCATATCAATTCTCCGGAGCGCCTCGCTTGACCAGCAAGCGTAAGTCTCTGAAGCCTTTGACCGTATTGAAGCCATTCAGTTTGAAGTTCATGGCTGCAGAAAAATCAGCAAGGAAGGGTGGCGGGCAGCCACGAGAGAAGGAACATCCAAAGATCTCGCTCGATGACCTAGCGTAACTCTACAAGACAGATCCCGAAGAGAATTATCATCAGAGAAAGACACGAATCCAATGGATTCGACGCTATTGGGCTGAGGAATGGTTCAAGTACAAGTTTGTGATGAAGGAATATGCAGAGAAGAATGCCATCAAGAGACCTTGGGGTGATATCCTCTATCGAGGCCTTCAACCCAAGAACGAGTGAAGCCATTGCTCAAGGCTTCTATCCTTGCATGGTCCGTGGACCACAGCCTGAGAACGCTGATCCCACTTCACTACTCTGGTGTTGTGACGACTCTCTCTTCAAGCGCAACTTCCAGTTTGCTGTGGCTTTGGCCAAGAAGAACAAGACGTCATTGGGATTGGATTTCAACCCAGGTCCCTCTGCTCCCTGTGCTGACGGCTCCCATGATGCTGATCCCAATGTTATCGGCCCCTTCTCCAACCTTGATGGCCTCATCACCTAAATCGTGGTCCAAGGTGCCAGAGTAGATCATTCTGAAAATGATGATGACTCCGATGAAGCCCCAGCTCCTCCTCCAAAGCCGCAAAAGCAAAAGAAGCCAAAGGCTTCAAGATCAGCTGCACCTCCGAAGACTTATCGTGCGAAGCCACTGGCCACTGCACCTCCTGAAGCCAGTGTGCAGTCTGAAGATCAATCCCATGTCTCCAAGAGAACGGAGAAGAAAAAGCAACTTGTCAGACCAACTGATCAAGCCTTGACTCCTGCCACCATTCTGCGCGAAGAACCCATTGATCTGTCGAGTGATGAAGATCTTGCTGATGCCCTTGAGTAGCTGATAAAGAGCAAGGAAGAAGCAGAAATCTTCAACAACTTGCCTCTCTTTGATGTGGCAATCATCCACAACTTCATTGATGAGTGGTTCGACACCCCCGATCTCAGCTTTGAAGATTCGCAGCTTCCCATTGGCCTCAGTGTCACCTTCAATGGCGCCATTGCTTCTGAGCTAGCTCTCGCCCAGCGCATCGTTGAGCTCAAGAACAAGATTGATTATGAGAAGGCTCAATTCAAGAAGCATGTGGCCAAGCTAAGTGTTCAAGACGTCAGAAACTTCAAAGTCATGCTACATGAGCTTAAAGAAGCTTTTCTGAAGAAGCGTGAAGAAGCTCAGGGCTCTCGAGAGCGCATGAAGAGTTTTGCTGATAAGTGTGTGCTCGCCTAAAATGAGGCTGAGAAGCGCAAGTCACTTGGCCGTCCTGGAATTGACCCCAGGATGGCTACAAAGAAAAAGAAGAAACTTCCTGCTGACCAGCCTGAACCTTCAAGCCAAGAAGTCCCTCGCATTATCTTCCCAAGCAGCATGACTGGCTCAAAGCCAAAGGTCACCACAACCGGTTCAGAACAGAAGAAGATGAGGGCTGCCGAGGCTGAAGCCAGAAAGAGAAAGAATACTGAAGCCTCTGATGCCGCTCCCTCCAAGAAGAAGCGCAAGACCAAGAAGACTAGGGCTGCTTCCACAGAGCCCTTAGTTGTTGAACCCATTTCAGTGGTTCGCCCAATGTCAGAACATCAAGAACGAAGGATGATAGTCCATGAGCCTGCTCCCACAGAGGCTCATGAAGCTGAAGATATTCCAGTAGCTGAACCCACCGCTGCTGAAGACATTGGTCATGATGACAATGTAGCAGATGATGAAGTTATTCCTCAGATCAAACATGACGTGGTATCATCGCCTGTTCATACGAACAATGAACTCATCAGCATTGGTCTTCCTCTGACGCCAATTGCTCAGGATGCATCGTGGGTTGATCACCCACAACTACAAGACTCCCCCAGTACTCCCCAACAACAACAACAAGCTACACCCCCCGTACAAGAAGAGGATGAAGACTTTGAGGCCCAGCCATCTCCATCTCCTAAGGCGTTGCCTGCATTTCGCAGGCTTCGCAAAGGACAAAGGCCTCAAGTCCCTCTGTCGAGCGTTCCAGAAGGAGAAGTGCAACATTCACCTGTTGCTCGTCAAGTCTTTTCTGAACCTACTCCAACTGTGAATGTCTCCGAGTCTGAAGCACAAGCTCTTTGAAGACATTCCGCTACATCACCAAGGAAAATCAAGAAGAAGTATGTGTCCCTACTCCCCATTAATTGAAGAAGCGGTTCTCGATGTGAACGTGTTCGTGTCCGACCCTCCTGTTTCGTCAAAAGGAGGTTGAAAATGTTGAAGCTACCACCGCTAACGCCAATGAAGCCAATGAGCGTAGTCATGGTCGACGCTAATGTGGAGCTGCACCAACCAAGTGTGCTCAAGCAAATGTGGCCATCGAACCTAAAACCAATGAGGTGATGCACAGAAGCTAATGAGACAATCTGCTCCCGGCACTTTGCAGTGCCCGACGCCCACTGTTGTTGCCCTGCTCTGTTCCGCCACCAAGGCCCCATACAATTGAGCAAGCATACAGTCATGGTCAGCTAACCACTGTCCGATGGCCCATTCTGGTACCTCCGCCTACTGCCTCTGGACCTCAATTTGACTATCATGTTGAGCATAGGCCTCAGGTCCAGAAGCCAAAGCCTAGGCTGCCAAGGTTTCTAGGTACTGCAAACTCACTAGGGTCCTTCAATGCAAATGGCTTCAAAAGCCACAATACCTTCTTTGACAGTGCCAAGAACCCCTACTCCAAGCCAAGAATATCATCAGATCGGTTCTGGAGCTATCAGCAGAGAAGCTATTACTCCTGCGTTCTATATGATCAAGGGCATTTTCCTCATATGCGCCTACGACATCGGGCCATTTTGGACTGTCGTGCTTAGAAGAAGCACTTGATTGCTTTCGTGATGCTGGTCTGCTCCACTTTGTGATAGACAAAGAACATTAGAATGAAAAGCTATTGCTTCAATTCTATGCTACTCTACACATTCGCGGCTACTACAGAGACATCAAGACATGGGTTCTCGAGTGGATGACTGGAAATGTTCATCATGAAGCCAAAGCTATGGATATCATCGAGCTCACAGGGCTAGCCACTCCTGGAGAACTATATGAACCTGACTGTCAGCTACACCGCAATGCAGTGGAGAGTATCTTCCATAAGCCAAAACCCAATATGAGCCAGATGGTGAGCATGTTGAAGCCCTTGCCATCTGACGCTGAATATCCAACAGAGTTCTTTGTTGAAGACCTTGAGTATCTGCCTCGCACCATATATCATATCATCAGGTGAACTCTATGGCCTGTCAAAGGACATTCATCCGCGGCCAAGCTTGAAGGAGCTATGAAGACTTTAGTCTTCTATATTCGCAATGGCATCAGCTTCAACACTCAAGAATTCTTCATCGTGCAACTTGTCGCTTCGACTCGACCTATTTGGTGCGAAGTTTTATGCTCCATGGGTCATCGCCTCATCAAGAGACACTCATCATCAACTATCAGCCCTCTACTCGCAATCATATGATCTTTTGCCGAGGTTGATATGTCGGTTGAAGCTATATACTCGACCCGCCAAGAGGCCTCTTTGTCTTCGAATGCGAGCACCAAAGCTTCACTCAACCCATTGAAGGTGTTCAAGCAGCGACACGAATCTATCCATTGGCTGGAAACACTCGCCCCGCCTCATCGAGCACCTCTGAAGCCACCGAAAGCACCATTGCACAAAGGCCTCGAAGCGTTTCGCGTTCTCAATGACCGAGAACTTCTTGCGGCCCTTCATCGAAACAGGATAAGCATCATTTTTGGCTCAAGAGGCAGATGCAAAGCCTCTTGGTGGATGTCAATCGCATTCGCAACCTTGCCACCAAGAATGCCTTTGTTGCTCATGAAACTTGCCGGCGATCATGGAAGAGTTTGACCCTGCTAAGTCTTCAAGCGAGATCTTCAAGACGATGGCTTCAATGAAAGATTCAGTTTGACTCCACTCCTCCACGGATCGCTGTCCCTCGTCGACTCCATCTCTTGAAGACTCGAATATTCTTCCTCCGCGGCAACGGTAAATTCCAGAGTGATCGATGATGAAGATGATGCTACTTCACCACCTCCTCCTACTGCGTGCATCAACACTGCACCAAGTTCATCTGCACCGCCAACCAACGATGACAACCCTGCTACTTCACCTACTCATGAGAACGAGCAGACGCTCTATGTCTTCAAACCTTTTTGGTCCTTACTGACAAAAGGGGGAGAAGCGTATGAGTTGATAGTCTTCAAGCGGGTTCATATGGGCGGTTGCATTATATTTTGCTTCATGCTTACAACTCTTGCTTTTGAAACATTTGGTTCTCTGAGTTGTAACACCTATACTTGATGGTCGTCTGATACTTATTTGCTTCACTGTGGTGCGATGATAAATTCCGCATGTGCGATGATAACTTCCGCACTTAGATCATTCTGCAGACGTCCATTTTTCATTATGCATGTCATTCTACTTGCTATATCATTTCATGCATGATGAACTATCTTCATAAGTTGAGGTGGATCTCCACAAGTACAACCTGCCATGTGCATTTGCATTCCAAAAGCAAATTACTTATATGCACATCTTCAGGGGGAGCCCTTGCTACTTATGAAGACAATTCCCAATTCCCTATCCTTACAATTTCACATATTTTATCCCCGTTGAAAACTTCAACCAGTTTTTCATCAATCACCAAAAAGGGGGAGATTGTAAGTGCATCTGGTGCCACCCCTAGTTGGTTTTGGAGTATTGACGACAAAGTTGGTTGAGGGACTAATGCGTTTGTGCGAATTGCAGGATAACGCAGGTTGTGTCCCTCATTGTTTCGGTTTACCTACCGGAGATGACCCCTAAAAATGTATGAAGACATTGAAGACAATGGTGGCATGAGAAGACATTAAGTGAAGACTATGGTGCGTGAAGACTGTGTGGTTTCGTTGTTTCCTTTTCTTCTTTGTTGAGTCATAGTAACCACCGTACTGTTAAGTGGGGTCCAAGTGAACTAAGTCAGAGTGACTGAAGTGATGCTCAACTCAAATCCTATGTCTTCGAGTGAAGACAATGAGAGCAAATCTTATCCAGAGCTGGATGAGTCGACTTTGCTTGTAGCCCAAGTAAAAGCTGCGATGTGTTTGAAATCGACCGTTGGAACACGTGTCGGTTCCTTAGTGACCAGGGTCATTTTGGACAAATCAGGTCGGGTTGCCTAGTGGCTATAAATAGCCCACCCCTACACCATAAATTGGTGGCTGCTCGGAGTTTGTGCATGGCTTTTGTCGTTTGAGAGCAACCCACCTCAAGCATTTGAGAGAGAGAAATCCTTGCGAGGACAAAGCCCAAACACCCAGAGCCAAAGAGTGTTAGGCATCATGAAGTCTTTACATCTGTGTGACTGAAGACTTATTACACTTGAGGACTGTGAATCCTCCGGCCGGTTAGGCGTCGCGTTCGAGCATCCAAGAGTCATTGTGGATTGCGGTGAACGAAGTCTGTGAAGGTTTGGAAGTCTCCTTGAAGACTTACAGAGTGATTGGGCGAGGACCGGGTGTCCTTAGCTCAAGGGAATAAGGTGAAGACACGGTCTTCGAGTTAAATCTCAGCCTCCCTAACTAGACGCACAGTTGACACAAAGAATCGAACTGGTCTAACAAATCCTGTGTCTTCAACAAGCATTGGTTCTATCCCTTCCCAACCTTACTTAAGTTTGTCTTCGTGAAGTCATTACCAATCTGTGTATCTGTTTGACTTCATTGCTTGACTACTACTGTTGATTAGCTTCATACTATCTTCCATCCTGATCCTTACTACCTAGCCGCTATTAGTCCTGTACTTTCACATCATTGCATACTTGACTATGGCTTGCTTAGGGTAGTTTATCTTTCGCTGCATATTAATTAGGTCATTTCTATTGTTTGTCTTCGAAACTTCTAAGTTTTGAAGACTTTCATAAAAATCGCCTATTCATCCCCCCCTCTAGTCGATACTAGCACTTTCAGGTAGAAATCAAGAAAGAGAATCAAGTGTTGATGGTCAATAAGACCACCAGTTTCAATAAAAATGGCAAAGGGAAAAAGAAGGGGACTTCAAGAAGAACAACAAACAAGTTGCTGCTCAAGAGAAGAAACCCAAGTCTGGACCTAAGCACGAGATCGAGTGCTTCTCGCAAGCGGTAGTCCTCGAAGCGAAATTGCCCCAAGTATTTGGCGGATAAGAAGGATGGCAAGGTGAAAAAGGTATATGTGATATACATGTTATTGATGTGTACCTTACGAGCTCGCAGAGCACTGGTATTTGATATCGGTTACATTGCTAATATTTGCAACTCGAAACAGGGACTACGGATTAAGCGGACACTGGCTAAGGATGAGGTGACGATGTGCGTGGGAAATGGTTCCAAAGTCGATGTGATCGCCGTCGGTATGCTACCTCTACATCTACCTTCGGGATTAGTTTTAGACCTAAATAATTGTTATTTGGTGCCAGCGTTGAGCATGAACATTATATCTGGATCTTGTTTGATGCGAGACGGTTATTCATTTAAATCTGAGAATAATGCTTGTTCTATTTATATGAGTAATATCTTTTATGGTCATGCACCTTTAAAGAGTGGTCTATTTTTGATGAATCTTGATAGTAGCGATACACATATTCATAATGTTGAAGCCAAAAGATGTAGAGTTGATAATGATAGTGCAACTTATTTGTGGCACTGCCGTTTAGGTCATATTGGTGTAAAGCGCATGAAGAAACTCCATACTGATGGACTTTTGGAATCACTTGATTATGAATCATTTGGTACTTGTGAACCATGCCTCATGGGCAAGATGACTAAAACGCCGTTCTCCGGTACTATGGAGAGAGCAACTGATTTGTTGGAAATCATACATACTGATGTATGTGGTCCAATGAATGTTGAGGCTCGTGGCGGATATCGTTATTTTCTCACCTTCACAGATGATTCGAGCACATATGGGTATATCTACTTAATGAGACATAAGTCTGAAACATTTGAAAAATTCAAAGAATTTCAGAGTGAAGTTGAAAATCATTGTAACAAGAAAATAAAGTTTCTACAATCTAATCATGGAGAATATTTGAGTTACGAGTTTGGTTTACATTTGAAGCAATGCGGAATAGTTTCACAACTCACGCCACCCGGAACACCACAGCGTAATGGTGTGTCCGAACGTCGTAATCGTACTTTACTAGATATGGTGCAATCTATGATGTCTCTTACTGATTTATCGCTATCGTTTTGGGGTTATGCTTTAGAGACGGCCGCATTCACGTTAAATAGGGCACCATCAAAATCCGCTGAGACGATGCCTTATGAACTGTGGTTTGGCAAGAAACCAAAGTTGTCGTTTCTTAAAGTTAGGGGCTGCGATGCTTATGTGAAAAAGCTTCAACCTGATAAGCTCGAACCCAAATCGGAGAAATGTGTCTTCATAGGATACCCAAAGGAAACTATTGGGTACACCTTCTATCACAGATCCGAAGGCAAAACATTTGTTGCAAAGAATGGATCCTTTCTAGAGAAGGAGTTTCTCTCGAAAGAAGTGAGTGGGAGGAAAGTAGAATTTGATGAGGTAACTGTACCTGATCCTTTATTGGAAAATAGTTCATCACATAAACCGGTTCCTATGACGACTACACCAATAAGTGAGGAAGCTAATGATGATGATCATGAAACTTCAGAACAAGTTACTACAGAACCTTGTAGGTCAACTAGAGTAAGATCCGCACCAGAGTGGTACGGTAATCCTATTTTGGAGGTCATGTTACTTGACCATGGCGAACCTACGAACTATGAGGAAGCGATGATGAGCCCAAATTCCGCAAAATGGCTTGAAGCCATAAAATCTGAGATGGGATCCATGTATGAGAACAAAGTGTGGACTTTGGTTGACTTGCCCGATGATCGGCAAGCCATAGAGAATAAATGGATTTTTAAGAAGAAGACTGACGTTGATGATAATATTACTGTCTACAAAGCTCGACTTGTTGCAAAAGGTTTTCGACAAGTTCAAGGGGTTGACTACGATGAGACTTTCTCACCCGTAGTGATCCTTAAGTCTGTCCGAATCATGTTAGCAATTGTCGTGTTTTATGATTATGAAATTTGGCAAATGGATGTCAAAACTGCATTCCTGAATGGATTTCTGGAAGAAGAGTTGTATATGATGCAACCAGAAGGTTTTGTCAATCCAAAGGATGCTAACAAAGTGTGCAAGCTCCGACGATCCATTTATGGACTGGTGCAAGCCTCTCGGAGTTGGAATAAACGCTTTGATAGTGTGACCAAAGCATATGGTTTTATACAGACTTTTGGAGAAGCTTGTATTTACAAGAAAGTGAGTGGGAGCTCTGTAGCATTTCTAATATTATATGTGGACGGCATATTATTAATTGTAAATGATATAGAATTTCTGGATAGCATAAAAGGATACTTGAATAAAAGTTTTTCAACGAAAGACCTCGGTGAAGCTGCTTACATATTAGGCATCAAGATCTATAGAGATAGATCGAGACGCTTAATTGGACTTTCACAAAGCACATACCTTGATAAAGTTTTGAAAAAGTTCAAAATGGATCAAGCAAAGAAAGGGTTCTTGCCTGTAATACAAGGTGTGAAATTGAGTCAGACTCAATGCCCGACCACTGCAGAAGATAGAGAGAAAATGAAAGAAGTTCCCTATGCTTCAGCCATAGGCTCTATCATGTATGCAATGCTGTGTACCAGACCTGATGTGTGCCTTGCTATTAGTTTAGCAGGGAGGTACCAAAGTAATCCAGGAGTGATCACTGGACAGTGGTCAAGAACATCCTGAAATACCTGAAAAGGACTAAGGATATGTTTCTCGTTTATGGAGGTGACAAAGAGCTAGTCGTAAATGGTTACGTTGATGCAAGCTTTGACACTGATCCGGACGATTCTAAATCGCAAACCGGATACGTGTTTATATTAAACGGTGGAGCTGTCAGTTGGTGCAGATCTAAACAAAGCGCCGTAGCGGGATCTACATGTGAAGCCGAGTACATAGCTGCTTCGGAAGCAGCAAATGAAGGAGTCTGAATGAAGGAGTTCATATCCGATCTCGGTGTCGTACCTAGTGCATCGGGTCCAATGAAAATCTTTTGTGACAATACTGGTGCAATTGCCTTGGCAAAGGAATCCAGATTTCACAAGAGAACCAAGCACATCAAGAGACGCTTCAATTCCATCCGGGACCAAGTCCAGGTGGGAGACATAGAGATTTTCAAGATACATACGGATCTGAATGTAGCAGACCTGTTGACTAAGCCTCTTCCACGAGCAAAACATGATCAACACCAAGACTCCATGGGTGTTAGAATCATTACTGTGTAATCTGGATTATTGACTCTAGTGCAAGTGGGAGACTGAAGGAAATATGCCCTAGATAATAAATTTATTATTTATTTCCTCATATCATGATAAATGTTTATTATTCATGCTAGAATTGTATTATCCGGAAACATAATACATGTGTAAATACATAGACAAACATAGTGTCACTAGTATGCCTCTACTTGACTAGCTCGTAAATCAAAGATGGTTAAGTTTCCTAACCATAGACATGAGTTGTCATTTGATTAAGGGGATCACATCATTAGGAGAATGATGTGATTGACTTGACCCATTCTGTTAGCTTAACACTTAATCATTTAGTATGTTGCTATTGCTTTCTTCATGACTTATACATGTTCCTATGACTATGAGATTATGTAACTCCTGTTTACCAGAGGAACCCCTTGTGTGCTACCAAACGTCACAACGTGACTTGGTGATTATAAAGGTGCTCTACAGGTGTCTCCAAAGGTACTTGTTGAGTTGACGTATTTCGAGATTAGGATTTGTCACTCGATTGTCGGAGAGGTATCTCTGGGCCCTCTCGGTAATGCACATCACTATAAGCCTTGCAAGCAATGTAGCTAATGAGTAAGTTACAAGATGATGCATTACGTAACGAGTAAAGAGACTTGCCAGTAACGAGATTGAACTAGGTATTGGATACTGACGATCGAATCTCGGGCAAGTAACATACCAATGACAAAGGGAACAACGTATGTTGTTATGCGGTTTGACCGATAAAGAACTTCGAAGAATATGTAGGAGCCAATATGAGCATCCAGGTTCCGCTATTGGTTATTGACCGGAAATGAGTCTCGGTCATGTCTACATAGTTCTCGAACCCGTAGAGTCCGCACGCTTAAGGTTTCGTTGATAGTTTTATTATGAGTTTATAAGTTTTGATGTACTGAAGGTTATTCGGAGTCCCGGATATGACCACGGACTTGACGAGAAGTCTCGAAATGGTCGAGACATAAAGATCGATATATTAGACGACTATATTTGGACACCAGAAAGGTTCCGGGTGAGATTGGGACAATACCGGAGCTCCGGGAGGTTATCGGACCCCCCCGGGAGGTATATGGGCCTTATTGGGCCTTGGTGGAAAGGAGGGAGAAGGAGCAAAGGAGGGGGCGCCCCCCCCCAAGCCCAATCCGAATTGGGAGGGGGGCCGGCCCCCCTTTCCTTCTTCCCTCCCACCTCTTCCTTCCCTCTCCCTCTCCTAATAGGAAAGGGGGGAGTCCTACTCCCGGTTGGGGTTGGACTCCCCCCCTAGGGCGCGCCACCCCCCTTGGCCGGCCCCCTCCTCCATTCCTTTATATACAGGGGCGCCCCATAGACACAACAATTGATCATTGATCTCTTAGCCGTGTGCGGTGCCCCCCTCCACCATAGTCCTCCTCGATAATATTGTAGCAGTGCTTAGGCGAAGCCCTGCGACAGTAGAACATCAAGATCATCACCACGCCGTCGTATTGACGAAACTCTTCCCTAACATTCTGCTGGATCGGAGTATGGGGAACGTCATCGAGCTGAACGTGTGCAAGAACTCGGAGGTGCCGTAGTTTCGGTGCTTGATCGGTCGGGCCGTGAAGACGTACGACTAAATCAACCGCGTTGTGCTAAGGCTTCCTCTTTCGGTCTATGAGGGTACGTGGACACACTCTCCCCTCTCGTTGCTATGCATCACCATGATCTTGTGTGCGCGTAGGAATTTTTTTAAATTACTACGTTCCCCAACATCGTTTCCATTGCCAATACGCTTAATGAGTCCCAGTTTGAGGGCTTGGACCCCCTCCACTATGGCTCTCCAGATTTGGCTGGGTTTTGAACCCAACTGAGCTTGCAATATGGTTGTGTTTGGGAAATAGACACTCTTCAAAATCCGGGCACTCAGCGAGTCCGGCTCTTGTAAGATCCTCCAACCCTGCTTTGCCAGCATCGCCAAATTAAACAATTAAAAATCTTTGAAACCCAGGCCTCCCATAGATTTGGGTTGTGTCATGTCCTTCCATGAAGCCCAGCTAGGTTTTCGGCACCCATCCTTGCTACCCCACCAAAAATTTCTGATGAGCATGTTGAGGTGTTCACATAGTCCCTGGGGCAGCTTAAAGCACATAGAGAAGACCGGTACCGCTTGCGCCACTGACTTAACCAAAACCTCCTTGCCCGCCGTCGACAAGGTTTTGTCAATCCATCCTTGTATTTTACTCCACAAGCGGTCTTTCAAAAATTTAAAGGCCCCATTCTTTGAATTTCCAACATCAGATGGCATTCCAAGGTACTTCTCGCTCAACGTTTCATTGGGAACTTGAAGCAAACTTTTAACTTTAGCACGGACAGTGTCAGGGACGCCCTTGCTAAAGAAAATAGATGATTTACCATAGTTAATTCTCTACCCCGTTGCTTGACAATAGATGTCCAACAATTGGTTGACCTCCTCTGCTCCCTCACTATTCACCTTGAAAAACAGTAGGCTGACATCTGCAAACAATAAATGGTTCACATGTGGCACCGAAGGTGTCACCTGTATTCCATGAAGATTTGATGACTCATCTCTGGATTTTAACAGGCACGAAAGGCCCTCTGCTGCTAGCAAGAACAAGTGTGGAGAGATCGTATCCCCCTGTCAGATGCCCCTTGATGGTATAAACTGTTGCAACTTTTTCCCATTGAATAAGACTAAGAATTTCACTGATGTAACCATTCCCATGACAATATGTACCCACCTCCATGTAAAGCCCAATTTGAGCATAATGGCCTGAAGGTATGGCCACTCCACCCGATCATAAGCCTTCATCATATCCAACTCATAGGCTGCAATTATTTTGTCAGTAATCAACCTGCCAGGCATAAAAGCAGACTGTTCTGGAGAGATAATATCAGGCAGCAAGAGTTTCAGCCGATTTGCAATCACTTTAGAAGCAATTTTGTATAAAACGTTGCACAGACTTATTGGACGGAATTGAGCTAACTGATTTGGATCTTTTACCTTTGGAATCAAAACTAGGATGGTCTCATTGATGCTCTCTATGGACTCAGTTCCTTCGACAATATGCAGCATCATATTAGTTACCTCTTCCCCACACACACCCCAATGGCGCTGAAAAAAGTGTGTGGGGAATCCATCAGGACTGGGCGACTTAACCGGGAACATCTGAAACAATGCCACCTTCACCTCCTCTTGTGTATAGGCAGCATTCAGTTTAACATTCATCTCCTCTGACACTCTACGGGGAACTGCATCAATAACTCTCTCCATATTTTGGACCCCCTCCGAGGTGTACTGATTCATATAGAACGCATTCACCAGTCCCTCCATCTCCTGGTTATCCTCCGTAAGACTTCCATCTGGATGCATAAGCACGTTGATCTTATTCTTTCTTTTCCTATGGCTGGCTTGGAGATGGAAAAAGTAAGTATTCTTGTCCCCATGGGATAGCCATTCCAAGCGTGCTCGTTGGCGCCACAAAATCTTCTCTCTATGGTACAGTTCCACCAATCTGTCCATAATCTTTGTTTCGGTGTGGGATGGACCAGTCCTCCCCGGTTGAGCTCGTAGACTATCAAGTTCACCTTTTAATTTCTTTATTTCTCCCATCATCGAACCAAACTCCGTCCGGTCCCATGCAGCCAATCCCCTTGAAAGTCCCTTTAACTTCCCATGCAACTCTTCTACCGTTGTTGCTACTGAGCCATTCCAGCTGTTCGAAACCAAGTCTGATAATCCTGGGTGGCGCTCCCACATAAGTTCATACTTGAATTAGCTTGGCCCGAGCTTAATTGTTTGATCGACAACAAGGTTTAGCAGAATTGCTGCGTGGTCTGAAGACGTGGTATTTTTGTGCTCAAGTTGTGATGACGGGAAAGCCAGCGACCATGCTGGTGATGCCACACATTGATCCAATCTCACTCAAGTGAAAGTCTCTTCTAGAACCGAGAGGCCTGATCCAAGACCAAGAAGGCTTTAAAGTGTCAGCGTCGCTGACCCGAAGGGCCCACAAGCAGAAGCAGGACATGCCCATTGTGCACGGGCCAAGCATGCACACGTGGCCAATCCACGAGTGACGGGGCCAGAATGGGTGGCTGCGGCCCAGGTCCAGTCAGCTACTACTTAGACTTGTCTCAAAAAAAGGTACTCCCTTCGTCTGAAAATACTTGTCAACAAAATGAATAAAAGGGGATGTATCTAGATCTATTTTAGTTCTAGATACATCCCTTTTTGTTCATTTTGATGACAAGTATTTTCGGACGGAGGGAGTACTACTTAGACCCCTGATACGTCCATTTTGCATCATGCTTTTATATCGATATTTATCGCATTATGGGCTGTTATTTCACGATATGTCACAATACTTATGGCTATTCTCTCTTATCTTACAAGGTTTACCATGAAGAGGGGGAATGCTGGCAGCTGGAATTCTGGCTGGAAAAGGAGCAAATATTGGAGACCTATTCTGCGCAACTCCAAAAGTCTTGAAACTCCATGGAATATATTAACATAAATAAAGAAAAATCGTCGCCAAAGATGAAGACCAGGGGGCCCACACCCTGCTCACGAGGGTGGGGGCGCGCCCCTCCCCCCTGGCGCCCCTCCTACCTCATGGGCCCCCTGGTGGCTCTCCGACGCCCATCTTCTCCTATATGAAGTCTTTCGAGGAGAAAAATATAATAAGCAACCTTTCGGGACGAGACTCCGCCGCCACGAGGCGGAACCTTGGTGGAACCAATCAAGGGCTCCGGCAGAGCTGTTCTGCCGGGGACACTTCCCTCTGAGAGGGGGAAATCATCACCATCGTCATCACCAATGCTCCTCTCATCGGGAGAGGGCAATATCCATCAACATATTCACCAGCACCATCTCATCTCCAAACCCTAGTTCATCCCTTGTATCCAATTCTTGTCTCCAAGTCCGGGATTGGTGCTAGTAGGTTGCTAGTAGTGTTGATTACTCCTTGTAGTTGATGCTAGTTGGTTTATTTGGTGGAAGATCATATGTTTAGATCCTTTATGCACATTATATCCCCTCTAATTATGAACATGAATATGCTTTGTGAGTAGTTACGTTTGTTCCTGGGGACAAGGGAGAAGTCTTGCTATTAGTAGTCATGTGAATTTGGTATTCGTTTGATATTTTGATAAGATGTATGTTGTCTAACCTCTAGTGGTGTTATGTGAACGTCGACTACATAACACTTCACCATTATTTGGGCCTAGAGGAAGGCATTGGGAAGTAATAAGTAGATGATGGGTTGCTAGAGTGACTGAAGCTTAAGCCCTAGTTTATGCGTTGCTTCGTAAGGGGCTGATTTGGATCCATATGTTTCATGCTATGGTTTGGTTTACCTTAATACTTCTGTTGTAGTTGCGGATGCTTGCAATAGAGGTTAATCATAAGTGGGATGCTTGTCCAAGTAAGGGCAGTACCCAAGCACCGGTCCACCCACATATCAAATTATAAAAGTACCGAACGAGAATCATATGAGCGTGATGAAAACTAGCTTGATGATATTCCCATGTGTCCTCGGGAGCGCTTTTCCTATTATAAGAGTTTGTTCCGGCTTGTCCTTTGCTACAAAAAGGATTGGGCCACCTTGCTGCACTTTATTTACTTTTGTTACTTGTTGCTCGTTACAATTTATCTTATCACAAAACTATCTGTTATCACTTATTTCAGTACTTGCCGAGAATACCTTGCTGAAAACCGCTTATCATTTCCTTCTGCTCCTCGTTGGGTTCGACACTCTTACTTATCGAAAGGACTACGATAGATCCCCTATACATGTGGGTCATCAAGAATCTTTTATGGCGCCGTTGCCGGGGAGTGTAGCGCCTTTGGTAAGTGGAATTTGGTAAGGAAAAATTTATATAGTGTGCTGAAATTTTCTGTCACTTGTTACTATGGAAAGTGAATCTCTGAGGGGCTTGTTCGGGGTATCTTCATCCCGTCCAGTAGAGCAAAGAGTTGCTCCTCAACCAACTGAACCTATTGAAAATGAAACACCTTTTGAATTTCCTTCGGGTATTATGGAAAAACTGCTGGCTAATACTTTTACAGGAGATGGGACAAAGCATCCCGACGAGCATCTACGCTATTTGAATGATATTTGTGGATTATTTAAGCTTGCAGGTATACCCGATGATGTTGTTAAGAAGAAGGATTTCCCTTTAGCTTTGGAGGGAGACGCATCGACATGGTATAGGCTATGTGATGATATGAGATCATGGAACTATAAAAGAGTGAAATTGGAATTTCATCAAAAGTATTACCCTATGCATCTTGTTCATCGTGATCGCAATTATATATATAATTTTTGGCCTCACGAAGGAGAAATTGTCGCTCAAGCTTGGGGGAGGCTTAAGTCAATGTTATATTCATGCCCCAATCATGAGCTCTCAAAATTGACAATTCTCCAGAATTTTTATGCTCGGCTTTCTAATCGCAACATGCTCGATACTTCTTGTGCTGGTTCTTTTATGATGAAGTCTATTGAATTTGAATGGAATTTATTGGATAGAGTTAAACGCAACTCTGAAGATTGGGACCTCGACGAAGGTAAGGAGTCAGGTATGACACCAAAGTTTGATTGTGTTAAATCTTTTATGGATACCGATATTTTCCGTAAATTTAGCACTAAATATGGACTTGACTCTGAGATAGTAGCTTCTTTCTGTGAATCTTTTGCTACTTATGTTGATCTCCCCAAGGAGAAGTGGTTTAAATATCATCCTCCCATAGAAGTAGTAGCTGCACCTATTAAAGTTGAAGAAAAGACCATCACTTATAATGATCCTATTGTTCCCACCTCTTATGTTGAGAAACCACCTTTTCCTGCTAGAGTACAGGATCATGCTAAAGCTTCAACTGTTGTTTGTAAAAGCAATACTAGAACTTTTACACCTCCTGAGCAACTCAAAGTAGAACCTAATATTGCTATTGTGAAAGATCTCTTGTCCGATAATATTGATGGGCATGTCATTGAATTCTCTCATGAAACTGCTAGAATTGCTAAACCCTGTGATAGAGATAAACATAGACATGTGGTAGGCGTGCCTGCTATCTCTGTTAAAATAGGAGATCATTGTTATCATGGCTTATGTGATATCGGTTCTAGTGCTAGTGTTATACCCATTGACTTATATAAAGAAATTATGCATGATATCGCACCTGCTGAGTTAGAAGATATTGATGTTACAATTAAACTTGCCAATAGAGATACTATATCTGCAATGGGAATTGTTAGAGATGTTGAAGTATTGTGTGGGAAAACCAAATATCCCATTGATTTTCTTGTTCTTGGTTCCCCACAAGATAGCTTTTGTCCCATTATATTTGGTAGACCCTTCTTGAATCTTGTTAATGCTAAGATAGATCGAAAAGAATGTTGTTACTATTGGCTTGGATGATATGGTTCATGAGATTAATTTCTCCAAATTTAGTAAACAACATCGTGAGGAAGAATTGCCTAGTAAGGATGAAATTATTGGTCTTGCTTCTATTGCTGTACCTCCTAGTGATCCTTTAGAACATTATTTGCTAGACCATGAAAATGAGATGTTCATGAATGAAAGAAGGGAAATAGATGAAGTATTCTTTAAATAAGAACCTATTCTGAAACACAATTTTCCTGTTGAAATCCTAGGGGATCCTCCTCCACCCAAGGGTGATCCCATGTTTGAGCTTAAACCGTTGCCTGATAATCTTAAGTATGCTTATCTTGATGAAAAGAAAATATATCTTGTTATTATTAGTGCTAACCTTTCAGAGCATGAAGAAGAAAGATTATTGAAAACTCTGAAAAAGCACCGTGCCGCTATTGGATATACTCTTGATGATCTTAAGGGCATCAGTCCCACTCTATGTCAACATAAAATAAATTTGGAAGCTGATGCCAAACCAGTTTGTGATCCTCAACGACGTTTGAATCCTAAAATGAAAGAAGTGGTAAGAAAGGAAATACTCAAGCTTTCGGAGGCGGTATAATTTACCCGTTCTTCGATAGTCGATTGGGTAAGTCCTGTCCATTGTGTCCCTAAGAAGGAGGTATTCTCGTTGTCCTAATGATAAAGATGAATTGATCCGCAAAGAATTATCACAAGGTTATAGGATGGTAATTGATTTACACAAATTAAATAAAGCTACTAAGAAAGATCATTACCCCTTACCTTTTATTGATCAAATGCTAGAAAGATTATGCAAACATACACATTATTGCTTTCTAGATGGTTATTCGGTTTCTCTCAAATATTGTGTCGGCTAAAGATCAATCAAAGACTACTTTTACATGCCCTTTTGGTACTTTTGCTTATAGACGTATGCCTTTTGGTTTATGTAATGCACCCGCTACCTTTCAAAGATGCATGATGGCTATATTCTCTGATTTTTGTGAAAAGATTTGTGAGGTTTCCATGGACGACTTTTCCGTCTATGGTTCCTCTTTTGATGATTGCTTGAGCAATCTTGATCAAGTTTTGCAGAGATGTGAAGAAACTAATCTTGTCTTGAATTGGGAAAAGTGCCACTTTATGGTTAATGAAGGTATTGTCTTGGGGCACAAAGTTTCTAAAAGAGGTATTGAAGTTGATAAAACCAAGGTTGACGCTATTGAAAAGATGCCATGTCCCAAGGACATCAAAGGTATAAGAAGTTTCCTTGGTCACGCCGGATTTTATAGGAGGTTCATTAAGGACTTCTTGAAAATTTCTCGGCCTCTGACTAATTTATTACAAAAAGATGTACCATTTGTCTTTGATGATGATTGTGTAGAAGCATTTGAAATACTTAAGAAAGCATTAGTCTCTACACCTATTGTTCAGCCACCTGATCTGAATTTACCCTTTGAAATTATGTGTGATGCTAGTGATTACGCTGTAGGTGCTGTTCTAGGGCAAAGAGTTGATAAGAATTTAAATGTTATCCATTATGCTAGTAAGACTCTAGATAATGCTCAAAGAAATTATGCTACTACTGAAAAGGAACTCTTAGCAGTTGTGTTTGCCTGTGATAAATTCAAACCCTATATTGTTGATTCTAAAGTAATTATTCACACCGATCATGCTGCTATTAAATATCTTATGGAAAAGAAAGATGCTAAACCTAGACTCATTAGATGGGTTCTCTTGCTCCAAGAATTTGATTTACATATTGTTGATAGAAAAGGAGCTGAGAACCCCGTTGCAGACAACTTGTCTAGGCTAGAGAATGTTCTTGATGACCCACTACCTATTGATGATAGCTTTCCTGATGAGCAATTAAATGTCATAAGTACTTCTCGTAGCACTCCGTTGTATGCTGATTATGCTAATTATATTGTTGCTAAATTTATACCGCCTAGCTTCACATACCAACAAAAGAAAAAGTTTTCTATGACTTGCGACATTACTTTTGGGATGACCCACATCTTTATAAAGAAGGAGTAGATGGTGTTATTAGACGTTGTGTACCGAGCATGAGCAGAGCAGATCCTACGCAAGTGTCACTCCGAAGCCTATGGAGGACACCACGCTGGAGATAGAACTGCACATAAGGTATTGCAATCCGGTTTTTATTGGCCTACTCTCTTCAAGGATGCCCGTAAGTTGTTTTATCTTGCGATGAATGTCAAAGAATTGGTAATATTAGTAGACGTCAAGAAATGCCTATGAATTATTCACTTGTTATTGAGCCATTTGATGTTTGGGGCTTTGATTATATGGGACCTTTTCCTGCCTCTAATGGATACACTCATATTTTAGTTGCTGTTGATTACATTACTAAGTGGGTAGAAGCTATTCCAACTAGTAGTGCTGCTCATAACACTTCTATTAAAATGCTTAAGGAAGTTATTTTTCCGAGGTTTGGAGTCCCTAGATACTTAATGACTGATGGTGGGTCACACTTTATTCATGGTGCTTTCCGTAAGATGCTTGCTAAATACGACGTTAATCATTGAATTGCATCTCCATATCACCCGCAGTCTAGTGGTCAGGTAGAATTGAGCAATAGAGAGCTCAAATTAATTTTGCAAAAGACAGTCAATAGGTCTAGAAAGAATTGGTCCAAAAAACTGAATGATGCATTATGGGCCTATAGAACTGCATACAAAAATGTTGGGGAACGTAGTAATTTCAAAAAATTTCCTACGCACACGCAAGATCATGGTGATGCATAGCAACGAGAGGGGATAGTGTTGTCCATGTACCCTCGTAGACCGTAAGCGGAAGCATTGTGACAACGCGGTTGATGTAGTCGTACGTCTTCACGATCCGACCGATCCAAGCACCGAACGTACGACACCTCCGAGTTCTGCACACGTTCAGCTTGATGACGATCCCCGAACTCCGATCCAGCAGGGTGTCGGGGATGAGTTCCGTCAGCACGACGGCGTGGTGACGATGATGATGTTCTACCGACGCAGGGCTTTGCCTAAGCACCGCTATGATATGACCGAGGTGGAATATGGTGGAGGGGGGCACCGCACACGGCTAAGGAACGATCACGAAGATCAACTTGTGTGTCATGGGGTGCCTCCTGCCCCCTATATAAAGGAGTGGAGGAGGGGGAGGGCCGGCCCTCTCTATGGCGCGCCCTAGGGGAGTCCTACTCCCACCGGGAGTAGGATTCCCCCTTTCCTAGTAGAACTAGGAACCCTTCCATGTAGTAGGAGTAGGAGAGAAGGAAAGGGAAGAGAGAAGAGAAGGAAGGAAGGGGGCGCCCCCCTTCCCTAGTCCAATTCGGACTAGTCCAAGGGGAGGGGTGCGGCCACCCTTTTGGCCCTTTCTCTCCTTTCCCGTATGGCCCAATGAGGCCCAATACGAATTCCCGTAACTCTCCGGTACTCCGAAAAATACACGAATCACTCGGAACCTTTCCGAACTCCAAATATAGTCGTCCAATATATCGATCTTTACGTCTCGACAATTTCGAGACTCCTCGTCATGTCCCCGATCTCATTCGGGACTCCGAACTCCTTTGGTACATCAAAACTGATAAACTCATAATAAAACTGTCATCGAAACGTTAAGCGTGCGGACCCTACGGGTTCGAGAACTATGTAGACATGACCGCGAACTGTTTCCGGTCAATAACCAATAGTGGAACCTGGATGTTCATATTGGTTCCTACATATTCTACAAAGATCTTTATCGGTCAAACCGCATAACAACATACGTTGTTCCCTTTGTCATCGGTATGTTACTTGCCCGAGATTCGATCGTCGGTATCCAATACCTAGTTCAATCTCATTACCGGCAAGTCTCTTTACTAGTTCCGTAATGCATCATTCTGTAACTAACTCATTAGCTACATTGCTTGCAAGGCTTATAGTGATGTGCATTACCGAGAGGGCCCAGAGATACCTCTCCGACAATTGGAGTGACAAAACCTAATCTCGAAATATGCCAACCCAACATGTACCTTTGGAGACACCTGTAGTACTCCTTTATAATCACCCAGTTACGTTGTGATGTTTGGTAGCACCCAAAGTGTTCCTCCGGTAAACGGGAGTTGCATAATCTCATAGTTACAGGAACATGTATAAGTCTTGAAGAAAGCAATAGCAACATACTAAACGATCAAGTGCTAAGCTAACGGAATGGGTCAAGTCAATCACATCATTCTCCTAATGATGTGATCCCGTTAATCAAATGACACCTCATGTCTATGGTTAGGAAACTTAACCATCTTTGATTAATGAGCTAGTCAAGTAGAGGCATACTAGTGACACTATGTTTGTCTATGTATTCGCATATGTATTATGTTTCCGGTTAATACAATTCTAGCATGAATAATAAACATTTATCATGATATAAGGAAATAAATAATAACTTTATTATTGCCTCTAGGGCATATTTCCTTCAGTCTCCCACTTGCACTAGAGTCAATAATCTAGTTCACATCACCCTGTGATTAACACCCATAGTTCACATCACCATGTGATTAACACCCATAGTTCACATCGTCGTGTGATCAACACCCAAAGGGTTTACTAGAGTCAATAATCTAGTTCACATCGCTATGTGATTAACACCCAAAGAGTACTAAGGTATGATCATGTTTTGCTTGTGAGAGAAGTTTAGTCAACGGATCTGTCACATTCAGAGCCGTATGTATTTTGCAAATATTCTATGTCTACAATGCTCTGCACGGAGATACTCTAGCTAATTGCTCCCACTTTCAATATGTATCCAGATTAAGACTTAGAGTCATCGGATCGGTGCCAAAACTTGTATCGACGTAACCCTTTCTTTATTTAACCTTTTGTCACCTCCATAATCGAGAAACATATCCTTATTCCACTAAGGATAATTTTGACCAATGTCCAATGATCTACTCCTAGATCACTATTGTACTCCCTTGCCAAACTCAGTGGTAGGGTATGCAATAGATCTGGTACACAGCATGGCATACTTTATGGAACCTATGGCCAAGGCATAGGGAATGACTTTCATTCTCTTTCTATCTTCTGCCGTGGTCTGGCTTTGAGTCTTACTCAATTTCACACCTTGTAACACAAGCAAGAACTCTTTCTTTGACTGTTCCATTTTGAACTACTTCAAAATCTTGTCAAGGTACGTATTCATTGAGAAACTTATCAAGCGTCTTGATCTATCTCTATAGATCTTGATGCTCAATATGTAAGCAGCTTCATCGATGTCTTTCTTTGAAAAACTCCTTTCAAACACTCCTTTATGCTTTGCAAAATAATTCTACATTATTTCCGATCAACAATATGTCATTCACATGTACTTATCAGAAATGTTGTAATGCTCCCACTCACTTTCTTGTAAATACAGGCTTCACCGCAAGTCTGTATAAAACTATATGCTTTGATCAACTCATCAAAGCGTATATTCCAATTCCGTGATGCTTGCACCAGTCCATAGATGGATCGCTGGAGCTTGCACATTTTGTTAACACCTTTAGGATTGACAAAACCTTCTGGTTGCATCATATACAACTCTTCTTAAATAAATCCATTAAGGAATGCAGTTTTGTCTACCCATTTGCCAGATTTCATAAAATGCGGCAATTGCTAACATGATTCAGACAGACTTAAGCATAGATACGAGTGAGAAACTCTCATCGTAGTCAACACTTTCACCCTGTCGAAAACCGTTTGCGACAATTCTAGCTTTGTAGATAGTAACACTACTATCAGCGTCCGTCTTCCTCTTGAAGATCCATTTATTTTCTATGGCTTGCCGATCATCGGGCAAGTCCACCAAAGTCCATACTTTGTTCTCATACATGGATCCCATCTCAGATTTCATGGCTTCTAGCCATTTTGCGGAATCTGGGCTCATCATCGCTTCCTCATAGTTCGTAGGTTTATCATGGTCTAGTAACATGACTTTCGAGCAGGATAACCGTACCACTCAGTGCGGACTGTACTCTGGAAGACCCACGAGGTTCTGTAGTAACTTGATCTAAAGTTTCATGATCATCATCATTAGCTTCCTCACTAATTGGTGTAGGAATCTTGGAACTGATTTGGTGATGAACTATCTTCCAATTCGGGAGAAGGCAGATTACCTCATCAAGTTCTACTTTCCTCCCACTCACTTCTTTCGAGAGAAACTCCTTCTCTAGAAAGGATCCATTCTTAGCAATGAATGTTTTGCCTTCGGATCTGTGATAGAAGGAGTACCCAACAGTTTCCTTTGGGTGTTCTATGAAGATGCACTTCTCTAATTTGGGTTTGAGCTTATCAGGTTGAAAACCTTTTTCATATAAGCATCGCAACTCCAAACTTTAAGAAACGACAGCTTAGGTTTACTGCTAAACCATAGTTCATACGGTGTCGTCTCAACGGATTTAGATGGTGCCCTATTAAACGTGAATGCAACTGTCTCTAATGCATAACCTCAAAATGATAGTGGTAAACTGATAAGATACATCATAGATCGTACCATATCTAGTAAAGTACGATTACGATGTTCGGACACACTATTACATTGTGGTGTTCTAGGTGGCGTGAGTTGTGAAACTATTCCACATTGTTTTAATTGAAGACCAAACTCGTAACTCAAATATTCGTCTCCGCGATCAGATCGCAGAAACTTTATTTTCTTGTTACGATGATTTTTCCACTTCACTCTGAAATTCTTTGAACCTTTCAATTATTTCAGACTTATGTTTCATCAAGTAGATATAACCATATCTGCTCAAATCATCTTGTGAAAGTCAGAAAATAACGATACTTGCCACGAGCCTTCATACTCATTGGTCTGCATACATCAGTCTGTATTATTTCCAACAAGTCAGTAGCTCGTTCCATTGTTCCAGAGAACGGAATTTTAGTCATCTTGCCCAAAAGGCACGGTTCGCAAGCATCAAATGATTCATAACCAAGTGATTCTGAAAATCCATCTTTATGGAGTTTCTACATGCGCTTTACACCGATATGACCCAAACGGCAGTGCCACAAATAAGTTGCACTATCATTATTAACTTTGCACCTTTTGGCATCAATATTATGAATATGTGTATCACTACGATCGAGATCCAACAAACTATTTTCATTGGGTGTATAACCATTGAAGGTCTTATTCATGTAAACAGAATAACAATTATTCTTTATCTTCAAATGAATAATTGTATCGCAATAAACATGATCAAATCATATTCATGCTCAACGCAAACGCTAAATAACATTTATTTAGGTTTAACACTAATCTCAAAAATATTGGGAGTGTGTGATGATGATCATATCAATCTTGGAACTATTTCCAACACTCATCGTCACTTCCCCTTCAACTAGTCTCTGTTTATTCTGTAACTCCTGTTTCAAGTTACTAATCACAGCAATCGAACAAGTATCAAATACTCAGGGGCTACTATAAACACTAGTAAGGCACACATCAATAACCTGTATATCAAATATACCCTTGTTCAATTTGCCATCCTTCTTATCCACCAAATATTTAGGGCATTTCCGCTTCCAGTGACCACTTCCTTTGCAGTGTAAGCACTCAGTTTCAGGCTATGGTCCAGCTTTGGGCTTCTCCGCAGGAGTGACAACTTGTTTGCCATTCTACTTGAAGTTTCCCTTTCTTTCCCTTTGCCCTTTTCTTTAAACTAGTGGTCTTGTGAATCATCAACACTTGATGCTCTTTCTTGATTTCTACCTTCGTTGATTTCAACATCACGAAGAGCTCGGGAATCATTTTCGTCATCCATTGCATACTATAGTTCATCACGAAGTTCTACTAACTTGGTGATGGTGACTAGAGAACTCTATCAGTCACTATCTTATCTGGAAGATTAACTCCCACTTGATTCAAGCGATTGTAGTACCCAGACAATCTGAGCACTTGCTCACTAGTTGAGCGATTCTCCTCCATCTTTTAGCTATAGAACTTGTTGGAGACTTCATATCTCTCAACTCGGGTATTTGCTTGAAATATTAACTTCAATACCTGGAACATCTTATATGGTCCATGACGTTCAAAACGTCTTTGAAGTCCCAATTCTAAGCCGTTAAGCATGGTGCACTAAACTATCAAGTAGTCATCATATTGAGCTAGCCAGATGTTCATAACGTCTGCATCTGCTCCTGCAATAGGTCTGTCACCTAGAGGTGCATTAAGGACATGATTCTTCTGTGCAGCAATGAGGATAAACCTCAGATCACGGATCCAATCCGCATCATTGCTACTAACATCTTTCAACACAGTTTTCTCTAGGAACATATCAAAATAAACATATGAAAGCAACAACGCAAGCTATTGATCTATAACATAATTTGCAAAATACTACCAGGACTAAGTTCATGATAAATTTAAGTTCAATTAATCATACTACTTAAGAACTCCCACTTAGACAGACATCTCTCTAGTCATCTAAGTGATTACGTGATCCAAATCAACTAAACCATAACCGATCATCACGTGAGATGGAGTACTTTTCAATGGTGAACATCACTATGTTGATCATATCTACTATATGATTCACGCTCGACCTTTCGGTATCCGTGTTCCGAGGCCATATCTGCATATGTTAGGCTCGTCAAGTTTAACCTGAGTATTCCGCGTGTGTAAAACTGGCTTGCACCCGTTGTAGATGGATGTAGAGCTTATCACACCCGATCATCACGTGGTGTCTGGGCACGACGAACTTTGGCAACGGTGCATACTCAGGGAGAACACTTCTTGATAATTAGTGAGAGATCATCTTAAAATGCTACCGTCAATCAAAGCAAGATAAGATGCATAAAAGATAAACATCACATGCAATCAATATAAGTGATATGATATGGCCATCATCATCTTGTGCTTCGATCTCCATCTCGCATGAAGCATCATCATGATTACCATCGTCACCAGCGAGACCTTGATCTCCATCATAGCATCGTTGTCGTTACGCCGTCTATTGCTTCTGCGACTATCGCTACCGCTTAGTGATAAAGTAAAGCAATTATGATGCGTTGCATTTCATACAATAAAGCGGCAACCATATGGCTCCTGCCGATTGCCGATAACCGGTTACAAAACATGATCATCTCATACAATAAAATATAGCATCACGTCTTGACCATATCACATCACAACATGCCTGCAAAAACAAGTTAGGCGTCCTCTACTTTGTTGTTGCAAGTTTTACGTGGCTGCTACGGGCTGAGCAAGAACCGTTCTTACCTACGCATCAAAACCACAACGATAGTTCGTCAAGTTGGTGCTGTTTTAACATTCGCAAGGACCGGGCGTAGCCACACTCGGTTCAACTAAAGTTGGAGAAACAGACACCCGATAGTCACCTGTGTGCAAAGCACGGCGGTAAAACCAGTCTCGCGTAAGCGTACGCGTAATGTCGGTCCAGGCCGCTTAATCCAACAATACCGCCAAACCAAAGTATGACATGCTGGTAAGCAGTATGACTTGTATCGCCCACAACTCACTTGTGTTCTACTCGTGCATATAACATCTACGCATAAAACCTGGCTCTGATGCCACTGTTGGGGAACGTAGTAATTTCAAAAAAAAATCCTACGCACACGCAAGATCATGGTGATGCATAGCAATGAGAGGGGAGAGTGTTGTCCATGTACCCTCGTAGACCGTAAGCAGAAGCGTTATGACAACGCGGTTGATGTAGTCATCGTCTTCACGATCCGACCTATCCAAGCACCGAGCGCACGGCACCTCCGAGTTTCGCACACGTTCAGCTCGATGGCGATCCCGGACTCCGATCCAGCGAGGTGTCGGGATGAGTTCCGTTAGCACGACGGCGTGGTGGCGATGATGATGTTCTATCGACGCAGGCTTCGCCTAAGCACCGCTACAATATGACCGAGGTGGAATATGGTGGAGGGGGCACCGCACACGGCTAAGGAACAATCACGAAGATCAACTTGTGTGTCATGGGGTGCCCCCGCCTCGTATATAAAGGAGTGGAGGAGGGAGGGCCGCCCTCTCTATGGCGCGCTCTAGGGGAGTCCTACTCCCACCGGGAGTAGGATTCCCCCTTTCCTAGTAGAACTAGGAACCCTCCCATGTAGTAGGAGTAGGAGAGAAGGAAAGGGAAGAGAGAAGGAGAAGGAAGGAAGGGGGCGCACCCCCTCCCTAGTCCAATTCGGACTAGTCCAAGGGGAGGGGTGCGGCCACCCTTTTGGCCCTCTCTCTCCTTTTCCCGTATGGCCCAATGAGGCCCAATACGAATTCCCTAACTCTCGGTACTCGAAAAATACCGAATCATTCGGAACCTTTCCGAACTCCGAATATAGTCGTCCAATATATCGATCTTTACGTCTCGACCATTTCAAGACTCCTCGTCATGTCCCCGATCTCATCCGGGACTCCGAACTCCTTCGGTACATCAAAACTCATAAACTCGTAATAAAACTGTCATCGAAACATTAAGCGTGCGGACCCTACGGGTTTGAGAACTATGTAGACATGACCGCGAACTGTTTCCGGTCAATAACCAATAGTGGAAACTGGATGTTCATATTGGTGCCTATATATTCTACGAAGATCTTTATCGGTCAAACCGCATAACAACATACGTTGTTCCCTTTGTCATCGGTATGTTACTTGCCCGAGATTCGATCGTCGGTATCCAATAGCTAGTTCAATCTCGTTACCAGCAAGTCTAATGCATCATTCCGTAACTAACTCATTAGCTACATTGCTTGCAAGGCTTATAGTGATGTGCATTACCGAGAGGGCCCAGAGATACCTCTCCGACAATCGGAGTGACAAAACCTAATCTCGGAATACGCCAACCCAACATGTACCTTTGGAGACACCTGTAGTACTCCTTTATAATCACCCGATTACGTTGTGATGTTTGGTAGCACCCAAAGTGTTCCTCCGTAAAGCGGGAGTTGCATAATCTCATAGTTACAGGAACATGTATAAGTCATGAAGAAAGCAATAGCAACATACTAAACGATCAAGTGCTAAGCTAACAGAATGGGTCAAGTCAATCACATCATTCTTCTAATGATGTGATCCCGTTAATCAAATGACAACTCTTTTCTCCATGGCTAGGAAATATAACCATCTTTGATAAATGAGCTAGTCAAGTAGAGGCATACTAGTGACACTATGTTTGTCTATGTATTCACACATGTATTATGTTTCCGGTTAATATAATTCTAGCATGAATAATAAACATTTATCATGAAATAAGGAAATAAATAATAACTTTATTATTGCCTCTAGGGCATATTTCCTTCAGTCTCCCACTTGCACTAGAGTCAACAATCTAGTTCACATCGCCATGTGATTTAACATCAATATTCATATCTGTATATGATTAACACCCATAGTTCACATCGTCATGTGACCAACACCCAAAGGGTTTACTAGAGTCAATAATCTAGTTCACATCATGTGATTAACACCCAAAGAGTACTAAGGTGTGATCATGTTTTGCTCGTGAGAGAAGCTTAGTCAACGGGTCTGTCATATTCAGAGCCGTATGTATTTTGCAAATATTCTATGTCTACAATGATCTGCACGGAGCTACTCTAGCTAATTGCTCCCACTTTCAATGTGTATCCAGATTAAGACTTAGAGTCATCTGGATCAGTGCCAAAACTTGTATCGACGTAACCCTTTACGACGAACCTTTTTTCACCTCCATAATCGAGAAACATATCCTTATTCCACTAAGGATAATTTTGACCAATGTCCAGTGATCTACTCCTAGATCACTATTGTACTCCCTTGCCAAACTCAGTGGTAGGGTATGCAATAGATCTGGTACACAGCATGGCATACTTTATAGAACCTATGGCCAAGGCATAGGGAATGACTTTCATTCTCTTTCTATCTTCTGTCGTGGTCGGGCTTTGAGTCTTACTCAATTTCACACCTTGTAACACGGGCAAGAACTATTTCTTTGACTATTCCATTTTGAACTACTCCAAAATCTTGTCAAGGTATGTGCTCATTGAAAATCTTATCAAGCGTCTTGATCTATCTCAATAGATCTTGATGCTCAATATGTAAATAGCTTTACAGAGGTATTTTATTGAAAAACTTTTATTCAAGTATCCTTTTATGCTATCCAGAAATTCTATATCATTTCCAATCAACAATATGTCATACACATATAATATCAGAAATGCTACAGAGCTCCCACTCACTTTCTTGTAAATACAGGCTTCTCCAGAATTCTATATAAAACCATATGCTTTGATCATACTATCAAAGCGTATATTCCAACTCCGAGATGCTTGCACCAGTCCCTAGATGGATTGATGGAGCTTGCACATTTTGTTAGCACTTTGACAAAACCTTCTGGTTGTATCATATACAAATCTTCTTTAATAAATCCATTAAGGAATGTAGTTTTGACATCCATTTGCCAGATTTCATAGAATGTGGCAATTGCTAACATGATTCGGACAGACTTAAGCATCGCTACAGTTGAGAAAATCTCATGTAGTCAACACCTTGAACTTGTCAAAAAACCTTTTTACGACAAGTCGAGCTTTGTAGATAGTAACACTACTATCAATGTCCGTCTTCCTCTTGAAGATCCATTTATTTTCTATGGTTTGCCGATCATCAGGCAAGTCCACCAAAGTCCACACTTTGTTCTCATACATGGATCCTATCTCAGATTTCATGGCCTCCAGCCATTTTGCGGAATCTGGGCTCATCATCACTTCCTCATAGTTCGTAGGTTTATCATGGTCTAGTAACATGACTTTCAGAACAGGATTACCGTACCACTCTGGTGCGGACCGTACTCTGGAAGACCTACGAGGTTCTGTAGTAACTTGATCAGAAGTTTCATGATCATCATCATTAGCTTCCTCACTAATTGGTGTAGGAATCAGTGGAACTGATTTCAGTGATGAATTATTTTCCAATTCAGGAGAAGGTACAATTACCTCATTAAGTTCTACTTTCCTCCCACTCACTTCTTTCGAGAGAAACTCCTTCTCTAGAAAGGATCCATTTTTAGCAACGAATATCTTGCCTTCGGATCTGTGATAGAAGGTGTACCCAACAGTTTCCTTTGGGTATTCTATGAAGACGCACTTCTCCGATTTGGGTTTGAGCTTATCAGGATGAAACTTTTTCACATAAGCATCGCAGCCCCAAACTTTAAGAAACGACAACTTGGGTTTCTTGCTAAACCACAGTTCATATGGTGTCGTCTCAACGGATTTAGATGGTGCCCTTTTAACGTGAATGCAGTTGTCTCTAATGCATAACCCCAAAACAATAGTGGTAAATCAGTAAGAGACATCATAGATCGCACCATATCCAATAAAGTGCGGTTATGGTGTTCGGACACACCATAACGTTGTGGTGTTCCAGGTGGCGTGAGCTATGAAACTATTCCACATTGTTTTAATTGAAGACCAAACTCGTAACTCAAATATTCGTCTCCGCGATCAGATCGCAAAAACTTTATTTTCTTGTTACGATGATTTTTCCACTTCACTCTGAAATTCTTTGAACCTTTCAATTATTTCAGACTTATGTTTCATCAAGTAGATATACCCATATCTGCTCAAATCATCTTGTGAAGGTCAGAAAATAATGATACTTGCCACCAGCATAAACACTCATTGGATCTCATACATCGGTATGTATTATTTCCAATAAGTCAGTAGCTTGTTCCATTGTTCCGGAGAACGGAGTTTTGGTCATCTTGCCCAAAAGGCACGGTTCGCAAGCATCAAATGATTCATAACCAAGTGATTCCGAAGATCCATCTTTATGGAGCTTCTTCATGCGCTTTACACCGATATGACCCAAATAGCAGTGCCACAAATAAGTTGCACTATCATCATTAACTTTGCATCTTTTGGCATCAATATTATGAATATGTGTATCACTATGATCGAGATCCAACAAACTATTTTCATTGGGTGTATAACCATCGAAGGTCTTATTCATGTAAACAAAATAACAATTATTCTTTAACTTCAAATGAATAACCGTATCGCAATAAACATGATCGAATCATATTCATGCTCAACACAAACGCTAAATAACATTTATTTAGTTTTAACACTAATCTCGAAAATATAGGGAGTGTGTGATGATGATCATATCAATCTTGGAACTATTTCCAACACTCATCGTCACTTCCCCTCAACTAGTCTCTGTTTATCATGTAACTCCTGTTTCGAGTTACTAATCTTAGCAACCGAACAAGTATCAAATACTCAGGGGCTACTATAAACACTAGTAAGGCACACATCAAACACATGTATATCAAATATACCCTTGTTCACTTTGCCATCCTTCTTATTCACTAAATATTCAGGGCATTTCCGCTTCTAGTGACCATTTCCTTTGCAGTGTAAGCACTCAGTTTCAGGCTTTGGTCCAGCTTTGAGCTTCTTCGCGGGAGTGACAACTTGTTTGCCATTCTACTTGAAGTTTTCCTTTCTTTCCATTTGCCCTTTTCTTGAAACTAGTGGTCTTGTCAATCATCAACACTTGATGCTCTTTCTTGATTTCTACCTTCGTTGATTTCAACATCACGAAGAGCTCGGGAATCATTCTCGTCATCCTTTGCATACTATAGTTATCACGAAGTTCTACTAACTTGGTGATGGTGACTAGAGAACTCTGTCAATCACTATCTTATCTGGAAGATTAACTCCCACTTGATTCAAGCGATTGTAGTACTCAGACAATCTGAGCACATGCTCACTAGTTGAGCGATTATCCTCCATCTTTTAGCTATAGAACTTGTTGGAGACTTCATATCTCTCAAATCGGGTATTTGCTTGAAATATTAACTTCAATTCCTGGAACATCTCATATGATCCATGACGTTCAAAACGTCTTTGAAGTCCCGATTCTAAGCCGTTAAGCATGGTGCACTAAACTATCAAGTAGTCATCATATTGAGCTAGCCAAACGTTCATAACGCCGCATCGCTCTCCTGCAACAGTCTGTCACCTAGAGGTGCATTAAGGACATAATTCTTCTGTGCAGCAATGAGGATAAACCTCAGATCACGGATCTAATCCGCATCATTGCTACTAACATCTTTCAACATAATTTTCTCTAGGAACATATCAAAATAAACATATGAAAGCAACAACGCGAGCTATTGATCTACAACATAATTTGCAAAATACTACCATGACTAAGTTCGTGATAAATTTAAGTTCAATTAATCATATTACTAAAGAACTCCCACTTAGACAGACATCTCTCTAGTCATCTAAGTGATCACGTGATCCAAATCAACTAAACCATGTCCGATCATCACATGAGATGGAGTAGTTTTCAATGGTGAACATCACTATGTTGATCATATCTACTATATGATTCACGCTCGACCTTTCGGTCTCCGTGTTCCGAGGCCATATCTGTTATATGATAGGCTCGTCAAGTTTAACCTGAGTATTCTGCGTGTGCAACTGTTTTGCACCCGTTGTATTTGAACGTAGAGCCTATCACACCCGATCATCACGTGGTGTCTCAAAGACGAAGAACTTTCATAGCGGTGCATACTCGGGAGAACACTTCTTGATAATTTTAGTGAGAGATGATCTTAAAATGTTACCGTCAATCATAGCAAGATAAGATGCATAAAGGATAAACATCACATGCAATCAATATAAGTGATATGATATGGCCATCATCATCTTGTGCTTGTGATCTCCATCTCCGAAGCACCGTTGTGATCACCATCGTCACCGGTGCGACACCTTGATCTCCATCGTAGCATCGTTGTCGGTACGCCATCTATTGCTTCTATGACTATTGCTACTGCTTAGTGATAAAGTAAAGCAATTATAGGGCGTTTGCATTTCATACAATAAAGCGACAACCATATGGCTCCTGGCAGTTGCCGATAACTTCAGTTACAAAACATGATCATCTCATACAATAAAGGGACATTTACATCTATGCCCCTAATTTGCGCCCACTCTCAGATTTACCCCTAATTTCAAAGCCTGCTCAAATTTGCCCCTCCGCCGTTAGGTGCACTTACAGAAATGCCCTTCTGTGTCGTTACCGTCCGGTCAAAGCTGGTCAAAGGGCATTGACCGTCCTGAAAAAAATAGCAAAACAGTTCTAAAAAATCTGAAAATTTGTGAGATCAAAGATACTCAGGTTCGCAAGGTGCGTGCAAATTTGCGTGCTGTTTGGGCATTCCAGGAGCTCGTGTCAAAGGAAAAAAATAAATATGTAAGCTTGTGAACAGTAAATTCAAAAAAATAGCAAGAAAATTCAAAAAAATATGAATTTTTTTGGCATCAAAGAGGCTATAGTCTACAAGCTGCGTGCAAATTTTTGTTGTGTTGGGACATTGGAGGGGCTTGTGGAGAAAAAACAAAATTTGGCTCGAGAAAAAACTTGGGAAAAAAATGACTATTTTGTTTTTTCTTGCTAGAGATCCTCGCATGTCATTTGATCACAAAAACTTGCAAGCACCTTGTGCACCCAAGCCTCTTTGATGCCAAATTTTTTCATATATTTTTGAATTTTCTTGCTATTTTATTTCAAATTTACTATTCACAAGTGTGCATATTAAATGTTTTTCCTCGCCACGAGCTCCTGGAATGTCAAAATAGCACGAAAATTTGCACGCACCTTGCGCACATGAGTATCTTCAAACTTACAAAATTTAGATTTTTTAAAAAAAATTTGCTATTTTTTTCAGGACGGTCAAAGTTGTTTAACCGGACGGTAACGGCGCAGAAGGGCATTTCTGTAAGGGCACCTAACGGCGGAAGGGCAAATTTGAGCAGGCTTTCGAATTAGGGGTATATCTGATTAGGTGGTTCGAGTTAGGGACAGAAATGCAAATGGCCCTACAATAAAATATAGCATCACGTCTTGACCATATCACATCACAACATGCCCTGCAAAAACAAGTTAGACGTCCTCTACTTTGTTGTTGCAAATTTTACGTGGCTGCTACGGGCTTAGCAAGAACCGTTATTACCTACGCATCAAAACCACAACGATAGTTCGTCAAGTTAGTGTTGTTTTAACCTTCGCAAGGACCGGGCGTAGCCACACTCGGTTCAACTAAAGTGAGAGAGACAGACACCCGCCAGTCACCTTTAAGCACGAGTTCTCGTAACGGTGAAACCATTCTCGCGTAAGCGTACGCGTAATGTCGGTCCAGGCCGCTTCATCCAACAATACCGCTGAACCAAAGTATGACATGCTGGTAAGCAATATGACTTGTATCGCCCACAACTCACTTGTGTTCTACTCGTGCATATGACATCTACACATAAAACCAGGCTCGGATGCCACTGTTGGGGAACATAGTAATTTCAAAATTTTCCTACACACATGCAAGATCATGGTGATGCTTAGCAACGAGAGGGGAGAGTGTTGTCCACGTACCCTCATAGACCGTAAGTGGAAGCGTTATGACAACGCGGTTGATGTAGTCGTACGTCTTCACGATCCGACCGATCCAAGTACCGAACGTACGGCACCTCCGAGTTCAGCACACGTTCAGCTTGATGACGATCCCCGGACTCCGATCCAGCAAAGTGTCGGGGATGAGTTCCGTCAGCACGACGGCGTGGTGATGATGATGATGTTCTACCGGCGCAGGGCTTCGCCTAAACTCCACGACGATATGACCGAGGTGAAATATGGTGGAGGGGGGCACCGCACACGGCTAAGGAACGATCTTGAAGATCAACTTGTGTGTCTATGGGGTGCCCCCTGCCTCCGTATATAAAGGAGTGGAGGAGGGGAAGGGCCGTCCCTCTCCATGGCGCGCCCTAGGGGAGTCCTACTCCCACCGGGAGTAGGATTCTCCCTTTCCTAGTTGAACTAGGAGCCCTTCCATGTAGTAGGAGTAGGAGAGAAGGAAAGGGAAGAGAGAAGGAGAAGGAAGGAAGGGGGCGCCCCCCCTCCCTAGTCAAATTCGGACTAGTCCAAGGGGAGGGGTGCGGCCACCCTTTTGGCCCTTTCTCTCCTTTCCCGTATGGCCCATCAAGGCCCAATACGAATTCCCGTAACTCTCGAGTACTCCGAAAAATACCCGAATCACTCGGAACCTTTCCGAACTCCGAATATAGTCGTCCAATATATCGATCTTTACGTCTCGACCATTTCGAGACTCCTCGTCATGTCCTCGATCTCATCCGGGACTCCGAACTTCTTCGGTACATCAAAACTTATAAACTCATAATAAAACTGTCGGTGTACTAAAGTAGGGGTACCTTAGTACCCCGAACTTGTCACAGGCGTCGAAGCTCCAGCGGCAAGGCTTGCCGGGCGCCCGCCAAGACCCTCCGTCATTTCCTATTACTGCCATTCAAGAACAAAGTATCAACTGAGAAGACAAAGGCCCCGGCAAGAGGAGCTTGCCGGGAAGGCCAACCAAGGCGCTTCCAGAAGACTTGCCGCGACGCCCGCAGCGTCCGGCAAGGTTCGGACGACCGCAAGCTTGCCGGCACAACAAGAGAAGGACGCGGCAAGGCGCTTGCGCTGGCAAGGCTGCCACCCGCACCCAAACTCCAGCGCATCCGAAGAACGTGTCACCCGGGGCCATCCCAGAGCACGTGGCGGCGAGGCGCCGCACAGCCATGCGGAGCGAGGTGCAAGCGGAGTGACAAGGAGGCCATCGTGGCAACGGTGGCGCACCTAACGGTCGTTTCTTTGCCTTTGTTAGCGACCGGACGGACATTAAATTCCCTTGTCCCCTGCCGTCGAGTTAGGTAGGGGACCTTTGGAATTTCTTGTTGTACCAACCTGCATTTTTACCTTTCTACCCCTCTTCCTACACTGCCACTGTCGGTGACCCCTTAGACTATAAAAGGAGGCCCATGCGCACGTAGAAGGGGTTCTGTTGGGGAACGAGTAATTTCAAAAATTTCCTACGCACACGCAAGATCATGGTGATGTATAGCAACGAGAGGGAGAGTGTTGTCTCACGCCCTCGTGAGACCGAAGCGAAGCGATCACAACGTAGAGGAAGTAGTCAGACGTTCTCCTCGCGATCCGACCGATCCGGCGCCGTTACTCCGCGCCCCCAGTTCTTGACACACGTACAGCTCGATGGCGTCCCTCGTACTCGATCCAGCCGAGTGTCGAGGGAGAGTTCCGTCAAGACGACGGCGTGGTGACGATCTTGATGTTCTACGGCAGAGAGCCGCCTAAGCTTCATGACGATATGACCGAGGTGGAATATGGTGGAAGGGGCACCGCGACATGGCTAAGGAACGATCCGTAGATCAAACTTGTGTGTCCTAGGGTGCCCCCTGCCCTCAGATATAAAGGAGCAAGGGGTGCGGCCGGCCTAGAGGAGGCGCGCTGGAGGAGTCCTACTCCCACGGGAGTAGGACTCCCCCTTCCTAGTTGGAGTAGGATTGGGGGAGGGGAAGAAGGAAGGCGCGCCGCCTCCTTGTCCTATTCGGACTAGGGGGGGGGCGCGGCCTGCCCCCTGTCCGCCCCTCCTCTTCTCCTCGAGGCCCACTAAGGCCCAATAGCCTCCGGAGGGTTCCAGTAACCCCGGTACTCTCAGAAAATCCGATTTCACCGGAACCATTCAACTCCAAATATAGGCTTCCAATATATCAATCTTTATGTCTCGACCATTTAGAGACTCCTCGTCATGTCCGTGATCACATCCGGGACTCGAACTTCTTGGTACATCAAAATACATAAACTCATAATATAAGCGTCATCGAAACCTTAAGCGTGCGGACCCTACGGTTCGAGAACAATGTAGACATGACCGAGACACGTCTCCGGTCAATAACCAATAGCGGGACCTGGATGCCCATATTGGTTCCTACATATTCTACGAAGATCTTTATCGGTCAGACCGCATAACAACATATGGTGTTCCCTTTGTCATCGGTATGTTACTTGCCCGAGATTCGATCGTCGGTATCCAATACCTAGTTCAATCTCGTTACCGGCAAGTCTCTTTACTCGTCCGTAATACATCACCTCACAGCTAACTCATTAGTTGTAATGCTTGCAAGGCTTCAGTGATGTGTATTACCGAGAGGGCCCAGAGATACCTCTCCGACAATCGGAGTGACAAAACCTAATCTCGAATACGCCAACCCAACATACGCCTTTGGAGACACTGTAGTACTCCTTTATAATCACCCGATTACGTTGTGACGTTTGGTAGCACCAAAGTGTTCCTCCGTAAACGGAGTTGCATAATCTCATAGTTATAGGAACATGTATATGTCATGGATAAAAGCGGTAGCAACATACTAAGCGATCGTGTGCTAAGCTAATGGAATGGGTCATGTCAATCGATCATTCTACTAATGATGTGACCTTGTTAATCAAATAACAACTCCTTGTTCATGGTTAGGAAACATAACCATCTTTGATTAACAAGCTAGTCTAGTAGAGGCATACTAGTGACATATTGTTTGTCTATGCATTCACACATGTATCATGTTTGAGTTAATACAATTCTAGCATGAATGATAAACATTTATCATGAAATAAGGAAATAAATAATAACTTTATTATTGCCTCTAGGGCATATTTCCTTGATCTCCCACTTGCACTAGAGTCAATAATCTAGATTACATAGTAATGATTCTAACACCCATGGAGTCTTGGTGTTGATCATGTTTTGCTCGTGGAAGAGGCTTAGTCAACGGGTCTGCTACATTCAGATCCGTGTGTATCTTGCAAATCTCTATGTCTCCCACCTGGACTAAGTCCCGGATGGAATTGAAGCGTCTCTTGATATGCTTGGTCCTCTTGTGAAATCTGGATTCCTTCACTAAGGCAATTGCTCCAGTATTGTCACAGAAGATTTTCATTGGACCCGATGCACTAGGTATGACACCTAGATCGGATATGAACTCCTTCATCTAGACTCCTTCATTAGCTGCTTCCGAAGCTGCTATGTATTCCGCTTCACATGTAGATCCCGCTACGACGCTTTGTTTAGAACTGCACCAACTGACAGCTCCTCCGTTTAATGTAAATACGTATCTGGTCTGCGATTTAGAATCGTCCGGATCAGTGTCAAAGCTTGCATCAACGTAACCGTTTACAATGAGCTCTTTGTCACCTCCATATACGAGAAACATATCCTTAGTCCTTTTCGGTATTTCGGATGTTCTTGACCGCTGTCCAAATGATCCACTCTGGATTACTTTGGTACCTCCCTGCTAAACTTATAGCAAGGCACACATTAGGTCAGTACACATGACATTGCATACATGATAGAGCCTATGGTGAAGCATAGGAACATCTTTCATTTTCTCTCTATCTTCTGCAGTGGTCGGGCATTGAGTCTTACTCAACTTCACACCTTGTAACACAAGCAAGAACCCTTTCTTTGCTTGATCCATTTTGAACTTCTTCAAAATTTTGTCAAGGTATGTGCTTTGTGAAAGTCCAATTAAGCGTCTTGATCTATCTCTATAGATCTTAATGCCCAATATGTAAGCAGCTTCACCGAGGTCTTTCATTGAAAAACTCTTATTCAAGTATCCCTTTATGCTATCCAGAATTTTATATCATTTCCGATCAGCAATATGTCATCTACATATAATATCGTAAATGCTATAGAGCTCCCACTCACTTTCTTGTAAATCTGAGGCTTCTCCAAAGTCAGATGAACCCAAATGCTTTGATCACACTATCAAAGCATTTATTCCAACTCGAGATGCTTGCACCAGTCCATAAATGGATCATTGAGCTTGCACACTTTGTTAGCTCCTTTGGATCGATAAAACCTTCTGGTTGCATCATATACAACTCTTCTTCCAGAAATCCATTCAGGAATGCAGTTTTTACATCCATTTGCCAAATTTCATAATGTAGGATCGGAAGTATGTCTAGAGGGGGGGTGATTAGACTACTTGACAATTTAAAAGTTTAGCCTTTTGATTAGGACAAGTTTTTAGCAAGTTCACAATGATGACCAAGTCAAGTATCACCCTACACATGCAATTCTAGAGTAATGGCAGCGGAAAGTAAATTGCACATGTAGTAAATAGAGGTGGAGAAGAGCAAACGCAATTTGGAGACACGGAGATTTTTCTCGTGGTTCCGATAGGTGGTGCTATCGTCAATCCACGTTGATGGAGACTTCAACCCACGGAGGGTAACGGCTGCGAGAGTCCACGGAGGGCTCCACCCACGAAGGGTCCACGAAGAAGCAACCTTGTCTATGCCATCATGGCCTACGCCCACGGAGGACTAGCCTTACTCGGGGTAGATCTTCACGGCACGCGATCTCCTTGCCCTTACAAACTTCTTGGTTCAACTCCACATCTTGACGGAGGCTCCCAAGCGACACCTAACCAATCTAGGAGGCACCACCTCCAAAAGGTAATAGATGGTGTTGGTGATGATGAACTCCTTGCTCTTGTGCTTCAAATGATAATCTCCCCAACACTCAACTCTCCTCACCGATTTGGCTGTGGTGGAAGAAAGGATTGAGTGGAAAGCAACTTGGGAAGGCTAGAAATCAAGTTTCATATGGTGGGAGTGGAGCAACTTGATCTCAACACAAGGGTAGGTAGTTTTCTTCTCGTAAATGTAAGGTAGGAGTGGTAGTTCTTTCGATGGCTCTCTCCACGAATGAAGAGGAGGTGGAGGGTATTTATAGCCTCCACACAAAATCCAACCGTTACACACATTTGACCAATCTCGGTCGGACCGAAGTTGACAACTCGGTGAGACCGAAAGTTCAAATCTTGTGAACGTTGGGATTTTCGTGGGACCGAAAATACAATCTCGTTAGTCCGATTCTTCTAAAGACTAGGGTTTGCCATTCTCGGTGGGACCGACTTTATCATCTCGGTGACACCGATTTGAGTCTGAAGGTTCTGAAGGTTGGCAACACTAGTTTCGTAAGACCGAGTTTGGAATCGGAAAATCCGAAATTTCTAGGGTTTGGCTATATGGTGAGGTGGTTCATCTCGGTGTGGTGAGTTTATGGAATCGGTGGGACCGAGATTACTTATGAGTATATGTTGGAATGAAAGATTGCGATAGTTTGGGAGATATATCACTAAGCACTTTGAGCAACAGATCATCATCATAACCTCATCCCTTTTAATAGTATTGGCTTTCCTATGGACTCAATGTGATCTTGGATCACTAAACCAAAAATGGAGTCTTGAGCATTTGCCAATGTTTTCCTTAGCATTTTGAGGGTCCACATCATCAGTCATTGCCATACCCATATCACTGAACTTTTCGAAATATTCTCAAGAAACAATTAGTTCAATGATATATATGTTGTTATTAATTACCAAAACCACCCGGGGATTAGTTGCACTTTCAATCTCCCCCTTTTTGGTAATTGATGACAACATATAGATCAAAGCTTCGACAAATGATATAATCAATGAATGATATCGTCGCTTTGAGAAGTATGTGATAAGCAAGAGCTCCCCCTAAATTTGTGCATTATTTAAGATTTGCGTTTGAATGCAAATGCACAATCGATTAGGATCATGGGTCACTCTTCCATGTCACATACATCTTGGTGGAGCGCACAAAATGATAAGAATGAATAGCATGCACCCAATCACCAAGACATGAGTAAATGATCATACAAGATATGAATAGCATATGATAAGCATTAAGCACACATTAAGCATAGTATGATCAAGCACTCATCAAAGTAGAGCAAACGTAGTATCAAACACACGTAATGTCTCGAAAACTCAAAAGTATCTCAAGGAAAACCGCAAACGAAAGAGCAAAAAACGAGCACTCTCTCTCGAAGTCCTATGATCTATACAATTTCTCCCCTTTGGCAACAAGTTACCAAAAGTTCAAAAGGTATAGAGCTAAACATCACTAGGGACTCTGCTGGCGGCTCTGCTGCGTTGATGGAGTGGAGATAGCTGCATCTCGCAAAGGCTTCTCATCAAGTCTGTGGAGCTGGAGGAGTGGACACTGAGCTGGAGCTGGAACCGATGGAGCTGTGGGAGGTGCTTGATCTTTGTAGCCACAGGGTCATCCTTTCGAATAGCAGGTGATCTGGGCTTTGTGGGGACCGGAGCAGGCTGCTCATAGTCATCCTCGACAAGGTCATCCTGCATCTCCTTCATGAGCTCTGCCTTCTCCTCTTGGCTTCCTCGATATCTCGCCTCAAGCTTGTTGACGGTGACACACTTGATCGACTTGACATCCGAGCATGGAACTTGTCTTCAACTATCCTCTCAAGACTCTCCCGAGGCGCACTATCTTTGGCAGCGTAGTTCAATCCTCCGAGTAGCTTCAAGAAGTTGTTCTCCAACGCTCTTGGGCTTAGCTGTCTGCTGCTGCGCCGCTTCCTTCTCGACTTTGGCTTGTTTGGCAGCTTCGGACTTAGCTTGACCTTCAATAGATGTGGGATCATCCTCGGTCATCACAACTTCATTATCTTCATGTTAGGGCTGCGCGTGGCAAGTGGGGTCTATCCAACAAGTAGGTGCCCGTGCCAAACTTGGCATTGATGAGCATCTGAATGTGCGGGCAAACCCACATGACCTCTTACAGTGCTGTCATTGTCCTCTTGATAGTCTCAACTATCAGGTCCATCACCTTAAAAGGTGTCTTCTGATCTAGAATATGCAGCATGTTGATTGAATAGCCTCTTATCATGCGATGGTCTCCTGACTTGGGCATCAATGTATGCCTCAGAATCGTGTTTGTGGTTGGGAGACCTGCCTGAAGATGATACACTGAACCGAGCTTCCATATCTCAACATCCTTGGCTGGTACCTCATTGTACATGTTCTTCATCGACTCATGATTCTTCTTGGGGATTCCATAAACATCAACATCATCATCTCTTGATACTGGAGCATTCAGCAGTGCAGCCCACTCTTCAACTGTTGAAGAGAATCTCTGGCCTTCAGTCATCCACACAATTCTGCCATCTGGATAGAAGTGTCTTTGTGGCATAGAACGCATGATCATCTCATCATTCCATCTTTGTCGTTTCGACCAACGAACTCTGCAACACCACATGCAGTGAAGCTCTCATGCACATGTGGGAAGTAGTCTCTGTGCTCCTCACTGTCGATGTATGCCCAGTCAACATATCTAGTGTCAGCAACAATGGGCTTCTTGTCCATGAGCAGCATCTCATAGAAATCTTGTTGCTCTCGGTGTGGAACCTTGAGTCAACAGCTGTCCTTCTCCGGTGGCATATGGATCAACTTGCCTCCATAGCCCGAGGCCTTTGTCCTTCCTTTCCTTCATATTTTCAGCTCGAGGATGAGCATCATTGTGGGGATCGGGTTTACATGCGAAGTTTCAAGAACACATGTGCCTCTTCATCGATTCATTTGGTGGCACATTGTCCTTCTTCTTCTCTGAAGCAGGAATGTTTCTCACTGTTTTCTTGGGCTTGGCAAGCAGGCTTGGCTTGAGCTGCCTTTCTTGGAGCTGATGGCTTAGATTTGGTAGGTGCTCCCGCCTCGATGGCATCTCCCATCAACTTAGGCTTCGAGGAGGTGGGGTGCTTCCTCATTAGAATCATCATCGGCTTCATCATGTACCATCCTCTTCCTCTTGGAAGTTTTCTTTACCTTGCTCGAGGTTTCTTCTTCCATGCTCAGCTTCTTTGCAGCTGTGGACTTCTTCTCTTTCTTTGGTGCATTTCTTTGTTTGTTGCCCTTGATGCTCTTTGGCAACCACTTTCCTCTTAGGCTTAGAGGTAATCTCCTCCTCAACAACAAAGTCGAGTCCTCTTCATCGAATTTCTCTTCTTCCCGGCCCCGTGGCGCAGGAGGCAAACCACTTGGGGTGCTCCTCTCACCATCATCGAAAAACTGCTTGCTTGGGACTAGTGCCCGCCTCTCGAATCTCAACCGGTGATTCAGACTGTTCGCTGTCACTTGCATCGACATATGTGACAACCTGTGAATAGAATAGGTATAGGCGAATAGAAGAGTTATCACAAATCGCAGAAGATTTTGCAAAATGAATGAGTTCAAACTTCAGTTTTAGGTTTTCGAGAATGCATTTTGGTCCGACCGAGTCTAAAATTCGTGAATCCAAGTGTCTAAACAGTAACCATTCACACCACTTTCGGTTGGACGAAATGGGTTTCGTCTAGCCGAGAGCACTAGGGTTTCACTGAATCCTCATTTCGGTCTTATCGATTTGCACAACTCGGTTGGACCGAAGATGCGATCACGATGGCAGAGGCCAAATCGGTCGATCCGAGAATGTAGAATCGGTCACACCGAGATGTGTTCGCGGAAACCTAACCCTAAAATTTTACTCAATTTCGTTCTAAGAACTAATCTGCTGGATAGGAAGATTTCAAACTTGGCAAGAAGCTAGGCAAACCTATCCCGCATAGAATCGAGGTTGAAGACGAGAGGATCGAAACTCACCCTAACTTGGTGGAGTTTTTCACGGCGGCAACGGCGCGATGAGATTGACCGTTGACGGCGACGGAGACCACAAGCGAGGGCGCCAAAGCGACGGCGGAGACGATCCGGAGACCACGGCGACGGCAAATAAGGGTTTGGGGCGAGACGTTTTGAAGGAATAATCAAGCGCGCTGCCCTCGGTATATATACCCTTCGGTTGTCGGTGGGACCGAGTTGGAAAACTTCGGTGGCACCGAGATGGTTAATCGCAAGCGATTACTCACTTGATCACGCCGAATTTGTAACTCGGTTTCACCGAGGTGAAAACCTAGATCAATCCAAGTGATTTGGTCCGTCCGATTTGAGTAGATTGGTTTGACCGAAAATACTTAGAAGGTTTTGGAATTTAAGCTTTTGACGGATCGGTGGCTCCGAGTGCTCCTCACTCGGTCTGTCCGAAAAAGACTTGATCAAAGTTTGTGATATAAGCATGAATAGAATTTTGAGACAAGAAAGCATAGATAGCTAGGGGAGGAACTTAGGCATTCTTGTCCATCCATTTGGTCAAAAAGAAAAATACAAAAGACCAAAGCAACAAATGGATGTCCTCGAATGGATAAAATCATGCATCCAACATGCTCACACAATAAGATAGCAAATGAAACATGTGTCAAACATGCACAAACAAAACTCTAGCAACTAGCACACAATTTGGCGATGACTAGGTCATCTATATATGAGTATATTGACTTAGGAGTCAAATGAGAACATTTGATCATAGGTCATACTCATCGTTTAAGCACAAGTGGGGTTACCACTTTTACATAAAGCATTAATGTGTTCACATCATTTGAAGATGCTTTAGCTCAATTCTTAAGAGCAAAGCTCCCCCTTGATGTGAGAACCCCTTTTTAAAGGGTCAAACTAACCTTGGGTTGTCGAGAAGACTTCATGTAGATGTTCAAGATGTGGATGCTCAATGTTGATGAAGATCATCAAGAGTTGGGAGCAATCCTTTGGATTGGGCACTTTCAATACCTACATGGGTTAGTCCCACAAGGAACAAACAAGGATATCCATGGACATAGATTGAAGTACACAATAGATGATGTCCATGAAAGCAATGATTACCTTGTCCCTTGACTTACCAACAAGAGGGTTTGTGACTCCATGAACTAGTGCAAGATGTGGAAGTTGATTGCACAAGTTCTTTGCCAAAATGAATGTGAGTGAAGTATGTTGGCGGAGTCACCCTCAAGAACTCTCTAGTTCCTCTTCTTCGGGATCCACATCATCTTGATGGGAATCCTTGGGGTAGTAGTTGAGCTTGATGAAGTAGAACTTGAAGTTTCCTTGGGAACCCACTTGACCATGGCTTTGGGTGCTTCAATGAATGCATCAATCTCCTCTTGAAGCTTGTCCTTGCCTTTTAGCTTGTGGTCTTGTGGTGGAAGGTCATCTTGAGCTTGTTCCATATTGGAAGAAGTAGGATCATACTTCTCCTTTTGAGAAACAAACTTTGGAGTGGGATATTGACCTTCTTCCCATTCAACACCCTCGGCGTTGAACTTTTGCTCAAAACCAATTCCTTGATTCTTCCGGTGCCTTCCTTGCTTGCGAACAATTTCCTCAAAGTTCTTGCTTCCGGCAAGGCTCTTGTAGACACCTTTCTCTATAATCCCTTTCAATAAACTATTTTCTTGCTCAAGTGAAACTTGGCTTGAAACATTGTTAGTGGAATCAAGAGAACTACTAGGAGTAACAACATTGGATTTAGCATGGTTATTGTTACTACTAGATGAAGAATTTTTCTTATGCTTGTCATGCTTAGTTTTAATAGGTGGCAAGAAATTAGACAAGAGAAGTCGTTTGGCAAGATATGAAGAACTCTTCTTTCTAAGATCGTCATTGATAGCTTTTAGGAACTCATGTTCTTGCTCTAGATTGAGCTTCTCGAAGCGTAGCTTCCCATGAGATCTTAGGAGCTCTCTATGACCTTCTTGAGTTGTTTCATGAGCTAACTTAAGAGTGTTTAGTTCTTTAGTTAGACGCTCAATTTCCTTCATAGCATTGTCATTTGACTCTTCTCGACTGTAAAGACTACTAGCATGTTCATCATTACTAGGCTCACTAGATTTGTCATGTAAAAGCTCATCTTCACCAAGCAAGTCATCCTCATCACTATCAAAGTCAATAAATTCAGGGTGTGATACCTTGGGGCCTTTAGCCATGAAGCATCTTCCAATTCCCTCATTTGGTGAATCAAACAAGTCATAGGAGTTGGAGTTGGAGGATACGAGAGCAAGACCGCAACACCTTCATCTTATTTCAGATTCGGAGTTGGAGTGATAGCTTCTTTCGGAGTGATTGTCGAGTCGGAGCGGAGACCCATTCACCAACATGAGCTTGATGTTTTCTTCTTGTGTAGCTCCTTGATGACTTGTCTTTCCTTTCCGAATCCTTGCTTCTCCGAGAGGATCTTCGCTCATAACGATCATCTCTACTCCTTCTCTCTTCCGAGGTGACTCTTCTCTTGAGCTTCTTCTTCTTGGAGATTCTTCTCTTCTTTGTGGGAGTCGAACACTCATTTGAGTAGTGTCCGGTCTTCCACAATTGTAGCAGATTCGATCACGACTTGAAGATCTCTTTTCATCATATGATCTAGACTTTGAGCTTCTTTCTTTGCTTCTACTCTTGTAGAATTTGTTGAAGTTCTTCACCATTAGGCTTATCTCTTCATTTGAAACCAGCTTGTCACTTGAGGTTGTGGGAGCTTCAACTGTAGCTTTGTAAGCACCACTTGACTTGTTGTGAAGCTCTTCCTTATCTTTAAGTGTCATCTCATGAGCAACAATTCTTCCAATGACTTCGGTAGGCTTGAGATTCTTGTAATTTGGCATCATTTGGATCAAAGTGCACACGGTGTCATACTTTCCATCCAAAGCTCGAGAATCTTCTTGATGATGAATCGGTCGGTCATTTCTTCGCTTCCTAAGCCGGCAATCTCATTGGTGATGAGAGCAAGCCTAGAGTACATTTCAGCGACTCCTTCACCTTCCTTCATCTTGAACTTGTCAAGTTGACCTTGAAGAACATCTAGCTTTGATTCCTTCACGGACTCGGTACCTTCGTGCATTTCACCAAAGTATCCCAAATCTCTTTTGCATTCTCAAGACGGCTGATCTTGTTGAACTCCTCGGGACACAAAGCATTGAAAAGAATGTCACAAGCTTGAGCATTGTTTCGTAACATCCGCAACTCATCCATTTGTAGCTTCACGATCCGGAACTTTTCCTTCCTCAAGAACTCACCTTGCAAGCCAACACAAATAATGCCCCATGCGGTGGTTATGTCCAAGAATATGCATTTTCATTTTATGCTTCCAACTAGCAAAATTTGAACCATCAAAGTAAGGACCTCTCTGAAAATTACCCTCACTAGACGCCATACTCTCCTAGGTTGTGAAACCAAGCTTATGGAGTCCAATGCAATGGAAACCAATCCAATGGAGACCAAAGCTCTGATACCACTTGTAGGATCGGAAGTATGTCTAGAGGGGGGTGATTAGACTACTTGACAATTTAAAAGTTTAGCCTTTTGATTAGGACAAGTTTTTAGCAAGTTCACAATGATGACCAAGTCAAGTATCACCCTACACATGCAATTCTAGAGTAATGGCAGCGGAAAGTAAATTGCACATGTAGTAAATAGAGGTGGAGAAGAGCAAACGCAATTTGGAGACACGGAGATTTTTCTCGTGGTTCCGATAGGTGGTGCTATCGTCAATCCACGTTGATGGAGACTTCAACCCACGGAGGGTAACGGCTGCGAGAGTCCACGGAGGGCTCCACCCACGAAGGGTCCACGAAGAAGCAACCTTGTCTATGCCATCATGGCCTACGTCCACGGAGGACTAGCCTTACTCGGGTAGATCTTCACGAAGCACGCGATCTCCTTTCCCTTACAAACTTCTTGGTTCAACTCCACATCTTGACGGAGGCTCCCAAGCGACACCTAACCAATCTAGGAGGCACCACCTCCAAAAGGTAATAGATGGTGTTGGTGATGATGAACTCCTTGCTCTTGTGCTTCAAATGATAATCTCCCCAACACTCAACTCTCCTCACCGATTTGGCTGTGGTGGAAGAAAGGATTGAGTGGAAAGCAACTTGGGAAGGCTAGAAATCAAGTTTCATATGGTGGGAGTGGAGCAACTTGATCTCAACACAAGGGTAGGTAGTTTTCTTCTCGAAATGTAAGGTAGGAGTGGTAGTTCTTTCGATGGCTCTCTCCACTAATGAAGAGGAGGTGGAGGGTATTTATAGCCTCCACACAAAATCCAACCGTTACACACATTTGACCAATCTCGGTCGGACCGAAGTTGACAACTCGGTGAGACCGAAAGTTCAAATCTTGTGAGCGTTGGGATTTTCAGTGGGACGAAATACAATCTCGGTTAGTCCGATTCTTCCAAAGACTAGGGTTTGCCATTCTCGGTGGGACCGACTTTATCATCTCGGTGACACCGATTTGAGTCTGTATGTTTTGTGAAGGTTGGCAACACTAGTTTCGTAAGACCGAGTTTGGAATCGGAAAATCCGAAATTTCTAGGGTTTAGCTATATGGTGAGGTGGTTCATCTCGGTGTGGTGAGTTTATGGAATCGGTGGGACCGAGATTACTTATGAGTATATGTTGGAATGAAAGATTGTCGATAGTTTGGGAGATAGATCACTAAGCACTTTGAGCAACCAGATCATCATCATAACCTCATCCCTTTTAATAGTATTGGCTTTCCTATGGACTCAATGTGATCTTGGATCACTAAACCAAAAATGGAGTCTTGAGCATTTGCCAATGTTTTCCTTAGCATTTTGAGGGTCCACATCATCGGTCATTGCCATACCCATATCATTGAACTTTTCAAATATTCTCAAGAAACAATTAGTTCAATGATATATATGTTGTTATTAATTACCAAAACCACCCGGGGATTAGTTGCACTTTCACATAATCATAAAATGCGGCAATCGCTAACATGATTCGGACAGACTTAAGCATCGCTACGGGTGAGAAGGTCTCATCATAGTCAATCCCTTGAACTTGTCGAAAACCCTTTGCGACAAGTCGAGCTTTGTAGACGAAGAACATTACCGTCGGCGTCGGTCTTCTTCTTGAAGATCCACTTTTTTCTATTGCTTGCCTACCCTCGGGCAAGTCAACCAAAGTCCATACTTTGTTTTCATACATGGATCCCATCTCAGATTTCATGGCCTCAAGCCATTTTGCGGAATCTGGGCTCACCATTGCTTCTTCATAGTTCGTAGGTTCATCATGATCTAGTAGCATGATTTCCAGAACAGGATTACCGTACCACTCTGGTGCGGCTCTTACTCTGGTTGATCTACGAGGTTCTGTAGTGACTTGATCTGAAGTTTCATGATCGACATCATCAACTTCCTCATTACTTGGTGTAGATGTCTCAGAAACCGGTTTCTACGACAAACTACTTTCAAGTAAGGGAGAAGGTACAATTACCTCATCAAGTTCTACTTTCCTCCCACTCACTTCTTTCGAGAGAAACTCCTTCTCTAGAAAGGATCCATTCTTGGCAACGAATGTCTTGCCTTCGGATCTGTGATAGAAGGTGTACCCAACTGTCTCCTTTGGGTATCCTATGAAGACACAATTCTCCGATTTGGGTTCAAGCTTATCCGGTTGAAGCTTTTTCACATAAGCATCGCATCCCCAAACTTTAAGAAACGACAACTTTGGTTTCTTGCTAAACCACAGTTCATAAGGTGTCGTCTCAACGGATTTCGACGGTGTTCTATTCAGTGTGAATGCGGCCGTCTCTAGAGCATAACCCCAAAACGATAGCGGTAAATCTGTAAGAGACATCATAGATCGCACCATATCTAGTAAAGTACGATTCGACGTTCGGACACACCATTACTGTTGTGGTGTTCGGGTGGCGTGAGTTGCTAAACTATTCCGCATTGTTTCAAATGTAGACCAAACTCGTAACTCAAATATTCACCTCCACGATCGATCGTAGAAATTTAATTTTCTTATTACGATGATTTTCAACTTCACTCTGAAATTCTTTGAACTTTTCAAATGTTTCAGACTTATGTTTCATTAAGTAGATATACCCATATCCGCTTAAGTCATCTGTGAAGGTGAGAAAATAACGATATCCGCCACGAGCCTCAATATTCATCGGACCACATACATCAGTATGTATGATTTCCAACAAATCTGTTGCTCTCTCCATAGTACCGAGAACGGTGTTTTAGTCATCTTGCCCATGAGGCACGGTTCATAAGTGCCAAGTGATTCATAATCAAGTGACTCCAAAAGTCCATCAAGATGGAGTTTCTTCATGCGCTTTATACCGATATGACCTAAACGGCAAGTGCCACAAATAAGTTGCACTATCATTATCAACTCTGCATCTTTTGGTTTGAACATTATGAATATGTGTATCACTACTATCGAGATTCATCAAAATAGACCACTCTTCAAGGGTGCATGACCATAAAAGATATTACTCATATAAATAGAACAACCATTATTCTCTCGATTTAAATGAATAACCGTCTCGCATCAAACAAGATCCAGATATAATGTTCATGCTCAACGCAGGCACCAAATAACAATTATTTAGGTCTAAAACTAATCCCGAAGGTAGATGTAGAGGTAGTGTGCCGACTGCGATCACATCGACTTTGGAACCATTTCCACGCGATCGTCACCTCGTCCTTTGCCGTTGTTCGCAATCCGTAGTCCTGCTTTGAGTTGCAAATATTAGCAATGTAACCAGTATCAAATACCAGTGCTACTGCGAGCTCTAGTAAGGTACACATCAATAACATGTATATCACATATACCTTTGTTCACCTTGCCATCCTTCTTATCCGCCAAATACTTGGGGCAGTTCCGCTTCAAAGGACCAGTCGCTTGCGGTAGAAGCACTCGATTTCAGGCTTAGGTCCAGACTTGGGTTTCTTCTCTGAGCAAAGAACTTGCTTGTTGTTCTTCTTGAAGTTCCCTTCTTCTTCCCTTTGCCTTTCTTCTTGAAACTAGTGGTCTTATTGACCATCAACACTTGATGCTCCTTCTTGATTTCTACCTCCGCAGCCTTTAGCATTGCGAAGAGCTCTGTATAGTCTTTACTAACCCTTGCATATTATAGTTCATCACGAAGCCTTTGTAGCTTGGTGGCGGTGATTGAAGAATTCATCAATGACACAATCATCCGGAAGATTAACTCCCAATTGTGTCAAGTGATTGTAGTACCCGGACATTACGAGTATGTGCTCACTAATGAACTATTCTCCTCCATCTTGCAGCTATAGAACTTATTGGAGACTTCATATCTCTCAATCCGGGCATTCTGTTGGAATATCAACTTCAACTCTGGAACATCTCATATGCTCCATGACGTTCAAAACGTCGTTGAAGTCCCGGTTCTAAGCCGTAAAGCATGGCTGCTTGAACTATAGAGTAGTCATCGCTTTGCTCGCCAGACGTTCACAACATCGGTGTTGCTCTGCTGAAGAGTTCGGCACCTAGCGGTGCATCCAGACGTAGCTCTTACGGCACCAATGAGGATAATCCTCGAGTTACGGACCCGATCCGTGTAATTGCTACCATCATCTTTCAACTTTGCTTTCTCAAGGAACGCATTAAAATTCAACGGAACAACAAAGACGAGCCATCTATCTACAATCAAACATAAACAAGCAAGATACTATCAGGTACTAAGTTCATGATAAATTTAAGTTCAATTGATCATATTACTTAAGAACTCCCACTTAGACAGACATCTCTCTAGTCATCTAAGTGATCACGTGATCCAAATCAACTAAACCATAACCGATCATCACGTGAAATGGAGTAGTTTTCAATGGTGAACATCTTATGTTGATCATATCTACTATATGATTCACGCTCGACCTTTCGGTCTCTATGTTCCGAGGCCATATCTGCATATGCTAGGCTCGTCAAGTATAACCCGAGTATTCTGCGTGTGCAAAACTGGCTTGCACCCGTTGTAGATGGACGTAGAGCTTATCACACCCGATCATCACGTGGTGTGCGGGCACGACGAACTTTGGCAGCGGTGCATACTCGGGAGAACACTTCTTGATAATTTAGTGAGAGATCATCTTATAATGCTACCGTCAATCAAAGCAAGATAAGATGCATAAAAGATAAACATCACATGCAAATCAATATAAGTGATATGATATGGTCATCATCATCTTGTGCTTCATGATCTCCATCTTACAGCACCACCATGATCACCATCGTCACCGGCGCGACACCTTGATCTCCATTGTAGCATCGTTGTCGTCTCGCCAATCTTATGCTTCTACGACTATCGCTACCGCTTAGTGATAAAGTAAAGCATTACAGGGCGATTGCATTTCATACAATAAAGCGACAACCATATGGCTCCTGCCCGATTGCCGATAACCGGTTACAAAACATGATCATCTCATACAATAAAATATAGCATCACGTCTTGACCATATCACATCACAACATGCCTGCAAAAACAAGTTAGGCGTCCTCTACTTTGTTGTTGCAAATTTTACGTGGCTGCTACGGGCTTAAGCAAGAACCAATCTAACCTACGCATCAAAACCACAACGATACTTCGTCAAATAGACTCGTTTAACCTTCTCAAGGACCGGGCGTAGCCACACTCAGTTCAACTAAAGTGAGAGAGACAGACACCCGCCAATCACCTTTAAGCAACGAGTGCTCGTGGCGGTGAAACCAGTCTCGCGTAAGCGTCTGGCGTAATGTCGGTCCGGCCGCTTCATCTCACAATACCGCTGAACCAAAGTATGACATGCTGGTAGGTAGTATGACTTGTATCGCCCACAACTCACTTGTGTTCTACTCGTGCAAAACATCAAACCATAAAAACCTGGCTCGGATACCTTTGTTGGGGAGCGTAGTAATTTCAAAAATTTCCTGCGCCACGCAAGATCATGGTGATGTATAGCAACGAGAGGGAGAGTGTTGTCTATGTACCCTCGTGAGACCGAAGCGAAGCGATCTGGCGTAGAGGAAGTAGTCGACGTTCTCCTCGCGATCCGACCGATCCGGCGCCGTTACTCGGCGCCCCGAGTTCTTGACACACGTACAGCTCGATGGCGTCCCTCGTACTCGATCCAGCCGAGTGTCGAGGGAGAGTTCCGTCAGCACGACGGCGTGGTGACGATCTTGATGTTCTACCGGCGCAGAGCTTCGCCTAAGCTTCGCGACGATATGACCGAGGTGGAATATGGTGGAAGGGGGCACCGCACACGGCTAAGGAACGATCCGTAGATCAAACTTGTGTGTCCTAGGGTGCCCCCTGCCCCAGATATAAAGGAGCAGGGGGTGCGGCCGGCCTAGAGGAGGCGCTGAGGAGTCCTACTCCCATGGGAGTAGGACTCCCCCTTCCTAGTTGGAGTAGGATTGGGGGAGGGAAGAAGGAAGGGGCGCCGCCCCTCCTTGTCCTATTCGGACTAGGGGGGGGGGCGCGGCCTGCCCTGGCCGCCCCTCCTCTTCTCCCTCGAGGCCCACTAAGGCCCAATAGCCTCCGGGAGGGTTCAGTAACCCCGGTACTCGATAAATCCCGATTTCACCGGAACCATTCCGAACTCAAATATAGGCTTCCAATATATCAATCTTTATGTCTCGACCATTTGAGACTCCTCGTCATGTCCGTGATCACATCAGGGACTCGAACTTCTTGGTACATCAAAATACATAAACTCATAATATAAGCATCATCGAAACCTTAAGCGTCACGGACCCTACGGTTCGAGAACAATGTAGACATGACCGAGACCGTCTCGGTCAATAACCAATAGCGGGACCTGGATGCCCATATTGGTTCCTACATATTCTCGAAGATCTTTATCGGTCAGACCGCATAACAACATCGTTGTTCCTTTGTCATCGGTATGTTACTTGCCCGAGATTCGATCGTCGGTATCCAATACCTAGTTCAATCTCGTTACCGGCAAGTCTCTTTACTCGTTCCGTAATACATCATCTCACAGCTAACTCATTAGTTGTAATGCTTGCAAGGCTTCAGTGATGTGTATTACCGAGAGGGCCCAGAGATACCTCTCCGACAATCGGAGTGACAAAACCTAATCTCAAAATACGCCAACCCAACATCTGCCTTTGGAGACACCTGTAGTACTCCTTTATAATCACCCGATTCGTTGTGACGTTTGGTAGCACCAAAGTGTTCCTCCGTAAGCGGAGTTGCATAATCTCATAGTTACAGGAACATGTATATGTCATGGATAAAAGCAGTAGCAACATACTAAACGATCGTGTGCTAAGCTAATGGAATGGGTCATGTCAATCAGATCATTCTACTAATGATGTGACCTTGTTAATCAAATAACAACTCCTTGTTCATGGTTAGGAAACATAACCATCTTTGATTAACAAGCTAGTCTAGTAGAGGCATACTAGTGACATATTGTTTGTCTATGCATTCACACATGTATCATGTTTCCGGTTAATACAATTCTAGCATGAATGATAAACATTTATCATGAAATAAGGAAATAAATAATAAATCTATTATTGCCTCTAGGGCATATTTCCTTCAGTTCCGCAGTTCGTAGATCCAACACCACTATACGCTCGCGCTCTCGAGCAAGAACAAATACAAACACAAAGCAGCAGTAGGAGTTTTATCTCTCCGGAGAGCTCCGAAGCTGGGTAAAAATCGCCCGTCTCCCCCGCGCGCTCGACCTCAATCTGCTCTGCGCACGCCCTCCGCTCCCTTGCCGGACTAGAAGGGCCCCCCTGCCCCATAGGTGCTCGTGGCCATAGAGCGCCCCGACATCTTTGGCGCGCCAGGTAGGGGTGCGTCGAGGTCGTAAGCATCTGATCCGGTCTCCGCGCGCGCTACATCAACGCCTTTGAAAGCACATTTGCTCCCTGGGTGGTTTTGGTAATTAATGACAACATACTTTGTGGTTGGACTAATGCTTTTATCAAGTATGTTTCAGGAAAGTCAATCACTTTGGCATGGCAAAAGGACTGAAGAGGTGGACCCCTAGGATGCTAAGGAAAACATTGGCAAAAGCTCAAGACTCTATTTTTGGTTTAGTGATCCAAGATCACATTGAGTCCATAGGAAAGCCAATACTATTAAAAGGGGATGAGGTTATGATGATGATCTGGTTGCTCAAAGTGCTTAGTGATTTATCTCTCAAACTATCAGCAATCTTTCATTCCAACATATACTCATCAGTAATCTCGGTCCCACCGATTCCATAAACTCAGTCACACCGAGATGAACCACCTCAGCCATATACCCAAACCCTAGAAATTTCGGATTTTCCGATTCCAAACTTGGTCTTACGAAACTAGTGTTGCCAACCTTCAGAACATTCAGACTCAAATCGGTGTCACCGAGATGAGAAAGTCGGTCCCACCGAGAATGGCAAACCCTAGTCTTTGGAAGAATCGGACTAACCGAGATTGTATTTTCGGTCCCACTGAAAATCCCAACGTTCACAAGATTTGAACTTTCGGTCTCACCGAGTTGTCAACTTCGGTCTGACCGAGATTGGTCAAATGTGTGTAACGGTTGGATTTTGTGTGGAGGCTATAAATACCCTCCACCTCCTCTTCATTCGTGGAGAGAGCCATCGAAAGAACTACCACTCCTACCTTACATTTACGAGAAGAAAACTACCTACCCTTGTGTTGAGATCAAGTTGTTCCACTCCCACCATATGAAACTTGATTTCTAGCCTTCCCAAGTTGCTTTCCACTCAATCCTTTCTTCCACCACAGCCAAATCGGTGAGGAGAGTTGAGTGTTGGGGAGATTATCATTTGAAGCACAAGAGCAAGGAGTTCATCATCACCAACACCATCTATTACCTTTTGGAGGGTGGTGCCTCCTAGATTGGTTAGGTGTCGCTTGGGAGCCTCCGTCAAGATGTGGAGTTGAACCAAGAAGTTTGTAAGGGCAAGGAGATCTCCTACTTCGTGAAGATCTACCCCGAGTAAGGCTAGTCCTCCGTGGACGTAGGCCATGATGGCATAGACAAGGTTGCTTCTTCGTGGACCCTTCGTGGGTGGAGCCCTCCGTGGACTCTCGCAGCCGTTACCCTCCGTGGGTTGAAGTCTCCATCAACGTGGATTGACGATAGCACCACCTATCGGAACCACGAGAAAAATCTCCGTGTCTCCAAATTGCGTTTGCTCTTCTCCACCTCTCCTTTACTACTTGTGCAATTTACTTTCCGCTGCTCATACTCTAGAATTGCATGTGTAGTATGCTACTTGACTTGTATGCATGATGCTTGACTTGATCTCCATTGTGAACTTGCTAAAAACTTGTCCTAATCAAAAGGCTAAACTTTTATCTTGTCGAGTAGTCTAATCACCCCCCCTCTAGACACTCTTGCCTTCAACGATCCTACAATTGGTATCAGAGCATTGGTCTCCATTGCTTTGGTTTGCACACCATTGGAGGAAGATGGACGTGTCTACGTTTGGGAGTGTTAGTCATAGAGTGCCTATTCTTAATGGAGTGTCCTATAACTCGTGGAGGATTGAAATGCTTGCTATCTTTAAGATGTACAACTTGCGCAAATATGTTGAAACCCCATATGTACCTCCATTTGACCCCTTGCACCCTACTATGGATGAAGAGCTTGATTTGCTTCGTAACCTTAGAACTATAAATCTTATCATTAGAGGTTTGCCCGATAACTTACTTGAGCTTGTCACAAACTTTGAGTGCGCCTATGTTATGTGGAAGTTCTTGGAAGAACTTTATCCGGACTACTCTTTGAGAGGTCTTGATGAAATTCTATACAAGACTATTGAGTTTGATATGATGCGCCCCAATGATCCCAACTTTGATAAATGCTTCTTTGAGCTTCGTGATCTTATGAAAAAGAAGGGTGATCCCGGTTTTATCAATGTTCGAATTAGAAATGCTCTTGTATTGCATTCCGATGATTATTGTCACTCTGACAAAACTGATGCAAGTCATTGTCAAATTGACCTAGGAATTGACAATGAATCATCTATGGGTCAATATGATGATGAGCATGAGCATGATGACGATTACTCCGATTCGGACACCGAGCTAGACAAGATCATGAAGAGTCTCAGTCTTATGGCAAATCTGAGAGACTACGTATCCGGTGGAAAAGAGTGGATTCTTGATAGTGGATGCACCGATCACATGACCGGAGATGAAGACATGTTTCGAGAGCTTGCAAAGAACGATGGTCCATGCAAGTATGTGACTTTTGGAGACAACTCCAAGGGTAAGGTACTTGGCCTTGGTAAGGTGGCCATATCTCATGATAGCTCCATTAAAAATGTCATGCTTGTTGAATCACTTGGATACAATTTACTTTCCGTGTCTAGATTAGCTGACTTTGGATTCAATGTGCTATTCACCGAAGTAGATTGCCAAGTTTTTCGTCGTGACAATCATAACATGGTATTTACGGTATCCGTAGAGGTGACCTATACATTGTCGATTTCACTAAGAAAGCTCAACCTAGAACTTGCTTCATTGCTAAATCTGCTAAAGGTTGGTTATGGCATAGAAGGCTTGGACATGTTGGTATCGTAATCTAGATAAGCTAATCAAAGGTGATCATATTCTTGGTGTTAAAGATGTTTTCTTTGACAAAGATAGACTCGTAGTGCATGTCAAGCGGGAAAACAAGTAGGTGGAAGTCATCCGTGAAGAACATCATGACCACAAGGAGACCGCTTGAGCTTCTTCATATGGATCTCTTGGTTCCAATGCTTACAAAAGCCTTGGTGGTAACTCCTTTGGTCTAGTTATTGTTGATGATTTTTCCATTTACGTGGGTATTTTTCCTTGATGACAAATCGCAGTTCAGAGAATCTTCAAAACCTTTGCTAGAAAGGCCCAAAATCAATTCGAGGTGAAGATCAAGAAAGTTCGGAGCGACAATGGAGCGGAGTTCAAGAACGCCCATGTGGACTCTTTTCTCGATGAGGAAGGATTCTACATGAGTTCTCGGCTACATACACACCTCAACAAAATGGAGTTGTTGAGAGGAAGAACCGAACGCTCATTGAGATGGCGAGAACGATGCTTGATGAATACAAGACACCAAGCACTTTTGGGGTGAAGCCGTCGAGAGACACTTGTCATGCTATCAACAGCTCCATCTTCACAAGCTCCTCGGCAAGACTTCATATGAGCTCCTCACCGTAACAAACCCCAAGTGGGATACTTTCGTGTCTTTGGTTCAAAATGCTATATCCTTGATAAGCATCGTCGGTCTAAATTTGCTCCTAAAACTCATGAAGGCTTTTCCTCGGTTATGGATCAAACTCCCACACCTACCGTGTCTACAATAATTTCACCGAAAGGTTGAAGAGACGGTAGATGTGAAGTTTGATGAATCTAATGGCTCGCAAGTAGAGCAAATGCCTATTGATGTAGGAGACAAGGACCCATCGGAAGCCATTCAAGACTTATCCATTGGAAAGATCCGTCCCATGGAAGTGAAGGAGAGTACCTCATCTACATATGTGGAGCCCCTACCTCACGGCAAGGTGAACCTCAAGGCAACATGGAGGCCTCCACAAGTGGAACTCACCAAGATGAGGAAGTGCGACAAGAAGATCCACCACAACCTCCTTCTCCACCACCTCAAGACAACACCAACAACAATGAAGAAGAGGAAGATGAGGATGATGAGGAAGCTCAGCCGCGACCACAACAAAAGCTATCACGAGTTCGAGCAAGAGTCAAGAAGAATCATCCCGTGGAACAAATGATGAATGACATCGACTCCGGGAGAATTACTCGCTCTAAAACTCGTTTAGCTAACTTTTGTGAGCATTACTCATTTATTTCTAGTCTTGAACCTATGAAGGTAGAAGAAGCGCTTGAAGACCCGGATTGGGTGAACGCTATGCACGAAGAGCTACACAACTTCGAGAGGAACAATGTTTGGACTTTGGTAGAGAAGCCCAATGATGACCAAAACGTCATTGGAACCAAATGGGTGTTTCGGAACAAGCAAGATGAAGATGGACAAGTCATCCGCAACAAGGCTCGTCTCGTAGCACAAGGTTACACACAAGTCGAAGGTATGGACTATGGTGAGACCTATGCCCCCGTTGCTAGACTTGAGTCCATTCGCATTCTTCTTGCTTATGCCAACCACCATGATATTACTCTCTATCAAATGGACATTAAAAGTGCTTTCCTAAATGGTGAAATTGAGGAGGAAGTATTTGTGAAACAACCTCCCGGATTTGTGAATCCTAAAAAGCCTAATCATGTTTACAAGTTGCACAAAGCTCTTTATGGTCTTAAACAAGCTCCTAGAGCTTGGTACAAATCTTGACTAGCTTTCTTCTTGAAAAAGGATTTGAGATTGGAAAAATAGACTCAACGCTATTCACGAAAAGGGTTGATGGTGAACTATTTGTGTGCCAAATATATGTTGATGATATTATCTTTGGTTCAACTAACCCTCATTTTAGTGAGAAGTTTGGAAAGCTTATGTCGGAGAAGTATGAGATGTCCATGATGAGTGAACTCAAATTCTTCCTTGGGTTGCAAATCAAGCAATCTAAGGAGGGTACCTTTGTCTCACAAACAAAGTACACCAAGGATCTCTTCAAGAAGTTCAACATGCAAGAAAGCAAAGGTATGAAAACCCCCATGCCTACTAGTGGACATAATGACTTGACTAAAGACGGAGAACCTGTTGATCAAAAGGTTTATCGATCCATGATCGGTTCTCTACTATATCTCTGTGCTTCTCATCCTGACATAATGTTGAGTGTATGCATGTGTGCTCGATATCAAGCAGCCCCTAAAGAATGTCATCTTAAAGCTATTAAAAGAATTGTGAGATATTTGATACACACACCTAACTTTGGCATTTGGTATCCTAAGAGGGCCTCTTTCGACCTTGTTGGCTATTCCGACTCGGACTATGCCGGTGACAGGGTTGATAGAAAGTCAACTTCGGTGCGTGTCAATTCCTCGGTCGATCTCTTGTATCTTGGTCATCCAAGAAACAAAATTGGTATCATTATCTCTGCCAAGCAGAATATATTGCTGCTGGTTCGTGTTGTGCTTTCGATTACTATGGATGACACAAGCGCTTAAGGATTATGGGATACATGCGAGACATGTTCCTTTGCTTTGTGACAATGAGAGTGCGATTAAGATTGGACACAATCCCGTGCAACACTCTCGCACGAAACACATTGAAGTTCGTCACCATTTTATTCATGATCACATTGCTAAGGGTGACATCGATCTTAAGCATGTTCGTACTGACAAACAGCTTGCAGATATCTTTACAAAACCACTTGATGAGAAAGTGTTTTGTCGCTTGAGGAGTGAGTTGAACATCATTGATGCTTCAAACTTGGAGTGAAAACTCCATTGATGCATGCAAGGCATGAGCCTAATTGACTAATCCTTGATATTTCTCTTATGATGATGATCATATGTCTTGGACACATTTGCCCCCTTGTATTGCATCTAACTCCTTGCAGGTACTTGGATGGTCTACATTCTACAAGATTATCACACACTCAAATCATGAGTAATCTTGTCATTGACCAAGTATCTAGCTCTTTGGGATGTTGAGTTCAAGGAACAAAATTCCACATATCCTTTTTGACACCTTATACATCTAGTATTTCACTTTTGTCATCTTGGATATTCTTGAGTATTTCCTTGCTTGCCTAACCCATGTAGGAAGATGAACTATACAATTGGAAATGGTGCTCACATTCTATGAGCATCTACATCAAGTTCACCTACATGAGTACAAGCAACAACAAGCCCAAGGTATGTTTTTCACATCTTGAAGGAGCTTTGCTCAAAGTCATGAGTACAAGCAGCTTCATAAGATGTGATCACATCAAATGCTTAATCGAAAAATGGCAACCCCATTTTGAGCTTAAACGATGAGTATGACCTATGATCAAATGTTCTCATTTGACTCCTAAGTCAATATACTCAAACATAGGTGACTTTGTCGCCGACCCCTATCTAGATGAAGTACATATGTTTTGGAGTTTTTCTGTTTTTCTCTTATGCTCTCTCATTGAGTTTTCTTGCTTATTATTATTTAAAAAAAAAACTTCATCTAGCAATCGTTTTCATTTCTATTTCTTCTGTTCTTGTGAATATCCTTTTGCTCTGATCAATTCCTTGAAAATCCTTTTACAAATTCATTGCAAATCTTTTGAAACATTCCTTGCAAAGTGAGCTGAATTATTTCTATATTTCCTTGGAATTAAACTCGGCGTCACCGATTCAAATACTTCGGTCTGACCGAAAAGGATCAGCCCTAAGTCTCTGACTTTCGGACTCACCGATCCATATCAATTCGGTGTCACCGATTTACATTCACCAGGATATCATCTTCTGCAGCTCAACTAAAATGATTTATTTACTTAATTTGCTCAGTTGTGATTCTTAAGGATCCCACTTCTTTCCTTCCATCTTTCCTGACCTTCCTAGTTTACTGTCCTTTTCGGCACTTGATGTCAAAGGGGGAGAAGATTTAGGGGGAGCTTAAGGGGAGATTAGAGGATAAGGGGAGAAGAGAAGATTTAAAGGGAGAAGAAGAACAATCTTACCTTAAGGGGGAGAGGATCACATCAAAGCTTTGCCATATTTCTTTGTGATAATACATTTGGCATTATTCTTTTGATTTTGCTTTCGTGCTCTCACAATTGGTATCTTATGAAAAGCACAATTGGTATCTTATGAAAAGCAAAATCTCTCAGAGCTCATTGAAAATCTTTTAGTCTTGGGAGACATGTTTGCTGATTCAAGCTAGTGCTCATCATGAGACACTCTTCATACATGTCATCCCTGGCTTGGTACTCTTGATGTTCTTGCAGTTGGATGAAGGAATACTCTTGTGTTATCTAACCTTGTTTTCTCAAGCTTATTTCTTCACGTACAATGCCAAGGAACTTCAAGGTAAGTATATGCATCTTGCAGAATGTGCATGATGGTGACTTGCTTGTGAATATTTGTTTGCAAGAAATCACCATGCACATATGCATCATCTCTCACTTATCCTCATCTGCTCTGATGCATATAGCCAAGCTGCATGTAGCACATCCTGTTCTTCTCTCTTGTGTGCTTGTGGTAGTCCAAAACCATAATCTATGAAAATCTTGCACACTTGTAGGGGGAGCCTGTGTACTACATGTTTGTCAAAGCTTTAGTGATAATTCTGTCTTTATTTCAGTAAGCTTTGATATCTTATTTTGTGTGTTGCCATCAATTACCAAAAAGGGGGAGATTGAAAGCACATTTGCTCCCTGGGTGGTTTTGGTAATTAATGACAACATACTTTGTGGTTGGACTAATGCTTTTATCAAGTATGTTTCAGGAAAGTCAATCACTCTGGCATGGAAAAAGGACTGAAGAGGTGGACCCCTAGGATGCTAAGGAAAACATTGGCAAAAGCTCAAGACTCTATTTTTGGTTTAGTGATCCAAGATCACATTGAGTCCATAGGAAAGCCAATACTATTAAAAGGGGATGAGGTTATGATGATGATCTGGTTGCTCAAAGTGCTTAGTGATTTATCTCTCAAACTATCAGCAATCTTTCATTCCAACATATACTCATAAGTAATCTCGGTCCCACCGATTCCATAAACTCAGTCACACCAAGATGAACCACCTCAGCCATATACCCAAACCCTAGAAATTTCGGATTTTCCGATTCCAAACTCGGTCTTACCGAAACTAGTGTTGCCAACCTTCTGTAACCTTCTGTACTCAAATCGGTGTCACCGAGATGAGAAAGTCGGTCCCACCGAGAATGGCAAACCCTAGTCTTTGGAAGAATCGGACTAACCGAGATTGTATTTCGGTCCCACCGAAAATCCCAACGTTCACAAGATTTGAACTTTCGGTCTCACCGAGTTGTCAACTTCGGTCTGACCGAGATTGGTCAAATGTGTGTAACGGTTGGATTTTGTGTGGAGGCCATAAATACCCTCCACCTCCTCTTCATTCGTGGAGAGAGCCATCGAAAGAACTACCACTCCTACCTTACATTTCGAGAAGAAAACTACCTACCCTTGTGTTGAGATCAAGTTGCTCCACTCCCACCATATGAAACTTGATTTCTAGCCTTCCCAAGTTGCTTTCCACTCAATCCTTTCTTCCACCACAGCCAAATCGGTGAGGAGAGTTGAGTGTTGGGGAGATTATCATTTGAAGCACAAGAGCAAGGAGTTCATCATCACCAACACCATCTATTACCTTTTGGAGGTGGTGCCTCCTAGATTGGTTAGGTGTCGCTTGGGAGCCTCCGTCAAGATGTGGAGTTGAACCAAGAAGTTTGTAAGGGCAAGGAGATCACCTACTTCGTGAAGATCTACCCGAGTAAGGCTAGTCCTCCGTGGGCGTAGGCCATGATGGCATAGACAAGGTTGCTTCTTCGTGGACCCTTCGTGGGTGGAGCCCTCCGTGGACTCTCGCAGCCGTTACCCTCCGTGGGTTGAAGTCTCCATCAACGTGGATTGACGATAGCACCACCTATCGGAACCACGAGAAAAATCTCCGTGTCTCCAAATTGCGTTTGCTCTTCTCCACCTCTCCTTTACTACTTGTGCAATTTACTTTCCGCTGCTCATACTCTAGAATTGCATGTGTAGTATGCTACTTGACTTGTATGCATGATGCTTGACTTGATCTCCATTGTGAACTTGCTAAAAACTTGTCCTAATCAAAAGGCTAAACTTTTATCTTGTCGAGTAGTCTAATCACCCCCCCTCTAGACACTCTTGCCTTCAACGATCCTACAGCCTTCATCAACATGCCACCAAAGAAGAAGCCTTCGGAGGTGGCCGCTCCGTCTACATCGATTCTACCCCCACCGCCGGAGCAAGCGGGCGGTGGAGTGGACACCGGCGGAGGAGCGGGCGCCGACGGTGGAACTCACGTCATCACCAGGTCCAAAAACAAGGCCCCGCAAGCGTCGGTGACCGTGGAGACGCCACACCCTTCCCAGGAGGTGCAAGGTCGACAACGCCTCGGTGCTCCTAGCACCGTGCTCGCATTGGAGCAAGGCCAAGCTGGTGGGTCGCGGGACGTTCGAGACCAGCATGCACGCCAGCATGCTGGCGCGAGTGAGGTACAGTCGCCCGGACGGGGTGTTGCTCCTTCCAATCTAGTTGGGAGTCCGAGCACATCCCGCTCCTCGCGCCGCTCGTCGCCACCACCACCTAAGATCTGCAGAGGAAGCGCCGCCCGAGCCCAGCTGCTTCTAGATTACCCTCCGGCGCCACACAAGATTGACGACTGGAGGATGACCATTTATAGCCTCATCGGTTTCGCCAACGGCGACAAGCCCCGGCAACCGAGCGCAAGCCACTTGCCGCTGAAGCTCCCCGGGGGAAGAAGAAGGCTAAGTCCAGCAAGAGTAGCTCTGATGCCCACTCCAGCAAGCGCACCTCTCCGGAGTGCTGCGCTGCCGTCGAGGACGCACCATCGAGCTCCACCGGCAAGTGCAAGAAGGCAAAGGCAGTTCTACCAAAGACTAAGCCCGGCGAGAACAGCTCTGGTGCCTACTCCGGCAAGCGCACTTCTCCGGAGTGTTGCGCCGCCGTCGAGGACGCGCCATCGAGCTCCACCAGCCAGTAGAGCAAAGAGAGCAATCAGTCTCAAACTTTTGAGTCGTATTCCTTGAAAGACCGTACCTTGTATGGGAAACCTGTGCGCAAAGGAGTCGAATCGTGGCTAAGTTGCGCCCTTCATCTGTTTCGAGTCCGCTCAACAATGAAAGCGCGCTGCAACTAGCCCGACAAGGTTTTCCTGCCGGAGGCAACACCGCCAGCGGGCTGCTGATGTTCCGCTCTCAGCAAGTGTGTTTGCACCAACGGGTTCCCTGAAAGCGTGAGGGTGAAAACGTACAAGGGAGGGAATCAAGGGAGAAGTGCGGCCTTGCCGGAGCGCAGAAGACGGAAAAGCTAAGTTTCCCAAGTTTGAGTACAGAGCACCTTCAGTTTTAAATTTTTATGTTATATTCCTTGAACGAGCGTGCCTTGTATGAAAAAACCTGTGCGCAGAGGAACCAACTCGTGGTTAAGTTGCACCCTTGCTTTGTTTCGAGTCCGCTCAACAATGAAAGTGCGCTGCAACTGACGCGACAAGGTTTCTTGCCGGAGACAACACCGCCAGCGGGCTGCTGATGTTCCGCACTCAGCAAGCGTGTTAGTGCCGGCAAGTCCCCTAAAAGCGTAAGGTAAAAACATACAAGGGATGTGATGGGGTAAAGGATGTAACATAGCGAGCCTTGCCATGGGACGCCCTTTGTATGGGAAACTTGTGCACGGAGGAGCCGGCTCGTGGCTAAGTTGCGCCCTTGATTTGTTTTCGAGTCCGCTCAACAATGAAAGCGCGCTGCAACTAGCCCGACGAGGTTTCTTGTCGGAGGCAACACCGCCAGCGGGCTGCTGATGTTCCGCACTCAGCAAGCGTGTATGCACCGGCAAGTCCCCTAAAAGCGTAGGGTATAAACATACAAAGGGTGAAACATAGCATTGCATTGCCCAACATGAAGCTACGTTGCAAAAAGTAACTTATTACGGCGCTGTCTAAGTTGTTCTCATGACTGGAATAACAGCGACAAGGAAAGAGCGTATATGACTGGCACTGGGCCCCGCAAACCGGCGTTCTTTGGGGCTGAGTACCAAGATTCCTTCGCACAAGCCGTGGTCGCGGGGCTGCGATGCGGCAAGAACAAAAGAAAAGGGCGCAGGCTCCTGTGTCCCGACAAGCCAGAGTTGCCGGGGGCTGTGATATCAGATAAGTTTTTCATCCCTCATCATGCATCCTCTTATGGAATGGAGAATGCGAGGTCGCGTCCTTGAACGAGCATGCCTTGTATGGAAAAACCTGTGCGCGGAGGAGCCGAATCGCGGCTAAGTTGCGCCCTTGGTTTGTTTTCGAGTCCGCTCAACAATACAAGTCGCTGAATCGCCCGACAAGGTTTCTTGCGGAAGCAAAGATCGCCGGCGGAGACTCTTGATGTTCCGTGACTCAGCAAGTGTGCTTGCTGCCGCAAGTTCCTCAAAGCGTGGGGTGGAAACATACAAGGCACAGAATCAAGTAAAGGATATAACCCGCAAGCATTCCCTCTTTTCATTAAAAACATCCCATTCAATTACAAGTCCATAGAGGATGAAAAACATGAAAGAGAGGATTACAAGTTTTAAATGCAGCTAAGGCCGAAGGCTTACAAATTGAAAAGATAAGATGCCCGTAATCCTCTCTGTTTCTCTCTTCAGAGGTAGGTCAAGGAGGCCCGGCAAGAGAAGTTTCTTTGGGAAGGGCAAAAGGGCGCCTAGGCGAGCCACGGGTGCCGAAGACACCAAGAGAACATCCGGGGGCGGCCAGGCTTGGCGGAGACGGAGGTGCCGGAAGCGAGCTCAAGAGGCGGGCGGCGGGGCGTCGGACATTGTCGAGGGCACCTCGCCTCGTACTCGACTTGACGGCCTTGTCGCCACCCTCTTCCTCTTCCGCAGCCTCCCACGCCCGGCCGCCCAAGCAGACGACCCCGGGGAGTTCAGAAGGCCGGCGACCCGGATGATGGGGTCGCCGGTGGCGCGCGAGGCGACGGCCGACGCCTAGTCGAGCCCACCGCCGTCCTCGTCGTCGCTGTCGCTCTCCTCCTCGTCACTCTCGCTCGAGGGGGAGTCTTCGCTATCGGAGGAGCTGTCCACGCAGCATCTCGCCCGGGTGCCGGAGTCCCCGAAGACCTTGACAGCGAGAAGGTCGCCCTCCATTAACTTAAAATGGAGGGTGAACCCCGCCGTCAAGCTATGGATGCGGGCGAACGTCTTCCACCCTCGATCGAGATACATCACGCCAGGGGCTAGGGATACGACACTAACTCGCGTGCCGCTGATCCCGCAGCCCCTCATGCGCAATCCCAGCATCTCGGGCGGTTCCGGCTCCATCGCGCTCGCAAACGGAGCCGGAAGCCGGAGGCGACGACGAGGTGCCCAACGCAGCTTGACGAAGAACTCCCAAGGATCGTCCCCCGTGTGGACCGCCGGGAGGAGAGGAACCGCCGGCAGAGGCGACGCCGACGCGCCGCCCCGACCGCCTCTTCCCCGCGCGCCTCGGCCTCACCCTTGGCCTCGCCCACGGCCTCGCCCCCTCCCTCTCCCCCTTGGGGCTGGTTCTGCCACCACGGGCGCGGGATAGGGAGGATGCGCTGACTGGCGGCGACTCTCGCCGCCACCGATGAAGGACCTGGGTTCCCTCCCTCCATGGCGGATGAGAGGAGGGGTAACAGAAGTTGAAGGAAGGAGAAGATGAGGAAGTGCGGGATTTTTGCGCTCCCCTTCCGCCCCTTTTTAAGGAGCAAGGTGGGGGCTCGACCGCCCCGCTCAGCCAATCAGAGCATGGGGAGAGCAGGGAGTCGGGGCCGACCTGCTGCCTCCGCCCGTGACGGCTCTATTTCCCACTTCCACCGCCCACAACCCCACGCGCATGGGGGACGCGTGGCGAAGATGCAGGGCCGAGGCGACGGGTGAGAAGGCCTCGCCCCCACCCCGTGATCACAGGGGAGGGTGCCTTGAAAATCGTGCACGCCACCCACGCCTCCCACGACGCCGCGATTGAGCGTGTCGTTACGGAGGGCGCGGTGGATTCGGAGTAGCTTTTGCGTGGACCCAGGCCGCGCGTGCCTGTGCACTATTTTGGGCCTGGCCCAACAACGCTCGGCACCGTGTATGGCCCAGGCCCAGGGGCTCCTGTCGGTGTACTAAAGTAGGGGTACCTTAGTACCCCGAACTTGTGCACGGCGATCATAGCGCCAGCGGCAAGGCTTGCCGGGCGCCCGCCAAGACCCTCCGTCATTTCCTATTACTGCCATTCAAGAACAAAGTATCAACTGAGAAGACAAAGATCCCGGCAAGAGGAGCTTGCCGGGAAGGCCAACCAAGGCGCTTCCAGAAGACTTGTCGCGACGCCCCGCGCGTCCCGGCAAGGCCCGACGACCGGCAAGCTTGCCGGCGCAACAAGAGAAGGACCGCGGCAAGGCGCTTGCCGCGGCAAGGCTGCCACCCTGCACCCAAACTCCAGCGCATCCAGCAACGTGTCACCCCAGGGCCATCCCAGGAGCACGTGGCTAGGCGCCGCATATCATGGAGCGAGGTGGCAAGTGGAGCCGACAAGGAGGCCATCGTGGCAACCGTGGCGCACCTAACGGTTGTTTCTTTGCCTTTGTTAGCGACCGGACGGGCATTAAATGCCCTTGTCCCCGCCGTCGAGTTAGGTAGGGACACTGTTGGACACTGTTGTACCAACCTGCGTTTTTACCTTTCTACCCCTCTTCCTACACTGCCACCTGTCGGTGACCCCCTTAGACTATAAAAGGGAGGCCCATGCGCACGTAGAAGGGGTTCCGCGGTTCGTAGATCCAACACCACTATACGCTCGCGCTCTCGAGCAAGAACAAATACAAACACAAAGCAGCAGTAGGAGTTTTATCTCTCCGGAGAGCTCCGAAGCTGGGTAAAAATCGCCCGTCTCCCCCGCGCGCTCGACCTCGATCTACTCTGCGCACGCCCTCCGCTCCCTTGCCGGACTAGAAGGGGCCCCCTGCCCCATAGGTGCTCGTGGCCACAGAGCGCCCCGACAAAAACTATCATCGTAACGTTAAGCGTGCGGACCCTACGGGTTCGAGAACTATGTAGACATGACCTAGAACTATTCTCGGTCAATAACCAATAGCGGAACCTAGATGCTCATATTGGCTCCTACATATTCTACGAAGATCTTTATCGGTCAAACCGCATAACAACATACTTTGTTCCCTTTGTCATCGGCATGTTACTTGCCCGAGATTTGATCGTCGGTATCCAATACCTAGTTCAATCTCGCTACCGGCAAGTCTCTTACTCGTTACGTAATGCATCATTCCGTAACTAACTCATTAGCTACATTGCTTGCAAGGCTTACAGTGATGTGCATTACCGAGAGGGCCCAGAGATACCTCCCCGACAATCGGAGTGACAAAACCTAATCTCGAAATACGCCAACCCAACATGTACCTTTGGAGACACCTGTAGATCTCCTTTATAATCACCCAGTTACGTTGTGACGTTTGGTAGCACACAAAGTGTTCCTCCGGTAAACGGAGTTGCATAATCTCATAGTTACGGGAACATGTATAAGTCATGAAGAAAGCAATAGCAACATACTAAACGATCAAGTGCTAAGCTAACAGAATGGGTCAAGTCAATCACATCATTCTCCTAATGATGTGATCCCGTTAATCAAATGACAACTCTTTTGTCCATGGCTAGGAAACATAACCATCTTTGATAAATGAGCTAGTCAAGTAGAGGCATACTAGTGACACTATGTTTGTCTATGTATTCACACATGTATTATGTTTCCGGTTAATACAATTCTATCATGAATAATAAACATTTATCATGAAATAAGGAAATAAATAATAACTTTATTATTGCCTCTAGGCATATTTCCTTCAGATTCGATCGTCGGTATCTCAATACCTAGTTCACTCTCGTTACCGGAAACTCTCTTTACTCGTTATGTAATGAATCATCCCGCAACTAACTCATTAGTTACATTGTTTGCAAGGCTTATAGTGATGTGTATTACCGAGAGGGCCCAGAGATACCTCTCCGACAATCGGAGTGACAAAACCTAATCTCGAAATACGCCAACCCAACAAGTACCTTCGGAGACACCTGTAGAGCACCTTTATAATCACGCAGTTACGTTGTAACGTTTGGTAACACACAAAGTGTTCCTCCGGTAAACGGAAGTTGCATAATCTCATAGTCATAGGAACATGTATAAGTCATGAAGAAAGCAATAGCAACATACTAAATGATCAAGTGCTAATCTAACGGAATGGGTCAAGCCAATCACATCATTCTCATAATGATGTGATCCCGTTAATCAAATGACAACTCTTTGTCTATGGCTAGGAAACATAACCATCTTTGATCAACAAGCTAGTCAAGTAGAGGCATACTAGTGACACTCTGTTTGTCTATGTATTCACACATGTATCATGTTTCCGGTTAATACAATTCTAACATGAATAATAAACATTTATCATGAAATAAGGAAATAAATAATAACTTTATTATTGCCTCTAGGGCATATTTCCTTCATTAACTCGGTAGGACCGAAGTGAAGCAATAAGGCAATAGAATTTGGCAAGCCATCTCGGTGGCACCGATTGTATCATCTCGGTAGGACCGAAATAATTACAACAAGCAACAGAGGGTTGGCAAGGCCATCTCGGTGAGACCGAGATCCATATCGGTGGATCCTATTTGTTAGGGTTTGGCAGTGGCGGTGTCTTGATGTCACGCCCAATATGCAATCCTATCCGAGAGGAACTCGAAGGTCCCACCAAGGATAGAGCCGCATATTGAAGACGCTTTTGCAAGGTGGATATCATTACATCGTACCATATACAGCACAAATGGGGATACATACAAAGGCATACACTTGCCTCACAAATACATCAAACATCGTACAAAAGAGCAACATCCGACTACGGATGAACACAAATAAAAACACAAACGACACCCACCCTGCTAGCCCAGGCTACCGACAAGAACATATCCCCTGATCGAAGAGGAAGCAGAAGAACTCAAAAACAAGTAAGCATCGCTCTCACGTCGGATCATCGCATTACTTGTACGTGCAACTGTTGTTGTAGTAATCTATGAGCCACGAGGAATCAGCAATCCCATTATCATGGGTATTAAGACTAGTAAAACTTAATGGGTGTGGAATGGATAAATGGTGAGGTTGCAGCATCACTAGCATTGTATGGTGGCTAACTTACGAGTACAAGAATAAGATGAGAAACTACACAATGGTCGCTAACTAGTAATGATCAAGAAGTGATCCTGAACTACTTACGTTCAAACATAACCAAACCATGTTCTCTTCCCGAACTTCGTCGAAAATAGACGATCACGGTTACACATGCAGTTGGTGTATTTTAATTGGGCCATTTGCATTTCTGTCCCTAACTCGAACCACCTAATCAGATATACCCCTAATTTGAAAGCCTGCTCAAATTTGCCCCTCCGTCGTTAGGTGACCTTACAGAAATGCCCTTCTGCGCCGTTACCGTCCGGTCAAACAACTTTGACCGTCCTGAAAAAAATAGCAAAAAAATTTAAAAAAAATCTAAAATTTTGTGAGTTTGAAGATACTCATGTGTGCAAGGTGCGTGCAAATTTTCGTGCTATTTGGACATTCCAGGAGCTCGTGGCGAGGAAAAACAGTTAATATGCACACTTGTGAATAGTAAATTTGAAATAAAATAGCAAGAAAATTCAAAAAAATATGAAAAATTTTGGCATCAAAGAGGCTTGGGTGCACAAGGTGCTTGCAAGTTGTGATCAAATGACATGCGAGGAGCTCTAGCAAGAAAAACAAAATAGTCATTTTTTCCCAAGTTTTTTCCCGAGCCAAATTTTGGTTTTTTCTCCACAAGCCCCTCCAATGTCCAAACACAGCAAAAATTTGCACGCAGCTTGTAGACCATAGCCTCTTTGATGCCAAAAAAAATCATATTTTTTTGAATTTTCTTGCTATTTTTTTGAATTTACTGTTCACGGGCTTACATATTTATTGTTTTTCCTTTGACACGAGCTCCTGGAATGCCCAAACAGCACAAAAATTTGCACGCACCTTGCGAACCTGAGTATCTTTGATCTCACAAATTTTCAGATTTTTTAGAACTTTTTTGCTATTTTTTTCAGGACGGTCAATGCCCTTTGACCAGCTTTGACCTGCTTTGACCGGACGGTAGCAACGCACGTAAGGGCATTTTGTAAGTGCACCTAACGGCTAAGGGGCAAATTTGAGCAGGCTTTGAAATTAGGGGTAAATCTGAGAGTGGGCGCAAATTAGGGGCATAGATGTAAATGTCCCATTTTAATTTGGATCTGGTGTCAAGTTCTCTACAACCGGATATTAAAAACTTCAATCTTCCAATTAACCGTGGGCACGGCTTTCGAAAGATCAAACCCTGCAGGGGTGTCCCAACTTAGTCCATCACAAAATCTCACGATCAACAGAGGAAAATCCTCCTCCCAGAACAACCCGATCAAGCTCGGAATCCCGGTTCACAAGACATTTCGACAATGGTAAAACAAGTCCAGCAAGACCTCCCGACCTGTCGACAATCCCGATAGGAGCCGCGTATCTCGTTCTCAGGACACGGCAGATGAGCAGTCTGTACACCTAAAACCTGTCATCGCGTTTCCCCATGGTGGCGCTGCAAGGGGTTCTAGTTTGGACCAGCACCATCATCACTGCCCCCTGTATTATGTTGAATAATGAACCTCGGATAGCCCTAACTCCCTATGCATCAAATTTGTTATCATGTTTATTATGTTGGGCAAATGTTAAAACCAATATTGGGCCTTGCTGAAAGAGTTTTATTCAAAGCGAACTGTCAAGGGGTCCCATAAACCCCGACTGTGTTAGGAACGCAAAATCAAGGAACATAACACCGGTATGACAAAAATTAGGGTGACAAGAGTGGAACAAAACACCAGGCAAAAGGCCAAGCCTTCCACCCTTTACCAAGCATATAGATGCATTAATTAAATAAGAGATATTGTGATATCCCATGATATCCATGTCCCAACCTGGAACAAACTGCAACAGCACCTGCAACTAGCAACACTATAAGAGGGGCTGAGCAAAGCGATAACATATCCAAACAAGCGGTAACATAGATACCATGACAATTTATTTAATTAGACCACGACAAATTAATTACATATACCATGGCAAATACTTTTTAACTTTATCATGGGAGTTTCGGGGTAGGGGGAAGAGATGGAGGGTAAAACACATGACAATTTTTTTGTTTGTACCTTCTACTAGATGGGCAGGTAGGTTTTGTCCCATGGGCGGGAACTCGTGCGACGGTGATAGGCTCTGTATAATTTTGCTTTAGTTTTTTTCTTTTTAGGGGGGGCAGGGAGGGGGCATGGCATGTGTTTTTGTATGTAAGATGGCATATTTATTGATCATTACATGGCAATTTTCATATTACATATAGTCATAAATTTTCCATCGTGTCATGTCAAATTTCTCTATGTATTTTCATATATTTTTATTTGTGTATATTTAACATTGAAACGATACATTTTTAGGCATGTGATCTTTGTTTACAAATGGTATACATTTTGCCATGTCATCAATATCTTTTTCCTGCATTTTTGCCATGTTACCATTTTATATAGATCAGTTCACCACATTTTTGAGCTCGTCATGTAACTATAACACAAAAGCTCTAGCAACTTGCCATGCTTTTATATAAAACATAGTTTAACTTTTGCATGATTTTCTTGTATAATACCATGGAAGTTTTGTGTGCATGATGGCAAGATTTAATTTGTATTTTGCTTCTACTGGTTTTTGGCGCTTGAACTGCTTCTGATTTTTCTTAAAATGAATGACGCTGGAGGCCCAGCAACGGCCGAAACGTTAGCGCTGGGGGGTTTCCTCCAGCTAACAAAAAGGTTTGCTCGATTCCCCCTTGCCCAGCGAACCATACGTTTGCTCAGGGGCTCAATCTGAACTTTTTTTTAGAACGGAGGCTCCAGAAGAGCCCGGCTTTGAATTAACAAGGCCATCAACCGGCCAGGATTACAAACTCGATACCAACACAAGAAAACGAAAAAAACGACAAGATACAGAGGCGCTGGACAGCAGCACACAAGCCTCACACACACCCAGCTAAATGATCGAACAAGGAGACACGTAGCTCGGGGATGTGTAGGTCCTCATTCGCATACAAATCACCAGGGAGAAGAAGAATGTCAGCACAGGAGCAGCATTTCTGACGGCGAAGGAGGGCACGCCGTCGCCAAATCACCAGCGGCCCCGGATTGCCATGTCCTCCCAGCTCCACTATCAAAGAAGACCCATGTCTCCTCGCCTGGCTCGAAGGCGCCGAACTGTTGACAGTGTAGCAGTTCACCCTAGAACTTGGAGGGAAAGACACCGGTAGGCTGCATCTGGAAAGGAAACCTAGCTCACCCGACTAGCCACAGAATGATCTCATGGAGCAGAGGACCACCCAACACCCACGGACTGGACACGAATGAGAAAGAGCTGCCGGAACGGAACGGACGGAGGAGCAGTAGCATAGTGTCCCTGTAGGCGATGAGCCACTGAAGATCTTGCCGCAGACAAGAAGACCAGCTACTGCCACCGCTGCACACCCACCACATCGCCGAGAAGCCCACTGCCCACCTAGCTCCCAAAAACGGCGCCTTCAGGAAGGACGCGACGCCAAGGGCGCCCCCGCCGCCTAACAGAGTTGAGGTTTTCACCCGGGAGACTAGAGGGATGGGGGGTCGTCAGATCTGACCTGAACGGCGCCTCCAGGGAGGGGAACGGCGCCACGAGCGTCGCTGCCGCCAAGACCGACTAGGTCGGCCTGGAATTTCTCCCGGTCTTTGAATCCCCGCCTCCACCACCCCAACGACGCAAGATCCGGCGGCCCGCAAAGAAGCCGAACAGATCCGGTCGGGGCGGAGCTCTCGAAACAGGGGGCAGGGGCGTCCAGATCTGGCGCCACCACGAGCCCGGCCTGTCGCCGCACTGTGGCTCCGCCCACCGGGCACCCGCCATCCACACGCCAGATCGCGGCCCACACCGCGCCACCGCCGCCGCCGGGCGGTGGCGCCTCTCCGACCAGGGCCGCCGCCCTGGGGAACACGGCCCCCCGCAGCAAAGGCAGGAACGCCAGGGCCCCGCCGCCACCTTCCTCGGTGACGCCCCGGGCTTGCCCGGCGGCGGCCTTAGGCGGCGGCGAGGGGGAGGGGAGAACAGAAGGGGGGCGGTGGAGCTAGGGTTTGGGGCCCCCGAGTCGCCCTAGCAGGGGTGACACAAGGGGAGGGGACAGTCCAGCACTCGCTCAATCTGAACTGACGTGCACCAACTATTTGTGTTCTAAAATTTCAGGGACCCTGCTAGGGGATGCATAGTGGAGTTTGCTCTATGAATAAGAGTGTCTATAGCAGACCTCGTATATAAGTCGCGACCCGCATAATAACCGCCAAAATACGGGTCGGCGCGGAACATCATGCCCGAGCAGGCACCGCAAACGCGTCCGACTCGTAAATTTTTTTGTGGGGCGCGGCAAAAGATCTCCCCAACCTTTAGATTCACGGGGCGTGAGGCCGACACGAGCTCGGCCCCTATCCACAACAAGATTTGTCGGGTGGTACATTTCCGCGTGGCCGTTTCCGCTTCCCACCCCTCCGCCACCATTGCCCCCGCCACCATCCGCTCCGGTGCATCTTCCCCGGCAGTTCTTCGCCGCCATGGATGACTCCCTGCCGTCCCCCATCACCGTCGAGGTCGCGCACGCTCAATCCCCTCCGACGGATCTCGTCGCCGGCCATGTTGGGCCTGCCATCGCCCAAGGCACCATTGCGCCTGCCCGCAAACGGCAGGGCAACGTGGTCATGCAGGGTGGGAATCCGGCTGCCCCCGCTAGGAAGGCCCGCGCTCCGGACGCCAACGCCGCTGCGCAATCCCGGCAGGCGACGGAGAAGGTCGACAATGTCTCGGGCGTAAAGCGGAAGAGGATTCCAGCTACAAAGAAGCCGACTCCTTCATCCACTCCCTCCACCCCAGCAAGAGGTTCCCTGGCGATGCCGCTCAATGGTGTTGCTTCCACCGCAAGCAAGGTGTTTGACGAAATGACCAGAAGGTATGCCTCTTCGGTCCCTTCAATTTTCTTTGCTTTTCACCATTGCGGTAGCTCGTGACTTGTTTGTCGCTCACTATAGCGGTGGTTCGAACAATGCCACTGCCGAGTTCATGAACTTGTTGGGCACCAACGCCGTTGACATCGATCAAGCCCCGTTCGCTGCATTTGATTACAATGAAACGGAGGGAGGCGTGGATGATCACGAGAAGAATTGGAGGAGATAGATGAGGGGGCGTATGAGCAAGCGCAAGCAAGAAAAAGCCAGAGATCAAAGAACTACATGATCTTGAAAGATCAAATCTTGATCAAGACTTGGAGTGAGGTGTCTCTTGATGCTTCCACGAGTACGTCTCAAACCGCCAAGAGGTATTGGCAAAGGATCTAAGATCAATACTTTCGCATGATTCTCAAAGAGTGCGAGAAGTGAAAGTTGATTGACAAAGAATCCCCACCAAAGAGAGGTTCACTTACAAACATGGATGAAGATGAGGATGATGATGGTCCAAGAAACTTGAACAAGCCCGATGATGACAAGAAGGCTAAGGAGAAGATGAAGAGAGAGCACGAAGCATCGAGCTTGCGGGACAAAGATTGATGCCATGATGCAATCAAATGAGTTGATGTTAGCGAAGACGCTGGAGATAAAGAAAGAGCTGGCCAAGAAGAAGGCACGGGAGAAGCAAGAAAAATGGCAATTTCTCAAGGAAGAGGGGCTGTGCAAAGCGGCTACTTAGGAGAGAAGAGCACGTGCCGCTGAAAACAAATCCATGTCCAAGTTGCTTGCCGAAGAGAACAAGATCATCACATTGAACCGCAATGACATGGACGACCTCATCAAAGAATGGCATGATATGGCAAGAAGAGATATCTTGAAGAGGAGAATGCTTGCGTCAGCTAGTGCGCATTACAGTGCCGGAGATGTTTTCTCAACGGGGTTTGGAACCAATGTCGCCGATGCGTTCGGTGCACCAGCCAATGATTTCGGTGCCGGAGTTGGAACAAGTGCCAGAGGTGGACTCGGTGGTTGTGATGACCTCGATGGACTCGGTGGCGCGGAGTGAAGATCGACCAAGATGATGCCGGATGCGGTCGTCACTTTTGCAAGACCCCCTTTTGCGTTTGTCCTACAAAACTAAGCTTTTATTTGCATGTGAACTGTGTTCTATTGTTTGAATTTGAACTCATTTGTCGGAATCGATGTCAAATTCGATAATTGGGTTCTTCGGTTTGCGGGTCGAAGCGGCGGTGCTCGAGCAGACCCCGCATAGCTGGCCCGTAAAAGAGCATATTCATTGAATATCTTTTTTTTGGGTCCGTTTTACGGGGTCTGAGTCTGTCCGCCCCGCGCCGGCCCGCATATACCCTTTCCCATGAACTGCAAAAGCCTTATGCGGCTCAGCGTTTTAGGTGTCTGCTAGAGTTGCTTTAAGAGATGGCGGTGTGGATGACTTCTTCGGCTGGTTTAAGTAAGGCAAAGCTGTAGAGGAGGCATGAGAAACTACAAAAATGCGCACGTTCAGTTCAGCCCAAGTTTTGAGCACTTGCAGGTACTACACGATCCACAGGCCCGCGACATTGTCTATCCCATTCTGAAGATTGAACTGTGGCAAAAGCACTAAATCAGATTCCGTTTTTTTTTTTTTTTTTGAAGCACTAGATCGAGGTGTTCTGCTCTGTTCCCGGGTTGACGCCTGACAGCGATAAAGCTCACTCCTCCTCCTCTCCGTCGGCACTTGTTCGATCGGCAAGTAAAGCAGCACTCCATTTGCATCCCCTTGCTCCGTCCGCCACGAAGTCTGCTTGCGGCGGTGGATCACCAAACCCGTCGCGGTCTGTCCGTCCATCCACATATCTCTGCCGTGGCGTCCGTATCCTCAGAGAGAACTGTGCAGGTGTTACGCTGAGTCATGCCTGGTTGGCATATGATACGCACGACAGATCTTCTTGATTCTTCGTCTCTGAGCGGACGAGCGCAGGGCGGTGGCGCCGTTGCGCGCCATGGTGGCGTCGACGGATGTCCGACCTGGCAGGGATGATGCGAATCTCTCTCCTGAAGATGGATCAGTGGTCTGATGATGATGACGGCTTCTAAAACGTGTGCATGTGATGTGCGCTTTAGGTAGGCTGCACCGGCTGTTGGTCCCGATACATTATGTGGATGTATCGGTGACGACACCGGTTTTAAATATGAGTGAGAGCACTTCATATTATCGAGTTTGTAGGTGTAAGTGGTGGTTTTGGGTGGATTAATGTATATTCCTGTCAGACCTTTGTGAAATACTCCCTCTGTCCCTCAGTCCCAAAATGTAAGATGTTTTTAACACTATCATAATATCAAAAAACATCTTACATTTCGAGACGGAGGGAGTAAGTAATAAAGATGGCTGCATGCATTGTTGATGCAAAGGCCGGGGTTTAATCTTCTTTAAAAAAAACGGGTGCCATGGCTGCACCACTGAGCATTCCGCACAGCTGCAGCAGACATCCTCAGGGAAGAGGAAGTTAATGGCATATCTCCTCCTACAGAGCAAAGCACGTTCGCCACTGAAGCATCGACCATTGATTGTGATTGTGCGAGATAATGGCACTAGTACAGAGCACATCAGGCAGCACCACCGGCATTCGTTCAGGGCAAATCATTTGGGAATCAAGAAAAGAAAAGGGAGCCGCTAGTGGAGCAGCATGTGCCTCCAATCATGAGTCCACGAGGAAAGGAATTCAGTTTTAACACAGTACCAATAATTTAATATCGACATCGATTCTTTTTTCTCAAGGATCAGATTCAAAGTCGCTTTGCAAACGGCAACTGCATGCATGGTCATCCCCTTGTGTGGGTCGACAATGACATGCTGCGGTGTCCTGACGCGGACGCTAATGGCGATTAGGCGACCAATCAGGAGTCGTTCTTACCTGCTAATTAGGTACTCGCAGGTGTCACCCCTAATAACAGTAAACAAACATCTTTTCCCTTGGCAGAACAGTACATAAACAATCCCAACCTGTAGCTGTTTATCCATTGCTTCTGGTAACCTTCTTCGGGTATCCTTTTCCCCATTCTCTCTGCTCCGGCTGTGCAGCAAAATCAACATTTTTATCCTGTCACGACAAAAAGATTCTGATGGGGAATAGATAGACACCTACCGCTTCCGTTTAAATGTTTTCGTTTAAACGCTCTTATATTTCTTTACAATGAGAATATCTACAAATTTACTCGTTTAATTTTCCTCGAAGATTCTTCAGACTTTATCCCTTCATCCCTTCATGATTGCCTGATCACGGAGGAGAAAAGGCAGTAGCACGGAATCTAGAGCTCTGCTGCATGACACATCGGTGGTTCTTGCCACTTGAAATCAGCGCCATCCAAGAACAATGACTTACATCATTCAGTGCAAGTTGGTGCATGGTCAAAGGTTTGGTGGCGGCCAGAAATATGTTTGTTCAGTGGAACTTTCTTGGTATTTTGTCATCTATAAAGGTTGGAATTTTGTTGTGCACAGCCTGCAAGGGCTTTAATTAATAGCGCTCTGGTTGCTAAGAAAAGAGAAATGCACTGTGCAACAACCACTTATTTCTGCTAATTGGCATCCTGTTTATTGCTGTCATCACAACATACTGCAAAGACAGGAAAAGAAAATCAAACAAATGTATATAGAGCTGTTTTAGTTGGTGCGTGCATCTCCTGGTCATCAAATAAGAACTATGCAATTGTGTTAGTTGCTCCAAATAATGGACCTAATCACAGCACACAGTATAATGGCGACGTTTTTCTTTCAATGAATAGAATGAGGATGTCGATAGGTCGTTATCCGGGAAAATACAAATACTCCTGCCTGAGCACAAGAGACATAAATTCGGATGAAGAGACGTGTCGCCAGTTTTATACTACTAGATATTAAAAATAGTTGCGGCCGGTACTCTACATTTTCTTTGACAACGACCAAATTACTGTATCGTGTAAGCTGTAGCTACAACTCTGCATAACAGTAAGAAGAAGGTGCTGGAGTTTGTGAAAGTGATGTTGAATTTGAAGCCGACTAATGTCAGGAGGGTAGCCCATGATATTACTAAGTTCTGTTTTGTTATATTTTTGTAAAAACGGAAGATTTAATCATGGGCGGAATTCCCTATTGAGCTATTTTTTTTCTTGATTTATATGGGGCTTCAAACATAAACACAATATAATATATGTACTGTAAAGTTTTAACCATGATTGGAATAGTTGAGGTTGATGAATGTTCTGGTAATTTTTTTGTTGGCAATATGTAAATCTACAATCTCAAAACAATAAATCTTAATGTAAAACTCAATCCACAACCGAATGAAAAGGACAATTTTCACTGCACATAATATCACATCCGAAAGAGGCTTGCTATACATACGACACCTCCATTCCGATTTTTATATGATACGCTGTCATTGGGAATGTACGGTAGTTTTTTTTTTTGCATGGTAAATGTACGGTAGTTTGTAATTCACAATTTGCCCTGAATACGATACACCTCCATTGGAGCGTGCAACAGAAGTACGGTCTTGTTTGTTTCATAAGTCTTAGGATTTGTTTTAGTCCCAACCTATAAGTCCCAAGTCCCTAAAAAGTTCCTACCTGTTTGGTTCCTGTGACTTAACATGGACTAGAAGACAATGTTACAACTATAAGTCCCTATAAGTCCCTTCTTGAGAGTCTTATTTCATAAGTCCTAAATGCCCACTTTAAGTCCCTATAAGTCCATCCTGTTTGGTTTAGATGAGACTTATAGGGACTTTTTTAAGTCCCTACATCAATAAGTCCCGGTAACCAAACACCCCTACATCCGACCATTGAATTTAGCATCATACACATGTCGGACCGCGATATCTCGTATGCACGGCTTTGACATTGAAAATTTGCCCTCAATAGTAAATGGAGCTACCATTCACATTATGTTTGTCCTTTTCCATTTCTTGATTGATGAAGTGTGTGGATTAAATCTTGTACCAATCAGACACATAGTACCATGTGTGTGACCTCGATTCAAACCATTTTAGTGGTGGTAGAATATTGGTGTAGACCAATATAGCATAGAACATCGATGTGTCCTATAGGCCTAGACGTAGTCAAGCCACCAAGATAGAAATCCGCGTCGGCCCATCCCGATCATCGTTTCCTCCCGACTAAAAAATTTCCCCTCCATCACTTACTATGCATAATTGACCTTTTTTTTGTTTGATTGGAAAAATCCTCGATGCAATTGGGCTACTGTTTCTGAGCGATCTTTCAAAATCCCGTGAAACTCGTACGGTGGCCGGAAAGAAGAGATTTTTTTGGTTTGGAGCACCAGTTAAAGTACCGAGGAGGAGGCCACTAGCCCCGGTCTCTGTTTATCTTCTCCCTCCACCACCCTCCCCTCCCCCTCCCCCCTCCTCCTCGCCGAGTCGCCATCCCCTCGCTTTCAACCCCTCGGAGGAAAGCAAGAATTCCTCGCTAGAATCCCCCGGAGAGAGTATCTATAAATTTACTCACTTAATTTTCCTTGAAGATTCTTTAGACTTTGCTTGCACTGCCTCCATCCCTCCATGATTGCTTGATCGCGGAGGAGAAAAGGCAGTAGCGCGGAATCTAGAGCTCCGATGCATGACACATCGATGGTTTTTGCCACTTGAAACCGGCGCCATCCAAGAACAACGGCTTACATCATTCAGTGCAAGTTGGTGCATAGTCAAAGGTTTGGTGGCGGCCAAAAATATGTTTGTTCAGTGGAATTTTCTTTGTATTTTGTCATCTATAAAAGTTGGAATTTTGTTGTGCACAGCCTGCAAGCGCTTTAATTAATAGCGCTCTGGTTGCTAAGAAAAGAGAAATGCACTGTGCAACAACCGCTTATTTCTGCTAATTGGCATCCTGTTTATTGCTGTCATCATAGCGTACTGCAAAGACAGGAAAAGAAAATCAAACAAATGTATATAGAGCTGTTTTAGTTGGTGCGCGCATCTTTTGGTCATCAAATAAAAACTAGTACTCTCTCCGTTTCAAAATAAGTGTCTCAATTTTGTACTAATTTTAGTACAAAGTTATACTAAGGTTGAGACACTTATTTCGGAAAGGAGGGTACAATTGCTCCAAATAATGGACCTAATCACAGCACACAGTATAATGGGGATGTTTTTCTTTCAATGAATAGAATGAGATGTCGATAGGTCGTTATCCGGGGAAAATACAAATACTCCTGCCTAAGCACAAGAGACATAAATTCGGATGAGGAGACGTGTCGCCAATTTTATACTAGATAATAAAAATAGTTGCGGCCGTTACTCTACATTTTCTTTGACAAGGACCAATTTATGTATCAAAGCTAATCATGTAAAATGTAACTACAATTCTTCATAACAGTAAGGGGGAGCTTGAAGTTGTGAAACTGCTACAGAAATTCAAAGTGGGCGAATGTCAGGAGGGTAGCCCATGATATTGCTAACTTCTGTTTTATTTTTTTGTAAAAACGAAACATTTAATCATGGGTGAAACTCCGTATTGTGCTATTAATTTTTCTTATTAATATACGGGTCTTCAAACAAAAGCACAGTATGATATATGTAAGTTTTAACCATGATTGAAATAGTTGAGGTTAACCAATCTTCTGGTAATTTTTTTTGGCAATATATAAATCGACAATCTCAAAACAATAAATCTTAACGTAAACTCAATCCACACCCGAAGGAAAAGGACAAATTTCACTGTGCATAATATCACCTCCATTCCATTTTTTTTTTACAATACACCATCATTGAGAATGTAGGGTAGTTTGTAATTCAAAGTTTGCCCCGAATACGACACACCGCCATTGGTGCGTGGGACGGGAGCACATCCGACCATTGGATTTAGCATCGTACACATATCGGACCGCGATATCTTGTACGTACGGTGGTTTGCCATTTGAAATTTGCCCTGAATAGTAAATAGAGCTACCATTGGCATCATGTCTGTCCTTCTTCATTTATTGATTGATGAAGTGTGGATTAAATCTTGTAGTACCAATCAGACACATAGTGACATAATGTGACTTCGATGCACCATTTTATTTTGGTGTAGACCAATATAGCATAGAGCATCGATGCATCCTAGAGGCATAGACGTAGTCAAGCCACCAAGATAGAAACCCGCGTCGGTACATCCCGATCATTGTTTCCTCCTGACTAAAAAATTCCCCCTCCGTCACTTACTATGCATAATTGTTGACTTTTTTTTGTTTGATTGGAAAAATCCTCGATGCAGTTGGGCCACTGTTTGCGAGCAATCTTTCAAAATCCCGTGAAACTCGTACGGTCGCCGGAAAGAAGAGATTTTTTTGGGTTCGAGCATCAGTTAAAGTACCGAGGAGGAGGCCACTAGCCCCGGTCTCTGTTTGTCTTCTCCCTCCACCACCACCACCACCCTCCCCCCTCCCTCGCCGAGTCGCCGTCCCCTCGCTTTCAACCCCCCGGGCGAAAGCAAGAATTCCTCGCTAGAATCCGACCCCGGGCCGATTTGCGTGGATTCCGTGCGGCCCCTTCTGCGCCATGGACTTCTGATCCGGGGCCTCTCGGATCTTGGTAGGAGGAAGGTGGGCGGTGGGCGGGCGGTGAGCCGGCCCGGAGATGGCCGGCGGGAAGGAGCCGATCGAGGTCAAGTTCCGGCTCTTCGACGGCACGGACATCGGCCCCAGCAAGTACGACCCCGCCACCACCGTCTCCGCGCTCAAGGACTTCATCCTCGCCCGGTGGCCGCAAGGTGAGACGCAGATTCCTCCGCTCGATTTGGCCGCCCTCCTGATCCGCTTGCTTGAACCGGTGACGGAAAAAGATGCGCGCCTCTGTAGCTCTTGCTGCCATGGAGTTTCGTGGGTCATGTATAGCTTCTTTTTCTTTTATACGGTCGTTGCGTGGTGCTCGTGCAGTTCTAGTCTTGTCAGCGGCAGATAGTAATTGTTACTGGCGTGCCTGATTTTTTGTTCTTCTCTTGATGCGTACCTTGGCCGATTGACACATGACTGCCGTTCCCTCAAAAAAGAAAGAAAAGAGTAACACATGACTGCTGCATCATCCGGACAGTGAATATTGCCTTTAGAAAACCTCTCACGGACAGTGTATGCACACATGTAGAAAACCTCTCACGGACAGTGAATATTGCCGAAGCACTCTTGTGGCAGAAAGAACTCCTAAAAGAGCATTTGTTTTTGGCAACAATCCGTTTGATTTGGATCAGAAATTTACAAGTTGAATGAAGGAACAAACAAGGACCTCTGTCTTCCTAAACTTCCTATGAAGACGAAGTGAAAAATGGCAAGAGATCAGAGGCTGCAATTTGCCTTTAGAGTGCCAGTTTGTTCTCTTGCATCCTGTGAACAGAATTCTGCTAGCATATGAAAGCAGTTGTCTGTCCATCTTTTCGCTAACTGAGGTCCTTTGCATGAATATGATAGCAGGGCCATTGTCCATATGACCCATTATGCCTAACGATCTCTTGGAAGTTATCTGATTATCACACTCAGGTGGGGATCTTCTCTTGATATCATATACTCGGGAGTCAGTGACTAGAACAAGTAAAATTGAATCCTTTCCTAGCTGAATTTGCCCTCAGAAACAATCAGGTCAATGGTGTGGGTGCTTATTAACCCAAACATATGGACGCTAATCACCACCATCACTGTATGTCATCTTTCTGTAGGATGTTTGAATTTATTCTGATTTGTCCAGGGCTTAATTTGCATTGTGAATGGGAATAGTGCAAATGTTCAATGGCATGTTTTTTCTTTCTTTCTAAGGCACCTTGCTTGATTTTGATTTTGACTTCGAATTCTGCTATCTGGATTGGTTCTTTTGAAAACTCACTCCATAATCCGAACATGTTATGCTTACCGGAATCCTAGTTTATTTTATTAAAAGGAATTGTTCTTGTCATTTCTTATGACAGATAAGGAAATAACTCCGAAAACTGTCAATGACCTGAAGCTCATCAATGGTGGAAAGATATTGGAGAATAACCGGACACTTGCCGAGTCACGTGTTACAATAGGAGAGGTCCCTGGTGGTGTAATTACAATGCATGTGGTAGTGCGCCCTCCACAAGTTGACAAAAACCGTGGTATTGCCGACAATTTTACACCTTTTCTTTCACATTGTGTTCCTGGTTCTGTAATGATCTCTTACATTCTGTTACATTCAATGAATGAAAAATGTTGGATACAATCAACTATCATTTTAGATTTTGTGCTTCAAATATCCACATGTATAGGCATGAACAGAATTTCCATGGAGTGAAATTTATTCCTCCCGTTTTAGTAGTGATTTGTTGATCACACCATATTTTTAATCGGAAATTCTGTTCGAACTCTGTGCTGAGCCAGTGTTCCGTACGTAGATAGAGGCACAAATAAAGAGTGACTAAACAGCACATGGTATTATGAAGGTTTATTTAGTGGTACTGATGGTTTTTCAGTCCTTTTATGACTTATGAAGTTCTGCCAAATTGGCTAAGTTTGTTTTTGCATGTTCGGAATTTGAAAAGTACAATTACAAGAGTGATGTTGACACATCCGTGGGCCAGTCATGTGAAAATTGGGATATTTGTATTGAATTGTTTTTTACCATGTTTACATGTAAACTGTTTAAGGATTTCACTATAAATCGAACGCATGCAAAATAGTTGGGTTTATCATGTTAGTGCAATTATGTGATGCTTAAAATTGTCACGCGATTTATGCGACACTTGTTAACAACCTATAATTTTGCTTTTTGGATTTGTTCTTTTCAGAGAAGCAGCTGGGCAATTCCCCCAAGCAGAACAGATGCGGATGCACCATACTGTGATACGGCACCTCCCCGGTGATGTTCGATGCGCCTAGTTGTAGAATTTCTCTTGTGCTTTTGTTGCGTCCACGGCGCGGTGTGTATTCATTTTGACATCCAGTTCCTGGAGCCATTGAAACTCGATCTAGAAACGCATGCATGTACTCGACACTCCTGAAAGCATGCTTGGGAAATGATGGGACTGGCTGGGAGTAAAGGTTCCTCCTTGGGATGTTGCTGCTGTAGCAAGTGTGTGCAGGAGTCAAGGAATGGATTGGATGCTTGCTGTTGTGTAAATTGTAATGTGGAAACAACCATCTTTTCATTTTTTCCTTTGGCTATGTTTGACATTATATCGATTCTTTTTAGCGCTGCTGTTTGCAATGTAAAACAGATATATTGTACCATTGGAATATATATACGGTTTTGCTAAAAATCAGGTACCTGAAACAGTCACTTTTTCTAGGGTAGCACGAGGCTGAAGGCGGTGATGGTGTGAGGAGCGCCGGCCACGCCAAGCCGAGCCGTGTATGAGTGGAAGGTTGAAAATGAGCACTGCATGGTCTGTTACAACCGGGAGCCAGTGATGAAGAGGAGGTTGAAGATGAAGAGTGCATGATTTTTTTTTTTGATGTTTCGGCCATACGATGAGGATCTAACGGTCCTGAATGAAAGTTACTGGTGCAAATAAAAATTTCATGTCCTGACGTATACGTGCTCCCATTTATATACTCCCATTGTTCGAAAATAACTGACGTGGTTCAAATTTGAACTAAAACCACATCGGTTATTTTTGAATGGAGGTAGTATGTAGCTTGGGAAATGAGTGGTCTGTTCTGTTTTAAAAAGAAGAAGAGGACCGCTCAAAAGAAAAGAGAGGAGGAAGCAAAGAAAGTGAAAACACATTTTTTTTAAGGAGAAGAAAGTGAAAAAAAAACACATGGCTGTGCTCCCGGGTGGTTTTTTTTTTTTTTTTGAGAAAAGCTTGCTAGTCTTTATTGATCAGCTGAAATGTTTGCAGGAATTACAATTGGGTCGTGTGGAGTACCCAACCATAGGTGTCTTCCAATAGGAAGAGAAACACCAAACCTAGCTAGCTTATGAGGTTCAAAATTTGATTCATGAAATTCAAAGCAAAAATTACAAGAACTAAAAGTGGTAGAAGTTTCCAAAATTTCCTTAATGATAGCGCCATAATCTCCTCCTGCTCCCTGGTGAATGTGTTGTATCACTTGCTTGCAGTCCGAAGCGACTTGAATATATTCCATGCCAAGATCTTGCGTCAGAGCCAACCCCTCCCTACATGCAATCGCCTCGAGCGACGGAGGATCAACTAACCCATGGTCACAATCATGGACGAGCCAAGAAAAGCTCCATCCCGATCCCTGCATACTGCGGCTGCTGTGCCCACAGTCTGATTTGTTGAGACACCTGCATCAACATTGATTTTAATAAAGCCTTCTAAAGAAGGAATCCATCTGCTAGTAACTCCAGGTTGTGCCCTTGCTGCTATGTGTGCTTCTGGAGAAGGTGCAAGCTGTTCTAACTCAGCAATAAAATTAACAACAAAGTTGTAAGTCGCATATGGACTCTGGTTTATCCCCTCGTGGATCAATTTCCTCCTAGCATACCAGATTGCCCACAGTATAACAGTCATCTTTGTCAGCTCATCGTGACTAAGTACAGCCATCATAGAAAACAGCCAAGCTCGCGCTGAAGGTTCCGATGTTTCGATCATATGTTCCAAAAGTTCATGGTCCACCAAAGCCCATACACATCTTGCCATGTTACATTCTAACAGGTTGTGCCTCCATGAATCTTGTGCACCACACACATAGCATTCCTCATGGTGGGACATATTTCTATCTTTTCGAACATCTTCTGTAGGAAGTGAGTTTTTCGACAAGCGCCATAGAAAGTTCCTCACCTTTGATGGAACCGACACCTTCCACAACTTCTTCCATGACTTAAAACTTCCAGTGTTGTTTGAGGAAGACGCTCTCTCCTCTAGCCAGTCCTCCCTGCGTCTCTTAGTTTCTACCAACATCTTATACGCAGACCGAACGGAGAAGATTCCGTTCTTCTCGAAACCCCAGGACCAAAAATCATCTATTATCCGTGTGCACAATGGAATACTTAATATAGCAGCCGTATCATAAGGGAGGAAGACTTGTTCAATCAGCTCAGTGTTCCATCTCGCATTTCCTTGATCAATTAGCTCCGCCACCAAATGGGGTGAGTCATTAACTCTCGCCACTATAGGTCTCATATTCTCTTTACGGGGAATCCAGTTCATATTCCAAATACCAATGGTGTTTCCTCTACCCACCCGTCGGATCAGGCCAAGTTTCAGAGTGTCACGACCCACTATCATGCCTCTCCAAATCTGGGACGGGTGTCCACCAAGCTCTGCCATTAGAAAATCATTGTCAGGGAAGTAAACTGCTTTTAGAATTCGAGCACTTAAAGATCCAGGATTTTCAAGTACCCTCCACGCTTGCTTTGCCAAAAGAGCCATATTAAAGATTTCAAAATCTCGAAAACCCAAACCTCCCATATATTTCGGCATGCTCATCGTGTCCCAAGAGACCCAACAAGATTTCCGCTGACCTTGTTTGCTGCCCCACCAAAACGCTTTGATCATTGATGTTAGTTGCTGGCATAAACCTCTGGACAACTTAAAGCATGACATGGAATAAACTGGCATTGCTTGAGCTATAGATTTAATTAAGACTTCCTTACCAGCCGAAGAGAGAAGCTTTTCTATCCATCCTTTTATTTTACTCCACAGTCTGTCCTTTAGATATTTAAAAGCACCATTTTTTGAACTTCCCACATCAGAAGTCATGCCGAGGTATTTTTCATTTAGTTGCTCATTAGGCACGTGCAAGATGTTCTTGATAGTCGCCCGTACGTCCTCTGGACATCCCTTACTGAAGAAAAGGGAGGATTTATCCTTATTTATTCTCTGACCCGAAGCTTTTACATATGTCTCCAACAAAAGAGAAACTTCTTCAGCTCCCTCACTATTTGCTTTAAAGAACAGCAGGCTGTCATGTGCGAACAACAAATGGTTCACCGATGGGGCTGATGAAGCCACCGGTGGGTACTGTAACGGTTTTTTTGCTTGAGAAGGCTGTGCCAGTGGGCCGCGCACTAACCGCCATAAAGGCCATGTCAAAAAATAAATAAAGGCCATGCCCAATAAAAAGAAGAAGCCCAATCCAACAACCCACCGCGCACCCCTTGGCGCTACCGAAATCGTCATCCCCGCCGCGCGCCTGCATCCAAGGCCGAACCGCCGCCGGCAGCCCCGCCTCCCACCCACCCCCCGGAGTCGCCCCCGATCACCTCCCGCGCCTCCCCGCTCACCGGCGGGCGCCTAGGTCCGCGAGGTCTCCCCCGCCTCCTTCCTCGCCGTGCCACGCCGGCAGCAGGTATGCCTTCCTCTCCCCTCCTCCCCCTCTTTAGATCTGCTCGCAGAAGTATGCCGTCGTGGTTCAGTTCCTCTTTAGATCTGCTCACCTGAAGTATGTATGGTCTCTGCGGTTCGTTCAGGCGCTCAGCAGCTCGAGTAACCAAGTTAACGCACTCTTGGCAGGAACGCCGCAGCCGACGGCCGGCGACGGTGGCTCGTCGGGGGTCAGGAGGTGTTTGCGGGCTCGGCGACAACCTGTCGTCATCGTTGCATGATCCAGATATTTTCGAGGATAGCAGCAAGAAGCCCTCGCCGAGCCACCTCCGCATCGCATCCGAGTAGCTCGAAGCTTCATCCGGGACAATTCTCTCGCTGTAGTATTACTACTATTAGCACCAGCAATCCCATGATGTCTGGTGATGGAAACTCGGAAGGCCAGGACGCAGCCATCGCCGAGGGCAAGGACCACGGCTGCTCCCCAGGAGTCCAGTCCACTCCGGACATCGAGAAGAAGTACGTGCACCGCGTCTACGATGCCATAGCCCCTCACTTCAGCTCCACACGCTTCGCCAAGTGGCCCAAGGTCGCGGGGTTCCTGAACTCGCTGAAGCCAGGGTCCGTCGTGCTGGATGCCGGCTGTGGCAATGGCAAGTACCTGGGCTTCAATCCCGAATGCTTCTACATAGGCTGCGATATAAGCCCGCCGCTTATAGAGATATGCGCGGGGAGGGGGCACGAGGTGTTCGTCGCTGATGCTGTCAACCTCCCGTACAGGGAAAACGTTGCTGACGCCGCAATTTCGATAGCGGTGTTGCATCATCTGAGTACAGAGGACAGGCGGAGGAAAGCCATAGAGGAGTTGATCCGTGTTGTCAAGAGGGGTGGTCTTGTGCTGATCACTGTCTGGGCTGTGGAGCAGGAAGACAAGTCGCTTCTTAACAAGTGGACTCCTTTATGCGACAAGTATAATGAAGAGTGGGTTGATCCCAGCAGTCCTATGGTGCGTAACAAATCTGCTACTACGCTAGGTAGCATTGAAGAGACTGATGAAGACACGCGCGCCGTCAAGCAAACAGATGATCAGCTGAAAAATAGTTATGATGGTTTGGAGGATAAGGCCTTAATTATGGATGAGCATGACAAAACCCAGCAGGAGTACTTTGTTCCTTGGCATCTACCATTTCACCGAGCAGAAATTGGCGGTGCATCTACTGCTGCTCTGCAGAATGGATTGGCAAAGAAAGATGATAAGAAGGGTACTGTGGTCTACAACCGTTATTATCACATTTTTGTCGAAGGAGAACTTCAAAGGTGGAGTATTCTTAACCTGAACGTTGACATGAAAATTGCTTCTTTTGTTTTACTCCTCTTATTGGTGAACCTGCACAAGTGAAGATATTAAATAACATCATATTTTTTCAAATCGCCATACTGGAGGTACCATACAGTCTTTCTACTTCATAGCCTTAATTTGACAATTACTACCTCTGTACCAAAATGTAAGACGTTTTTGCAGGCTAAACTAGCCTACCAAAACATCTTACATTTCGGTACGGAGGGAGTAAGTCACATCATCCTATATTTGTTCAGAGATGTCACATAAGATCAAACTTTTGCTCTAGATAGCACCATACAGTACACTTGTGGATATCAACATGCTCATTTGGTTGTGCAAACAATTGCGCGACAAAATGGGAAATTTGAGCTATACATATGATCTGATGGCTATGGCACTCTTTTGTTGTATCTTTTTTTCCAGAAAGGGCGACCTATTGCTATCGTCTTATCTTGTGGCTCATTTGGTTCTATGCTATCATGTTAATTGCATTATGAGCATTAAACAAAGAAAGTGACATGCATCATCTACTTTTGTTTTGCTTCAACTATGGTCATCTGATTGAAAATAACATGTTGTATTTTTTGTGTCATGATTCCAGGCTTGTTGCTGGCATGAAAAATGCAGCCATCTCCGACCAATTCTACGACAAATCCAACTGGTGCATAGTTCTGGAGAAGCTTTGAGCCGCAGAGAAAGCGATGGTAGAGAATGTGTCCAGAGCCCTGGCCCTCGTGTCTTGTAGGACCGTCAGCTGCTAGTGCGCTTTGTGAGGGCACAGTTTCGAGCCCGGAGGTCAGACACAAGCAACGATCGCGCAAGCTGTGTGTTGTCTTGCAAACTATGGAAACTCGTGAATCATCATGGATTTCTTGTACTATTTTTGGTCTATTGCATGATGAAACATCTTTTTTTAAACTCAGTGAACATTGTTACTAGCCTTCAGTCATTCTTGTGTGATCCTCGATGCGGCGTATGCATTTCGCAGTGGCAAAGCTGGGCCAGCTGAATGTACGAGGATCAGATTTCGGTGTCCTGCAGGGATGTGTCGCTGCCATGTGGGTCCTCAGCGATGATCGGTTCGTTTCCACGGGACCGATAGAGCCAACACAGCGTTCTCTTTCAGCCCCAGCGCCGCCTTTGTCAGCTTCGGCCGTCGCCGCCCCATGATTACCTGGTTGTGGTTGGCCGGCTCGCCGAGAACGGCACTGACTCATGGGGATCGGCAGCTGTGCATGTGCTGTGGTGGTTCCGGCCTTGAGGGAAAGAACTCTATACGAGCGGGTTCGGTCAGGCACAACCGGAATATGGCGGACACCAATGTGTGCTCTATATATGCAATTCAGAGTAGGATACTTGGAAGCATGCATGCTTTGATGGAGTGTTCCATGACCAAGTGTGTCTGGTCATTAGTAGATGAAGATACTCTGGAAAACCTTATTGCGTGTAATCTCACTGATGCAACTCTATGGCTGATCGAGATGCATTTGTTACAACACTTGTGGGCTCCGATACACACACGAAGAAGAGTTCCAGTCCCCGCTGACTTCTCTTTTTCTTTTTCATAGTTTTTCGGTCGATGTACAGCAGATCCCTATGAAGAGTGCGAGTGCCAAAGTGGACGTTTACATTCACGCTGCACCGGGAGCTTTTGCTGCAACTTGAGAGAGGCGGCAGGAGCTTATGTTGGAGCTTCAGCTATCTCTATAGTGGACATGAACGACCCGGAAGTGCTCGAAGCAATGGCCTGCCTGTGATGAAGCCTTCTCTCCCTCTCTCTCACTTAGCGGCAGATATTGCATGTGAGCGGGGGGTGGTGATATGCAACAGATTGTGCAGCGACAGTGAAGAATTTGCAAGGTTCTTAGTACATGGGTGTTTCTGGAACTGTTATTCAGGAGAACAAGATCAAGGAGTGGACATGAACGACCCGGAAGTGCTCGAAGCAATGGCCTGCCTGTGATGAAGCCTTCTCTCCCTCTCTCTCACTTAGCGGCAGATATTGCATGTGAGCGGGGGGTGGTGATATGCAACAGATTGTGCAGCGACAGTGAAGAATTTGCAAGGTTCTTAGTACATGGGTGTTTCTGGAACTGTTATTCAGGAGAACAAGATCAAGGAGTGGACATGAACGACCCGGAAGTGCTCGAAGCAATGGCCTGCCTGTGATGAAGCCTTCTCTCCCTCTCTCTCACTTAGCGGCAGATATTGCATGTGAGCGGGGGGTGGTGATATGCAACAGATTGTGCAGCGACAGTGAAGAATTTGCAAGGTTCTTAGTACATGGGTGTTTCTGGAACTGTTATTCAGGAGAACAAGATCAAGGAGTGCCAATGGCACTGACATGCCGGCCCCATCAGATGCTGGTGGACAAGGTCGCAGCCTCGCTGGCAGCTCGGCCCACACGCAAGCGCCGGCCCAACTCAAGAGTCCAGGGCCCCGAGTGGGCGTGACTGCTGGGGAGCTCCTATGCGCCGCTCGTTGCGGCAAATTGCCGAGCAAACGCACAGGGGCGACTCCAGCTGGGCCGGCCCATTAGCGAAACACAGTAAAAAATACAAAAAAGACTACAACTGCTGGAGGAGGTTGGAATCGAACCTGGCACCTCCTGTTACTTACGCACGACCCTAACCAGTGGGCTACATAAGCTTCCTTGTTTTATTGTGGCGCGCACAGCTAAAGGTAATGCAGATGAGAACATTATTTTGAGAAAAGTATTTTTTTAATGCGAACACTTTTCAAGTTTGAGAAGAAAAACTAAAAAATATATAATCAGAAATTACTGAACCAACACGAGTTTTTAAAAAATTCGATAAACACAAAAAAGTTTTTTGAAAATCTGAACAAGTATTTAATAGTGATTTTTGCAAAAACATGAATATTTTTGAAAGGAGACCAAATTTTGAATTGTGAACAAAACAAATTTGTAAACATGAACATTTTTAAAATTTTCGAACAAAATTTTGAAATGGGAACAATTTTTAAAATAACATTAGAACAAATTGTAAAATGGAGAACAATTTTGAAATATATTTTTTAATAAGTGAACAAAAATTTGAAAAATAAGAACATTTTTTTGAAATTTGTGAACAATTTTTGAATACAAGCATTTTTTGAAATCCATGTCATTATTTTCAAATTTCTTGAAAAATGAAAAAAAAAGTAATTCGAACAATTTTTGAAAAAACAGGAACATTTTCTGAAAATTCAGAACAAAAATTTTGAAACCAGAAACATTTTTTGAATTTATGAACAAATTTTGTAAAATGGGAACATTTTTTGAATTTGTGAACAAAATCTGAAAAACAGGAACATTTTTTGGAATTCGGATTTTTTTTTGAAAATAAAACTTGAAAAGGAAAAAAAGATAAAAGAAAAGAAAACAGAAAATAAAGAAACAAAAAAAAAGAAAAAGAAGATAAATAGAAAAAAGAAAAACGAAAAAGAAACTGAAAAAGAAAAAGCCGGTTCAGGAACCTTCTAGAAGGTTCCCAAAATGAAAAAACCGGCTGGAAACATCATAGAAGGTTCCAAAACCGAGTCTGCTGTAACGCTAAAACGGGCCGGCCCACTCGTCGCTCGCTCGCACCTTCCTATGCGAAGCTTCGACAGCTTGCCGCAACGAGCGGCAAGTAGGATTTTCCTGACTGCTGCTCGCCTACTCATCCTCCTTTTTTTTGAGGGGAAGGCCTTACGGCTAGCTCTATTAACTCTCAAATAATGCTTACATCATCCGCAAGTAAATTCAAAATAAAATCAGGTGGGACGTCCAACCACAAGAACGGTGGATCATCCTGACCATGCTGAGCTAGCCTATGAGCTACCATGTTTGATTCTCTGCTACAAAATTCAAAAAGAACCTTCCCGAAATCTGCGCATATTTGCCGACAGTCGTCTAGTATGGGGCCAACCACCATAGAATGTCCATTATTGTTTGTCATTGCATCCATAATTGTGATGTTATCCACCCGGGCGACGATGGAATTACCTCCCACTGACCGAGCAAGCTTCAAGCCCTCAATAAGAGCTGCCGCCTCCGCTGATTCAACGTCACATACATGCTCCAGCTTCGCCATGGAGGCCGCAATGAAGAAACCAGCGCCATCTCGGATAACTGCACCACAAGATCCAGAATAATTGTCTTCTATGAAGGACGCATCTGTGTTCAGAACTAGTTGGCCAGATGAAGGTCGCTTCCAGATATTCGCCTTGAGCGATCGCCTTTTGCGTTCTTTGCACGAACAACGTTTAGAGCAACAGCTCGATCGCTTGTGCCGATCGTTACGTGTTCGCACCTCTTCTCCCTTTTCCACTTGCCTCCTCGCCACCAAATATACCAAGCGGTCACTGCAATCATCTCTGGTAGTTCAACAACATCATAATAACTCCGTTGGTTTGTTGGATCACACAGAAGAAAGTCCAATATCTCCGCTCCCGATCTGCCCAGCACAGTAGCTGTCCTTATTATTTCATGTAGGTCAAGCCGTGACCAGATCGTCCGGGGCTCTGGAGCAACCAAAGATCGCATGTGCCACATCCTCCGCATGTATCATACAGACTGGGCATTGAGCAGATGTAGAGATGTGCCTATTAGCCAGTACTCCAAAGCAAGGGATGGCGTTGTGTAGTGCCCGCCATAAGAAGATTTTCACTTTACTTGGCACTTTTAGATTCCATAGTTTCCTCCAAACAGGATGGTAACCTGAAGCACTTGTGATAGAGCTAGGATTGCTGCTGACATATGAGTCCTCCCACTGCTTGTAGTACGCCGAGCGTACACTGAAAATGCCCGACCTTGTCAAATGCCATGCTACATAGTCCTCCGTATCTTCCTGGTGCAAAGGGATCTATAAGATCCGATCAGCGTTAATGGGCCAAAAATTATCTTTGATAAGCTGTTCATCCCACTCCCCAGAGGCTGGGTCGATAAGTTCATTAACTCGAGTTAAAACTCTGTTTCCTCGGGGCATCACAATTTTCCTTGATGAGCTGTTGGGAATCCAGCAATCTTCCCAAATATTCAATTTCAAGCCGTTACCAACCCTCCATATACACCCTTTCTTGAAAGTTTGGGCTCCTGCCCATATGCTTTGCCAAACAAAAGAGGCCCCCTTCTTGAGCTCACAATTCAGCAATTCTCCTGTTGGGTAGTATTTTGAACGGAGCACCCTTGCACACAATGAGTCATGGTGCTCAATAAGCCTCCAAACCTGTTTAGCTAGGAGTGCCAAATTAAAGCTATGGACATCACGAAAGCCCATGCCCCCTCTATCCTTAGGAATGCACATCTTCCACCAAGCGAACCAATGCATCTTACGTTGGTTTTCCCTGTCACCCCGCCTACTCATCCTCCTAACCGCATCGCATTACGCGATTCTACAGAGAAGTCTCGCGTCGAGGAGAAACCGTGTCGGGCCGGCCCATATTTGTGTGAGGAGCACATGCAGCCGCGCTATTGGGCTGGCCCAATACGGGGGCGCAACGCACGAAAGGAAATTAAAAGCGAAAAACGGAAGTGCCCGCGAATGAATCGAACCTGCGTCCTCATACTCCCAGCTACGCTAGGCTGACCACTAGGCCACTTGGGCGGCTGTAAATGCTTACATCTTTTCTTTTCGAAAATACTAATGACCATACATGTGGCATGTCGCACATCGCCCACACGCCTCCTTTACCACTTATTTTTTCCCATGTGAACAGATGACATCAGCAGGAATCTTTTTGGTTTTCAGCTTAAAAATGTTTTATCTCCTAAATAAAAAATCGAATTAAAAATCCGTTTTCATCATTAAATCCGTCTCGACGAGATCTTCAAAACTAGACCCCATGTTGATATGTTTCAACAAAAAAAAATTTGCCCAAAAGTTGCCATGATGTTTATACTGCAGTTGCCATAGAGCTTAGAGTAAAGTTGCCATGTGGCAATTTCAGTTTATAAAGCATGGCACTTTTAGTATTTTGATGATGGCAACTCCAGTACTTTGACTATAAAAATTATTTTTTGTATGAACCATGGCAATTTTAAGTGCATGTATCATGGCAATTTTAGTTTATGGTTCATGGCAAGTCTAGTTTCTTAATTCTCCATTTTATAAATGTTAAAATTTACTTTTAAATGTAGAAGAAAATAGCAGAAATATACATGGCAACTTCAGTGTAAACACCATGGCTATTCATGTGCAATAGACATGGCAACTTTTAACCGAATTATTTTTCGTCGAAACATATCAACATGGGATCTAGTTTCGAAGATCGCGTCGCGAGGGATTTAATGGTGAAAACGGATCTTCAATCGGATTTTTCGTTTAAGAGATAAAACATTTTTAAAACTGAAAATATAAAAAGATTCCCACATGCATGCATGCGGTGACGTGGCATAGTCTGTGTGTTATAGGGCGTGTGAGCGGGTTTCGCTCCTACCACACGTGTGGACTTAGCGTTATCCTTTCCTTTTTATCTTCTTTGCCTTCTTTCTTCTTTCCTTTTTCCTTCTTTCCTTTTTTCCTTTATTTCATTTTCCGTTTTCTGTTTTTTTTCTTCGTCCTTATTTGATGAATTTTTTTCTAATTCGTGAACTATTTTCAAATCGATGGAAAATTTTGATTTTTGATGAACTTTTTTTTCAAATTCAATGAAATTTTGAAAAAAGTTCACGAATTTTAAAAATAATCACTAATTCTTAAAAATAGTTCATCGGATTTGGAAAAAAATTAATTGAATTTGAAGAAAGTTCATCGAATCTGAAAAAAAGTTCATCAAATTTGAGAAAGTTCATCATAATTGGAAAAAGTTCATCGAATCTGAGAAAAGTTCATCGAATTTGAGAAAAGCTCATCATAATTAGAAAAAGTTCATCGAATCCAAAAAAGGTTCATCGATTTTGAAAAAAGTTCAGCGGATTTGAAAAAAAATTCATTCATTTGAAAACAGTTCATCGGGAAAATGAAAATGAAAGTTAATGGATTTAAAAAATACACAATTTTTTTAAAAAGTTCATCAATTTGAAAAGAAGTTCATCTAATTTCGAAATAAGTTCATTGACTTGAAGAAAAAGTTCACGTATTTGCGAGATAATTCATTGGCCCAGGAAGAAGAAAAAAGAAAAAAAAAATAGAAAACAAAAAGGAGAAAGCAAATGAAAAGAAGGACAAAGTGGAAAGTAACGTATAAAGGGAAGGAAGGGTTGGAATTAACCAGATCGGGCTTGTTGGCGTCTTGGTTGCACCATTCTGCACGTAAGTGGGAGGTCGTCAGTTCCAATCTTCACGGGCGCTCCACTTTTTTGCGGATTAGAAACAGAGAAGAAAAACTACTATACGGGCCGGCCCAGCGCGGGGCGCTGCAGGCGCCCGTTTGCAAAATACACATGAAGGGGCGCCTGCAGCGCCAAATAGGATTCACCGCACACCATGGGGAGCTCCTAACTGGCGCGTTACGCGTCGCCGAACGAAACCAGCGCTCACGCGCTCCCTGGCGTGGGACGGCCCACGACCATGCAGTGCAACGAAAAAAATGAATTTATTGCGGGAAGAAAACGGTGGATCCTATGGCATTTCCTGCGTTTTTTGCTTCCAATTTTCCATTGTTTCTCCGGTTTTTTGCTGTTTTGCTCCGGTTTTTTAATTTTCTGTTTTGATTCCTTTTTCGTTTCATTTTCTTTTACATTATTTTGTTATTATTCTGTTCTGTTTCTTTTTCTGTTTTCTTCTTTTTATTTGCGTATTATATAAAATGTTCACCATGTATTACATAAAATTTCATTGTATTAAGAAAAATGTTCATTGTATATTATGAAAATTGTTCACCTTTGCATATAAAAATGTTCATCGTGTATTATAAAAATGTTCATCATATATTATGAAATTTTTCAATGTTTTTACTAAATGTTGAATGCGTATTCAAAAATTGTTCAACACATATATTCATATTGTTTCAAAAATGTTCATCGTGTATTATTAAATATGTTCAATGGATATAAAAAAGGGTCATTTGCATTTCTGCCCCTAACTCAAACCACCTACTCATATTTGCCCCTAATTTCAAAGCATGCTCAAATTTGCCTCTCTGCCGTTAAGTCACTATTCAGAAATGCCCTTCCGTCCAGTCAAAGGCCTTTGACCGTCAGAGGCTCATGTGTACTATAGCAGACGGAAAGTGCAACAGTATTGGATGGAAAGTGCTACAGTCCTGTACGGAAGGGCATTTCTGAGTAGTGACTTAACGGCGGAGGGGCAAATTTGAGCATGCTTCGAAATTAGGGGCAAATCTGAGTAGTGGGTTCGAGTTAGGGGCACAGATGTAAATGTCCCTATAAATTGTTCAATGAGTATACAATTGTTCATAATGTTTCTTACTTTTGTTCAGTATATATTACACAATGTTCAATGTGTATTCGCAAATTGTTCAACGTATTTTCACAAATGTTCAGTACGTGTTCGAAAATTCTTCAGCGCATATATTCCTATTTTTTAAAATGTTCATCGTATATTAGAATAAGTTCATCATGTATTATTTAAAATATTCAGCTTATTTTAAGAAAATGTCAACGGATATCGCAAAATATTCAACGGATATTACAAAAACAAGTTCACGCATTTTTTGAGAAAAGGTACAGAGAAAAAAGAAAAAAAAGAAAAGACGAAAGAAAAACGTACAGAAGAAAAGAAGAAAGAAGAAAGAAGACAATAGAAAAAAATGATGGAACCAGTCACACTAGATGAGGGTGGCTGGTTGGTCGCTGCATTCACGCTAAACAAAGGAAGTCCTGTGTTCGAATCCCACCTCTCTAGCGAACTTTTTGCTGACAGAAAAAAGTAAAGGAAATGGGCCGGCCCAGCGGGGAGAGGGGGGTGTGCGCCCTGGTTGGCCTTTAAGGGGCGCTTAAGGCGTCGTTTAGGAAATGCGCACACCATGGCCCTGTTTGGATCTATGGGTTAGAGTTAGTTTGGGTTAGTTTGGACTCAACTAATCCAAAAAGATCCAAACAGAAGGGTTAGTTTGAGTTAGATGCATCTAATCCATTCAAAAAAACTAACACATCCAAGAGATGCTTATTTGGGTTAGTTCTTCTTGGGACTACTAAAAAAACACTTTTTTTCTCTCGCTCTCCCCGCAGGAGATGCCTCCCAACTTTCTCGAAGCTTCTCGCCCTCTCCCTCGCTCCCTCTCGCACCGCCCGTGAAGGCGCCTCGCCGTATCCGCGCTCCATCTAACCCTGCCATTTCTAAAATTCCTTCAAATACCCGTTCAACATGTTCCACATTTTTTAAATACCCGTTCAACATTTCTATATACATGTTCAACATTCCTTCAAATACTTGTTCAACATTTTTTAAATACCCGTTCAACATTTCTATATACATGGTTAACATTTTTTAAATACTTGTTCAACATTTTACTTTCCTTTTGTTTTTCATTCTAAATTTTTCCTATTTGTCAATAATATTTCTTTAAGAAGTGGTCAACATTTTTTATATACACATTCATCATTGTTAGAACGCTTATTCAACATTTTTCAAATACATGTACAACATTTTTCATATACTGTTCAACATTTTTTTTAATAATTATTCAACATTTTTCAATAACTGTTCAACAATATAAAACACATTTGAAAAATATTGAATGAGTATTTGAAAAATATTGAACAAGTATTTAAAAAAAGTTGAATAAGTATTTAAAATGTTGAACAATTATTTGAAAAATGTTGAATAAGTATTAAAAAATGTCGAACGAGTATATGAAAAATGTTGAATAAGTATTTGAAAAATGTTGAATGAGTATATGAAAAATGTTGAATAAGTATTTGAAAAATGTTGAATAAGTATAAAAAATGCTGAACGGGTATTTGAAAAATGTTGAATAAGCGCTTGGACAACGTTTAACGTGTATACAAGAAATGTTGATCACTTATTAATAAAATGTTTTTGACATATACAAAAATACAGAGTGAAAACAAAAACAAAGATAAGAAAAAGAAAAAAAAGGAGAAGAAAAAAGGAGAAGAAAAAAAGGAGACCAAACAAAAAAATAAGAAGAAAAAACAAAAACCAAACGAAAAAATAAAGGGGGGGGGGGTAAAAATGAAGAAAAAGAAAGAAAAGAAAAAGTAAAAACAAGAAAAGAAATTAAATAGGATAAAACCCGACTCAGTTTCTTCTAGAAGGCCAGCTAGTTGAGTGTGGCAGGGTGGTTAGCATCGCCGGGAAGTTAGTAGTCGATCCCTGGAACGATCCCCCGCCGAAGCACCATTACTCATTTTTTTCCATAAAATACGCGTCAGAGTGGGCCGGCCCGATACTGTAGCCATCAATGCGAGAGTTCCCCATCATCGCCCTTAAGGAAAGAAAATGGGTCCCCCTCCTAACCGCATCGGGGAGAAGCATCCAGTGGATCAAGGCTTGGCAACGGCGGCACGACTTCTATTTGTTCTCCTCTATCTCCATTCACCACCTCTCCAATTCGTGTACCATAGATTGCAATCGCCATTCCTATCTAAATTCGTGAGTGGAACTGGTAGATCGAGTGATATACTAGTAGGTTGTCAACATTTGGTATTCAGAGCCTTCGGTCCACGCCCTCGCGCATCTGGTGGAGACGAGGCTGTAGAAATCAATCAAGGATCGAAACGCCGCCATGAATCCCTCCTTCAAGGATTATTTCAACAAGCTGATCGGCTCCCTCAACGCGATCCATGCCGACATTCGCTCCCACACCTTCAAGTGTGGCGAGCGCTGGGGGCACGATCACACACTACTGGAATCTGGCATTTTGCCGTCTGCCTCCTCTTTGCTGTCCGCCAGCTGACGGCAAAGAGGCTCTTTGCCATCCGCTTCCACAAAGCGGACGGCAAAGAAAGGGCTGATGGCAAAAAGGCTATTTGCCGTCAGGTGATTCTTTGCCGTCAGCCAGCTGACGGCAAAGAGCTAGAAGGCGGACGACAAAGGGCCAGGTGGGCCCCATAGGGCACGGCGTGGCTAGGTTAGGTTCTTTGCCGTCCGCCAGCGGACGGCAAAGAGGAGACGTAGGCCAGGCCTAAACGACGCCCTCTTCAACGAAGGCCCACTTAACGGGCCATGCCGTCTTCCCTCTCTCTCTCTTTCTCTTTCTCCCCTCCCGCGCGCCCGCCTCTCTCCTTCCCCGCCACTGCCGCCGGCCAGCCCCGGCCCCGGACCCAGCCGCCGTCTTGCCCTCCCTCCCGCAAAGAGGAACCCGTCGCGCCCGTCACCTGCTGCCTGCTGCGCCCGTCATAGAGAGGAGGCCGAGGCGCCCGGTGCAGACCCTTCCATGACCTCCGCCGCCCGCCTTGCCGCCTCCTCCTCATGCCCTCAGACCGCCTCGCCCACCGGCCGACCTCGCCTTCCACCAGCGATCCTCTGCAGGTTTGTTCTTCCCCCTTTTTTAGTTTAGTTTTTTTTAGTTTCTTTTAGTTTAGTTTCTTTTTTAGTTTTAGTTTTAGTTCTAGTTTTAGTTTTAGTTTTATTTTCAGTTTAGTTTTAGTTTTAGTTTTAGTTTATTTTAGTTTAGTTTATTTTAGATTAGTTTTAGTTTAGAAGAAGAAGAGGAGTAGAAGTAGGAGGAGGAGGGAGGGAGGAAGAAGAAGAAGAAGAAGAAGAAGAAGAAGAAGAAGAAGAAGACCCTAAATAGCAAGTATCGTTGGTGCGAGATACATGTGGCCGTCGGTGTTGAACACTACATCCATGTCCCACAAGTGACGCCGACGTCCGGCGTCCCAAAGCACCGGGCACCGGCTTCACTTATGGGATGTGGATCTAGTGTTCAACGCCAAGCGCCACATGTATCTCGCACCGATGATACTTGCTATTTAGGGTTAATTAGGGGGTTCGTCGGTGTCGATGGTACCCTAAATAGTAAGTATCAGGTATATGTTGTTGGAAATATGCCCTAGAGACAATAATAAATTAGTTATTATTATATTTCCTTGTTCATGATAATCGTTTATTATCCATGCTATAATTGTATTGATAGGAAACTCAGATACATGTGTGGGTACATAGACAACACCATGTCCCTAGTAAGCCTCTAGTTGACTAGCTTGTTGATCAACAGATGGTTACAGTTTCCTGACCATGGACATTAGATGTCGTTGATAACGGGATCACATCATTAGCAAAATGATGTGATGGACAAGACCCAATCCTAAGCCTAGCACAAAGATCGTAGTTCGTATGCTAAAGCTTTTCTAATGTCAAGTATCATTTCCTTAGACCATGAGATTGTGCAACCCCGGATACCGTAGGAATGATTTGGGTGTACCAAACGCCACAACGAATCGGGTGGCTATAAAGGTGCACTACAGGTATCTCCGAAAGTGTCATTGGGTTGGCACAAATCGAGACTGGATTTGTCACTCCATGTAAACGGAGAGGTATCTCTGGGCCCACTCGGTAGGACATCATCATAACGTGCACAATGTGACCAAGGGGTTGATCACGGGATGATGTGTTACGGAACGAGTAAAGAGTCTTGCCGGTAACGAGATTGAACAAGGTATCGGTATACCGACGATCGAATCTCGGGCAAGTACAATACCGTTAGACAAAGGGAATTGTATACGGGATCGATTGAGTCCATGACATCGTGGTTCATCCGATGAGATCATCGTGGAACATGTGGGAGCCAACATGGGTATCTAGATCCCGCTGTTGGTTATTGACCGGAGAACGTCTCGGTCATGTCTACATGTCTCCCGAACCCGTAGGGTCTACACACTTAAGGTTCGATGACGCTAGGGTTATAAAGGAAGTTTGTATGTGGTTACTGAATGTTGTTCGGAGTCCCAGATGAGATCCCGGATGTCACGAGGAGTTTCGGAATGGTCCGGAGGTAAAGATTTATATATGGAAAGTTGTTGTTCGGGTTCCGGGAAAAGTTCGGGTTTTTCCGGTATTGTACCGGGAAGCTTCCAGAAGGTTCCGGAGGATTCCGGAGGGGTCCGGAGGTCCGGAAATTATTCCACCACGTCCAATACAGTAGCATGGGCTGTAGGGGGGCGCCCTAGCCTTAATGGGCCAGGGGCACCAGCCCCCTCAAGGCCCATGCGCATGGGAAGGGGGAAACCCTAAGGGGGAGAGCCTCCACTTGACTTGGGAGGCACTCCTCCCCCCTTGGCCGCCGCCCCCAACCCTAGATGGGATCTAAGGGGGCCGGCCCCATCTTCCCCCCACCTATAAATAGTGGAGGGGTGGGAGGGCAGCCGCACCCCAAGTTCTGGCGCAGCCCTTCCCATCTTCCAAGTACTCCTCTTCTCCCGCGGTGCTTGGCGAAGCCCTGCAGGATTGCCACGCTTCTCCACCACCACCACGCCGTCGTGCTGCTGCTGGACGGAGTCTTCCCCAACCTCTCCCTCTCTCCTTGCTGGATCAAGGCATGGGAGACGTCACCGGGCTGTACGTGTGTTGAACGCGGAGGTGCCGTCCGTTTGGCACTAGGATCTCCGGTGGTTTGGATCACGACGAGTATGACTCCTTCAACCCCGTTCTCTTGAACGCTTCCGCTTAGCGATCTACAAGGGTATGTAGATGCACTCTCCTCTCTTGTTGCTAGAATCTCCATAGATTGATCTTGGTGATGCGTAGAAAATTTTGAATTTCTGCTACGTTCCCCAACAGTGGCATCATGAGCTAGGTCTATTGCGTAGATTCTTTGCACGAGTAGAACACAAAGTAGTTGTGGGCGTTGATTTTGTTCAATATGCTTACCGTTACTAGTCCAATCTTGATTCGGCGGCATTGTGGGATGAAGCGGCCCGGACCGACCTTACACGTACACTTACGTGAGATAGGTTCCACCAACTGACATGCACTAGTTGCATAAGGTGGCTAGCGGTGCCGCCTCCCACTTTAGTTGGATCGGATTCGATGAAAAGGGTCCTTATGAAGGGTAAATAGCAATTGACATATCATGTTGTGGTTTTTATGTAGGTAAGAAACGTTTGCTAGAAACCCATAGCAGCCACGTAAAACATGCAAACAACAATTAGAGGACGCCTAACTTGTTTTTGCGGGGTATGCTATGTGATGTGATATGGCCAAGAAGAATGTGATGAATGATATGTGATGTATGAGATTGATCATGTTCTTGTAATAGGAATCACGACTTGCATGTCGATGAGTATGACAACCGCAGGAGCCATAGGAGTTGTCTTTATTTATTGTATGACCTGCGTGTCATTTAACAATGCCATGTAATTACTTTACTTTATTGCTAACCGTAGCCATAGTAGTAGAAGTAATAAGTTGGCGAGACAACTTCATGGAGACACGATGATGGAGATCATGATGATGGAGATCATGGTGTTATGCCGTGAAGATGATGATCATGGAGCCTCAAGATGGAGATCAAAGGAGCAAAATGATATTGGCCATATCATGTCACTTTTGATTGCATGTGATGTTTATCATGTTTATGCATCTTATTTGCTTAGAGTGACGGTAGTAAATAAGATGATCCTCATTAAAATTTCAAGAAAGTGTTCCCCTAACTCGCATACTGCTATGTAAAGTTCGCTGCTTCAAGCACCACGTGATGATCGGGTGTGATAGATTCTTATGTTCACATACAACGGTGTAAGCCATATTTACACACGCGAAACACTTAGGTTGACTTGACAAGCCTAGCATGTATGCACATGGCCTCGAACACAAGAGACCGAAGGTTGATCATGAGTCGTATAGTAGATACGATCAACATGAAGATGTACACCAATGATGACTAGTCCGTCTCACGTGATGATCGGACACGACCTAGTTGACTCGGATCATGTAATCACTTAGATGACTAGAGGGATGTCTATCTGAGTGGGAGTTCATAAGATGAACTTAATTATCCTGAACATAGTCAAAAGATCTTTGCAAATTATGTCGTAAGCTCGCGCTTTAGTTCCACTGTTTAGATATGTTCCTAGAGAAAATATAGTTGAAAGTTGACAGTAGCGATTATGCAGACAATAGAAAGCTTATGTCCTTAATGCACCGCTCAGTGTGCTGAACCCCAAACGTCGTCTGTGGATGTTGCATACACGTTTTGATAACTACGTGATAGTTTAGTTAAACGGTTTAGAGTTGAGGCACCAAAGACGTTTTTCGAAACGTCGCGGAACATATGAGATGATTCGAGGGCTGAAATTGAGATTTCAGGCTCGTGCCCACGTCAAGAGGTATGAGACCTCCGACGATTTTCTTAGCTTGCAAACTAAGGGAGAAAAGCTCAATCATTGAGCTTGTGCTCAGATTGTCTGAATGCGACAATCACTTGAATCGAGTGGGAGTTGATCTTCCAGAGATAGTGATGTTTCTCCAAAGTCATTGCCACCAAGCTGCTAGAGCTTCGTGATGAACTATAACATATCAAGGATAGATATGATGATCCTTGAGGTATTCACGATGTTTGACACCGCGAAAGTAGAAATCAAGAAGGAGCATCAATTGTTGATGGTTGGTGAAACCACTAGTTTCAAGAAGGGCAAGGGCAAGAAGGGATACTTCATGAAACGGCAAATCAGCTGCTGCTCTAGTGAAGAAATCCAAGGTCGAACCCAAACCCGAGACTAAGTGCTTCTGTAATAAGGGGAACAACCACTGGAGCAAAATTACCCTAGATACTTGGTAGATGAGAAGGCTGGCAAGGTCGATAGAAGTATATTAGATATACATTATGTTAATGTGTACTTTACTAGTACTCCTAGTAGCACCAGGGGTATTAAGATACCGGTTCGGTTGCTAAGTGTTAGTAACTCAAATAAAAGAGCTACGGAATAAATGGAGACTAGCTAAAGGGGAGCTGACGATATGTGTTGGAAGTGTTCCCAAGTTTGATGTGATCAAACATCGCACGCTCCCTCTACCATCAAGATTAGTATTAAACTTGAATAATTGTCATTTGGTGTTTGCGTTGAGCATAGAAATGATTGGATTATGTCTATTGCAATACGGTTATTCATTTAAGGAGAATAATGGTTACTCTATTTATTTGAATAATACCTTCAATGGTCTTGCACCTAAAGGAATGGTTTATTGAATCTCGATCGTAGTGATACACATTTTCATGCCAAGAGATATAAGATAGTAATGATAGTACCACTTACTTGTGGCAATCGCCATGTAAGTCATATTGGTGTAAACGCATGAAGAAGCTCCATGTTGATGGATCTTTGACTCACTCGTTTTGAAAAGTTTGAGACATGCTAACCATGTCTATTGGTGTATACGCATGAAGAAACTCCATGCAGATGGATCGCTTGGACTCACTTGATTTTGAATCACTTGAGATATGCAAATCATACCACATGGGCAAGATGACTAAAAGCCGTTTTTCAAGAAATGGAACAAGATAGCAACTTGTTGGAAGTAACACATTTTGATGTGTGCAGTCCAATGAGTGCCGAGGCATGCAAATGAATATCGTTATGTTCTTACTTCACGATGATTCGAGTAGATGTTGAGTATATTTACTTGATGAAACACAAGTCTGAATTATTGAATGGTTCAAGTAATTTCAGAGTGAAGTTGAAGATCATCGTGACAAGAGGATAAAATGTCTATGATATGATCATAGAGATGAGTATCCGAGTTACGAGCTTTGGCACGCAATTAAGACATTGTGGAAATTGTTTGACAATTAATACTACCGAACACCATAGTGTGATGGTGTGTCCGAACATCATAGTTGCACCCTATTGATATGGTGCGTACCATGATGTCTCTTATCGAATTACCACTATCGTTCATGGGTTAGGCATTAGAGACAACAACACTCACTTTAATAGGGCACCACGTAATTCCGTTGAGACGACACCGTTTGAACTATGGTTTGGAGAAACCTAAGTTGTCGTTTCTTAAAAGTTTGGGGCTGCGATGCTTATGTGAAAAGTTTCATCATGATAAGCTCGAACCCAAAATGGATAAATAAATCTTCATAGGATACCCAAAATGGTTGGGTATACCTCCTATCTCAGATCCGGAAGCAAAAGTAATTGTTTCTAGAAACGGGTCCTTTCTCGAGGAAAAGTTTCTCTCGAAAGAATTGAGTGGGAGGATAGTGGAGACTTGATGAGGTTATTGAACTGTCACTTCAACTAGTGTGTTGCAGGGCACAGGAAGTTGTTCCTGTGGCGCCTACACCAATTGAAGTAGAAGCTTATGATAGTGATCATGAAGTTTTGGATCAAGTCACTAACGTACCTCGTAGGGTGACAAGGATGCGTACTAGTTCAGAGTGGTACGCAATCCTGTCTTAGAGGTCATGTTGCTAGACAACAATGAACCTACAAGCTATGGAGAAGCGATGGTGGGCCCGAATTCCGACGAATGGCTCGAGGCCATAAAATCCGAGAAAGGATCCATGACTTTGGAAGAAATACTTGATGGTCGTAAGGCCGTTGGGTACAGATGGATTTTAAAAAAGACAGATAATGATGGTAAGAATCACCATTAAGAAAGCTCGACTTGTCGTTAAGATGTTTTCTGACAAGTTCAAGGAGTTGACTACGGTGAGGCTCTCTCACTCGTAGCGATGCTAAGAGTCTGTTGGAAATGGATTAGCAATTACTGCATTATTTATGAAGTCTTGCAGATAGAATGTCAAAACATTGTTTCCTCGACAGTTTTCTTGAGGAAAGGTTGTATGTGATACAACCAGAAGGTTTTGACAATCTCAAGAACGCTAACAATATGCGTAACTCCAGCAATCCTTCTAAGGACCGGAGTAAGCATCTCGGAGTTGGAATGTATGCTTTGATGAGATGATCAAAGATTTTGGGTTTATACAAAAGTTTATGAGAAACTTGTATTTCCAAAGAAGTGAGTGGGAGCGCTATAGAATTTCTGATGAGTATATGTTGTTGACATATTGTTGATCGAAATGATGTAGAATTTGTAAAAGCATATAGGGTTATTTGAAAAGTATTTTCAAGGAAAACCTGGATTAAGCTACTTGAACATTGAGCATCAAGATCTATGAGGATAGATCAAAACCGCTTAATGGTACTTTCAAATGAGCATATACCTTGACATGATCTTGAAGGTGTTCAAGATGGATCACCAAAGAAGGAGTTCTTGCTCGAGATGTAAGGTACGGTTAAGACTTAAAGCTCGACCACGGTAGAATAGAGAGAAAGGACGAAGGTCGCCCCTATGCTTCAGACGTAGGCTCTATAGTATGCTATGTTGTGTACCGCGACCGAAGTGTGCCTTGCCATGAGTCACTAGGGGTACAAGAATGATCCAGAATGGATCATTGGACAGCGGTCAAAATTGTCCTTGGAGTAAATAAGGACATGTTTCTTGATTATGGAGGTGATAAAGAGTTTGGCGTAAAGGGTTACGTTGATGCAAGCTTTAACACCTATCCGAGTGACTCTAAGTAGCAAACCGGATACGTATAGTGGAGCAACCATTTGGAATAGCTCCAAGTGGAGCGTGGAAGCAGCATTTCTGAGAATGACCTAGAGATTTATGAAGTACATACGGATCTGAAAGTTGCGCACCCATTGACTAAAACCTCTCTCACAAGCAAAACATGATCAAACCCCAGAACTCATTGAGTCTTAATCACATGATGATGTGAACTAGTTTAATGACACTAGTAAGCTCTTTGGATGTTGGTCACATGGCGATGTGACGTGTGAATGTTAATCACATGACGATGTGAACTAGATTATTGACTCTAGTGCAAGTGGGAGACTGTTGGAAATATGCCCTAGAGACAATAATAAATTAGTTATTATTATATTTCCTTGTTCATGATAATCGTTTATTATCCATGCTATAATTGTATTGATAGGAAACTCAGATACATGTGTGGGTACATAGACAATACCATGTCCCTAGTAAGCCTCTAGTTGACTAGCTCGTTGATCAACAGATGGTTACGATTTCCTGACCATGGACATTAGATGTCGTTGATAAAGGGATCACATCATTAGCAGAATGATGTGATGGACAAGACCCAATCCTAAGCCTAGCACAAAGATCGTAGTTTGTATGCTAAAGCTTTTCTAATGTCAAGTATCATTTCCTTAGACCATGAGATTGTGCAACCCCCGGATACCGTAGGAATGCTTTGGTGTACCAAACGTCACAACGAATCGGGTGGCTATAAAGGTGCACTACAGGTATCTCGAAAGTGTCATTGGGTTGGCACAAATCGAGATCGGATTTGTCACCCGTAAATGGAGAGGTATCTGGGCCCACTCGGTAGGACATCATCATATGTGCACAATGTGACCAAGGGGTTGATCACGGATGATATGTTATGGAACGAGTAAAGAGACTTGCCGTAACGAGATTGAACAAGGTATCGGTATACCGACGATCGAATCTCGGGCAAGTACAATACCGTTAGACAAAGGGAATTGTATACGGATCGATTGAGTCCTTGACATCGTGGTTCATCCGATGAGATCATCGTGGAACATGTGGGAGCCAACATGGGTATCCAGATCCCGCTGTTGGTTATTGACCGGAGAACGCCTCGGTCATGTCTACATGTCTCCGAACCCGTAGGGTCTACACACTTAAGGTTCGATGACGCTAGGGTTATAAAGGAAGTTTGTATGTGGTTACCGAATGTTGTTCGAGTCCGGATGAGATCCCGGACGTCACGAGGAGTTCGGAATGGTCCGGAGGTAAAGATTTATATATGGAAAGTTGTTGTTCGGGTTCCGGAAAAGTTGGGTTTTCCCAGTATTGTACCGGAAGCTTCGAGAAGGTTCCGGAGGATTCCGGAGGGGTCCGGAGGTCCGGAAATTGTTCCACCACGTCCAATACAGTAGCATGGGCTGTAGGGGGGCGCCCTAGCCTTAATGGGCCAGGGGCACCAGCCCCCTCAAGGCCCATGCGCATGGGAAGGGGGAAACCCTAAGGGGGAGAGCCTCCACTTGACTTGGGAGGCACTCCTCCCCCCTTGGCCGCCGCCCCCAACCCTAGATGGGATCTAAGGGGGCTGGCCCCCTCTTCCCCCCACCTATAAATAGTGGAGGGGTGGGAGGGCAGCCGCACCCCAAGTTCTGGCGCAGCCCTTCCCATCTCCCAAGTACTCCTCTTCTCCCGCGGTGCTTGGCGAAGCCCTGCAGGATTGCCACGCTTCTCCACCACCACCACGCCGTCGGCTGCTGCTGGACGGAGTCTTCCCAACCTCTCCTCTCTCCTTGCTGGATCAAGGCATGGGAGACGCCACCGGCTGTACGTGTGTTGAACGCGGAGGTGCCGTCTGCTCGCACTAGGATCTCCGGTGGTTTGGATCACGACGAGTACGACTCCTTCAACCCCGTTCTCTTGAACGCTTCCGCTTAGCAATCTACAAGGGTATGTAGATGCACTCTCCTCTCTTGTTGCTAGAATCTCCATAGATTGATCTTGGTGATGCGTAGAAAATTTTGAATTTCTGCTACGTTCCCCAACACATGTGGCCGTCGGTGTCGAATACTACATCCACATCCCACAAGTGACACAGGGGTCCTGCGTCCAGCAGCAACAGTTCTCGGCGTCGATGGCGGTCGAACACCATTGCAAATTTGTGTGGCAGCCTCAGAGATGACGATTGAAAGCTAAGTGTTGAAACTTGAAACACCCAAACTTACTCAAGTCAGTTTGGTTGTTTGAAAATTTCAGAACTTGGCTTTAATCCTCATCGCAGAGGCTGCCAGACAAATTCGCCAAGGTGTTCGACCGTCATCGGCCACCAGAACTATTGTTGCGGGACGCCGGGGGCCGGCTTCACTTGTGGGATGTGGATGTAGTGTTCAACGCCGACGGCCTTATGTACCTTGCACCCATGGTAGTTGCTATTTAGTTTACCCGGGGACGAGAGGGTTAGAGGGTTCCTCGGTGTCGATGGTACCGTAAATAGAAAGTATTGTCAGTGCAAGGTACATGTGGCCGTCGGTGTCGAATACTTGCTATGTTACTCATCTTTGGATTTAAATATGCAGTTATTTCGTCGTTGTGAGGGTCTAGTGTTCGACGAGCTCCGCCCCTGCGTTCGTTGGTGAGCACAAATGACATCTCCTCCCCCCTTCATTTGCTCTGTTCCGATCTTTGTGCCGATGAAACTTGCTAGCTATAGGTGTCAATCATCAGTATGCGTAACCACTATGCGTCTCCTGTTTGAAAGGGTTACATCTATAAATATGCATGCATTTGCATATTTATAATAATGATTCTTTTGAATTGTCCAACGTTATCCATGGACAGCCCAAGTATGTGTAGATTGGGTTCGTTTTCCCATATGCTCAGCTCCGGATCTGATGCAGAATTTTGTCAGTGCCTCCCTGTTGTTCTCCGGGTACACATCCTCTCGCTATTGCCGAGACGTATCAGAGAACAACGGGAGGTCTGCCAAATTTTGCGTCGGATCCGGAGCAGAACATGGGAAAACGAACCCGATCTACACATACTCGGGTGGGATTAGGACCTATCCTTACCTATTAGCGTGTAGGTTGCATGGATGTAATAAAACTAACAAACTCCATTAACTGATGGATATGGTTTGCCTAATTATGTATATATTTCTTGTGTGTCTAGTAGGAAGTCAATATGAGTGATTGTGCGTGGATGTACACCGGTTACACTAGTCAGTATGTTTGGACCGAGGAATGGTTAACAAAAACTAAGGGGTTTGTTAGAGCCGCATTTTCAAATGGCCAGAAATTTAGCTGGTGCCCCTGTGTCCGGTGCGACAACTATAATCAGAGGGACGAGCTTCAAATGAGTAAACACCTGCAAAAGTTTGGTTTTACGCCTGGTTACACGGTTTGGACATTACATGGTGAGTCTGCCCAACGTGCCAGAGCCGAGGTGGTTCGTCGTTGCACCGACAAGCATGGTACCGGGACCGCAGACATGGTGCAAGACTTTGATGATGCTCGGGACTCGGACGAGGAGATGGAGGAATCTGCAAAGGCCTTCACTGAAATGTTGGAGTCCTCAAAACGTCCTCTCCACGAGCACACTAAGCTTTGTCAGCTGGATGCCATCTCACAAATAATGGCTTTGAAGGCTCAATTCAACTTGGGCAGAGAATGCTATGACGTGATGATGACATTTTTCAGACGATTTCTACCCAAAGGCCATGTGCTACCTCCAAACCTGTACCAGTCAGACAAAATCCTCCGTGCTCTTAAGATGCCCTATGAGAAGATACATGCCTGTGAGAAAGGATGTGTCTTATTTAGGCTTCAGTATGAGGACTTGAACTATTGTCCCATTTGCAATTCTTCCAGGTATGTTGTGGTAGACAATGGTATGGGTGAGAAGACGCAAACCAAAATACCCATTAATGTTCTTCGGTATATGCCAATTGTACCAAGACTTCAACGTCTTTTCATGGTCAAAGAGATGGCCAGACAGATGACATGGCACAAAACAGGCAAAAGAACCGAACTAGATGTAGATGGGAATGTGATGATGGTGCACACATCGGATGGTGAAGCGTGGAAGCGCTTTGATGCATTACATAAGGAAAAACGGAAGATCCAAGGCATCCTCAAGTCGCCATCAGCACAGATGGGTTTAGTGTGTTTGGTCAGATGGCAGCCCCATATAGCTGTTGGCCCGTGTTTGTCATTCCACTCAATCTCCCCCTGGGGAGATTATGCAAAGAAAGAACATTTTCCTGACGTTGATAATTCTAGGGCCCAACTATCCGGGGAAGAATATGAATGTGTACATGCAGCCGCTTAAGGACGAATTGCAAGAAGCTTGGGATAATGGGTTCAAGACATACAATGCCTTTAGCAAACAGAACTTCATAATGCGTGCCTGGTACATGTACTCGACACATGACTTACTGGCATATGCGCTATTCGTTGGTTGGTGTGTGCATGGAAGGTTCCCGTGCCCCACATGCAAGGGAGCTCTTGAGTTTCGTTGGCTGACGGCGGGGCGCAAGTATAGTTGCTTCAACTTGCATAGACAGTTTCTAGATCCTCGCCATAAGTTCAGGAAAGACAAGAAGAATTTCATGAAAGGTAGAGTTGTAAAACACTCTACACCACCTACGTTGATAGGCCAACAAACCCTAGATCAGATAAACGCTCTCGAGCCAGATCCAGAGCATTCAGGGTATTTCAAGGGGTATAATAAGGAACACGCATGGACTCACAAGACATGCTTCTGGGATCTGCCTTACTTCAAAGACCTCCTTTGCCCACACAACATCGACGTGATGCACACTGAAAAGAATATCGCCGAAGCCATTTTTGGTACATTGTTCGGCATAGAGGGGAAATCAAAGGGTAATACTAAGGCTAGAGACGATCTAGAGGAGCTCTGTGATAGACCGTTACAAAACATGCAAGAACCAAAAAGAAAGTAGAACTGGAAGAAGCCAAAGGCATGGTTCAATCTTGGAAGGCAAGCTATGAAGGGAATTCTTTTGTGGGTGAAAATGCAGTTGATGTTCCCCGATAGGTATGCAACAAATCTAAAGAGGGGAGTGAATCTTGATAAATTGAAAATATTTGGTCCAAAAAGTCATGATTGGCACATATGGATAGAGCGGATAATGCCAGTGATGTTGCGTGGCTTCATCCCTGAGGATGAATGGCTAGTACTAGCAGAGCTGAGCTATTTCGTCCATGTTCTTTGTGTGAAAGAACTATCGCCTGGCCTCCTAGAAGAAATGGAACAGTTGGCGCCGGAGTTGATCTGCAAGTTAGAGATGATCTTTCCGCCAAGCTTCTTTAATCCAATGCAACACTTGATTTTGCATCTCCCGAGCGAGGCACGTTGGGGGGGGGGGGCATGCAAAATCGTTGGTGCTACTCAACTGAGAGGATGCAAAAGACGCTTCGAGCAAAATGTAAAAATAAACATAGAATAGAAGCATCAATGGCCGAGGCATTCATCATTGAGGAGGCGTCAAACTTCGTGACAGCACACTACGAAGCCAAAAAACATCATTTGCATAATCCGAAGCCTCGGTACAATGCTGACGAGCCTACAAAGGGTCAATCCAACCTCAGCCTATTCAAAGGGAATATCGCACCATCCAGTGCTTGGAAACCGGTATCATTGGTTGTTGAAGAATGACAGACCATTTCGCTGTATCTCTTTGAAAACCTAACAGAAGTGCGGCCATACATTGAGTAAGATCTCGTTACATTGTTTCACAACTTCTTCTTTGAACTTCTCTTATTCCTGGATATTTGATGCAGTTAATACGTCGCCATATTCTCGTTTGGAGCGGTGATCCAAAAGGATTCCGTCGAAGAGTATGAGCTTCTGACAAAGCAATGAGGCGAATATCCCGGTTTCATCTCTTGGTGTAAAAAAACAGCAATTTCCATTAGACCCTTTCATTTCTTTGGCTAATTTGCGACTAATGCAACAGTCCTTTCTTATTAAACTTGTAGGCTAATTCAGAGATTATGGATGCCGTATTGAGACAAGTAGCTAATGGTTTTGACTATAAGGTCCGTTCATTTGACAATTACGACATCAATGAGTATCGCTTTCGTACCTATGGCAAAGAGCTATCTATGGCCAACCGAAAGTCTAGAAATTGTTGTGTCTCTACTATCAGCGAAGGAGGTGTCGAGTATTATGGAAGAGTTGCAGCAATTTATGAACTTCAATTCTATGGTGATAACCCACCAAACGTCGTACTCTTCAGATGTTATTGGTTCCAGTCCAAGGAGACTAGAAGGACTCATGAACATATAGGGCTAGTCGAAATCAAACAAAGCACCCATTTGGATGTTCCCGATGTCTATATTACGGCCCAACAGGAAACCCAAGTTTTCTATCTACCGTGGGCCTGTCAAAGTGATCCAAATCTCAGTGGTTGGGATGTGGTTTATGAAGTGCCGCCACATGTTAGACCACCTCTCCCCAATGAAGAGGATTATGAATGTCATGTTAACCAAGACACATATGATGAAGGAGAATTCTTCCAAGAAACACGTCTTGCCAAAAAACGTTTCAAGAAACGCTCTACTCCACCCCAGAACATTGAAGTAGACAACGATAGTGAATCCGACCCTGAGCCGGAACAAGAAGAGCCGGAAGAAGAAGAAGTTACTGCTGCAGATGACCTGTCAATGCATGAACGATTACGTAAAGGTGGCCTTCCAGATGATGATGCATTTACTAATGATGATGATGAGCACGTCATTACCGATAGTGATGATGATGATGCATTTATTAATGATGATGATGAGCACGTCATTACCGATAGTGATTCTTAGGTATTCAAATTTTTATGTTGTACTTTGTATGATTTATATAGTTGGTATGTATAATTTTCTTACTTTGTATGATTGTTTCTTATACATAGTGCCATGGTCTTGATTTCCGTCCCCGTTAGCCCTCGCCCGCTTTATGATTCGGATGTGGTAAATTATTTTTCATAACTATTTGTTGCATTTCGCATTTATGATAATTATGGCCATCAAGTTGACATAGAGATATTTTAATGTAGGAGGTATGTGAACCGTAATTTGAAACTGACCCTCTTGTCGAGAAGTTAAATTTAGTTGAAAAAGAAAATGAGTATTTGAAAGAAAAAATTAGAAGAATTGAAGAAGAGAAGATGACATTGGAGTTGTATGTTGCCGATGTCATCGATGATCACAAGATGAAGATGAATGCAATGCGCTTGAAGATGGATGCAATGCGCCTGAAGCTTAAGAAGATTAGAAAATATGACATTGATAATGAGGCTTGGTATCATTATGTCGTTGGATCAATTGTTACCTTAGTTGCGATCTTCATCATATTTGTTGTGACGAGGGTAAGTTTTCTCTAATGTTTTGCTTTACAAATGGATACTTGGCTTATTTTTCTCCTAAATGGCATAATTACCTAAGTTACATAAAAAATGAGCTATACTTAGCATACTTAGGTCAAAAAATGGCATGATAGTCTTTGTTACATCCAAAATGATATAGACTTAGCTTATTTTCCTCAAAAATGACATAATAACCTTACTAAGCTCCAAAATGGCCTATTTACCTAGCTTAGCTCTAAAATGCCCTACACTTAGCATTTTTACCTAGCTTAGCAATAAAATGACATTTTTACTTACCTTAGTTAGAAGAAGAAGAAGATAAAGAAGAGGAGAGGAGAAAAAGAAAGAGAAGAAAAATTCTTCTTCTTCTTCTTCTTCTTCTTCTTCTAGCTAGTCTTCTTCTTCTTCTTCTTCTTCTTCTTACTTTCTTCTTCTAACTTTCTTCTTTACCTATTTGCATATTTGCTTTAGATGAGGAAGCTTGCGTCGATGGAGTCTACTCTTCTCTTTATGCTTCCTTTTTGTTTTGATTTTGTAGGATGAACAATGTGAAACTTGCTACCTATATATGCATGTATGGATGAAACCATTGTATGCTTGTTGTTGGATATGTTGGTTAGCTATATATGTTGCATATGGACTTTTGATTTGCTATGTATATGTGTTGGATGATCATATCCATATGGCGGGGATATGATTTGGTATGTACTCCCTCTGTTCTAAAATAGATGACCCAACTTTATACTAACTTTAGTACAAAGTTAGTGTAAAGTTGGGTCATCTATTTTGGAACGGAGGGAGTATATGTGTTGGTATGCTTGTCGAAAGTATTTTCATATGTGTGTATATATATATATTATATATTTGTGGAATTCTATGAAATTGAATGAATTTAAGAAAAAACAGAAAAAAACAAGGGCTATACAGGATCTTTGCCGTCCACTAGCAGATGGCAAAGAGGACACGTGGCAGTCACCTATGCAAACTGGCAACACTGGCTGCCTATTTGGTCATTTTGCTGTCTGGAAGCAGAAGGCAAAATGACCAAATAGGCCTGGCAAACAGGGCCATCTATGCCGTCTGCTGGCCAACGGCATAGCTAGCCACATGGCAGCATCCCAGTGGTACCCTAGCTAAGCTCTTTGTCGTCCGTCAGCGAACGGCAAAGAGCTTTGCCTCTTTGCCATCGGCTGGCGGACGGCAAAGAACGCCGTTAACCCCTAACGGCTCTCACCTCACACCGCTGCCGTCCGTCGTCGTTGCCGTCTGCTGGCCTTGGATGGCCGACGACACAGTCCTTTGCCGTCCGTTTATACGAAGCGGACGACAAAGAAGGCCTTTGCTGGCACGTGTTCAGCCGGACGGTTTGCCGTCCGCTGGCTGATGGCAAAGGCTTTTGCCATTCGTGATCCATGCCTTTGCCGTCCACCAAGCAAAGAAGCTGATTCCAGTAGTGACATATGCCTGACCAGTGTGCAACTCCATGTCGCCGAGGAAATTTTGGAGCTCTTCGGCATCGACAACATCATCGACACTCAAGTTCCACCGGCTCTGAACTTCTAGGAAGACACGGCCATGGCGATCTCTAGACAAGCGCTCACTGAAGGACCCCCTGCAAAGGCAATCAAGCTGCATGCGGGGCTCCAAGGCCACGAGGTGCTTATGCTCGTGGATTCAGGGAGCTCCACGTCTTTCATTGACGAGCAGCTCGCAAAATGCCTCGCGGGCGTCGCTCCCCTGCCACGACCATGTCGTGTCAAGGTGGCTGACGGGGGAGAATTGTGCTCTTTATCTCACATTTTGTGGTGCAGCTGGTTCACTCAGACACATGAATTTGTCACTGACATGAAGGTGTTACAGCTTGGGGCGTATGATGCCATACTTGGCATCGATTGGCTAGAAGACCACAACCCAATGCAGGTGGATAGGTGAGGCAAGACGCTGCTAATCACTACGGCCACCGGTCCAGCTCAGTTAGTGGGACACACCATAGGCAGCCAACAATGCAACATCATCAACAACTTGCAATTGTCCAGCCTTCAACGCCAAGGTGCTCTGTCGAAGATAGTGCAACTGTATGGTATCTCAGAGGAAGATGAGGAAGTTTTCATTCCAACTCCTGACTGCATTCAACAGGTTTTGGATGAGTTCAAGGATGTCTTTGGTGAACCAACTAAACTCATGTGATCATCGCATCCCTCTCACGCATAGAGCAGCCTGCCAATATGCGCCCTTATAGGCACAAACCAAACACAAGACAGAAATTGAAGCGAGATCAAGGAGATGCTTGAAACAAGCATAATTCAAGAGAGCCACAGTCCCTTCTCTTCACCTGTGATTTTGGTGAAGAAGGACGGCAGCTGGCGTCTATGTGTGGACTATCGTCAGTTGAATGCCATGCCAATCGTAAGCAAGTTCCCAGTACCTGTCATAGAGGAGTTGCTAGACGAGTTGCACGACTCCAAATGGTTCTCGAAGCTGGTGTCGGTGTCAAAACCGGCATATATCGGGTAGGGGGTCCCAAGCTGTGTGTCATGGATCGATGGGTAATAGGAGACAGGGGACACGATGTTTACCCAGGTTCGGGCCCTCTTAATGGAGGTAATACCCTACTTCTTGCTTGATTGATCTTGATGAATATTGAGATTACAAAAGTTGATCTACCTCGAGATCATATGTTGTGGTCTAAACCCTAGAGGTATGATGAGTAATGTCATAATGATCTAGCATATATCCCCATCGACTAGCCCGGCCTCGGCTTATATAATGTACCAGAGGCCTAGGATAACAAGAGTCCTAGTCGAATACGCCGGTGGAGAGAAGTCCTTGTCTTGATCACCAAGTCTTGTGGAATCCTCCTCGTGTATACTTCGGCTGTCTGAACTGGCCCATGAGTAAACGGCCCTGGGGGTCCTCGGCCCAATCCAACTAATTGGGAGACGACGTGGTGAGTACCCCCTAGTCCAGGACACCGTCAGTAGCCCCCTGAACCGGTCTTCAAGTTGGGGACGCTCCTTGATTCTTCCGAGCTGTTCTTCATCTTCGGTCGTCGGTCTTGAAAACTGGTTCAACAAATCTTCACATCTTCGATCTTGAGGATCGCCGAAGTGAATCCGAAGAGTTTACATGCCGGTATCCAAGGAGCCCCTTTAAATCTTCGGCCTTTATCAATGCCTTGTTATTTTTATGCCACGCCTCGGGTTTGAAGTGTTTCCCATGCGGTGGTGTCATCTTGCATCCGAGCTCCAACACCGGACTGCATTCGAGGTATCTTTTACAGCCGAGCACCAACGCCGGACTATATCTGAGCTCCCATGCTGGACTGTATCCGAGCTCCAACACCGGATTATATTCGAGGTGTCATAGATCACCTTGGCTTGAAAAAATGTGAAGGAGGTTATCCGAGTTTAAGGCTGAAAAGTTCTCTATGGAATGAGCCATTTGAATCCGAGCTTTATGCCGGACCACTTCCGAGCTTTAACGATGGTTAGCGTCCGAGGTGTCGTAAACTACCTCAGTCTTTTAAAAGATTGAACGAATTCAGCCGAGCTTAATGCCGGAAATGCCCTCTATGGAGCCAGCCATTGGCGCCCGAGCTTTATGCTGGACTGCTTCCGCGGTGGTGCACCACCCCGACCGCGGGCTGATTTTTTGTGAATATTTTTGATTAGTGCAATTTATTCTCTGCCGAGATGTATAGCTGATATATGTATATCTAGTAGCCCTCAAGGTGTGTGTCGGTCTAAAACCCGAGATGCACCTGAAGGAAAACATGAAACTGCTGATCCTAGTAGCCCCTGAGACCCAGGTCGATTCACAAAAGCGGCCTGAGGATCAACTCCTAGCTCGGCAGCATACGTAGGAATAGAACCGCAGTTTAATATATTAGAAATAATGATCAGCGGACGGGCCCCTGAGAGAGGTCGTGAGAAGTCACCGTGATATATTAGCTTGATGCTGGATAAGTCCCAGATGGTACTTATTGTTATCCGAAGACACGTTTGCGCATAGTTCGGTCATGCCGAACACTGAGCACTTTGCATTTTCTGCATTGAATAGGCAATGCAAGATAGCCCGAGACAACGGGTCGTGGCAACACCGCATCGGGGATCGATGTACCCCTTTAATATTTGTAAATGATAAGCATGAAGCCCAGTAGCCCCCCGAGCCTTAATGTGGCCACGGGTGGCCGAATTAAGGATCGATATCTGAAGTAAAATCACAAATTATGTGTAATGGTTCTATGTATCCAAGTACTCTACATCATTAATACTCGAATCCGCATTGTACAAAACTTTGTCGACCGACCATCGGCTTCAACCTCCTCGGCCAGTAGCCGGGGAGTGTTTGTCCCACTTTATAAAGCTTTTACAAGGGCAAAGATTTACGACAAACAAGGCAATCCGGCCATACGGTTTTATAAACAAAGGTACATGGAGAGATATGTTATATTACTTTTTAACGTAAGAAACATCTTCCAAAGAAAATAGTTCCGCTATCAGTTCCTTTCTTTGGGTTGTCATGCTAAGCATGATCATGAAACCTCAGCTCCAATAAATGTGGGAGCAAAATATTTGAAGATTTAGTTTGGGGAAAGTTCCCGAACTATGTGGTCTTTAAAGAACCTAAATTTTCACTTCCGTCGTTGTCGACCAATTATATCCTTTAAGACCGCTAGCTTTCGGCTTCACCCAGTCTTAGGTACTAACTCGGATGACCCGGTAGTAACAATCAAAGAGGTGCTCCCTTTACCGCGTAGCTGAACAATTGGGAACGTAGGGGTAAGCACACGAGCCAGGCAACCCAGCTTGGCCAAAATCTCAAGTCAAATTGATGCATATTTATGGCTTTATAACGATAATCACGGAAGGCAGCACTTGTATAATGAATAGCAACACTGATGATATATGTTTATTTTGACTCCGTTGCGACCGTTTATAATCTCAAAGTGGCCCATCGTTGGCTTCTACCCCTTTGTAGATGCTACACAAGGTGTTTCCGCAGTGACAAGACAACCGTTAGCCGATGTCTCGGTGCCCGGAGGCGGTTGTGTTAGCAGAAACAAGGCAATCAGATATGCGGGATTTATAACTTTCACTTAGTCATAGGAGCTTAAAGTTGGGAGGCCAGCTACTAGCCCCTGGTTAGTGTTCGGCGACAGCCGGGGTCAAGCCGTAAACACTTCGGCCCATGTTATGAATGGCCCGTCATTTAACACAGTCATCGGATCGCCGACCAGTTTACGCTTATTGTGACAGTCAATTTTCGGCTTTCTCCACTGAGGTTCTTAACCATGCGAGCTGAAAGCACAATCGCAGTGGTTCTCCCTTTGCACACCTAGCCGAACAAAGCGGAACATAGGAGGCAAGCACAGGAGTCGGATAACCCAACTCTTGACCGAAGACACAATTCGAAACCGATGCATATATAACAATATCCGAGAATGTTTTTGCCGAATCTCTAAAGATGTCCGGCGTTGCACTGCGAGACTTATGCTGGAAACACACAAATAGTTTAAAAGTGCCATGGGCTTGGAAAACCAAAAAACTTCAGTAAAAGCTTGACGTCCGAACTAGATCAAGTGTTCGGTGCCAATCCGAAAATTGGTCTTAGAGAAAAAAAATTGTGCTTCTGTCATGCTTTAACATGACACATCCTATCTCAAGACTTCAAGCGGGTCAGCCTATGGCTTCAACCTCCTATCCCGAAGGCGAAGTACTTCTCGTTAGGCCAGTTTAGCAAACCAAACTCTAGCGGCTTTGAGAGAAAAATTAGGCTAGTGATAGAAAAAGACTTTGCAACGACCAAGAAGAAAACACATTTACTATAAAACGGCTCATGTAAATTTAAGAGCCCCCAGTTAACATGGGTAAAGGGAGTTTCTTTTACCGAACAACGTATGTGAGCATGGTCGAACCAAACACAAGTTAAAAAAAATTAAAAATTTGAGCATGAAAGCGACTTAGCTGGTTAATGTGTTCGGCATTGACGCGGTCCGAGCTTGATGCGGGACAAGGTTCCATCCCCCAAGCCAGTCCCTAGGTGGCGGAGCGAAGAGCTCGGCACTCCGAAGTGGTGACATAGCACGGCCAATGCAGGCCGGCAGAGTGACGCCAAAGTCCCCTGCGTGGGTTAATGAAGTGATGACGAAGCCCCCAGTCCAGCCAAGGTGACGTGGTATGTTAGTACGCCGAGGTGAAAACACTGCCCGACCCGGATCATTTACCTGTGCACAAAAAATAGTGCAAACCGAAGATAATAGTAATAATAATAAATTAAAAATTTGTTGCATAATTGATAATTTACGCAAAGTGAGTAATAAAATAAATATGGACCGTGTACCGAACGCTCGATGAGGTAGAGCTCTCTCAGTGATGCCGAAGTCCCCGAGGCAACCGAGCATGTCGGTATGGGAATTCGACCAACAAGGTGACCAGCGAGCCGATTTATACTAATTGGGACGACGACGTCGGCTTGCCAAAGTGACTGCATGACGCAGTCGAAGTCGATTACCTACACATGTAAAATAGTGCGGTCCAACAATAATAATGTAAATATATAAAAATCCTCGCACAATTAATTTACGCAAAATAATATATTTAAAGATATGTGGCCTAGCACCGAAGTCAATGTCGATGCAGGGCGTCGGCGTGATGCGGTAAGGGTGTGACAAAGCCTGAATTCATAGGTCGGTCCAAGTTCCGGATGCGGCATTCGCCGAACTATGTACGGAAACTGACCAAACCACCACACGACCATCATTAATGCAGCCACCATTTGATAGACCTGTGTACAGATGATGGAACAAACCAGAGTAATAATTCCTTGGAAAAAATAAACCCAAACAAGCAAAAATTGCTAGGATTAATAGCATATGGTTTATTTGTTGTAGCAATCCGAAGAAAAGTGACTCCCAAAATTGGGACTCGGTCCACACACCCATTGCCTAATGGGCGATAAAGCGACGGCATGGCGATGCTGGCAAAGGTTGGCTCGCCGAGGCAAAGCCCCTGGTCCAGCTAACGTGATGAAGCTGGTCGGCTGGTGATGCCGAAGTCACCGGAGTATGTTGATGAAGAAATAGCAAAGTCCCCGGTCCAGCCGAGGTGTCGAAGCCTCCATGTCAGCCAATGAGTCGAAGCAGGTCGGCTGGTGACGCCGAAGTCACCGGACTAGGTTTGATGAAGATATGGTGAAGCCCTCGGTCCAGCCGAGGTGACGGAGCGGATCGGTAAGGTGACGTTGCAGCTGCCATGTCAGCCGAGGTGTTGAAGTAGTTCGGTGTGATGGACATCGGCTTGAAGAAGCAATAGTGCGGCCATGCCGACGCAGGTCATAACTTGTGACGCGGTCAATGCCGGCTTGATGAAGTGACCATGCGGCGACGCCGATGTGCCCGCTCCGTGTGATCCGTGGGGCGGCGATGTTGGTGATGATTTATCCTTTGCGATTCCGAACTCTTTTTCAGCTCGCCGAGATGATGATCCGAAGAAGTTGAGCTCGGCTCAACAAAGCGACGACGTGTCTAGTGCAGGTCGGCAGCCATGAAGCAATATTGCCGGACTGGTTTGACACCAGCATGATGGTGAAGATTACCTTAGAGGAGGCTTAAAATTTTATGGGCACGTGTTTAAAAACAACGCACAATACCCTAGAAAAAATTCCTTCAAAAAGGTTGTCCAATATCCCGTTCATGAAGAAACATGAACTCGGGCCGGATTCATATTCGCGCAGAAAATGGATCCGAAAATTGGTCCACTCATCGGATGGTTCGCGGAGTTTGAACCGTCAGATCGAGCTGAAATTTTGAGGGGTGGTAGATATGGGAATTCGGCAGTAGATGAACGGTTGAATCTTCCACAGGACCTCCGAGATGGGCTCTGGAGACCACGCCCTAAACTCATCCAGATTACCGTCCAGATTTGACAGGGCTCCGATATATCATAGATCGCCGAATATTCCTCCATCGGAAGACGACGAAATTTTGCAAGGTTGTTGTAGACTCAATTCCGCACACTTCCACTGAAGGGGTCGTCAAAGCGATGCTCGAGGAGGTGGTGGCGGAGGATACAAGTTCGTTGTCCAGAAAAACAACAGGGTCGCACGAGGGCAATGTTAACGTTGAGCCCCTGGGCTCTATGGATGATTCCTCCACGATCTTGATAGAGATCGGAGTTGATGTTGATGAAGGCACTTGTCCGAACATGACGATCGGAGGCAGGGCACCATGCTCAGTCAAACCAAGGTGACCAATTGAGCCGGTGATGAAGATGCCGATGTCGCAGTTGATCTATAGGCGAGCCATTGATCCTTTTGTCGACCACACAACGGAACTCTCAATGAAAGCACCAATGTCGGTGTCAAAAATGGCAGATCAAGGGTAGGGGGTCCCAAGCTGTGTGTCATGGATCGATGTGTAACAGGAGACAGGGGACACGATGTTTACCCAGGTTCGGGCCCTCTTAATGGAGGTAATACCCTACTTCCTGCTTGATTGATCTTAATGAATATTGAGATTACATGAGTTGATCTACCTCGGGATCATATGTTGTGGTCTAAACCCTAGAGGTATGATGAGTAATGTCATAATGATCTAGCATATATCCCCATCGACTAGCCTGGCCTCGGCTTATATAATGTACCAGAGGCCTAGGATAACAAGAGTCCTAGTCGAATACGCCGGTGGAGAGAAGTCCTTGTCTTGATCATCAAGTCTTGTGGAATCCTCCTCGTGTATACTTCGGCTGTTCGAACTGGCCCATGAGTAAACGACCCTGGGGTTCCCTGGCCCAATCCAACTGATCGGCAGACAACGTGGTGAGTACCCCTAGTCCAGGACACCGTCAGCTGGATTTTTGCGTTTGGTATCATCAGATCCGTATTGCTAAAGGTGATGAATTCAAAACAACTTTTAAAATGCACTCTGTACACTTTGAATTCAAGGTCATGTTGTTTGGCTTAGCTGGAGGGCATGCCACATTCAATGGGGGCATTGTGTGTCACGCTAAAACCAGTCAACTGTGTGTGTGTCCTGGAATTTTTTGACGACATCTTGGTCTTCAGCAAGACTCTCAGTGAACACGTGCAACATGTGCGCCAGGTGTTGGGACTGTGGAGGAAAGCTTAGTGGCTGGTCAAGTTTAGCAAATGTGCTTTTGGACAACAAACATTGCCTATTTGGGGCATGTAGTGACTGCCGAGGGCGTTGCCACTGACCCTGCAAAGATCAAGGCAGTAGAACAATGGCCCACTCCTTAGAATGTGAAGCACGTGTGACAGTTATGTTGGCTTGCAGGCTATTACCGTCTCTTTGTTCATCAGATTGGGATCATTGCTCGACCCTTGTTCAACTTGTTGAAGAAAGGGACATAGTTTCCGTGAACAAACAACACAGAGCAAAGCTTCCACGTCCTTAAGCGTAGTTTGATCACTGCCCCGGTCTTGGCATTGCCGGATTTCAAGAAACCTTTTGTGGTCGAGATAGATGCGTGTGACACAGGGATTGGAGCTATCTTGCAACAGGAAGGGCGTTCATGAGCAGATCCCTCAGCCCAAAGTATCGCGGTCTCCCCACGTACCAAAAAGAATATCTAGTTGTCATTGCAGCAGTTGACCACTGGCGCCCCTATTTGTAGTACGAGGTGTTCGTCATCCAGACGGACCAACAGAGGGCTTAATTGCGGTGGAAATTATTCGTCAGATAGACCAGATATTATCTATGTCCCTCCCAACATTTTGGCTTGAACAAAGTGGTTTCCCCCCTCATCAAAAGAAAAAGACTAACAATCATTCAGATCATCAAGGCTGAAATGGAACCTGGAGCTTCGACAACACGAAAAAGAATATCTAATTGTCATTGCAGCGATTGACCACTGGCGCCCCCATTTCCAGCACGAGGAGTTCGTCATCCAGACGGAACAACGGAGGACTTTGTTGCGGTGGAAATTATTCATCAGATAGACCAGATATTATCTGTCTCCATCCCAACATTTTGGCTTGAACAAACTGGTCTACCTCCCTCATCGAAAGAAAAAGACTAAAATTCATTCAGATAATCAAGGCTGAAGCGGAACCCTGGAGCTACGATAGCACAAAAAATAATATCTAGTTGTCATTGCAGTGGTTGACCACTAGCGCCCCATTTGCAGCACGAGGAGTTCGCCATCCAGACAGACCAACGAAGGGCTTTATTGTGGTGGAAATTATTTAGGAGATAGACCAAATATTATCTGTGTCCCTTGAGGGAGTCCTGGATTAGGGGGTCCTCGGACAGCCGGACTATATACGTATGCCGGACTGTTGGACTATGAAGATACAAGATTGAAGACTTCGTCCCGTGTCCGGGTGGGACTCTCCTTTGTGTGGAAGGCAAGCTTGGCAATTCGGATATGTAGATTTCCTTCTCTGTAACCAACTCTATGTAAGCCCCATCCGGTGTCTATATAAAGCGGAGGGTTTAGTCCGTAGGACAACAACAATCATAATCATAGGCTAGCTTCTAGGGTTTAGCCTCTATGATCTCGTGGTAGATCAACTCTTGTAATACTCATATCATCAAGATCAATCAAGCAGGAAATAGGGTATTACCTCCATCGAGAGGGCCCGAACCTGGGTAAACATTATGTCCCCCACCTCCTATTACCATTAGCCTTAGACGCACAGTTCGGGACCCCCTACCCGAGATCCGCCGGTTTTGACACCAACATTGGTGCTTTCATTGAGAGTTCCACTGTGTCGTCACCATAAGGCTTGATGGCTCCTTCAATCGTTTGCAACGATGCGGTCTAGGGTGAGGTTTTCCTCCCCGAACAGATCTTCGTATTCGGCGGCTTTGCACTGCGGGCCAACTCGCTTGGCCATCTGGAGCAGATCGATAGCTATGCCCCTGGCCATTAGGTCAGGTTCGGAAACCTGAATTACACTGCCGACATCTGCGAAGATTTGATCTTAGACAGATTCGAGCCCATAACAGGTGCACCCCACGGTCGCGATGAGCATGACCTAGATCTGCCATCGGACGGTGTTCAGGAGATCGCACCTGCAGCTACCCTGGCTTTAGATCCGGAGCAGATCGTGCCATCCAAGGACGGGTGGATGGACCCCGCCACGGAGGCCGAACACTCAGCGGCGTTAGAGCCGAACATAGATCTCACTTCCAAGGAGGTCTATGTCATCGGACCCTCGGACTCGTCTCCGATCATAGGCTCTGGACCGCGTGCATCGTGCCCCATGAACCTGACTGGGCACCGATCATGGAGTTTAGCTCTGCAGATATCTCTCAGCACTCGCCCTTGGGCGACGTGCTAAACTCATTGAAATCTCTCTCCCTATCAGGAGACTCTTGGCCGAACTATGTCCGGCTTGAGTGGGAAGCGGACGACGAAGAAATTCGTTACCCACCCACCATCCACTTAATAGCCACTGTCGACGACTTAACCGACATGCTTGATTTCGACTCTGAAGACATTGATGGTATGGACGACGATGCCGGAGAAGAACAGGAACCACGGCCCACGGGGCGCTGGACAGCCACCTCATCATATGATATATATATATATGGTGGACACACCCAAAGAAAGCAATGGCTATGAGGCAGCAGAGGATAATCCCTTGGAGAAGCAATCTAAGCGCCGGCGTCAGCGGCGCCACCCTAAGCCCCGCCATAGCAAAAATAGCGATACCGACACAAGAGACAATAGCACTCCGGATGATACTGAAGACGGAAACAATCCCGCCCAGCCGGGCAGGAGGATGGGCAAGCTAGCCCAAATGAACAGGCAATGGATGGATACTCGGAGGATGACAATTACATGCCCTCTCCGAAGACGAGGTGAGCCTCGGTGAAGAAGAACTTATCGTGCCTGAGGATCCCATCGAGCAGGAGCGCTTCAAGCGCCGACTTATAGCCACTGCAAAAAGCCTGAAGAAAAAACAACAGCAGCTTCAAGTTGATCAAGATCTGCTAACTGATAGATGGACTGAGGTCCTGGCAGACGAGGAATACGGACTTGAGCGCCCAACCAAAAGTTACCCGAGACGTAGGTTGTTACCTCAATTCGAGGATGAGGCACTAGAGCCTACACTACCAGTGCAGGATGCGGCTGACCGGCCACCTTGTGGCCGAGACAAAGCGGCATATCAGCCTGAACACCAGCCCGCACCCCATCGCCAAACAAATAAAAACACGAAGGCTCGGGGCTACACGCAGGACCTGCGAGACGGATTGGAAAACAAAGCAGGACAGTCAACATCGATCTATGGATCACGAGGGCACGCCCCAATGCGTGATGATGACCGCCACGCCCGATATACTAAATACAAATCCGGCCAGGCCAAATACAACAGACCAGACTCATTTGAACTGCGTCGTGATGTAGCCCGTCATAGAGGCGCAGCACACCCCCTATGCTCCACTGACGAAGTAATGGAGCATGAATTCCTAGAAGGGTTCAAGCCCGTGAACATCGAACCATATGATGGGACAACAGACCCCGCAATATGGATCGAAGATTTCCTTCTCCATATTCACATGGCCCGTGGCGATGATCTACATGCCATCAAGTACCTCCCACTAAAACTCAAGGGACCAGCTCGGCATTGGCTGAATAGCCTGCTGACAAACTCCATTGGCAGTTGGGAGAACCTGGAAGACGTATTCCTTGACAACTTCTAGGGCACTTATGTGCAACCACCGGATGCTGATGACTTGAGTCACATAACCCAACAGCCTGGAGAGTCAGCCAGGAAATTTTGGACTCGGTTCCTAACTAAAAAGAACCAAATTGTCGACTGCCCGGATGCTGAAGCCCTAGCGGCCTTTAAGCATAACATCCGTGATGAGTGGCTTGCCCGACACCTCGGCCAAGAGAAGCCGAAATCCATGGCAGCCCTTACAACACTTATGGCCCGCTTTTGTGCGGGCGAGGATAGCTGGTTGGCTCGTAGCAATAGCACATCAAGAAATCATGGCACTTCAGACACCAGAGACAGCAACGGCAAGTCCCGGCGCAACAGACACAAGCGTCGCAATAACGGCGATAACGCCGAAGACACGACAGTCAATGCCGGATTCAGTGGCTCCAAGTCCGGCTAGCGAAAAAAGCCATTTAAAAGAAACAATCCGGCCCGTCCAGTCTGGACCGCATACTCGATCGCTCATGTCAAATCCATGGCACCCCCGATAAACCAGCCAACCATACCAACAGAGAATGTTGGTTATTCAAACAGGCCGGCAAGTTGAATGCCGAAAACAAGGAAAAGGGGCCGCATAGTGATGACGACGAGGAGCCCCGGCCGCCAAACACAGGAGGACAGAAGAAATTTCCTCCCCAAGTAAAAATGGTAAATATGATATACGCCACCCATATTCCCAAGTGGGAGCGGAAGCGTGCACTAAGGGATGTCTACGCGATGGAGCCAGTCGCCCCAAAGTTCAACCCATGGTCTTCTTGTACGATCACCTTTGATCGCAGGGACCATCCGACCAGTATCCGTCATGGCGGTTCGGCCGCATTGGTCCTTGACCCTATCATTGATGGATTCCACCTCACACGAGTCCTCATGGACGGTGGCAGCAGCCTGAACCCGCTCTATTAGGACACAGTGCGCAAAATGGGCATCGATCCCACAAGGATTAAACCCACCAAAACCACCTTTAAAGGTGTCATACCAGGTGTAGAGGCCTATTGCACGGGCTCAATCACACTGGAAGTAGTCTTCGGATCTCTAGACAATTTCCGAAGGAGGAGTTAATCTTTGATATCGTCCCCTTCCGCAGTGGCTATCATCCACTGCTCGGACGAACCACATCCGCCAAATTAAATGCTGTGCCGCACTGTGCCAACCTCAAGCTCAAGATGCCCGGACCTCGGGGGGTTATAACCGTCAATGGAAACACAGAGCGCTCCCTCCGAATGGAGGAGCACACTGCGGCCCTCGCAACAGAAGTACAGAGCAACCTTCTTAGGCAGACCTCCAATTCGGCAATAAAGCCTCCGGACACCATCAAGCGAGTCCGAAGTACTCTGCAACAAGACCATCAGGCTGAAGGAAATATGCCCTAGAGGCAATAATAAAGTTATTATTTATTTCCTTATTTCATGATAAATGTTTATTATTCATGCTAGAATTGTATTAACCAGAAACTTGATACATGTGTGAATACATAGACAAACAGAGTGTCACAAGTATACCTCTACTTGACTAGCTCATTGAATCAAAGATGGTTAAGTTTCCTAGCCATAGACATGAGTTGTCACTTGATTAACGGGATCACATCATTAGAGAATGATGTGATTGACTTGACCCATTCCGTTAGCTTAGCACTTGATCGTTTAGTATGTTGCTATTGCTTTCTTCATAACTTATACATGTTCCTATGACTATGAGATTATGCAACTCCCGTTTACCAGAGGAACACTTTGTGTGCTACCAAACGTCACAACATAACTGGGTGATTATAAAGAAGCTCTACAGGTGTCTCCGAAGGTACATGTTGAGTTGGCGTATTTTGAGATTAGTATTTGTCACTCCGATTGTCGAAGAGGTATCTCTGGGCCCTCTCGGTAATGCACATCACTATAAGCCTTGCAAGCAATGTGACTAATGAGTTAGTTGCGGGATGATGCATTACATAATGAGTAAAGAGACTTGCTGGTAACGAGATTGAACTAGGTATTGAGATACCGACGATCGAATCTCGGGAAAGTAACATACCGATGACAAAGAGAACAACGTATGTTGTTATGATATAAATCACTTACAAAGAATAACTGCACCCTATTGGGTAGGCGACTCCCTAGGCGACTCCCTAGGCGACCACCGCTGGTGGCCACTCCGGCGCCGGCGGCCACCACCTCCCCCTCCCTGTCACGGACCACTCCGGCCGTGGCAGCCACCATCAACCCATGGAGAGTCTCCTCCATTGGGATTTCTCTCCGGGCTTGGCGATTGAATCTCAGGTATGTGCCAAGTTTGGATCTACGATGCACTTCACCTCGGCAAACTCTGGATCCACAAAGGAATTCTTCCTTGTGGTTTCCTTCTCGTCGGCTTCTTTCAAGTTGACAGAGGAATCTGTGGCCCTAGCGCTCCAATCTTGCATTGGCGGCCTCGCTTCAAAGTTTAGGGTTTTGCAACTAAGTGATCGTCGCTTTCGTTTCTCGGTTGCATCCAACCGTGTGGGACACTTTATTTATGGTCTTAAGGATCGGATTTGGCCAGATTTTATCTGTCATTTTCATCTCTTTCGTGGTGTCCCTGATCATATTGGTGTTCATCATGAGGTTGGTTGGCATGCGGATAGTTTTGTCCATGAGGTGAGGTCTCGTTCTTTGGCCATCAAATCTAAATGGATCCAAGATCAACAAAGTAAATTTGACCAGCAGAACTCAGTTGCTAAACATTTAGAGAATTTACATGATCAAACACAAGGCTCCTCGCCGGAGTGGAGTACACAGCCAGCCGCCGATGGAATATTTTTTGGGCAGTTTGAATTTCCGGTAATCGCGGATCAGGAGATGAATATCCGTTTGGGAGATTTTATTTGTTCTGCAAAGCAAAATCGGCGTGTCTTGCCTTCTTTCAAGGGACATCGTTTTCAGGATTCATATTGGGATTCCATTTCTGATGAAAAGTTATTCCATATTATGGACGGTTGGCAAGCGGGCTATTCTAATGCTGATGTTGCCTCTATGGTCCAGATTGTTGATGTCCCAACTCAAGATTATATTGATTCTCGTTTGCTCAAATGCTCTAAATGCTCACGTCATGGCCACCTTCACATGGACTGTCCAGGTACTTTTTGCCAACGTTGTATCCGTCTTATCGATCAATGTTTATGTTCGGACTATCTTCCTGATCGAGTAGACACATGCATGTTGGGCCGTAAGCTTCCAACATGTCTTGCGTGTAATAGCAAGGAGCATCTAAGTCGTAGCTGTCCTGGCACCCAGAGATGCAGCACGTGCAACTTATTGGGCCATGTTAAGTGTCGGGGGGGGGGGGGGTTGGCTTGGGCCTGCGTACTATTGGCAGCCCAAAAACTTCAAACTGTCTAGGCCTCATCTAGTGGAACAGAAAGATATCAACTGCCAGGGCCGGCAGGATATACACGGTAAAAATCAGGGTTTGTTATGGAAGGTGAAACAGAAAATCCCATGTACCTCTGACGTGGCCACTCCCCATTGCCTGACGCTCCGAATACCCTCCCCCATTGCAGTTGTCAACTCCACCGCTCCGAGGGCCCAATCAGAACCAGTCTCCCCAGTTTCATCCGCTTCCTCCCTCTCCTCTGCCTCTGCTTCCTCTGCTCCAAGGCCGAAAAACCCTACTGGTATCACCATGGTGAACTTCCCAGTCAGCCCGTTTCCGTTCACTCCCGTCGCCTCGCACATTGAGCGAGGGCCAGATCATCGCCTGCAGAGGAGCACCATGGTAGTCGATGAGGCGCCGCTGAACCATGAGAGGTATGCTCTGATTGAGATCACCCCCCTGTTCCAGATCATCAGAAGAGGTTTTGGTTGGAAGAAGTCTGTCGGATTATTAGGGAGGATCTAGAGTATCAGATTGAGGATGAGTTTGTCTATCCGATCGCTGTGGGTTGTGTTGCTTTTGTTGATGTTCAGAGTAGAGATGATGCCATTAGAGAGGGGCCGCACGCACTGACAGAGGATTCTTACTTCACACTAATCCCCCATGACGAGCGAATTAACATGCGCATGCCTGCTTTTCAATATGAAGTCTGGATCTTGATGCTTGCTTTTCCTATTGATTATATGACTGACCACTATGTTCATAAGGCCGTCCCGCGCTTTGGTAAACTGCTGTCGTGGCCAAGACCGAATGAGAACAAAGCTAGGGTTCTAGTCAAGTGCCACATCAAGGATATTGCGGAAGTTCCCCATAGTCTGCTAGTCACTAAAGTTGGATTGCTGCCAGGTTTAGGCCGCTCTTGGTCTGTCCCAGTATATGTTCTGAATGGAAGAGATACTGTACCTGGTCTGCAGGGGACAGAGGATACTCCCCCTCTTCTAAATGCCTCTCCACACCCGTACGCTCTGCCATACTACACAATCATGCAACAAGCGAGAATTAATGAGATGGAGGCACAACAGGCAGCTAATGAGGCAGCATGGAATGGTCATCAGCAGGACCAGGGTCAGGATCATGTCAATGGCTGGAGCCCGTGGCCAGTGGTGCCACCACCGTACACAGGATTCAGTTTCAGAACCTATTTTGAGTACGATGGTCCGTCTCTGATGGATGGGGTGCAGCAAGAGCATAACCTGGTGGACAATCTGTCTGATGTGTGGTCTGAGATCTCTTATGTCGAAGAGTTGGCTGATAATTTCATAAATGGCGTCCCCTCCGCAGCCCATGCCTTTGTCCGTGCGGGAGGCTCTGTTTCTGCTGTAATAATTGCCGCTGACAGTGAGTTGCTCTCGTGGATGGGAGGGATGTTAAAGAGGATATACACCAGAGCTATATTACCTGCTGAGATCCCTCAAACTGCGTGCTTTCCGCTTAATCCTTTCACTGGTATTCAGCTCCACCTTGACTGTATGCGATTGGTTGTGCTTGCTACTATGAAGCCTGAAGTTGATGTCTTTGGAAGCATCTTTGGCTCAGTTTTTCGGCCGGGCAATGTCACTATTCTATCTGCTTGGGTTGACAAACCTACATCCGAACTGCCGGAGATGGATACCCCGAGGGTGGCAACAAATGTGAATCTGGAACCCCGTGACTCTGTGGATCAGGATGCTGGCCCAATCGGGCGTATGATACTCACTGAGACAGCCAATGTGGACACGGTTCTTCTTCGTCGCAGTGCACGTGCAAACAAATATGATGGGTTCAGGGTGCCACCGATGACTGACAAGAGGCTGCCAGTTTCCAAGGTCAAGCCCAGGAAGGACCCTTCTGTTGTCGGGCTCTCCACCGCAGGTTCTTCCTCTGCCAGGAAGAATGAAAAGGTATCTGAAACTGTCCCACCCCCCACTTCTATCCATGCTATTCAGTCCATTGGGACTAATATGTGTGGTGTTCATCCGAGCCAGTTGAGCGAAGACAAACTGCTTGCTACGCAGCAGAAGCACAAGAACAACGCTGGTGGCAACGATGAAGCTTAATGCGTGGAAGGTTCTGTGCTGGAATGTCCGAGGGATCAACTCCGACAAGAAACTTTTGGGACTGCGCAATGCTATCAGCTCTAGTGGATGTTCAGTTATTTGTCTGCAAGAAACTAAGCGTGCTACTTTCGATCTAGATTTTGTTAAACTATTCTGCCCGAAAACATTTGATAAGTTTGAAGTTGTACCCTCCCAAGGGGCCTCTGGTGGTCTTGTTGTGCTTTGGGATAGCTCTGTTTTTACAGGTCGTGTTTTCTGCTCTGAATCTTTTGCTTTGGGCATCCAGCTAACCTCTGTGCACACTGGCAAAACCTGGAATCTTGTTAACATCTATGGACCTTGCGCGGGGCAAGGCAGATCAGAGTTCACATCCTAGCTGTTTGATCTTGATATACCTGACCATGAAGATTGGTTACTCTGTGGGGACTTTAATTATATTAGAGCGCCAGATAATCGCAACAAACCAGGTGGAGATGCTAATGATATGCTCACGTTTAATGATTTCATACATGCTCAGGCTCTGGTCGAATTGCCAATTAAGGGCAGGCAATATACGTGGAGCAACATGCAGTCTGATCCACTGCTCGAACAATTAGACTGGTTCTTTACCTCATCTAACTGGACCTCCAACTATCCGAACACCACAGTGGGTCCCCTTCCCAAACCAGTGTCTGATCATACGCCCTGCGTGATCTCGATTGAATCTTCTATACCTAAGAGTAAGATCTTTAGGTTTGAAAATTTCTGGATTTCTCATCCGGGTTTCTTTGAGCTGGTTCGTTCAACATGGGAAAAACACTGCTATGCACCGAACTCAGCCCAGCTTCTATGCAAGAAATTTAAAAACCTAAGGTATGCCCTTAAACATAGGAGCAAACGGATTTCTAGGCTGAATGTTTGCATTGACAACACCAATTGGGCTTTACTGGAACTTGACAATATCGAGGACAAAAGGACGTTGTCAGTCCCAGAGGCCAACTTCAGAAATATACTTAAAAACCATCTTGTCACCCTCCTTGACTACAAACGAGAATATTGGAAAAAGAGATATATAGTAAGATGGTTCTCCTGTGGGGGGGATAACACCAAATTTTTTCACTCGGCGGCCTCAGAAAGATATCGCAAGAACTCCATATCCTTGCTCAAACGCCAGGACGGATCGTTGGTGACGGATCATGTGGGAAAAGCTTGTGAGCTTTTTAATACCTACAGAGAGAGACTGGGCACGAAAGGTGAGTTCGAGATGAAATTTGACCTGGCTAGAATCATCAAGAAAGTGGAGGGGCTGGAACAACTTACCACGCCTTTCACGCATGAGGAAATTGACGCTGTGGTTCGTGAGATGCCGTCAGATAGAGCGCCTGGCCCGGATGGATTTAACGGGTGGTTTCTGAAATCATGTTGGCATATTATCAAACATGATTTCTATAGATTATGCAATGACTTCTACGAGGGCGTTATTGACCTCAGAAGCCTGAACTCGGGATTCATAACGCTCATCCCTAAAACCCAGTCGCCTGAAACAGCCAATGACTTCCGACCTATCACGTTGCTCAATTGTTGCCTGAAGCTGATAACTAAGCTACTGGCTAATCGTCTACAGAAGCTGGTTCTGAAAATCATACATTGGAACCAGTATGGCTTTCTGAAGGGGAGATCGATCCAGGACTGCCTGGCTTGGGCGTTTGAGTACATACATTAGTGCCAGTCGTTGGGGAAGGCATGTTGCATTCTAAAATTGGACTTTGCAAAGGCATTCGATACCATCCAGCATGAACCCATGATTGAGATTATGAAGCATATGGGCTTTGACGAAAGGTGGTTGGGATGGATCAAATGCATTTTGTCTTCTGGTAGTTCATCGGTTTTGCTTAATGGAATCCCCGGAAAACAGTTTGACTGCATCTGTGGGGTCCGTCAGGGCGACCCCTTATCCCCTTTGATCTTTGTCCTCGCAGCGGACCTGCTGCAGTCAGCGATCAATGATGCTACGCGAAATGGGCTGCTCCAGCTACCTATCCCCACAACTGATAGCAACTACCCCGTCATTCAGTATGCTGACGACACGATCGTTGTGCTACCAGCCTCAGTCTCGCAGGCGCAAGTCCTAAAATCCATCCTCGTAGACTATGCGAAATCGGTGGGCCTCAAAATAAACTTCCACAAGTCGACCTTGGTGCCCATCAACTCTGACCCGGCGCTGGCAATAGAGATTGCTGCAATTTTTGGCTGCTCCATCGGCACCATGCCATTCACTTACCTGGGACTGCCCATGGGCACCACACGCCCGAGCCTGAATGATCTGATGCCAATGGTAGCCTCTGTTCAGCGTAGGATGCCTGCTGCAATTTCGCTTCTGGATTATGGTTCCAAGCTTACGCTGCTCAACTCTGTGGTCACCTCACTGGTTGTGTATGCCATGTGCTCCATCAAGATAAACCCCAGGATCATTGAGCACCTTGATAAACTGAGGAGATCGTGTCTGTGGGTTAGAAAATCTGAGGATGGGGTCAAGGGCAGCTCACTCGCAGCCTGGGAGATGGTGTGCAAACCCAAGAACAAAGGTGGCCTGGGGGTCATTGACCTCAAAACACAAAACCAGGGGCTCCTGCTGAAACAACTTCACAAGTTCTACAACAAACATGATGTACCATGGGTCAAACTGATCTGGGACTCGTACTATGTGGACAAAGTACCTCATGCCTCTGACCTGTGTGGATCCTTCTGGTGGAGAGACCTTATGTCGATATCTGATATATACAGGGGCATTACTAAAACTGAAGTACTTTCTGGTGATACGGTCTTGTTCTGGAAGGATAATTGGGGCACAGATATCCTTCAAGACAAATACCCAAGGGCATTTTCGTTTGCTAGAACCCCAGATGTTTCTGTTAGACATCTCCTGTCCTCACAAAGACTGGGCGAAGTATTCAATTTGCCGCTCTCAGTACAAGCCAAGGCTAAAGTTCTTCAGATACAAACGGAAGTGCTCGAGGTGGCGTTGACTGAGGACAAGGACATATGGTCCTGTGTTTGGGGGGGGAACAAACTTTCGATCTTCCAAATATTATGAGTACTGCTTTAGGCAGGCTCATGCAGATGAGGTGTTTGGTCTGATTTGGAAAACAAAATGCACAATGCAATGGAAGGTATTTCTGTGGCTGCTGCTGGCTGACAGATTGAATACCAGGAATATGCTTCGACGTAGACACTTCAGAATCCGCAATGATGACTATACATGTCTACACTGTGCCCCGCCGCCCGAGGAAGACATTGTTCATCTCTTTTTCACCTGCCCTTTTAGCCAGAGGTGCTGGGCTGCGCTGGGGATACATTGGCAGAGTGATCCTGACTGGATCAAGATGGTGCACGAAGGCAAGAACAGGTGGACACGGCCAATGTTCTTGGAAGTCTTCACGGTTGCTGCTTGGGGGATCTGGAAGGAGAGGAATGACAAACATTTCAGGGGGGTCCAGCCTTCCTTTGATTCTTGGAGGAACAGATTCAAAAATGATTTTGCTATGCTGGTTCATAGAGCTAAGCAGGAGTTGGCTCCTTGCATCACTTCTATTGTAAACTTGCTTTGATTTTCTTTCAGGTTGTGTTGTATAGCTGACAACCACCACCCCCAACCCCCCCTCTCTCACATAACATGTAACTTTGTACAGTCCTGGACACTCTGACACCCCCTAACCTTAATTATTTAATATAAAAGGCAGTGAGGATTACTCACTGTCATCAGTTCTCAAAAACGTATGTTGTTATGCGTTTTGACCGATAAAGATCTTCATAGAATATGTGGGAGCCAATATGAGCATCCAGGTTCCGCTATTGGTTATTGACCGGAGACGTGTCTCGGTCATGTCTACATTGTTCTCGAACCCGTAGGGTCCGCACGCTTAAAGTTCGATGACGGTTATATTATGAGTTTATGTGTTTTGATGTACCGAAGGAGTTCAGAGTCCCAGATGAGATCAGGGAAATGACGAAGAGTCTCGAAATGGTCGAGACGTAAAGATCGATATATTGGACGACTATATTCGGACATCGGAAAGGTTCTAAGTGATTCAGGTATTTTTCGGAGTACCGGAGAGTTACGGGAATTCGTATTGGGCCTTAATGGGCCATACGGGAAAGGAGAGAAAGGCCTCAACGGGTGGCCGCACCCCTCCCCATGGACTGGTCCGAATTGGACTAGGGAGGGGGGCGCCCCCTTCTTTCCTTCTCCTTTTTTCCTTCCCTTCTCCTACTCCTACAAGGAAAGGAGGAGTCCTACTCCCGGTGGGAGTAGGACTCCCCCCTTGGCGCGCCCTCCTCTTGTCCGGCCGCCTCCCCCCTTGCTCCTTTATATACGGGGGCAGGGGGACACCTCTAGACATAACAACAATTGATCTCTTGGATCTCTTAGCCGTGTGCGGTGCCCCCTCCATGATAATCCACCTCGATAATATCGTAGCGGTGCTTAGGCGAAGCCCTGCGTTGGTAGAACATCATCATCATCACCACGCGTCGTGCTGACGGAACTCTCCCTCAAAGCTCGGCTAGATCGGAGTTCGAGGGACGTCATCGAGTTGAACCTGTGCAGAACTCGGAGGTGTCGTGCATTCGGTACTTGATCGGTCGGATCGTGAAGACGTACGACTACATCAACCGCGTTGTGCTAACGCTTCCGCTTTCGGTCTATGAGGGTACATAGACAACACTCTCCCCTCTCGTTGCTATGCATCACCATGATCTTGCGTGTGCGTAGGAATTTTTTTGAAATTACTACGTTCCTCAACAGTGTATTAGAGCCAGGTTTTATGCATAGATGTTATATGCACGAGTAGAACACAAGTGAGTTGTGGGCGATACAAGTCATACTGCTTACCAGCATGTCATAATTTGGTTCGGCGGTATTGTTGGATGAAGCGGCCCGGACCGACATTATGCGTACGCTTACGCGAGACTGGTTCTACCGATGTGCTTTGCACACAGGTGGCTTGCGGGTGTCTGTTTCTCCAACTTTAGTTGAACCGAGTGTGGCTACGTCCGGTCCTTGAGAAGGTTAAAACAACACTAACTTGACGAACTATCGTTGTGGTTTTGATGCGTAGGTAAGAACGGTTCTTGCTCAGCCCATAGCAGCCACGTAAAACTTGCAACAACAAAGTAGAGGACGTCTAACTTGTTTTTGCAGGGCATGTTGTGATGTGATATTGTCAAGACGTGATGCTATATTGTATGAGATGATCATGTTTTGTAACCGAGTTATCGGCAACTGGCAGGAGCCATATGGTTGTCGCTTTATTCTATGCAATGCAATCGCCCTGTAATTGCTTTACTTTATCACTAAGCGGTAGCGATAGTCGTAGAAGCAATAGGTGGCGAAACGACAACGATGCTACGATGGAGATCAAGGTGTCGTGCCGGTGACGATGGTGATCATGATGATGCTTCGGAGATGGTGACCACAAGCACAAGATGATGATGGCCATATCATATCACTTATATTGATTGCATGTGATGTTTATCCTTTATGCATCTTATTTTGCTTTGATTGACGGTAGCATTATAAGATGTTCTCTCACTAAATTTCAAGGTATAAGTGTTCTCGCTGAGTATGCACCATTGCAAAAGTTCTTCGTGCTGAGACACCATGTGATGATCGGGTGTGATAAGCTCTACGTTCAAATACAATGGGTGCAAAACAGTTGCACACGCGGAATACTCAGGTTAAACTTGACGAGCCTAGCATATACAGATATGGCCTCGGAACACTGAGACCGAAAGGTCGAGCGTGAATCATATAGTAGATATGATCAACATAGTGATGTTCACCATTGAAAACTACTCCATCTCACGTGATGATCGGACATGGTTTAGTTGACTTGGATCACGTGATCACTTAGATGATTAGAGGGATGTCTAACTAAGTGGGAGTTCTTAAGTAATATGATTAGTTGAACTTAAATTTATCATGAACTTAGTCTTGGTAGTATTTTGCAAATTATGTTGTAGATCAATAGCTCACGTTTTTGCTTTCATATGTTTATTTTGATATGTTCCTAGAGAAAACTGTGTTGAAAGATATTAGTAGCAATGATGCGGATTAGATCCGTGATCTGAGGTTTATCCTCATTTCTGCACAGAAGAATTATGTCCTTGATGCACCGCTAGGTGACAGACCTATTGCAGGAGCAAATGCAGACATTATGAATGTTTGGCTAGCTCAATATGATGACTACTTGATAGTTTAGTGCACCATGCTTAACGACTTAGAATCGGGACTTCAATGACGTTTTGAATGTCATGGAGCATATGAGATGTTCCAGGAGTTGAAGTTAATATTTCAAGCAAATACCTGAATTGAGAGATATGAAGTCTCCAACAAGTTCTATAGCTAAAAGATGGAGGAGAATTTCTAAACTAGTGAGCATGTGCTCAGATTGTCTGGGTACTACAATCGCTTGAATCAAGTGGGATTTAATCTTCCAGATAAGATAGTGATTGACAGAGTTCTCTAGTCACCATCACCAAGTTACTAGAACTTCATGATGAACTATAGTATGCAAGGGATGACGAAAACGATTCCCAAGCTCTTCGCGGTGTTGATATCGACGAAGGTAGAAATAAAGAAAGAGCATCAAGTGTTGATGATTGACAAGACCACTAGTTTCAAGAAAAGGGCAAAGGGAAAGAAAGGGAACTTCAAGTAGAATGACAAGCAAGTTGTCACTCCTGCGAAGAAGACCAAAGCCTGAAACTGAGTGCTTACACTGCAAAGGAAATGGTCACTAGAAGGGGAAATGCCCTGAATATTTGGTGAATAAGAAGGATGGCAAAGTGAACAAGGGTGTATCTGATATACATGTTATTGATGTGTGCCTTACTAGTGTTTAGAGTAGCCCCTGGGTATTTGATACTTGTTCGGTTGCTAAAAATTAGTAACTCAAAACAGGAGTTACAGAATAAACAGAGACTAGTTGAGGGTGAAGTGACGATGTGTGTTGGAACTGGTTCCAAGATTGATATGATCATCATCGCACACTCCCTATATTTTCGAGATTAGTGTTGAACCTAAATAAATGTTATTTGGTGTTTGCGTTGAGCATAAATATGATAAGATCATGTTTATTGCGATACGATTATTCATCTAAGATAGAGAATAAATTGTTATTCTGTTTACATGAATAAAACCTTCTATGGTCATAAACCCAATGGTGATGGTTTATTAAATCTTGATCATAGTGATACACATATTCATAATGTTGATGCCAAAAGATGCAAAGTTAATAATGATAGTGCAACTTATTTGTGGCACTGCCGTTTGGGTCATATCGGTGTAAAGCGCATGAAGAAACTCCATAAAGATGGACTTTTGGAATCACTTGGTTATGAATCATTTGAAGCTTGCGAACCATGCCTTTTGGGCAAGATGACTAAAGCTCCGTTCTCCGGAACAATGGAACGAGCTACTGACTTGTTGGAAATAATACATACCAATGTATGCGGTCCAATGAGTGTTGATGCTCGTGGCGGGTATCATTATTTTCTGACCTTCACAGATGATTTGAGCAGATATGCATATATCTACTTAATGAAGCACAAGTCTGAAACATTTAAAAAAGTTCAAAGAATTTCAGAGTGAAGTGGAGAATCATCGTAACAAGAAAATAAAGTTTCTACAATCTAATCGTGGAGGAAAATATTTGAGTTGCGAGTTTGGCCTTCATATAAAACAATGTGGAATAGTTTCACAGCTCACGCCACTTGGAACACCACAGCGTAATGGTGTGTCCGAACGTCATAATCTCACTTTATTGGATATGGTGCGATCTATGATGTATCTTACCGATTTGCCACTATCGTTTTGGGGTTATGCATTAGAGACAGCTGCATTCACTTTAAATAGGGCAATATCAAAATCCGTTGAGACGACGCCTTATGAACTGTGGTTTGCCTAGAAACCAAAGTTGTCGTTTCTAAAAGTTTGGGGCTGCGATGCTTATATAAAAAAGTTTCAACCTGATAAGCTCGAACCCAAATCGGAGAAGTGCGTCTTCATAGAATACCCAAAGGAAACTATTGGGTACACCTTCTATCACAGATCCGAAAGCAAGATATTCGTTGCTAAGATGGATCCTTTCTAGAGAAGGAGTTTCTCTCGAAAGAAGTGAGTGGGAGGAAAGTAGAACTTGATGAGGTAACTGTACCTGCTCCCTTATTGGAAAGTAGTTCATCACAGAAATCTGTTCCTGTGATTCCTACACCAATTAGTAAGGAAGCTAATGATGATGATCATGTAACTTCAGATCAAGTTACTACCGAACCTCGTAGGTCAACCAGAGTAAGATCTGCACCAGAGTGGTACGGTAATCCTGTTCTGGAGGTCATGTTACTTGACCATGGCAAACCTACGAACTATGAGGAAGCGATGATGAGCCCAGATTCTGCGAAATGGCTTGAGGCCATGAAATCTGAGATGGGATCCATGTATGAGAACAAAGTGTGGACTTCGATTGACTTGCCCGATGATCGGCAAGCCATAGAAAATAAATGGATCTTCAAGAGGAAGACGGACATTGATAGTAGTGTTACTATCTACAAAGCTCAACTTGTCGCAAAAAGGTTTTTCGACAAGTTCAAGGTGTTGACTACAATGAGCTTTTCTACACTGTAGCGATGCTTAAGTCTGTCCAAATCATGTTAGCAATTGCCACATTTTATGAAATCTGGCAAATGAATGTCAAAACTGCATTCCTTAATGGTTTTCTTAAAGAAGGGTTGTATATGATGCAACCAGAAGGTTTTGTCAATCCTAAAGGTGCTAACAAAATGTGCAAGCTCCATTGATCCATCTATGGACTGGCACAAGCATCTCGGAGTTGGAATATACACTTTTGATAAGTTGATCAAAGCATATAGTTTTATACGGACTTGCAGTGAGTAACATATTGTTGATCAGAAATGATGTAGAATTTTTCTAGAAAGCATAAAGAAGTGTTTAAAAGGAGTTCTTTAAAAGAAAGACCTCAGTAACGCTACTTACACATTGAGCATCAAGATCTATAGAGATAGATCAAGACGTTTGATAAGATTTTTTCAATGAGTACATACCTTGATAAGATTTTGAAGTAGTTCAAAATGGAACAGTCAAAGAAGGAGTTGTTGCCTGTGTTGCAAGGTGTGAAGTTGAGTAAGACTCAAAACCCTACCATGGCAGAAAATAGAAAGAGAATGAAAAATCATTCCCTATGCCTCAGTCATAGGTTCTACAAAGTATGCTATGCTGTGTACCAGACCTATTGTATACCTTGCTCTGAGTTTGGCAAGGGAGTACAATTTTGATCTAAGAGTAGATCACTGGACAGCGGTCAAGAATATCCCTAGTGAGGACTAAGGAAATATTTCTCGATTATGGAGGTGATAAAAGAGCCCGTCGTAAAGAGTTACATCGGTGCAAGCTTTACACCGATCCAGATGACTCTAAGTCTCAATCTGGATACATATTGAAAGTGGGAGCAATAAGCTAGAGTAGCTTCGTGCAGATCATTGTAGACATAGAATATTTGCAAAATACATACGGCTCTGAATGTGACAGACCCGTTGACTAAACTTCTCTCACGAGCAAAACATTATCATACCTTAGTACTCTTTGGATGTTAATCACATATCGATGTGAACTAGATTACTGACTCTAGTAAACCCTTTGGGTGTTGGTCACATGAAGATGTGAACTATGGGTGTTAATCACATACAAATGTGAATATTGGTGTTAAATCACATGGTGATGTGAACTAGATTATTGACTCTAGTGCAAGTGGGAGACTAAAGGAAATATGCCCTAGAGGCAATAATAAAGTTATCATTTATTTCCTTATTTCATGATAAATGTTTATTATTCATGCTAGAATTGTATTAACCAGAAACTTGATACATGTGTGAATACATAGACAAACAAAGTGTCACTAGTATACCTCTACTTGACTAGCTCGTTGAATCAAAGATGGTTAAGTTTCCTAGCCATAGACATGAGTTGTCATTTGATTAACGGGATCACATCATTAGAGAATGATGTGATTGACTTGACCCATTCCGTTAGCTTAGCACTTGATCGTTTAGTATGTTGCTATTGCTTTCTTCATAACTTATACATGTTCCTATGACTATGAGATTATGCAACTCCCGTTTACCGGAGGAACACTTTGTGTGCTACCAAACATCACAACATAACTGGGTGATTATAAAGGAGCTCTACAGGTGTCTCCAAAGGTACATGTTGAGTTGGCGTATTTCGAGATTAGGATTTGTCACTCCGATTGTCGGAGAGGTATCTCTGGGCCCTCTCGGTAATGCACATCACTATAAGCCTTGCAAGCAATGTGACTAATGAGTTAGTTGCGGGATGATGCATTACATAATGAGTAAAGAGATTTGCTGGTAATGAGATTGAACTAGGTATTGAGATACCGACGATCGAATCTCGGGCAAGTAACATACCGATGACAAAGGGAACAAAGTATGTTATTATGCGGTTTGACCGATAAAGATCTTCGTATAATATGTGGGAGCCAATATGAGCATCCAGGTTCCGCTATTGGTTATTGACCGGAGACGTGTCTCGGTCATGTCTACATTGTTCTCGAACCCATAGGGTCCACACGCTTAAAGTTCGATGACGGTTATATTATGAGTTTATGTGTTTTGATGTACCGAAGGAGTTCGGAGTCCCGTATGAGATCGGGGACATGACGAGGAGTCTCGAAATGGTCGAGACGTAAAGATCTATATATTGGATGACTATATTCGGACATCGGAAAGGTTCCGAGTGATTCGGGTATTTTTTGGAGTACCGGAGAGTTACGGGAATTCGTATTGGGCCTTAATAGGCCATACGGGAAAGGAGAGAAAGGCCTCAAAGGGTGGCCGCACCCCTCCCCATGGACTGGTCCGAATTGGACTAGGGAGGGGGGGCGCCTCCTTCCTTCCTTATACTTTTTCCTTCCCTTCTCCTACTCCTACAAGGAAAGGAGGAGTCCTACTCCCGGTGGGAGTAGGACTCCCCCCATGGCGCGCCCTCCTCTTGTCCGGCCGCCTCCCCCCTTGCTCCTTTATATACGGTGGCAGGGGGACACCTCTAGACATAACAACAATTGATCTCTTGGATCTCTTAGCCGTGTGCGGTGCCCCCTCCATGATAATCCACCTTGATAATATCGTAGCGGTGCTTAGGCGAAGCCCTGCGTTGGTAGAACATCATCATCATCACCACGCCGCCGTGCTGACGGAACTCTCCCTCAAAGCTCGACTGGATCTAAGTTCGAGGGACGTCATCGAGTTGAACGTGTGCAGAACTCGGAGGTGTCGTGCATTCGGTACTTGATCGGTCGGATCGTGAAGACGTACGACTACATCAACCGCGTTGTGCTAACGCTTCCGCTTTCGGTCTACGAGGGTACATAGACAACACTCTCCCCTCTCGTTGCTATGCATCACCATGATCTTGCATGTGCGTAGGATTTTTTTTTTGAAATTACTACGTTCCCCAACACCGGCCCGTCCAGAGCTCACCTAGCAATTCGGCCTCCGTCCCAGTCCCAGTCAGGCGGTGAAATTTGTGTCGCGCGTACATAATTACACACTTAAAATACCATGGGCATAGGCGGAGGCACAACTATAATGCGGTCCACAATGCGGCTCAACCGCCCTAGGACCCGTATACCTTCACTCTTTTCTTTCTTTCAGGTCCCTATCTTCCCGAGGCTATTCCGATAACCTGATTATCGGACCCATCACGGGATGAAAACACTAAGGAGGCAAGAAGCTTTAACGTACGAGGGAAATCCCCAGGTGGTCTATGATAACGATCGCTAGACCTGATTTTACATACCCACTCGCAGCTCACTCTTGGTTAGGACATGTCAAATAGTCCTATTTTGCTTATCGCACTACTTGTATACATACGCCTTGACGTATCATTCAAATAACAACGGAAAATAACGTACAACGTTAGCTTATCACTACATTTCTTTTTCTTTTTCCTTGACTGCTTATTTATTACAAATCGCACCCATACATTCTGGTATGTTCAGTTTGCTAGGGGCTTCAGTGTACCCCATAACACGGCAAGAAAGTCCGAACACTTTCGACAGTGCGGCACCCCGAACTTATAGCACTATATGCACCAGCTTTGATTCATGTCTTGGGTCAATAGTTGGGTTGCCCGGCTCCTGTGCTTGCTGTTGGGGAACGTAGTAATTTCAAAAATTTTCCTACGCACACGCAAGATCATGGTGATGTATAGCAACGAGAGGGGAGAGTGTTGTCCACATACCCTTGTAGACCCGGCGAAGCGATCACAACGTAGAGGAAGTAGTCGACGTTCTCCTCGCGATCCGACCGATCCGGCGCCGTTATCCGACGCCCCGAGTTCTTGACACACGACAGCTCGATGACGTCCCTCGTAGACCGATCCAGCCGAGTGTCGAGGAGAGTTCGTCAAGACGACGGCGTGGTGACGATCTTGATGTTTCACGGCGCAGGCTTCGCTTAAGCTTCATGACGGTATAACCGAGGTGGAATATGGTGGAGGGGGCACCGCACACGGCTAAGGAACGATCTCACGATCAACTTGTGTGTTCCAAGGTGCCCCCCTGCCCCCGTATATAAAGGAGCCAGGGGGGAGGGGGCCGGCGGCCTAAGGAGGTGCGCCCTGGGAGTCCTACTCCCTCTGGGAGTAGGATTCCCCCCCCAATCCTAGTTGGACTAGGATTCCCGGTGGGGGGAAAGAGAGAGGGGGGGCCGGCCCCCTTCTCCTAGTCCTAGTAGGACTAGGGAAGGGGGGGGAGGCGCGCGCCCTCCTAGGGCTGCCCCTTCTCCTTTCCACTAAGGCCCATCGAGGCCCATTTACCTCCCGGGGTTCCAGTAACCTCACGGTATTCGGTAAATTCCGCCGCCCGAACCATTCGAACTCCAAACATAGGCTTCCAATATATCAATCTTTATGTCTCGACCATTCCGAGACTCCTCGTCATGTCCGTGATCACATCCGGACTCGAACTCCTTGGTACATCAAAATACATAAACTCATAATAACCATCATCGAAACCTTAAGCGTGCGGACCCTACGGTTCGAGAACAATGTAGACATGACCTAGAACCATTCACGGTCAATAACCAACAGCGGGACCTGGATGCCCATATTGGTTCCTACATATTCTACGAAGATCTTTGTCGGTCGACCGCATAACAACATACGTTGTTCCCTTTGTCATCGGTATGTTACTTACCCGAGATTCGATCGTCGGTATCCAATACCTAGTTCAATCTCGTTACACGCAAGTCTCTTTACTCGTTCCGTAATACATCATCTCACAACTAACTCATTAGTTGTAGTGCTTGCAAGGCTTGAGTGATGTGCATTACCGAGAGGGCCCAGAGATACCTCTCCGACTATCGGAGTGACAAAACCTAATCTCAAATACGCCAACCCAACATCGCCTTTGGAGACACTGTAGTACTCCTTTATAATCACCCGATTACGTTGTGACGTTTGGTAGCACCAAAGTGTTCCTCCGTAAACGGAGTTGCATAATCTCATAGTTATAGGAACATGTATAAGTCATGGATAAAAGCAGTAGCAACATACTAAACGATCGTGTGCTAAGCTAAGGGAATGGGTCATGTCAATCAGATCATTCTACTAATGATGTGACCTCGTTAATCAAATAACAACTCCTTTGTTCATGGTTAGGAAACATAACCATCTTTGATTAACAAGCTAGTCTAGTAGAGGCATACTAGTGACATCTTGTTTTGTCTATGCATTCACACATGTATCATGTTTCCGGTTAATACAATTCTAGCATGAATGATAAACATTTATCATGAAATAAGGAAATAAATAATAACTTTATTATTGCCTCTAGGGCATATTTCCTTGATCTCCCACTTGCACTAGAGTCAATAATCTAGATTACATAGTAATGATTCTAACACCCATGGAGTCTTGGTGCCGATCATGTTTTGCTCGTGGAAGAGGCTTAGTCAACGGTCGCAACATTCAGATCCGTATGTATCTTGCAAATCTCTATGTCTCGATCCGACTAAGTCCCGGATGGAATTGAAGCGTCTTTTGATGTGTTTGGTCCTCTTGTGAAATCTGGATTCCTTTGCTAAGGCTATTGCTCCAAGATTGTCACGAAGATTTTCATTGGACCCGATGCACTAGGTATGACACCTAGATCGGATATGAACTCCTTCATCCGCACTCCTTCATTAGCTGCCCGAAGCTGCTATGTATTCCGCTTCACATGTAGATCCCGCCACGACGCTTTGTTTAGAACCGCACCAACCGACAGCTCCTCCGCTTAGTGTAAATACGATCCGGTCTGCGATTTAGAATCGTCCGGATCGTGTCAAAGCTTGCATCAACGTAACTGCCATTTACGATGAGCTCTTTGTCACCTCCATATACGAGAAACATATCCTTAGTCCTTTTCGTATTTCAGATGTTCTTGACCGCTGTCCGATGATCCACTCTGGATTACTTTGGTACCTCCTGCTAGGCTTATAGCAAGGCACACATCAGGTCTGGTACACAAGATTGCATACATGATAGAGCCTATGGCTGAAGCATAGGAACATCTTTCATCTTCTCTCTATCTTCTGCAGTGGTCGGGCATTGAGTCGACTCAACTTCACACCTTGTAACACGTGCAAGAACCCTTTCTTTGCTTGATCCATTTTGAACTTCTTCAAAACTTTGTCAAGGTATGTGCTTTGTGAAAGTCCAATTAAGCGCCTTGATCTATCTCTATAGATCTTGATGCCCAATATGTAAGCAGCTTCACCGAGGTCTTTCATTGAAAAACTCTTATTCAAGTATCCCTTTATGCTATCCAGAAATTCTATATCATTTCCGATCAGCAATATGTCATCCACATATAAGATCAGAAATGCTACAGAGCTCCCACTCACTTTCTTGTAAATACAAGCTTCTCCAAAAGTCTCAGACAAACCCAAATGCTTTGATCACACTATCAAAACGCTTATTCCAACTCCGAGATGCTTGCACCAGTCCATATATGGATCGCTGGAGTTTGCACACTTTGTTAGCTCCTTTGGATCGATAAAACCTTCGGTTGCATCATATACAACTCTTCTTCCGTAAATCCATTCAGAATGCAGTCTTTACATCCATTTGCCAAATTTCATAATCATAAAATGCGCAATTGCTAACATGATTCGGACGGACTTAAGCATCGCTTCGGGTGAGAAGGTCTCATCGTAGTCAACCCTTGAACTTGTCGAAACCTTTTGCGACAAGTCGAGCTTTATAGACGAGAACATTACCGTCGGCGTCGGTCTTCTTCTTGAAGATCCACTTGTTTTCTATTGCTTGCCTACCCTCGGGCAAGTCAACCAAAGTCCACACTTTGTTTTCATACATGGATCCCATCTCGATTTCATGGCCTCAAGCCATTTTGCGGAATCTGGGCTCACCATCGCTTCTTCATAGTTCGTAGGTTCATCATGATCTAGTAGCATGACTTCCGAACAGGATTACCGTACCACTCAGTGCGGATCTTACTCGTTGATCTACGAGGTTCTGCGAAACTTGATCTCAAGTTTCATGATCAACATCATCAACTTCCTCACTACTTGGTGTAGGTGTCTCGTAAACTGGTTTCTGCGACGAACTACTTTCAAGTAAGGGAGAAGGTACTATTACCTCATCAAGTTCCACTTTCCTCCCACTCACTTCTTTCGAGAGAAACTCCTTCTCTAGAAAGGATCCATTCTTAGCAACGAATGTCTTGCCTTCGGATCTGTGATAGAAGGTGTACCCAACTGTCTCCTTTGGGTATCCTATGAAGACACATTTCTCGATTTGGGTTCGAGCTTATCGGGTTGAAGCTTTTTCACATAAGCATCGCATCCCCAAACTTTAAGAAACGACAACTTTGGTTTCTTGCTAAACCACAGTTCATAAGGTGTCGTCTCAACGGATTTCGACGGTGTTCTATTCAGTGTGAATGCGGCCGTCTCTAGAGCATAACCCCAAAACGATAGCGGTAAATCTGTAAGAGACATCATAGATCGCACCATATCTAGTAAAGTGCGATTACGACGTTCGGACACACCATTACGCTGTGGTGTTCGGGTGGCGTGAGTTGCTAAACTATTCCGCATTGTTTCAAATGTAGACCAAACTCGTAACTCAAATATTCACCTCCACGATCAGATCGTAGAAACTTAATTTTCTTGTTACGATGATTTTCAACTTCACTCTGAAATTCTTTGAACTTTTCAAACGTTTCAGACTTATGTTTCATTAAGTAGATATACCCATATCTGCTTAAGTCATCTGTGAAAGTGAGAAAATAACGATATCCGCCACGAGCCTCAATATTCATCGGACCACATACATCTCATGTATGATTTCCAACAAATCTGTTGCTCTCTCCATAGTACCGAGAACGGTGTTCTAGTCATCTTGCCCATGAGGCACGGTTCATAAGTGCCAAGTGATTCATAATCAAGTGACTCCAAAAGTCCATCAAGATGGAGTTTCTTCATGCGCTTTACACCGATATGACCTAAACGGCAATTGCCACAAATAAGTTGCACTATCATTATCAACTCTGCATCTTTTGGTTTCAACATTATGAATATGTGTATCACTACTATCGAGATTCATCAAAATAGACCATTCCTCAAGGGTGCATGACCATAAAAGATATTACTCATATAAATAGAACAACCATTATTCTCGATTTAAATGAATAACCGTCTCGCATCAAACAAGATCCAGATATAATGTTCATGCTCAACGCAGCACCAAATAACAATTATTTAGGTCTAAAACTAATCCCGAAGGTAGATGTAGAGGTAGCGTGCCGACCGCGATCACATCGACTTTGGAACCATTTCCCACGCCAGATCGTCACCTCGTCCTTTGCCGAGTTAAGCAATCAGTAGTCCTGCTTTGAGTTGCAAATATTAGCAATGTAACCAAGATCAAATACCAGTGCTACTACGAGCTCTAGTAAGGTACACATCAATAACATGTATATCACATATACCTTTGTTCACCTTGCCATCCTTCTTATCCGCCAAATACTTGGGGCAGTTCCGCTTCAAATGACCGTCTCGCTTGCAAGTAGAAGCACTCGATTTCAGGTTTAGGGCCAGATTTGGGTTTCTTCTCTGAGCAACAACTTGCTTGCTGTTCTTCTTGAGATTCCTTCTTCTTCCCTTTGCCTTTCTTCTTGAAACTAGTGGTCTTATTGACCATCAACACTTGATGCTCCTTCTTGATTTCTACCTCCAGCCTTTAGCATTGCGAAGAGCTCGGTATAGTCTTTACTAACCCTTGCATATTATAGTTCATCACGAAGCCTTTGTAGCTTGGTGGCGGTGATTGAAGAATTACATCAATGACACAATCATCCGGAAGATTAACTCCCAATTGTGTCAAGTGATTGTAGTACCCGGACATTACGAGTATATGCTCACTAATGTAACTATTCTCCTCCATCTTGCAGCTATAGAACTTATTGGAGACTTCATATCTCTCAATCCGGGCATTCTGTTGGAATATCAACTTCAACTCTGGAACATCTCATATGCTCCATGACGCTCAAAACGTCGTTGAAGTCCCGGTTCTAAGCCGTAAAGCATGGCACATCGAACTATAGAGTAGTCATCGCTTTGCTCGCCAGACGCTCATAACATCTGCAGTTGCATTAGCAAAGAGCTCTGCACCTAGCGGTGCATCCAGGCGTAGCTCTTACGTGCAGCAATGAGGATGATCCTCTCGTTACGGACCCAGTCCGTGTAATTGCTACCATCATCTTTCAACTTTGCTTTCTCAAGGAACGCATTAAAATTCAACGGAACAACAAAGACGAGCCATCTATCTACAATCAAACATAAACAAGCAAGATACTATCAGTACTAAGTTCATGATAAATTTAAGTTCAATTAATCATATTACTTAAGAACTCCCACTTAGAAAAACATCTCTCTAGTCATCTAAGTGATCACGTGATCCAAATCAACTAAACCATAACCGATCATCACGTGAAATGGAGTAGTTTTCAATGGTGAACATCTTATGTTGATCATATCTACTATATGATTCACGCCGACCTTTCGGTCTCCGTGTTCCGAGGCCATATCGCATATGCTAGGCTCGTCAAGTATAACCCGAGTATTCTGCGTGTGCAAAACTGGCTTGCACCCGTTGTAGATGGACGAGAGCTTATCACACCCGATCATCACGTGGTGTCCGGGCACGATTTAACTTTGGCAACGGTGCATACTCGGGAGAACACTTCTTGATAATTTAGTGAGAGATCATCTTATAATGCTACCGCCAATCAAAGCAAGATAAGATGCATAAAAGGATAAACATCACATGCAAATCAATATAAGTGATATGATATGGTCATCATCATCTTGTGCTTCATGATCTCCATCTTGTTGCACCACCATGATCACCATCGCCACCGGCGCGACACCTTGATCTCCATCGCAGCATCGTTGTCGCCTCGCCAAACTTATGCTACTACGACTATCGCTACCGCTTAGTGATAAAGTAAAGCATTACAGTAGCGATTGCATTGCATACAATAAAGCGACAACCATATGGCTCCTGCCATTGCCGATAACCGGTTACAAAACATGATCATCTCATACAATAAAATATAGCATCACATCTTGACCATATCACATCACAACATGCCCTGCAAAAACAAGTTAGACGTCCTCTACTTTGTTGTTGCAAATTTTACGTGGCTGCTACGGGCTTAAGCAAGAACCAGTCTCACCTACGCATCAAAACCACAACGATACTTCGTCAAATAGACTCGTTTTAACCTTCTCAAGGACCGGGCGAGCCACACTCAGTTCAACTAAAGTGAGAGAGACAGACACCCACGGTCACCTTTAAGCAACGAGTGCTCGTGGCGGTGAAACCAGTCTCGCGTAAGCGCACGCGTAATGTCGGTGCGGGCGCTTCATCTCACAATACCGCTGAACCAAAGTATGACATGCTGGTAGGTAGTATGACTTGTATCGCCCACAACTCACTTGTGTTCTACTCGTGCAAAACATCAAACCATAGAAAAACCTAGGCTCGGATGCCACTTTGTTGGGGAACGAGTAATTTCAAAATTTTCCCACGCACACGCAAGATCATGGTGATGTATAGCAACGAGAGGGGAGAGTGTTGTCCACATACCCTTGTAGACCCAAGCGAAGCGATCACAACGTAGAGGAAGTAGTCGACGTTCTCCTCGCGATCCGACCGATCCCGCGCCGTTACTCGACGCCCCGAGTTCTTGACACACGACAGCTCGATGACGTCCCTCGACTCGATCCAGCCGAGTGTCGAGGGAGAGTTCCACAAGACGACGGCGTGGGACGATCTTGATGTTTCACCGGCGCAGGCTTCGCCTAAGCTTCATGACAGTATAACCGAGGTGGAATATGGTGGAGGGGGCACGCGACACGGCTAAGGAACGATCTCACGATCAACTTGTGTGTTCTAAGGTGCCCCCTGCCCCGTGATATAAAGGAGCCAGGGGGAGGGGCCGGGCCAAGGAGGTGCGCTGGGAGTCCTACTCCCTCGGGAGTAGGATTCCCCAATCCTAGTTGGACTAGGATTCCTGAGGGGGAAAGAGAGAGAGGGGCGGCCCCTTCTCCTAGTCCTAGTAGGACTAGGGAAGGGGAGGCGCGCCTCCTAGGGCTGCCCTTCTCCTTTCCACTAAGGCCCATCGAGGCCCATTTACCTCCGGGGTTCGGTAACCTCCGGTACTCGGTAAATTCCGCCGCCCGAACCATTCGAACTCCAAACATAGGCTTCCAATATATCAATCTTTATGTCTCGACCATTCGAGACTCCTCGTCATGTCCGTGATCACATCCGGACTCGAACTCCTTGGTACATCAAAATACATAAACTCATAATAACCGCCATCGAAACCTTAAGCGTGCGGACCCTACGGTTCGAGAACAATGTAGACATGACCTAGAACCATTCACGGTCAATAACCAACAGCGGACCTGGATGCCCATATTGGTTCCTACATATTCTACGAAGATCTTTGTCGGTCGAGACCGCATAACAACATACGTTGTTCCCTTTGTCATCGGTATGTTACTTACCCGAGATTCGATCGTCGGTATCCAATACCTAGTTCAATCTCGTTACGCAAGTCTCTTTACTCGTTCCGTAATACATCATCTCACAACTAACTCATTAGTTGTAGTGCTTGCAAGGCTTGATGATGTGCATTACCGAGAGGGCCCAGAGATACCTCTCCGACTATCGGAGTGACAAAACCTAATCTCGAAATACGCCAACCCAACATCGCCTTTGGAGACACCTGTAGTACTCCTTTATAATCACCCGATTCGTTGTGACGTTTGGTAGCACCCAAAGTGTTCCTCCGTAAACGGAGTTGCATAATCTCATAGTTATAGGAACATGTATAAGTCATGGATAAAAGCAGTAGCAACATACTAAACGATCGTGTGCTAAGCTAAGGGAATGGGTCATGTCAATCAGATCATTCTACTAATGATGTGACCTCGTTAATCAAATAACAACTCCTTTGTTCATGGTCAAGAAACATAACCATCTTTGATTAACAAGCTAGTCTAGTAGAGGCATACTAGTGACATCTTGTTTTGTCTATGCATTCACACATGTATCATGTTTCCGGTTAATACAATTCTAGCATGAATGATAAACATTTATCATGAAATAAGGAAATAAATAATAACTTTATTATTGCCTCTAGGGCATATTTCCTTCACTTGCTACCCTACGTTCCGCTATATCGGCTAGGGTAGTAAAGGGAGAACTACTGCGATTGTGTCCCGGTTCTTCCGGACGAGCACCTCAGTAGAGAAAGCCGAAAACTGACTATCATGATGCGATGAGAGCTGGTCGCTGTTCGAAAGGTCTCAAGTCCTTAAATATTTTTTCAGTGTCAGGCGAGGAATCGGTCCTTGTCCAATTTAGGCGTGTATAGTGCCCCAAGTTCGGCCTTCCGAATACCAGGGGCTACGCCGAAATTTAAAATTATAGAACTTCTATGGCTAAGTGAGAGTGATAAAGTTGTATAGTCCGATTGCCTTGTTCGTTGCGCTAAACACCTCCTTAAAGGACCAAAAATTAGGATAAAGAGTGTTTAAATTTATCCCGAACACCCCTGTACTAGTTACATGGGGGCAGAAGCCGACGATTGGCCAACTCTCAGATTTTATAAACAGTCGCACATAAGGTAAAATTTTAAATCAACAAGCGTCATATTATGCAAAAGAACTTGTTTCATATTACAGGATAAAATGAGTACATTCACTCAAAGATTACATCCTTAGCACATTGTTCCGCCACAAGGCAGGAGCCCTTCAGGACACTTTCATAATACTTTTCGGGCCGGCGGTGCTCCTTGCCCCTCGCTGGCCCCTCCGTCATCAGCTTCTCGGCATCCATCTTCGCCCAGTGCACTTTTGCGCGGGCGAAGGCCATTCGCGCACCTTCAATGCAAACTGACCGCTTTATGACTTCAAGCCGTGGGCAGGCACTCACAAGCCACTTTACAAGGCCGCAGTAGCTGCTGGGCAGAGGCTCGGCAGGCCACAGCCGTACTATGAGGTCCTTCATGGCCAGTTCGGCCGCCTTGTGCAGTTCGACCAGTTGCTTCAGCTGGTCGCTCAAGGGCATCGGATGTTCGGTCCCAATATACTGAGACCAGAACAACTTCTCCGTCGAGCTCCCTTCTTCGGCTCGGTAGAACTCTGCGGCATCAGATATGCTGCATGGTAGATCTGCGAACACTCCTAGAGAGCTCCAAATTCGGGTAAGTAAAAGGAAAGTCTCCTTCACATGCTTGCTTTGCATAATGAATGCCTTACCCGCCGCAATCTTCTAGGCCATCTGAATCTCCTGGAGGGCCTTTTGGGCTTTGGCTTTGGCGTCTCGCGCGCTCTGGAGGGCCTTAGCAAGCTTGGACTCTTGAGTCTTAGAGTCACGCTCTAAGGACTCATATTTTTGGACGAAATCCTGGAGCTCTTGTTGGACCTCGTTGACCCGGGCCTCTTGTTTCTCGCGCTCGGCGCGTTCCTTGGCCGCTTTGTCTTTGGCCTCGGTCAGCGCCTTCTTAAGGGCCGCCACTTTGGTCATGGCACCTATTAAAGTTCATGACGCTTCCATTAGCAGAAACCATTTTTCCTTTATAAATATACAGACGCGGTATTGCGTACCTTGATTTTCCTTGAGCTGCCTCTTCACAAGGCCGAGCTCTTCCTCGGTCCGCTCCAGGTCCCGCTTCAGTCTGGAGACCTCTGCAGTATGAGCGGCAGCGGCCAGCAGCGACTCCTGCTTATTCACATAGACATCTTCTGTTAGACTCCTGTGGATGGTATTTGATCCTCTGTTCGGCTTTTCTTACAGAACACCAAACAAAGCATCAGGGGCTACTTTCTATGATGTGATATTCTATTACAATTTTATTACTTACCTCAAAGCCTGTTAGGAGGCTAGTGCAGGCTTCTGTAAATCCGCTTTTGGCAGAACGGACTTTCTCAATCACCATACTCATAAGAGTACGATGTTCTTCATCAATGGAAGTGCCGCGAAGCGCTTCCAACAAGTTGTCCGATGCCTCTGGATGGACGGAGGTCATCGCTACAGGCGGCTCGCCCCCCTTAGAGAGAGGCTGCCGGCCTGAATCCGGAACCACTTGGGTTTCCGGAGCCGTATTCGGCTGGGGGACAATCTTGCGGCGGCCCCCATTATTGGAGTCCATGGGGGTCTTCCCCCCATGTGCCCGGCGACTGGGATTTCGCCTGGGGGTGTCTCCGGAACTGTCTTCCCTTCACCCAGTATCCTTTGAGACAACACCTCGGTGTCATCCGCGGGCCTGGGGGAGGAGGCTGTCGGGAGTGAATCGTTGTTCATCGCCGACGGGTCCAGAGACCCCTCCGAAGAGGAGGATACCTCGATGTGGGATTTGGCTGGACTGCAGGAGAATGTTTGGCATAATGAGAAGCGATAGAGCATACATATCGAAAGTACTATTGTGTTTGAATACTTACGACTTAGCCAGGGGCTTGGCCCTAGGCTCCCACTCCTCGTCGCTGTAGGTGGCTACGGTGGAGTGGTCCGGAAGGAAGGTTTTTCCCTTCTTGGATACCTCGGCCTCCCCATGCGGGGCGGCCATTCTCTTCTCCCCCCTATAGGGGAGGGAGGGATTTCTTCCTCCTCCTCCTCTTCTTCTTCTTCGGAGGGCATCTCGACATCGTCGGATGTTACGTCCAACGTAACCTTGCGACGGAGACCTTATATAGTCCCCGCGGTCTTCTTTTTGGCCTTCTTCTCCGGCACCTCATAGGGCGCCGGAAACAACATCTTCGTTAGAAGAGATGATTTTGGATCTTCAGGTAGCGGAGCCGGACAATCAATCCGCTCCGCTATCGCTACCCAGTCCTGTTAAATCGGCATGGAGGCTTAGATTCCTCCCGCGAATGTGCTGGTAAAAGGCACATCTTGCAAAATATAAAAACTTACCGGATTGGCTGGGCGCTTTTCGCTAAGTCCGCGATATTTGGTTATGGGCGGTGGTACCTCGGTGGCCTTGAACAACACCTTCCAGACGTCTTCATGCATCGTGCCGAAGAGCTCTTGCAGCGTCTGGTGTTCGGCCGGGTCAAACTCCCACAGATTGCAAACCCATCTCTGGCACAGAAGGATCCGACAGAGGAGCATGACCTGGACTACGTTGATGAGCTTGATCTTCTTGCTTATCATATTCCGGACGCATGTCTGAAGTCCGGTCAGCTCCACCGCTGAGCCCCAGGCTAAGCCCTTCTCTTTCCTAGAGGTGAGCCTCATGGGGACACCGGATCGAAATTCGGGGGCCGCCACCCAGTTGGTGTTGCGCGGCTCGGTGATGTAGAACCACCCCGATTGCCACCCCTTCATGGTCTCCACAAAGGAGCCCTCAGGCCAGGTGACATTGGGCATCTTGCCCACCATGGCGCCCCCGCACTCTGCTTGCTGGCCGCCCACCACCTTTGGCTTCACGTTGAAGGTCTTCAGCCATAGGCCCAAGTGGGGCATGATGCGGAGGAAGGCCTTGCACACGACGATGAACTTGAGATGTTGAGGATGAAGTTGGGGGCCAGATCATGAAAATCCAGCCCGTAGTAAAACATGAGTTCACGGACAAATGGGTGGAGGGGGAATCCCAGTCCGCAGACGAAGTGAGAGAGGAATACTACCCTCTTCTGGGGTTTCAGGGTGGGGATGATCTGCCCTTCGGCCGGAAGCCGGTGCGCGATGTTTGCGGACAGGTATCCGACCTCCCGAAGCTTCATGATGTCCTCCTCCGTGACGGAGGAGGCCATCCACTTGCCTCCCGCTCCGGGCATGTTTGGAATGACTTTGCTGAGAAGGTGAAAGCTTGGGCGCTGGAGCTCGAGCGAGAGAGAATGGATGAGCAGAGGAAGAAGAAGGCGTGGGTGAAAAGGGGGAATCCTTATCCCTTTATAAAGGTGGTAAAAACTATGTGCCTCCCCACTTGCCCTATAAAATCGCTTATTCCCTAAGCGCCGTGTTGATGGCGCGGTTGGGTTACCCACACCCGTATTGATGAGAATCTCGTGATAAGGGGACACGATCTCTGCTTCAACAAGACGTGCCAATAAAAACCGCCTCGCAAGATGTGCAGTAGCAGGTTGAGAAAACGGTTCGAATAATAACCCGACCGCGGCGTGATGTCACGCTATGAAAAAGTTGTCAGCATATTAGACTTGTGGAATATTGTGCACTCTACGGTGGTATGTGGAATTTGTTTTGCAGAGCCAGACATGATCCTTGTGTTCAAGATTTACTTTGGAGTATTCGGAGAAGGAACCCGTCTTGCAATGCCGAAGACAAACTGCGCGCCGGACTCATCGTCATTGAAGCTTGGTTCAGGGGCTACTGAGGGAGTCCTGGATTAGGGGGTCCTCAGACAGCCGGACTATATACGTATGTCGGACTGTCGGACTATGAAGATAAAAGATTGAAGACTTCGTCCCGTGTCCGGGTGGGACTCTCCTTTGCGTGGAAGGCAAGCTTCGCAATTCGGATATGTAGATTTTATTCTCTGTAACTGACTCTGTGTAACCCTAGCCCCCTCTGATGTCTATATAAACCGGAGGGTTTAGTCTGTAGGACAACTACAATCATAATCATAGGCTAGCTTCTAGGGTTTAGCCTCTACGATCTCGTGGTAGATCAACTCTTGTAATACTCATATCATCAAGATCAATCAAGCAGGAAGTAGGGTATTACCTCCATCGAGAGGGCCCGAACCTGGGTAAACATTGTGTCCCCCGCCTCCTGTTACCATTAGCCTTAGACGCACAGTTCGGGACCCCCTATCCGAGATCTGCCGGTTTTGACACCGATATCCCTCCCAATATTTTGGCTTGAACAAACCAATCTACCCGCCTCATCAAAATAAAAAGACTAAAATTCATTCAGATAATAAAAGCTGAAGCGGAACCCTGAAGCTTCGACAGCACGAAAAATCTCTACTCCTAATGGAGCAGTTGGTAGTCTCGCTTCCAGGTTTTTTTTCGTCCCACCACTTTCGTCCAGGTTTTTTTCGTAGGTTAACCATCATAGATTTTTTTCGATGATGGTTTCTTATTCACCGGTTTATTTACCCCTCAGCTCTTTCCTTGCAAATCAGCACTTTTCAAACATGCACGCAATCACGGATCTAAATTTACTAACTTATCCAAATCAACCGATACCTTCCATTATTGCAAATTTCTTTAGGAAACAAATAATAGATTATAAGGAAACAAATAAAAGATTTTAAAGACGCATAATACTTTACTAACAATCACTAAAAATCAAATCTAAATTAAGTAACCTTACCTTAAATCACTCAATCACTTTAATTAGAAAACATTTTCTTTCCTAACTGCACCCCACTTAGTGTGCACATAACAATCCGAAGTAATTAGAGTCACATGATTGAATCCATTTATTTAGAGCGACATGATTGAATTCATTTATTAACAATAATCCTCACCAAAAGTGTGTTTAGCAATTTTAGAGGGCGGACCAAAACTCTGCCATCCGCTCGCCCGCGTTTGTTTAGGTACAGGAAAAAATGGCATAATATATGGAAACAACACGACCGGGTCGGCGGCGCAATCTTCGGGGATAGGGGATTGGAGAAGGATTGGCCTCGCAGCATGATCGGGGTGCTTCCCCGCGGCCGCGGCTGTCCTCGCGATGCCACCTACCCGAAATCAACGCTGCTCCCTGCCGTCAGCCGAGGCGACGCCGCCTGCCCTCCTACCCACGGTCCGCTACCGCGTGCGGCTACGGCAGGAGGAGTAGCAACGGGGCCGAGGTCCTTCATGCGTTCCGGGATGGAGGCCATGATTTCGTCGAGGTCGTTGCTGCCTCCTACACTCAGGGTGTGTCACCGAGATCGAGGCGAGCATGAGGAGCTGTGACCACCGCCATGGTCACCCCATCGCAAGGGATGGTGTAACGCCCTCGATGCGGCTATATCTCCCACGTGTCGAAGCACGACTTAGAGGCATAACCGCATTGAAAGCAATGTCGCAAGTGAGGTAATCTTCGCACAATCCATTTAATACATAAGGGAAAAGATACATAGTTGGCTTACAGTCGCCACTTCACACAATGCATAATTAAACATCCATCATACAGATTACACTCAAAGTCCGACTACGGAACCAAAATAAAAGAAGAATACCCCACATGCAACACAGATCCCCGATCGCCCCAACTGGGCTCCACTACTAATCGTCTGGAAAGGAAACATAGTAACGACCAAGTGCCTCATCAAATTCCCACTTCAGCTCAGTTGCGCCATCTGCGCTGGCATCACCGGTACCTGCATCTGTTTTGGTAGAATCTGTGAGCCACAGGGACTCAGCAATCTCACACCCGCGAGATCAAGACTATTTAAGCTTAAGGGAAGGCTGGTGTCAAAAAAAAAGGGGGGCTGCTGCAAGTGACTAGCATATATGGTGGCTACATCGCAAAAGAGAGCGAGAAGAGAAGCAAGGCGCGGTCGTGAAACTATTAACGATCAAGAAGTGATCCTGACTACTTACGTCAAGCATAACTCCAACACCGTGTTCACTTCCCGGACCACGAGAAGAGACCATCACGGTTACATACACGGTTGATGTATTTTAATTAAGGTCAACTTCGGGTTTTCTACAACCGACATTAACAAATTCCCATCTGCCTCATAACCGCGGGCACGGCTTTGAAAGATAATACCTGCAGGGTGTCCCAACTTAGCCCATAACAAGCTCTCGTGATCAACGAAGGAATAAACCTTCACCCAAGACACTCCGATCAGACTCGGTATCCCGGTACATCAAGACATTTCGACAATGGTAAAACTAAACCAGCAAGACCACCCGACTGTGCCGACAAATCCCGATAGGAGCTGCATATATCTCGTTCTCAGGGCACAATGGATGAGCAATCCGTACAACTAAAACCAGACCTCAAGTTTCCTTGAGGGGGCGCTGCAAAGGGCTCTAGTTTGGACCAACACTCAGAGGAGCATTGGCCCGGGGGGGGTTAAAATAAAGATGACCCTCGGGCTCGCGAAAACCCAAGGGAAAAAGGGTATAGGTGGCAAATGGTAAAACCAAGGTTGGGCCTTGCTGGAAGAGTTTTATTCAAAGCGAACTGTCAAGGGGGTCCCATAAATCACCCGACCGCGTAAGGAACGCAAAATCAAGGAACATAACATCGGTATGACGGAAACTAGGGTGGCAAGAGTGGAACAAATCACCAGGCATAAGGCTGAGCCTTCCACCCTTTACCAAGTATATAGATGCATTAATTAAAACAATAGATATTGTGATATCCCAAAATATCCATGTTCCAACAAGGAACAAACTTCATCTTCACCTGCAACTAGCAACGCTATAATAGGGGCTGAGCAAAGCGGTAACATAGCCAATCAACGGTTTGCTAGGACATGGATGGTTAGAGGTTGACATGGCAATATGGGTGACAAGATATAGCAAGTGGTAGGTATCGCAGCATAGGCATAGCAAAAGAGCGAGCATCTAGCAAGCAAAGATAGAAGTGATATCGAAGGTATGGTCATCTTGCCTGTAAGGTTCTCAGAGTTGTCGAAGGCTGGATCCTCGAGGCGTTCTCAACAGGCTCCTCGCTCACGCACTCGCCTCCGGCTCTACCCAAAGCAAGAACACAAGCAACGGAACCACAATCAAACAAGGAACAATGCACAAGCAATATGATGCAAAACATGACATGCGATGCGAGATGTGATATGCAATGCATATGTGTGCTCGGAAGGAAAAAGATGAACTGGCATCAACTTGGCAAACCAAGTATGCCGCTGAAAGATGAGATGATTTCGTTGAAATCGATATAAAGATCACCGGAATCGGATGCACGGTTTGCAAATGACAAGCAAAACAAGAATGACGCAAATCTGCGTTTAACAGCCCGATGCTACTTAGCACGCAACACGAAACTATGCTACAGCACCCCAACATAAAAACAAAGCATCTGGCAGCGAACTACAGGAGATGCTTAACAAAAGAGGAACACTGAGCTACGGCTAAATCACATCATAACATGTCCAAACAAGCATGGTGAAAGTGCTCAAAATATCAGGTTCACAGACTTAGTGAAAATACTAACATACCAGGAATTAACATCAGGAAGGCATGTTTAGAGCAAGCAAACAACATGCTACAGGAACTTAAAATAGCAAAGCAAGGCATGACATGATTCTACTCAAAGCATATTTCAATAGTCCCTTACTGACCATAAGCCAAAAAGGACCTTAAGAAATGATGGCACCCATGTAAACATTGCAAGTTTTATTACAGATTTCAGACTTAGTGAAATATCAGGACATGGCAAAAACAGATTCAACATGGCATGTTCGTGAGCTCGATGCACTCACTACAGAGCATCTCATGACAAACTAAGCATACACCCGTCAAGAAGACATGGCATAGGAGCTATACATGGCAAGAACAACATCATAGCATGCACGGATCAACTACAACGACCTCGTGAAAATTGAATCTCATGCAAACAGTCTGCCAGGAAACATTTTCAAGCAAAAGTAGAGCATGAAAATGACATGCTAGACTACTCCATAAATACCAACAAAGGCATGGATGGATAGAGCACATCCATATGTCCAAAACACCCTTACTGATCATGCTCAAAAGGGCATAGATCTCTCTGTAACAACATGAACATATTGCATAAAATTATCAGCAGGACAAGACTTAGTGAAAACACTAAGTTCTGAAATCAACAACATCATCATCCCTACTTTGCATGCTTGTTCTAGTCAACACATAGCTCACAAAAATACATGGCAAACACCCTGGAAAGATGGCATGGCAATGTTCAACTCACATGTAGGACTCAAGTTCATAGGGTGCACACATAATTCATGGCAAAATGACAAAAGAGCTCGAATCGATAAGATTCTCAAACTAACGATCTGAAGCCTTCTTCCAACAAAGCATACCCGGGCTGCCCACGTGGCGGCGCTGGGCGATTAAATCCGGGCGGGCTGGCGGGCGTGTCCGCCGCCTGGATTTCGCCCCCGCGGCGCGAGGGGAGCGGGAGACTAGGGTTTGCCCGGATTTTCGGGGGAGGGGTCTTTAAATAGAGGTAGAGGGAGCTAGGAGAATCCAAATGGGGTGTAGTTTTCGCCCACACGATCGTGATCGAACAACCGAGGGCATGGAAGGGAGTTAGATGGGTTATTGGGCTGTTTTGGAGGGTTGTTGGGCTGCAACTCAAAAGAGGCCTTTGCGAGAGCGCGGTTAACCGTTGGAGTACCAAACGAACTCCAAATGACCCGAAACTTGACAGGTGGTCTACCGGTGATATACCAGGGCCACTTGGCAAGGCTCGGTCCATTCCGAGAATGTTCAACACCCGCACACGGAAAAAGGACAAGAGAGGACGCCGGGGAACATAGGAGTGTCGGATTGCAAAACGGACAACGGGGAAAAAGCTCGGATGCATGAGACGAACACGTATGCAAATGAGATGCACATGATGACATGATATGAGATGCATGACATGGACAAAATGCAAAATGAAAACAAAACCCAACCACGGAGGGAATATCATAGCACATATCCGAAAATGGCAAGAGTTGAAGTTACAAATATGGAAAGATACATCCGGGGTGTTACAACACTCCACCACTACAAGAGGATCTCGTCCCGAGATCTAGGACTGAAAGAACTCCGGATATTCGAACGGAGGTGATCCTCGCGCCCGTGTGGCTTCTCGGTTGGAATGGTGTGACCACTTTACTTTCGGAATTTGATTGACTTGTTGCGAGTCTTGCGCTCGGTTTCTTCAAGAATAGCAACGGGTGCTCATGATAAGAGAGATCTTCTTGGAGGTCAATTTCTTCAAAGTTGATAGTGCGCTCAGAATCTTGAAGCACTTGCAGAGCTGTGACACGTGAAACACATCGTGCACGCTTGCAAAGTTGGATGGAAGCTCAAGTTGATAGGCGAGATCGCCTCTTTTGCCAATGATCTTGAAAGGACCCACGATCTAGGGCAAGCTTCCTTTGATACCGGGTTTACGAGTGCCTTTCATTGAGAGACGCGGAGGTAGACATGGTCTCCGATTTCAAAAGCCACATCACGGTGCTTGTCATCATAATAGCCCTTCCGCGCGATTATGCGGCTTTAAGATTCTCACGAATGACTTTGCACATTTCTTCGGCTTCTGTGATCAAGTCGTTGCCAAGAAGTTGGCGTTCACCTGTCTCGGACCAATTGAGAGGAGTACGGCACTTTCTGCCATAGAGAATTTTGAATGGGGCCTTGCCCGAACTCGCTTGGAAGCTGTTGTTGTAAGAGAACTCGGCATATGGAAGACACTCTTCCCATTTCATGCCAAAGGAGATGACACAAGCCCTGAGCATATCTTCAAGGATTTGATTGACTCGCCGACTTGGCCACTAGTTTGAGGATGAAAAGCTGTCTTTGAAACGAATGTTGGTGCCCATGGCCTTCGAAAAGAGTCCCGAACTTAGAAGTGAAGATGCTTCCACGGTCCAAGAGATCAATTGTGGAATACCATGCAAGGAGACAATTCGAGGTGTATAGCTCGCCGGTGAGCTGCTGTGATAGATTCTTTGACAGGAAGAAAATGAGCCACTTTAGTAAGCTTGTCAATGACAACGAAGATAGCATCATTTCCACGCTTGGACTTAGGAAATCCAGTCACGAAGTCCATCTCGATATGATCAAACTTCCATTCCGGAATAGCAAGAGGTTGGAGGAGACCAGCTGGTCTTTGGTGTTCTGCTTTCACCCTTCTGCAGACATCACATTCATTCACGAATTGAGCAATTTCTCGCTTCATTCGAGTCCACCAATACGATTGCTTGAGGTCATGGTACATCTTCGTACTTCCAGGATGAATGGATAGGAGGGAATTGTGTGCCTCATTCATGATGACTTTTCTCAGATCGCCTTTAGGAAATACAATACGATCCTCAAAGAAAAGAGTGTCTTTGTCATCCAAGCGATAGCACTTGTATTTGGAAATGCCCTTGTCAATACCACGTTTCACCTTCTTCACCATGGTATCCAGTAGTTGTGCCTCATGAATTTGATCTTCCAAAGTAGGAGAGACTATGAGGTTGGCAAGAAATCCTTGAGGAACAACTTGAAGATTCAGCTTGCGAAAAGCTTCACAAAGATCCGGTTGGAAGGGCTTGAGAATTAAGTCGTTGCAATAAGCCTTTCTCGCTCAAGGCATCTGCAATCACATTCGCCTTGCCAGAGTATATTCAATACTTGGATTGTACTCTTGAATCATTTCGACCCATCGAGTTTGCACGAGGTTGAGGTTTGGTTGAGTGAAGATATACTTGAGACTCTTGTGATCGGTGAAAATGTCCACTTTCCTTCCCAACAAGAGATGTCTCCATGTTATCAATGCATGGACAATCGCCGCCAACTCTAGATCGTGAGTGGGGTAGTTCTTTTCGTTGGGCTTCAATGGCGAGAGGTATAGGCCACAACTTTCTTCTCTTGCATTAACACAGCACCGAGACCTTGCAAGGAAGCATCACGTAAAACTTGAATGGCTTGGATTCATCAGAGGAGTCAAGACAGAGCTGTAACTAGCTTCTCTTTGAGGGTATTGAAAGCGACATCACACTCAAAGGCCCGGACATACTTGACATGCTTCGAGGAGGTTGGAAAGAGGCTTTGCAATCTTGGAGAAGTTCTCAACGAATCTTCGACAATAGCTTGCAAGACCGAGAAAATCATGGAGCTGCTTGACATTCGAGGAGGTTCCCAATTCAGAATCAAGACACCTTCTCGGGATTAACAGCGATGCCCTTGGCGGAGATGATATGACCAAGATAAAGAACTTCATCAAGCCGTAACTCACATTTGGAAAACTTCAGATAGAATTGATGCTCTCTAAGCTTGTCGAGCACCAATCGCAAATGTTTGGCATGATCCTCGCTTGTTCTTGGAGAAGACCAAAATATCATCGAGATACACCAAGACGAAATCATTTGTGTAGGGGTTGAAGATAAAGTTCATCATGCGAGAGAAAGTTGGAGGAGCATTGACAAGGCCGAAAGACATGACAAGATATTCATAAGAACCAAAGCTTGTTCGAATCTTCGTCTTGGGAATATCTTGTTCACGAATGCGAATCTGATGATAACCCATACGGAGGTCAAGCTTGGAGAATACTTTAGCACCTTTGAGTTGCTCGAATAACTCATTGATGTTGGGAAGTGGATACTTGTTCTTGATTGTCTTCTTGTTCAATGGACGGTAATCAACACAAAGTCGGTCCGTGCCAACCTTCTTCTGGACAAAAAGAACTCCACATCCCCATGGAGATGAACTCGGTCTGATCAAACCCAGACGCTCTTGTTCATCGAGCTGCTTCTTCAATTCTTTCAGCTCCTTGGGTCCAAGCTTGTAAGGACGCTTGCAAACGGGTTCGATGCGTGCTCAAGATCAATAACGAATTCGAGTGGCCGATGCGGAGGCATACCCGGAAGCTCTTCTGGAAAGACATCTTGGTACTCACAAACGACTGGAATCTGAGAGATAGCATCCAACTCGCCCTTCTCATTGAGAGAAAACAACCGAATGGTTTCATCCCGAGCGGCATAGATGATAACATCCTCAGAAGGGTGTGTCAATTGAATCTGCCTGGCAGCACAATCAAGTTGAGCTTTGTGTTTAGAAAGCCAGTCCATCCCGAGAATTAGATCAATATCCGAGTCACCAAGAACAATTGGAGAAGACAGAAATCTATAGTCGCCCATCTTGATAGAGACATCCCGAACCAATGCTCGAGAAGTCATTTGCTGAGCCAGGGAAACATAGAGTAAGGACTCGGCAATACTTGAGTAACCAAATCATGCATAGCCACAAAAGGTCTTGAAATGAAAGAATGCGATGCACCAAGATCAAATAAGACTTTTGCAGAATATCATTAAGCGGAAGATTACCCATTATCACATCTCGAAGAATCCTCCGCTTGAGCTGCATTCATCATATTCACCTTTGCATGCTTGGATTATGCTTGACCACCTTGCATTGCTTGAAGACCTCACGGAGGAGGAGGAGGAAGGCGCCTTTGGTTATGGCATTTGTTCGCATAGTGACCTTTCTGCCGGCACTTGTTGCAGTCACCTCTGAGAGCGGACGGTGATAAGGAGCATTTGACCTTGGAGCTTGAGGCTGAGACTTGTTCTCGTAGGCTGGGTTGGGTGGGTGGGAAGATCCACGACCACCGAAGTTCTTCTCACGATAAGGCCGACGGAACGGAGGAGGAGGAAGGTAGAACTTTTGCTGCTTTGTGCCACTTGAGAGGAAGAAGAAGACCGAACTGCATCCCCGATTCTCTTCTTTGAAGCCTCACACTTGAGCTGAGCACCTTCTAGCTTGAGTGCCATATTATAGAATTGATCAAACCGAGTAGGCTCGAAAGAACAAGAGATAGCTCGCAGATCCTCTCTAAGGCCACCTCGAATCGATAGATCATACTTTTCTCATCAGAACGTCTTGTTTAGCAAAACGAGCAAGTTTCAAATCAGTATGTTGTATTCAGACATCGACATGTTTCCTTGCTTGAGATTGCGGAACTCCTCACGCTTGCTCTCAACAACACCGGTAGGAATGTGGTGAGCTTTAAAGTCCCGGCAGTAAATCAGTCCAAGTAATCACCGACCACCTCTAGAATCCTTGTATTGTGGAACCAATCACTGCTCGATCCTTGAGCTGAAAAGACGCGAACTTGACGTAGTCCTCGTGTCCGACATTGCTGCATTCAAAATGCTTGTTGATATCCACGAGCCAATCGTCGGCGCCTCGTGGCCTCGCACGAGAGCTGAAAGACTTTGGCTGGTTTGCAAGGAACTGGTTGAGTGTAGGAAGCGTGGGTGATGGAAGAACTACCCTTGACCTTGATTCCCTTGGTTGCCTTGTCCTTGGTTACGCTCTTGCATCAGCTGAATCAACAAGCGGCGTTGGCGTTAGTGGTTGCCATCAAAGTTTGCCATGCCTCCGGAGGCGGAGGTGGAGGTGGAGGGTTCGCTCGACTCCCATCACTGCTCCGGATTACTCGCGTTGGCGGAGCCATCTGAAGAGGGTGACATCCGTTAGCATCTTGATAGACAGATAGACAAGTTGAATCAACGGATAGAAATTGCAACATATAGTCTTCACAATAAACATTCGAACAGGGATGAACGAATGAATTCCAAAGTAAACATCACGTCCATTAAGGTGAGAAGCCACTTAATAAGAGATTGATTGAATGAAAATAAAAAAAACAAGGTATGAATGGAACAAATAAGTGGTAAGGATTACCCAATCACAAACCAAATATCTGCAGAAGAAATGCTAGAGCTACTTGAATCCCACCTATAAACTCCCGAAACTTTCCGGTTATGCAATCAGGTGTTGGGGATACATGGGAGCAATATGTATCTCACCCAAGCTAACAATCCCTACATCCATTGTATCCATCCTTCAACACATAACCAAGAAACCTTCGAAATCGTGTACCTCAACCTTCAAAAGCATCCATTATACGAGTCATGGCAATACTCCGTACTCACCTCAAGATCTTTGGGTTAGCGGGTTATCTCACCAACAACTGCATAAAAGAGATTTTCGATGTCGGCGTACTAAACTCGGTATTCCGAACTGCAATGATAAAATTATGACGACAACACCTCGGAGCTCAACTCCCGGGACACCGCCACAACCCCTAAATGTCGAGGCAACCAAGACAATGTTGTCATCATAAAACCATCGAACGATTCTAAGATACCAGCGTGATCCTAAAAAAAAATTAGTGAAATTTGAGAAGAGAAGAGTCAAAACTCTACGTCGGGATACCTCACCGGTGGGTCAAGGGACTGGGAGTAAAAAGAATTCCTAACTCTCCGATATATATAATCCTAAATGACTCAAAACATTTTTCTAGACACAACTCGCCACTAAAAACGATCAAGCGGTGGGGGCTCCTAAGGTCGGGATGGCTCGATACCAACTTAGCGCGCCTCGATGCGGCTATATCTCCCACGTGTCGAAGCACGACTTAGAGGCATAACCGCATTGAAAGCAATGTCGCAAGTGAGGTAATCTTCGCACAATCCATTTAATACATAAGGAAAAGATACATAGTTGGCTTACGATGCCACTTCACACAATGCATAATTAAACATCCATCATACAGATTACACTCAAAGTCCGACTACGGAACCAAAATAAAAGAAGAATACCCCACATGCAACACAGATCCCGATCGCCTAACTGGGCTCCACTACTAATCGTCTGAAAGGAAACATAGTAACGACCAAGTGCCTCATCAAATTCCCACTTCAGCTCGGTTCGCCATCTCTACCGGCATCACCGGTACCGTGATCTGTTTTGGTAGAATCATGAGCCACAGGGACTCAGCAATCTCACACCCACGAGATCAAGACTATTTAAGCTTAAGGGAAGGCTGGTGTCAAAAAAAGGGGGCTGCTGTTTACTAGCATATATGGTGGCTACATCGCAAAAGAGAGCGAGAAGAGAAGCAAGGCGCGGTCGTGAAACTATTAACGATCAAGAAGTGATCCCGACTACTTACGTCAAGCATAACTCCAACACCGTGTTCACTTCCGGACTCACCGAGAAGAGACCATCACGGTTACATACACGGTTGATGTATTTTAATTAAGGTCAACTTCGGTTTTCTACAACCGGACATTAACAAATTCCCATCTGCCTCATAACCATGGGCACGGCCAAAGATAATAACCTGCAGGGGTGTCCCAACTTAGCCCATAACAAGCTCTCGTGATCAACGAAGGAATAAACCTTCACCCAAGACACTCCGATCAGACTCGGTATCCCGGTACATCAAGACATTTCGACAATGGTAAAACTAAACAAGCAAGACCACCCGACTGTGCCGACAAATCCCGATAGGAGCTGCACATATCTCGTTCTCAGGGCACAACGGATGAGCAATCCGTACAACTAAAACCAGACCTCAAGTTTCCTTGAGGGGGCGCTGCAAAGGGCTCTAGTTTGGACCAACACTCAGAGGAGCATTGGCCCGGGGGGGGGGTTAAAATAAAGATGACCCTCGGGCTCGCGAAAACCCAAGGGAAAAAGGGTATAGGTGGCAAATGGTAAAACCAAGGTTGGGCCTTGCTGGAAGAGTTTTATTCAAAGCGAACTGTCAAGGGGGTCCCATAAATCACCCGACCGCGTAAGGAACGCAAAATCAAGGAACATAACACCGGTATGACGGAAACTAGGGTGGCAAGAGTGGAACAAATCACCAGGAATAAGGCCGAGCCTTCCACCCTTTACCAAGTATATAGATGCATTAATTAAAACAATAGATATTGTGATATCCCAAAATATCCATGTTCCAACAAGGAACAAACTTCATCTTCACCTGCAACTAGCAACGCTATAATAGGGGCTGAGCAAAGCGGTAACATAGCCAATCAACGGTTTGCTAGGACATGGATGGTTAGAGGTTGACATGGCAATATGGGTGACAAGATATAGCAAGTGGTAGGTATCGCAGCATAGGCATAGCAAAAGAGCGAGCATCTAGCAAGCAAAGATAGAAGTGATATCGAAGGTATGGTCATCTTGCCTGTAAGGTTCTCAGAGTTGTCGAAGGCTGGATCCTCGTAGGCGTTCTCAACAGGCTCCTCGTTCACGTACTCGTCTCCCGGCTCTACCCAAAGCAAGAACACAAGCAACGGAACCACAATCAAACAAGGAACAATGCACAAGCAATATGATGCAAAACATGACATGCGATGCGAGATGTGATATGCAATGCATATGTGTGCTCGGAAGGAAAAAGATGAACTGGCATCAACTTGGCAAACCAAGTATGCCGCTGGAAAGATGAGATGATTTCGGTTGAAATCGATATAAAGATCACCGGAATCGGATGCACGGTTTGCAAATGACAAGCAAAACAAGAATGACGCAAATCTGCGTTTAACAGCCCGATGCTACTTAGCACGCAACACGAAACTATGCTACAGCACCCCAACATAAAAACAAAGCATCTGGCAGCGAACTACAGGAGATGCTTAACAAAAGAGGAACACTGAGCTACGGCTAAATCACATCATAACATGTCCAAACAAGCATGGTGAAAGTGCTCAAAATATCAGGTTCACAGACTTAGTGAAAATACTAACATACCAGGAATTAACATCAGGAAGGCATGTTTAGAGCAAGCAAACAACATGCTACAGGAACTTAAAATAGCAAAGCAAGGCATGACATGATTCTACTCAAAGCATATTTCAATAGTCCCTTACTGACCATAAGCCAAAAGGACCTTAAGAAATGATGGCACCCATGTAAACATTGCAAGTTTTATTACAGATTTCAGACTTAGTGAAATATCAGGACATGGCAAAAACAGATTCAACATGGCATGTTAAGTGAGCTCGATGCACTCACTACAGAGCATCTCATGACAAACTAAGCATACACCCGTCAAGAAGACATGGCATAGGAGCTATACATGGCAAGAACAACATCATAGCATGCACGGATCAACTACAACGACCTCGTGAAAATTGAATCTCATGCAAACAGTCTGCCAGGAAACATTTTCAAGCAAAAGTAGAGCATGAAAATGACATGCTAGACTACTCCATAAATACCAACAAAGGCATGGATGGATAGAGCACATCCATATGTCCAAAACACCCTTACTGATCATGCTCAAAAAGGGCATAGATCTCTCTGTAACAACATGAACATATTGCATAAAATTATCAGCAGGACAAGACTTAGTGAAAACACTAAGTTCCTGAAATCAGCAACATCATCATCCCTACTTTGCATGCTTGTTCTAGTCAACACATAGCTCACAAAAATACATGGCAAACACCCCTGGAAAGATGGCATGGCAATGTTCAACTCACATGTAGGACTCAAGTTCATAGGGTGCACACATAATTCATGGCAAAAATGACAAAAGAGCTCGAACTGATAAGATTCTGAAACTAACGATCTGAAGCCTTCTTCCAACAGCATTTCGGGCATCAAGATGAGCTCAAATGCAAATGATTCAATGGAATTAAATGATGTACTCTTCGAGACGAACAATTTGACATATTATACGCCCAAAACGGAGCCACGGTTGCGGAGATGTGATGCTATGAAAACTGCACGAAATTAATCACAGAAATAATACTTAGTGGATTTTGGGGGGGAAGAAGTCAACCGTGGGTTTGACTGGATCCAGATCTGGCCGCCGCGCTGCACGAGGATGGCCGGCCGGAGTTGGGGTCGGGCCGGAGGAGGAGGTTGCCGGCGGGCGGCGGCCGGCTGGCGCGGGCCCGGGCGCGTGGCCGCAAGCGGTAGCGTGCACATGGAGGATGGGCGGTGTGGCTCGGCATGGTGGTCCGGCAGCGGGCCATGTGCGGCGGCAGAGAGGAGGCGGAGGCGGCAGCTGGCGGCTGGGCGGCGGCATGGCGGCGGCATGGGCGGCAGCGAACGGGCATGGGGCCCTGCAGACGGGCCTCATGCACCCGCTGGGTCGGCGATGTGGGGCGCGGGCTGCCCACGTGGTGCGCGATTCGTCCGGGCGGCGCTGGCGACGTGTCCGCCGCCCGGATTCGTCCCGGCGCGAGTGAAGGGGAGACTAGGGTTTGCCCGGATTTTTGGGAGGGTCTTTAAATAGAGGTAGAGGAGCTAGGAGACTCCAAATGGGGTGTAGTTTTTACCACACGATCGTGATCGAACAACCGAGGGCATGGAAGGGAGTTAGATGGGTTATTGGGCCGTTTTGGAGGGTTGTTGGGCTGCAACTCAAAGAGGCCTTTGCGAGCGCTTGTTAACCGTTGAGTACCAAGCGAACTCCAAATGACCCGAAACTTGACAGTGGTCTACGGTGATATACCAGGGCCACTTGGCAAGGCTCGGTCCATTCCGAGAATGTTCAACACCCGCACACGGAAAAAGGACAAGAGAGGACGCCGGGGAACATAGGAGTGTCGGATTGCAAAACGGACAACGGGGAAAAAGCTCGGATGCATGAGACGAACACGTATGCAAATGAGATGCACATGATGACATGATATGAGATGCATGACATGGACAAAATGCAAAATGAAAACAAAACCCAACCACGGAGGGAATATCATAGCACATATCCGAAAATGGCAAGAGTTGAAGTTACAAATATGGAAAGATACATCCGGGGTGTTACAGATGGAGCACGCCGTCGGCCTACAGCTTGTGGAGATCATTGTTTCTCTTCAGGTCGCGTGGTGACCGGATCTTGCCGATGTGTCCCTCCCCGACGACCTCCTCTTCGCCCGGTTGGCCGGCATGGATCTCGCCACTGCTGCCCTCAACTTCTCTGCCTCGAGCTCGACGGTCACCACCATGGATCCCCGGTGGAGGGTCACGTGAACCATCCGTCCTCCCATGCTTTGCAGCGGCTAGAAGGTGACATGGCTCTCCGTACACGAAGAGTGGAGTTCAGTCAAGTACTTATATACTTGGCCTCTACTGTTGATCCATGTACATGGAGAAGAACAGACAACCGCTCATTCAAGCTTCGTTCCACTCCTTTGCGCTACATTATTGGAGGTGACATTTTCCTATCTCTATATGTTGTAACAAGCCTGCTGCCTGCATAGTTAATGGATTTTTTATTTAAATTTATCGCTGCTTAGTGCTTTGTTGCAATTGTTCACCCAAGATTCTTATATATAATCTGGCGTATGTAGGCATACTTAGCTTTGCTATTCCATTTTTCGGTGCATAGAAATAAGAGTTTTGTCCAGTTAGGTATTCAATTGAGTATGGTATTTGAATTGATATCGAATGTCTTTTCTATGCATGTGATTTCTCACATCTGGTTATAATATTTGTGAAGACGTGCATTGCACGTGCACTTGAAGAGGGCCCGTGGCCCTATTTGACGGCGCTGACGCCGACCCAAGCCACCTCGTCGCGTATTCTTGGAGCTGTGGCTGGTCGATTTACATGAAATTAATTCCCTCGGTTACGGTGGCAAATATAATACACATAATCCATATTGTTATGCACTAGCGTGTATGTGTGAAATAGATGGATTATGGTCCCGTACCCAATAAGATGGATGTGTGTGTGTGTGTTAGAGAGAGAGGGAGAGGGGGATAGAGAGTGAGGAAGAGGGAGGGAGAGTGTGTGTCTGTGTGTGTGAGCATTTGATGGTACAAAAAGGTCGCCAATGTCGTAATATTGAACTCTTAAAGTTAATGTGGCCCCGTTGCAACGCACGGGCGTTCTTCTAGTAATATCTAGTTGTCATTGCAGCAGTTCACCACCGGCTCCCCCACTTGCAGCATGAGGAGTTCGTCATCCAGACGGACCAATGGAGGGCTTTATTGCGGTGGAAATTATTCATGAGATAGACCAGATATTATCTGTGTCCCTCCCAACATTTTGGCTTGAACAAAGTGGTCTACCATCCTCATCAAAAGAAAAAGACTAAACTTCATTCATACAATCAAGGCTGAAGCAGAACACTGGAGCTTCGACAGCATGAAAAAGAATATCTAGTTGTCATTGCAGCAATTGACCACTGGCACCCCCATTTGCAGCATGAGGAGTTCATCATCCAGACGGACCAACAGAGGGATTTCTTGCAGTGGAAATTATTCATGAGATAGATCAGATATTATCTGTGTTCCTCCCAACATTTTGGCTTGAACAAAGCAGTCTGCCCCCCCCCCACACACACACATCAAAAGAAAAACACTAAAATTCATTCAGATAATCAAGCCTGAAGCGAAACCCTGGAGCTTCGACAACACAAAAAAGAATATCCAGTTGTCATTGCAGCGGTTGACCACTGGCGCCCCCATTTGTAGCACCAGGAGTTCATCATCCAGACAGACCAACCGAAGGCTTTATTGCAGTGGAAATTATTCATCAGATAGACCAGATATTATCTGTGTCCCTCCCAACATTTTGGTTTGAACAAAGTGGAATACCCCCCTCATCAAAAGAAAAATATTAAAATTTATTCAGATAATCAAGGATGAAGCGCAACCCTGGAGCTTCGATGGCATGAAAAAAGAATATCTAGTTGTCATTGCAGCGATTGACCACTAATGCCCCCATTTGTAGCATGAGGAGTTCGTCATCCACACCGACCAACAGAGGTCTTTATTGCGGTGGAAATTATTCATGAGATTGACCAGATATTATCTGTGTCCCTCCCAACATTTTAGCTTGAACCAAGTGGTCTACCCCCCTCATCAAAAGAAAAGGACTAAATTTCATTCAGATAATCAAGGCTGAAGCGGAATCCTGGAGCTTCGATAGCACGAAAAACAATATCTAGTTGTCATTGCAGCGGTTGACCACTGGCGCCCCCATTTATAGCACAAGGAGTTCTTCATCCAGACGGACTAACTGAGGGCTTTATTGCTATGGAAATTATTCTTGAGATAGACCAGATATTGTTTGTGTCCCTCCCAATATTTTGGCTTGAACAAAGTGGTCTACCCACCTCATCAAAATAAAAAGATTAAAATTCATTCAGATAATCAAAGATGAAGCGGAACCCTAAAGCTTTGACAGCACGAAAAATAATATGTAGTTGTCATTGCAGCGGTTGACCACTGGCTCCCCCATTTGCAGCATGAGGAGTTCGTCATCCAAACGGACCAACGGAGGGCTTTATTGTGGTGGAAATTATTCATGAGATAGACCAGATATTATCTGTGTCCCTCCCAACGTTTTAGCTTGAACAAAGTGGTCTAGCTCCCTCATCAAAATAAAAAGACTAAAGTTTATTCAGATAATCAAGGCTGAAGCGGAACCCTGGTGCTTCAGCAGCACGAAAAAGAATATCTAGTTGTCATTGCAGCGGTTGACCACTGGCACCCCCAATTTGCAGTACGAGGAGTTCGTCATCGAGACGGACCAACGGAGGGCTTTATTGCAGTGGAAATTATTCATGAGATAGACCAGATATTATGTGTCCCTCCCAACATTTTGGCTTGAACATAGTGGTCTGCCCCCCCCCCCCCCCATCAAAAGAAAAAGACTAAAATTCATTCAGATAATCAAGCTTGAAGCGGAACCTTGGAGCTTCGACAACACAAAAAAGAATATCCAGTTGATAACCCACAAGTATAGGGGATCGTTTGTAGCCTTCTTCGATAAATAAGAGTGTCGAACCCAACTAGGAGCTAAAGGTAGAACAGATATTCCCTCAAGTTCTATCGACCACAGATACAACTCTACGCACACTTGACGTTTGCTTTACCTAGAACAAGTATGAAACTATTTTGCAAGAATAAAACTACGAGTACTTTGCGAGAATAAAACTATGAATAAATTGCAACGTAATAAAAGTGGATAACTTTGTCAACAAGAAAGTTATTTGTTCCTAGGCAACAAGTACCGACAATCATTCTTGCAATTCTACATGAGGGAGAGGCATGAGCTAACATACTTTCTCTACTTGGATCATATGCACTTATGATTGGACCCCTAGCAAGCATCCGCAACTACTAAAGATCATTAAGGTCGTGAAATCCAACCATAGCATTAAGTAGCAAGTCCTCTTTATCCCATATGCAATTACCCACTTACTCGGGTTTAAGTTTCCGTCACTCTCGCAACCCACCATAAGTGAACCATGAACATATTGCAACACCCTACAGCGGGGATCCCTCTGTTTGCGTGAGACGGAGGGCACCGTAGGACAACACCATAAATAAAATATACAATCATACCAACCAAGATCACGATTAACCCACAGGACAAAACGGATCTACTCAAACATCATAGGATAACAATATATCACTGGGAAATAGTATCTGGAGTTGAGCACCATGTTTAAGTAGAGATTACAGTGGGGAGAAGAGGTGTTACACCGCATCATAGAGGAGGAGAAAGTTGGTGTTGACGGTAGCAAGATTGTTGATGCAGATCACCGTCATGATCCTTGCCCCGGGTGCTCCGGCGCGACCGGGAGAGAGGGGGAGAGATCCCCCCCTCCTTATTCTTCTTCCTTGGCCTCCCCCCTAGATGGGATGAGAGTTCCCCCTCTAGTCCATGGCCTCCATGGCGGCGGAGGGGCAGGAGCCCCTCCGAGATTGGATCTTCCTCTCTGTTCGCTTTTGTTTCACGTTCCCCGGATCTAGCCCTTCACGGTTTCTTAAATTATTGGAGATCCGTAACTCCAATTGCGCTGAGATTTTTACATGATTTTTTCCATAAATTATCTTTCTTGTGCCAGAAGAAGGGCCCCAACTGACTTTTGAGGAGGGCATAAGACACATGGTTGCGCCAGGGGGGTGCCCGGCGTGCACTGGTGGGTTGTGGTCACTGTGGGCCCCCCCGTTTGTGTTGATTCCAAGTCCCAAAAATCACATATAATCCAAAATAATTCTCCATAAATTTTCATCGCATTTGGACTTCGTTTAATATGGATTTTCTGCGAAACAAAAAACATGCAACACACAGGAACTGGCACTCATCACTGGATCAATATATTAGTCCAAATAAATCATATAAAATGTTGCCAAAAGTATGTGAAAGTTGTATAATATTGGCATGAAACAATCGAAAATTATAGATACAACGAATACGTATCACCAGTTGTCATTGCAGCAGTTGACCACTGGCGCCCCCATTTGCAGCACGAGGGTTCGTCATCCAGACGGACCAACGGAAGGCTTTATTGCAGTGGAAATTATTCATGAGATCGACCAGATATTATCTGTGTCCTTCCCAACATTTGGCTTGAACAAATTGGTACCCCCCCCCCTCATAAAAAGAAAAGGACTAAAATTCATTCAGATAATCAAGGCCAAAGAGGAACCCCGGAGCTTCGACAGGATGAAAAAGAATATCTAGTAGTCATTGCAGCGATTGACCATTGACGGACCCATTTGCAACACTAGGAGTTCGTCATCCAGAACGACCAACAGAGGGCTTTATTGCGGTGGAAATTATTCATGAGATCAACCAGATATTATCTGTGTCCCTCCCAACATTTTTGCTTGAACAAAGTGGTCTACCCCCCTCATCAAAAGAAAAGGACTAAAATTCATTCAGATAATCAAGACTGAAGCAGAACCCTAGCGCTTCGACAACACGAAAAAGAATATCTAGTTGTCATTACAGCAGTTGACCACTGACTCCCCCATTTGCAGCATGAGGAGTTCGTCATCCAGACGGACCAACTGAGTGCTTTATTGCGGTTGCAATTATGAGATAGACCAGATATTGACCGCGTCCGTCCCAACATTTTGGCTTGAACAAAGTGGTCTACCCCCCTCATCAAAAGAAAAGGATAAAATTCATTCAGATAATCAAGGCTGAAGCAGAACCCTAGAGCTTCGTCAGCACAAAAAAGAATATCTAGTTGTCATTGTAGCGGTTGACCACTGGCGCCCCCATTTGCAGCACGAGAAGTTCGTAATCCAGACGGATCAATGGTGGGCTTTATTGTGGTGGAAATTATTCATGAGATAGACCAGATATTACCAGCGTCCCTACCAACATTTTGGCTTGGACAAAGTGGTCTACCCCCCTCATCAAAAGAAAAAGACTAAAATTCCTTCAAATAATCAGGGCTAAAGCGGAACCCTAGAACTTCGACAACTGGAAAAAGAATATCTAGTTTTCATTCCAACGGTTAACAACTGACGCCCCCATTTGTAGCACGAGGAGTTTTTCATCCAGACGGACCAACGGAGGGCTTTACTGTGGTGGAAATTATTCATGAGATAGATCATATATTATCTACGTCTCTCCGAACAAGTAGGATTGAACAAAGTGGTCTACCCCCTTCATGAAAAGAATAAGACTAAAATTCATTCACATAATCAAGGCTGAAACGGAGCCCTGAAGCTTCGACAAGACGAAAAAGAATATCCAATTGTCATTGCAGCGGTTGACCACTGGCGCCCCCATTTGCAGCACGAGGATTTCGTCATCCTGACGGACCAACGGAGGGCTTTATTGCGGTGGAAATTATTCATGAGATCGACCAGATATTATTTGTGTCCCTCCCAACATTTTTGCTTGAACAAAGTGGTCTACCCCCTTATCAAAAGAAAAAGACTAAAACTCATTCAGATAATCAAGGCTGAAGCGGAACCCTGGAGCGTCGACAGCATGAAAAAGAGTATCTAGTTGTCATTGCAACGATTGACCATTGGCGCCCCTATTTGCAACATGAGGAGTTCGTCATCCAGACGGACTAACGGAGTGCTTTATTGCGGTTGAAATTATGAGATAGACCAGATATTAACCGCGTCCGTCCCAACATTTTGGCTTGAACAAAGTGGTCTACCCCCCTCATCAAAAGAAAAATACTAAAATTCATTCAAATAATCAAGGCTGAAGCAGAAACCTGGAGCTTCGTCAGCACAAAAAAGAATATCTAGTTGTCATTACAGCGGTTGACCACTGGCGCCCCCATTTGCAGCACGAGAAGTTCATAATCCAGACGGATCAATGGAGGGCTTTATTGCGGTGGAAATTATTCATGAGATAGACCAGATATTATCAGCGTCACTCCCAACATTCTGGCTAGGACAAAGTGGTCTACCCCCCTCATCAAAAGAAAAAGACTAAAATTCCTTCAGATAATCAGGGCTGAAGCGGAACCCTGGAACTTCGACAACTGGAAAAAGAATATCTAGTTGTCATTCCAGCAGTTAACCACTGACGCCCCCATTTGTAGCACGAGGAGTTCGTCATCCAGACGGACCAACGGAGGGCTTTACTATGATGGAAATTTTTCATGAGATAGACCAGATATTATCTGCGTCCCTCCGAACATTTTTGCTTGAACAAAGTGGTCTACCCCCTTCATCAAAAGAATAAGACTAAAATTCATTCAGATAATCAAGGGTGAAACGGAACCCTGAAGCTTCGACAAGACGGAAAAGAATATCCAATTGTCATTGCAGCGGTTGACCACTGGCGCCCCATTTGCAGCACAAGGATTTCGTCATCCAGACGGACCAACGGAGGGATTTATTGCGGTCGAATTTATTCATGAGATTGACCAGATATTATATGTGTCCCTCCCAATATTTTGGCTTGAACAAAGTGGTATACCCCCTCATCAAAAGAAAAAAGACTAAAACTCATTCAGATAATCAAGGCTGAAGCGGAGCCCTGGAGCTTAGACAGCACGAAAAAGAGTATCTAGTTGTCATTGCAATGATTGACCATTGGCGCCCCTATTTGCAGCACGAGAAGTTCGTCATCTAGAAGGACCAACGGAGGGCTTTACCGTAGTGGAAATTATTCATGATATAGACCAGATATTATCTGTGTTCCTCCCGACATTTTGGTTTGAACAAAGTGGTCTACCCTCCACATCAAAAGAAAAACACTAAAACTCATTCAGATAATCAAGGCTGAAGCAGAACCTTGGAGCTTCAACAACACAAAAAAGAATATCTGGTTGTCATTGATGCGATTGACCATTGACGCCCCCATTTGTAGCACGAGGAATTCATCATCCAGGCCGACCAACGGAGGGCTTTATTGCGTTGGAAATTATTCATGAGATATACCAAATATTATCTGTATCCCTCCCAACATTTTGGCTTGAAAAAAGTGGTCTACCCCCCATCATCAAAAGAAAAACACTAAAATGCATTCAGATAATAAAGGCTGAAATGGAACCCTAGAGCTTCGACAGCACGAAAAAGAATATCTAGTTGTCATTGTGATGGTTGACCACTCACGCCCCATTTGTAGCACGATGAGTTTGTCATCCAGACGGACCAGAGGGCTTTTTTGCGGTGGAAATTATTCATGAGATAGACCAGATATTATCTGTGTCCCTCCCAACATATTCGCTTGAACAAAGTGGTCTACCCCCCCCCCCTCCCTGCCCAATCAAAAGATAAAGACTAAAATTCATTCAGATAATAAAGGCTAAAGCGGAACCCTGGAGCTTTGACATCACGAAAAAAGAATATCTAGTTGTCATTGCAGCGGTTGACCACTGACGCCACCATTTGCAGCACGAGGAGTTTGTCATCCCGACGGACCAACGGAGGGCTTTATTGCGGTGGAAATTATTCATGGGATAGACCAGATATTATCTGTGCCCCTCCCACACTTTGGCTTGAACAAAGTGGTCTACCCCCCTCATCAAAAGAATAACACTAAATTCATTAAGATAATCAAGGCTGAAACGGAACCCTGGAGCTTCGACAACATGAAAAATAATATTCAGTTGTCATTGCAGCGGTTGACCACTAATACCCCATTTGCAGCATGAGGAGTTCGTCATCCAGATGGATCAATTGAGGGATTTACTACGGTGGAAATTATTCATGAGATAGACCAGATATTATCTGTGTCCCTCCCAACATTTTCGCTTGAACAAAGTGGTCTACCCCCATCATCAAAAGAAAAAGACTAAAATTCATTGAGATAATATGCTTCAAACAACATGACAAAAGAATATCTAGTTGTCATTGCAGCGGTTGACCACTAACGCCCCATTTGCAGCACGGGGAGTTTGTCATCCAGACGGGCCAACGGAGGGCTTTATTGCGTTGGAAATTATTCATGGGATAGATCAGATATTATCTATGTCCCTCCCAACATTTTGGCTTGAACAAAGTGGCTACCCCCTTCATCAAAAGAATAAGACTAAAATTCATTCAGATAATCAAGGCTTAAGCAGAACCCTGAAGCTTCGTTAACACGAAAAGGAATATCCAGTTGTCATTGCAGCGGTTGACCACTGGCGCACCCATTTGCAGCTTGAGGATTTTGTCATCCAGACGAACCAACGGAGGGCTTTATTGTGGAGGAATTAATTCAGGAGATAGACCAGGTAATATCTGTGTCCCTCCCAACATTTTTACTTGAACAAAGTGGTCTACCCCCGTCATCAAAAGAAAAAGACTAAAACTCATTCAGATAATCAAGGATGAAGCAGAACCCTGGAGCTACGACAGCGCGAAAAAGAGTATCTAGTTGTCATTGCAGCGGTTGACCACTGGCGTCCCCATTTGCAGCACAAGGAGTTCTCCATCCATACGGACCAACTGAGGGCTTTATTGCGGTGAAAATAATTCATGAGATAGACCAGATATTATCTGTGTCCCTCCCGACATTTTGGTCTGAACAAAGTGGTCTATCCACCTCATCAAAAGAAAAAGAATAAAATTCATTCAGATAATCAAGGCTGAAGCAGAACCCTGGAGCTTCGACAATACAAAAAAAGAATATCTAGTTGTCATTGCAGCGATTGACCACTCATGCTCCCATTTTCAGCAGGAGGAGTTCGTCATCCAGACGGACCAACGGAGGGCTTTATTGCGGTGGAAATTATTCATGAGGTGGACCAGATATTATCTGTGTCCCTCCCAACATTTTGGCATGAACAAATTGGTCTACCCTCCATATCAAAAGAAAAACACTAAAATTGATTTATATAATCAAGGCTGAAGCAGAACCCTGGAGCTACGACAGCACAAAAAAGAGTATCTAGTTGTCATTGCAGCGGTTGATCACTGGCGTCCCCATTTGCAGCACGAGGAGTTCTCCATCCAGACGGACCAACGGTTATTGCGGTGAAAATTATTCATGAGATAGACCAGATATTATCTGTGTCCCTCCCGACATTTTGGTCTGAACAAAGTGGTCTACCCACCTCATCAAAAGAAGAAGACTAAAATTTATTCAGATAATCAAGGCTGAAGCGGAACACTGGAGCTTCGGTAGCACGAAAAAAGAATATCTAGTTGTCATTGCAGCGATTGACCACTGACACCCCCATTTTCAGCACGAGTAGTTCATCATCCAGACGGGCCAATGGAGGACTTTATTGCGGTGGAAATTATTCATGAGATAGACAAGATATTATCTGTGTCCCTCCCAACATTTTGGCATGAACAAATTGGTCTACCCTCACATCAAAATAAAAACACTAAACTCATTCAGATAATCAAGGCTGAAGCGGAACCCTGGAGCTACGACAACACGGAAAAGAGTATCTAGTTGTCATTGCAGCGGTTGACCACTGGCGCCCTCATTTGTAGCACGAGGAGTTCGTCATCCAGACGGACCAACGGAGGGCTTTATTGCGGTGAAAATTATTCATGAGATAGACCAGATATTATCTATGTCCCTCCCGACATTTTGGTTTGAACAAAGTGGTCTACCCCCCTCATTAAAAGAAGAAGATTAAAATGCATTCAGATAATCAAGGCTGAAGCAGAACCCTGGAGCTTCGACATCACGAAAAAAGAATATCTAGTTGTCATTGCAGCGATTGACCACTGACGCCCCCATTTGCAGCACGAGGAGTTCGTCATCCAGACGGACCAACGGAGGACTTTATTATGGTGGAAATTATTCATGAGATAGACCAGATATTATCTGTGTCCCTCCCAACATTTTGGCTTGAACAAAGTGGTCTACCCCCCCCCCCCATCAAAAGAAAAACACTAAAATTCATTCAGATAATCAAGGCTGAAACGGAACCCTAGAGCTTCGACAGGACGGAAAAGAATATCCAGTTGTCATTGCAGCGGTTGACCACTGACGCCCCCATTTGCAGCACGAGGAGTTCGCCATCCAGACAGACCAACGGATGGCTTTATTGCGGTGGAAATTATTCATGAGATAGACCAGATATTATCTGTATCCCTCCCAACATTTTCGCTTGAACAAAGTGGTCTACCCCCCCTCATCAAAAGAAAAGGACTAAAATTGATTCAGATAATCAAGGCTGAAGCGGAACCCTGGAGCTTCGATGGCATGAAAAAAGAATATCTATTTGTCATTGCAGCGGTTGACCACTGATGCCCCCATTTGCAGCACGAGGAGTTCGTCATCCAGACGGGCCAACGGAGGGCTTTTTGCGGTGGAAATTATTCATGGGATAGACCAGATATTATATATGTCCCTCCCAACATTTTGGCTTGAACAAAGTGGTCTACTCCCCTCATCAAAAGAAAAAGACTAAAATTCATTCCAATAATCGGGGCTGAAGCGGAACCCTGGAGCTTCAACAACATGAAAAATAATATCTAGTAGTCATTGTAGCGGTTGACCACTGACGCCCCATTTGCAGAGCGAGAAGTTCATCATCGGGACGGACCAACGAAGGGATTTATTATGGTGGAAATTATTCATGAGATAGACCAGATATTATTTGCGTCCCTCCTAACATATTGGCTTGAACAAAGTGGTCTATCCTCTTTATCAAAATAAAAAAACTAAAATTGATTCGGATAATCAAGGCTGAAGCCGAACACCGAAGCTTCGACAGCACAACGCAACGGTACACACCCAGGACGGACCACCGGCCGTATACCTATCCACCGAAACGAAAGTCCCGGCCTTCCCTTCCTTCTTCTTATCTCGTGCAACAACCCTCCCTGCCCACGTGCGCCTGCGTGTGACCCGATCTCCATCCACCTCACTCCACAGTCCACGCCACTCAAACCGCCCGCCCGCCCGCCTACATATCACGCACACGCACAGTTGAGCTTGCACCCTCGTACCTCATCTCCGTCTCCAATCTCCATGGCCATGGCAGCCTCTCCTCACGTCCTCCGCGCCGCCCTCCTCGTCGTCCTCGCGTCGTCCCTCATCTGGTCCGGCCTCCGGCCTCCTCGACGCGCAATGCTGCAGCAGTGCAGCAGCTAACCATCTACATCTATCTATCTATCTCAAAAACCTTCTTCTCATGCATGCACGTTTCTCGTGATTTCAGGGGCTCTTGCGAGGTAGAGGCGGCGGGAGATGGCCGCCGGCAGCTCGCCATGCTGCCGCCGAGAGGGTGGAACTCGTACGACTCCTTCTCCTGGACCATCGACGAGGCCGCCTTCCTCCACAACGCGCAGATCATGGCCGACAAGCTGCTCCCGCACGGATACCAGGTTCGTTGGCTTGGCTGCTGGCTACCAAGTTCATAGTTCATGCTATGTATGGATCACGCATTTCTCTCTCTGTCTCTGCGTGCGCGCAGTACGCGGTGATCGACTTCCTGTGGTACCGGAGGAACGCCAACGGCTCCGGGGAGGACTCGTACGGCTTCGACAGCGTCGACCAGTGGGGGCGCCCGTTCCCGGACCCCGAGAGGTTCCCGTCGTCCGCCGCCGGCGAAGGGTTTAAGCACGTCGCCGATAAGGTCCACGCCATGGGCCTCAAGTTCGGCATCCACCTCATGAACGGCATCAGCACCCAGGCCGTCAACGCCAGCACACCCATCCTCGACGTCGACACGGTACTCCGCACTACTCTCCGTCGATCTTGGACTTCCTTTCTTTTTTTTGGAATAATAATAATAACCGTTCTTCTTCGTTTCATCCTCAGGGAAAAGCCTACGTGGAGGATGGCCGGCAATGGACGGCGCGCGACATAGGCCTCACCCACAGGACCTGCGCGTGGATGTCGAACGGGTTCATGAGCGTGAACACCGACGCGGGGGCCGGACGAGCGTTCCTCAGGTCTCTTTACCGGCAGTACGCTGATTGGGGTGTCGATTTCGGTAAGCTGTCAACTCTGGGTCCAAATTTCGTAATACTAGTATTTTTCAGCTGCTACATTATTCTGAATTCAGAAGCAACTGTTGGTAACATAAAACTGTTCTGTTTGCAGTGAAGTTAGACTGCATCTTCGGCACGGATTACAGCCCGAAGGAGATCATGGCTGTTTCAGAGGTACGCATGTAGATGTAGCCCTGCATTCTGGGATCACAAATTCACAATCGGTGGTGACCTGTTGAAACCGGTTCATGTTAATGAATGAACACTTTGTTTGTGTTCACTGCAGACCCTGAAAGAGCTTGAGCGGCCGGTCATCCTGTCCATCTCGCCCGGAACCGAAGTCACTCCGGCGTTAGCCGAGAACATCACCCAGCATGTGGACATGTACAGGATAACAGGGGACGACTGGGATAGCTGGAAAGATGTTCGCCCGCATTTCGATGTCGCCAGGTAACCAGATAGCATCAGATTTTTTTCTAGAATACATTCTAGAGCTGTATGGTAGCTGCTACTTGTAATCTCTAGTAAAGATCAGTCAGTTTGTTCTACCTTCTTTTTCACCTGCATATATATGATGATGTACAGATCATTTGCCGATGCGAATAAGATCGGCGCCACTGGATTGCAAGGAAGGTCTTGGCCTGACTTGGACATGCTTCCGTTTGGCAGGCTTACTGATGCAGGTGATCATTCATACCATAACTTTGTGGCATTCCCTTTTTGGTAATGCACAGCTGTTCTAATTCCATGCGCATTGGTGACTAACCATTGGGAAACGCTTGATATTACTCTCATGCAGGTGTTAACCAGGGCCCTCACAGAAGCACTAACCTTACATTTGACGAGCAATTAACACAGGTTTGCATTGCACTTGAAGAAACTTCATTTCTGTTTTCCAAGTCGCAACCCAAAGTCTTACCGCATTTTTGCAAACTGGCATGACCTTGCAGATGCTACTTTGGTCGATGGCCAAATCCCCCCTCATGTTTGGAGGTGACCTGAGGCATCTCAACGATGATACATTGGATCTAATCACCCACCCTACTCTACTGAAGATTAATCACCACACTAAAAACAACATGGAGGTAAACAATGTATCATTAATTGAAGCCTGGAGATTCCTGCTGCAACATATAGTGAACAGGGAGTTAACTTGTGCATATTTATTTTTTCAGTTTGGTTATGTTCACAGTGAAAGGACTTCAGAACCCGATGAACAGTCTGGTCGCTCGGACCTGACAAACAATGGTGGAACTGTTCTTGGTCTCAGTACCTGCAATGATAAGAGTGCCGGTGGATGGCACAGTTCCTCAAAAGATCACATCTGCATTAGCTATGGAATCCAGAATGACAATGCCTCATTTTGCATGTCCAAAGCAAAACTTCTTCCAACATCGTAAGTGCCTCGCGAGAAAACAATTCGTGAAAGGAAGCAGTACTAGTTTTTTCACTTGTATGTATGATCCACACATATTATGTGCTTCAGGGATGGAGTTACCATGAGCAGTGAGGAAGACCAATCGAAGTTTCATCTGGTGGGTGTTGACACCAATGATGGTTGCTTGGATGCATCTGTCAGTCCCATGTTCTCGACCTGCGAACAGCATTCAAAGCAGGTACCTGAAGAACACACATTGGTATCCTAGTAAGAGAACGTGATCCATATAGAGTGAGGCTGAATTCCAGTGTTTCTTGGAGCATTTTTTGTCATGAAGTTGCTTTGATTCGCCTAGCTATTTACCTGTCGCGACAGCCAAAAACTGGACACTTGTTCATTCAACTTTGGAAGTGAATTTATGCCGCGATTGATCATATTTTGCCCATAACAACTGCAGGTCTGGGAGCTAACGGAGAATGGACAACTGAAAAGCAGCTACTCAGGATTGTGTGCTACAATGAAGTCCAGCAAGGAAGGAGGTTTAAGTTACTCCATAACGAGTCACCACAAATTAATTGCTATTTTTTATCTAAGTAGCACTCTTGTTTGATGCAACAGAGAGTGAAACTACTGGAGCACGAGCATGGACAGCAACTGGAGACAAAGGTACTTTTACCTAAGCAGCATGCTTCTTTGCCAATGCACACATGGCGAATAAGCATCCCTTTTCTTTGCGCTGATTCTTTGTCTTCCATGGAGCAGGAGAGATCTACCTGGCCTTCTTCAACCTTGACACTGCGAGCAGGAAGATTGCTGTAAGGGTGCCGGATCTAGAGAAGGCTGCAGGGAGAAAGTTGGCAAGGAAACACTTGTGCACCTGCACTGAAGTCTGGAGTGGGAAGAGCCGGAGTCTCATGAAGGGGGACATCTCAGAGGTGGTGAGCTCACATGGCTCCATATTGTTTGAAATCCAGTGTTGAGGTCTCCCTAATGTTCGCCAGTTCATCTTGGAACTTGGAAGCATAGGACGATTGGGTGTAAATTCTTTAGTTGCAAAAACATGGGTCCTAATAAAGTAAGCATTTTAATCGATACTAGCAATGTGTATGTGCAGTGCATGTGTTGACAAAAGTAGACTAATTAAATCATTAAATTTACCTAAAGCACCGAGAAGTATAAATTCCAAAACCCAAATTCTGAGATGTGTGGGATGAGGGTTTCTTCCAAATAGTTATCTAGTCCATAACCAACTGTTATAACATGTGATACTGTTCCTCTGAAGCACAACCAAGCACTAGTAACAGAAGGTATAGCAAGGCCACTGATGAAACAAAGATGCTACTGTGATTTTATAACACAACTATGAAATTTGGGAGAAAACCCTTGCCAAAGCACATACAGAAGAAGGGTATCTTGAAGTTGAATGGGATGAGATGTCTCCAGTGCCATGTGGTTCAGTTGTTTTTGGTGAATGTACATGAGAAAAATATTCCTACAATTTTAACCTGACATCTAGGATGGTTCGAATTCAAGCAACCAATCACATGGATTGTCTTTCCCTAGGATATCACTTGGTACAAGCAACTGAACAAATTCTACTGTGAAGCAGTTCAGAGCAGAGCACCCTATCAAGAAGCTACTTGTGAAAAGCTTAGCTCTGGTTTGCTTGACGTAGCTATTTCTGAACTGCTTTCAGAACCTGTATCTGGCTTGCTTGCAGAGTTTGAATTTGGTAATATCCTGGGGGGTTTCTTGGAAGCACCAACTGCTTCCAAAGTACTTAACACTGGCTTGCTTGAACTAGCCATTTCCAAATTGCTTGCAGAATCTCTACTTGACTCTCTTGCAGAGTTTGAGGTTTGTACTCTCCTGGGTTTACTGGCAGAGGTGCCAAATGCTTCCAGGGCATCAAGGAAGAACTTCTTATTTGGAACAATACCCTGCTTATTCATCCGCTGGAGCAGCTTCTGGACAAGCATCTTATCGTTAGCCCTGGTGTATGCCTTGTAAAGCAGCTTATATGTGGAAGCACTGGGCACTACACCTTTCTCAATCGCACTATCCAACAGCCGATCTGCTTCCATAGGCAAGCGGTTCATGCAGTAGGCATCAAGCATTGCATTCAATGAAGATAGGGGAACAGTACTTTGTGAGCTTACGAGCTCATCAAATATCTGCCGGGCCTTTGAGACGCAATCACAATATGCGTACATATTGATGAGGCACTCTTGCGTCACATAATTCGGTTTGAATCCCAATTCTCCCATCTTCTCAAGTACAGACTCAGCTTTCTCTCTAAGCCTTGCTTTCCCATAGTTTGTTATCATGGAATTAAACGTTGGGTGGGTAGGTCTCTCCTTGGATCGCAATAAACTCTTGAAGACCTGCTCCATCTTGTCGAATGTCTGCTTTCGCCCATACGAATCTATGAGTATGTTGAATGTGATCACATCTGGGCGGCACTTCTTGCTTTTCATCCGCACCAATACAGACTCCATCTCTGTAATCATGCCATTCTTCCCATATCCGTCAATCACTCCATTGTATGTGTAGATATCTGGAGAGACTATGCTCTCATCCAGATCCTTGAAAAGGATGTCCACCTGCTTCGTGTCACTAGCCCGAGCACACGCCCTCAAGAGGATGTTGTACGTCACGATATTCGGCTGGCATCTCTCCATGCCCTTCATCTTGTCGAAATAGCCAAGAGCTTTCACCAAAGCCTTACTCTTGTCCCGTGAATGCAGATGCGCACCGATAAGGGAATTGTATACCGAAGTGTCGGGCTTGCACCCGCTGTTGCGCATTTGGGAGAAGAGCCACATGGCCATCCGTATCTGCCCCTTCCTTCCCATCACAGATATCAGCTTTGAATAGATGCCGTTGTCAGCGACGTACCACCGCTGCTTCTGCATCCACCTGAAAATCTAGCAGAGCACGAAGCATTAGAGAGAATGAGCAGAATTTTCCACTACAACAAACATCAGCTTCACAAATCTTGAAATGTTTAGCCCACAAGGACACCTGAAATCACATCTAGAATTTTAGACCAATCCTAATTCACCAGAGTATCTAGAATTTCAGACCAACATATCTTCAGGGTACGTTATCCAAGTGAGAGTCATGACACTGGCTCTAGCTCATGAATGAATGATCTAGTAATCCTGATTGAGTTGGGCACAAGGGTAGGGTATGGTGGCTCACCTCGAGGCACTGGACCCAGCCGTCGCGGCGGCCGAGCTCCTCGAAGAGGAGGAAGCAGTGCTCGGTGCGGACCACCTTGACGTGGCGGTCCAGCACGGACACCAGCCGGTCCTTGCCGCCGTCGCTCTTGCGCAGGAAGAACCGCACCAGCTCCGCGGCCTCGGCGGCCGGGTCGGCCTCCGCCTCCCCGGCGCCCGCCCGCCGCCGCTTGCCCCTGGCCGGCGCACCCGCGGGCGCGGCCGCCACCACCACGCGGCGCGGGGAAGCGGCGGCTGGGTGGCGCTGCGGCCACGGCGGGGTCGACGTGCTTGGGTAGGCTAGCATCTGGACCGTGCGGGGATCAATGGAGGATGGGTTTCTGGAGTTGCATTGGAGCGCGGGGAATGGCGAGGGGCGAGCTCGCAGCGGCGGGGAGAGAAAGGTTCTGGGTTCTGGATAGGGGAGGAGGGGATTAGGGGGTGTTGGACGGCTGGGATGGCTTGGTTTGGGGGATGGACGGTGGATTTTGGGTGGGATTAAAATCGGCGTAAATTAATAAAAGGAACCGGATTAGGATCGGGAGTATTGAACCCGACGTGAATCGAACACGCAACCTTCTGATCTGGAGTCAGACGCGCTACCATTGCGCCACGGATCCGGTGTGCCATTAGCCACTAAGTAAGCTAGATCACAGTACGTAGCTACGAATCAGTATCACCCTTGACTCATTGCTAATCTATAAGTTCTTATTCAAAGAAAATAGAGGTGTTTCCGTCATTACATTTCAATAAAATATCCACAACGGCACTAACGGAGTAGCTGCTCAGAAATAATTCTTGCTTATTACTCCCTCCGTTCTTAAATATAAGTCTTTGTAGAGATTTCACTATGGACTACATACGAAGCAAAATAAGTGAACTACACTCTAAAATGCATCTATATACATCCGTATGTGGTTCATAGTGAAATATCTACGAAGACTTATATTTAGGAACGGAGGAAGTAGTTATTACCATCCGAATTGGAAAGGCAACACAAGCACAAAACGCTACAAAGCCTAGGTCAGAAGTAGGTCAATTTGCAGCCAAGTGGCGTCGTTAATCTTCAGTTGCACCTGGCGGGAAGATCAACCCCAAATGACCATCTTGTTTCAAAAAAGAAAAACCCAAATGATCATCTGGAGCTCCCCCAACGATTATTCAGGAGACGTAAACACCGCAACATCAATGCCGGTTGAGCATCTTCACATTGAGATCTTCCATTGGTGAAGTGCACACTTAGCTTCCCAATGACACATGAAATACTTCTCCATACGCGGACCTGTAAAAAGAGTCCATTTCGTAAGGTCTAAACATCAGCAAAACAAAAAAGATTACATACACCCATTTTCTTCCTTTGCAGCCAATCAAACAAGCATGTTGGGATATCCAAATCGAATAGACTAGAAAGGATTTAAGAGACAGTCTTAGCAACAAATTCAATTAATAGGTATTGCACATTCTACAGTTCCTTCCAAGATAAGCAAGTCATGCCATGTACTAGGCGCCGTTTAGCAAGATATCATGGGTTAAAAAAATTGTCGGGGGAAATCGGTCTATCACTAACATAAGAGATCCGGTAATCATAGCTTTAGTAAAAAAAAAGGTATGTAAAGCATAATTGCTAAGGCTAATAGGCCTGATTTTCTTCATCTCTGTCACATCGTTTTTCTTTTGGAACAAGAGAAACAATTGCAAAGTTGAACATAAAGACATCCAAAGCGCCATTTCCAAGTCCTTTACAAAGGGCCATAAATTAATTTTTCATGAGGTTACAAGAATTTTGATAAAAGGAATGAATGTAAGTGTATGGGGCCCCATGGGCATAAGACCTTACGGTGCCTCCTTGATTTCAACTTGAGGAGAAGGTTATGGAAAAGGCATTTTCAGCACTAGTGACCATATCATCAGGGTTCCCAAAGCCAACACCAAGTTGAACATTCAGGTTTGGTTCATAACCAAAAATGTTGTTATAAAAAGAGGTAGCTACCTCAAGCATCTCAACAGTGGAGTAGACATGACCATCACCCCTTCTTTAAATTTCCTATCATATGATGGTTTCTTCCTTTCTCTAAGTAGATTCCAGTTTAGATTTAATGTTTCATTCCTTTTTTAGAATCAGAGATGCAATTTTGTTACGCCAATACATCCATGATGCCATATTCTTTCAAGACTTTTTGTAGTTTTCCTAAGAGAAACCTCTAAATGCCCCATCCTTTGGTTCGCCCCTTCTCAAGTGTCTAGATAGAATTGGTAGGTGTCAATGGGACATGAACGTGCAGAAGGGATGCCCCAAGTTTTATGAATACAAGGAAAAAAGTCAGGGGGGCCGGGAAAACCACCATTTATCAAATCTAAAAGCCTTTAGGGGGGTTACCCTCGGAGAGTCAATATCTTTGGGAAGTGCTTTGAGAGAAGAAAGGGGGAAATGATAATCCCAATCAACCGAGGAAAATGCCCTATCATCAAAAATAGGATTGTTTTGGTTATTTCCCCAAGAATAACATCTATTAGAGATAGAAATATCAAGCATAACCCACTTTTGATTCATTAATTAAAGAGGAGAGGCCTAAGGGGGTTTCACTACACCATTATTTTATCTTATGCTTCTCTAACCAGATAAAAGTCGTCAGTCAAGAGGGATTACATTTCACAATTCCTTCATTGCGCGGCATATGTGATGTGCAGTCTCAAACCAAGAAACAATTTACAACCCCTGTGAAGCTTGTCCCTAACAACCATATAATAAACACGTACCAAGCGTGCACGTGCTGGAGGATGTGGTCATTGTCTCGTGGTTAGTCTAGAAAAAATGCAACACATGATATATTTAGGAGGCTGGAAGGCGAAAGAGCATAGTGACACGAGAGACCTCCTATGTGGGTCAGCTCACTAGCATGACCCAAATGATGTCATTCTTTTATTAGTTTGTTTTATTTCTCATTTATGTAATCATTTGTTTCAAAAATACTTTATTAAATATTGTAAGAGTAACTTTGAATATAATAAAAATCATTACCTAAATTATAAAAGGTCACCTATGTACATATAAATGTTCATAGTGTATTGAAGATGTTTGTGTATAAAAAATATTATATTCACATATTAAAAAGTTTACATAGTTTTCTAAAAATCATGGATTTAAAAATATCATACATACATAACTAAATATACATTACATGTTTCTTAAATCTGTACAAAAATATATTCATGCATTAAAAAGATTACTCATGTTTTAGAAAAATCAAAGTCTACAAAAGTTGTTCAAACATATATGAACATATTTTCATATAGTGTGAAACAATGTTCAAGTCCAAAATGAAGTAAAAAAACATACATCAAAGAATAGAAGTAAAGAGGTGAAACTTACATAAAAAAGAAAAAGAAATGAAGAAAAGGAAAATAAAAGGACTAACTAAAAACACGAAGGAAACAAAAAAAAGGAAAAAGACAGAAAGAGTGACACGAGAAGCCTCTCCTATATGGGCCAGCTCACTAGCACGACCCAAATGAGATCGCTATTTTATCAATTTGTTATGTAACCCTCAAAAAAAAATCAATTTGTTATGTTTCTCATTTATGCAAAAAATGTATTTTTCAAAAACATGTTATTAAAAGATTGTTAGAGTAACTTTGAATATGGGACTGTGCTAACGTCCAGTCGACTGGACGTTAAGCAACAGATCCACACGATCGGTGATTAGTAAATCAGCTGCATGCGAGGAGAGCGATTGTGACTTTGCATGCCCAGGAGTGAGGCGCGAGGTGTAGCCACTCCATTTGAGTAAATTGCTCAAAGCCACCACATTTGTGGCGAGGGTACTCCAAAACTACCGTTTTTGCCGAAAATCACAAAAAACCACCAACTCTGTGGCTAGTGAGTAACAAATTGCACTAAACGAGCTGTGAGTCGCGACTAATCGGAAAACTGACAGCGCTGACCCACCTGTCGGGTCTACGTGGCAAATCTACATGAACAATAAGCTGACGTGGCCAAGGGTCCCACATGTCAGTCCCACACCTCTTTCTTCCTGCTTACAAAACTTTTCCCCTCTCTCTCCCCTGTTGACTCCGGCCCTGCTCCGGTGGCGAAGACCACGACTACACCGCGCCCCCTCCGCCTATTCTCCAAGACGGCACGGCAGCTGATCGATAAGGGCGACGGCGTTGCAGCACGAAGCGCTGAGGGGCGCATGCAGCAGCGCAGACGAGAGGCGGCGGCGGCGCAGCGCGGATGCTTGCGGCGTGGCACGCAGATGCTGGGTGCGACGGCGGCGCATGGCGGTAGGTGCGGGCGGCGGCGGTAGCCGCGAAGCGGGCGGCGACGCAGCCAGCGCGGCGCGACATCGGCGCGCCGCAGCAGCGGCGCGGCGCGACGCGCAGCACGGACGGGAAGGGCGGCGCAGCGCGGAACGGGCGTGGCGCTGCAGCGTGAGCGCTGGACGGCGGCGCAGCAAGCAACGGCGTGCGGCAAAGAAAGCGCGAAGGCCTGACGGCGGCGCGGCAAGCGTTGACTTGCCAGCAGGCGCGGGAAGCGCAGCAAGCTGGGGCGCGGGGCGGGCTTAACCCTTGAGAAGCGGCACAGGAGGTCAAGCATTGGCATAGGAGCTCTAGCGGCAGCCATTTTTCCTGCAACAAGGGAAGGTGGATCTGCGCGTGCCGCCGCCAGCGGGCCTCCTGGCGGCTCCTCCCTTTCCCCCGAAGACCGCCCCCGAAGACCGCCTCCAGTCAACGCGCTCGTGCGCTTACCTTGGACCTCGATGCTGTGGCTGACAGGTGGGGCCCCCTGTCCACCTCAGCAGGTCAAACAACGACTAGGTTTAGTCTTTGCCACGTCAGCCAAGCAGACCGGTCCCACCTGTCAACTTTGTTGTTAGACGCAACTCAATTTCGAATCGGTGCAATCTGTTACTTACTTGCCGCAAAGTTGGTAGTTTTTTGTGATTTTCGGCAAAAACGATAGTTTTGGAGTATCCTCGCCATAAATGTGGTGGCTTTGAGCAATTTACTCACTCCATTTTTAAACATGCATGCATATAACAACAAAATAGATGACATCAGCAAAGATTCTTTCGTAATTTAAACTTTAAAATGTTGTGTAGCTCAAACCGTCGCTCAGATTTAAAAACTGCTTTCACATAAAAAATTCATCGCGACGAGACCTTCAAAACTAGATCCCATGTTGATATGTTCTAACGACATTTTTTTAGTACAAAGTTACCACGCGTGTGCTACACAAGTTATCATGTTGGTTGTGTATAACTTATCATGTTGTTTACACATAAATTAGGACATAAAAAATAGTTCTTGTAATCTTCCCTTCACATGCACATGGAGGCATGCATTAGAAGGGGAAAAATTGATGCATCCTGGATTGTACATAAAAAACCGTAGATATGATCAAAAAATCGTTTTCACATAAAAAATCCGTTACGACAAGACCTACAAAACCAAATCCCATGTTGATATGTTCTGACGACTTTTTTGTTTGCAAAAAGTTATAAGGCCTAGGCCAAGAAAGTTATGAGCTCTCATGTTCGTATATTATCATGATTTTTACACATGATTTATCGTGATACGTTCTTAATTATTTTTCTCAGGACAAAGTTACCGCGGTGTTTGTGCATGAGTTACCACACTTTTCATCCGTACATTACCACGCTATTTACACATAAGTTATTGATGATATGTTTCAAACAACTTCTCCTCCCCATGGGGTCAAAGTTACCGCGGTGTTTGTCTGTAAGTCGGGTCTGCGGTTCGTATATTATCATGTTTACACAGAAGTTACTGGTGCATACTTTTAACAACCTTTTCCACCGGGTGAAAAAGTTAGCACGTTGTTTGTACTTTAGTTATCATGTCTATGGTGCATATATTACCATGTTATTTCCACAAAATTTACCAAGGGTATGGTTTCAAACAAAAAACTCTCTTGGTAAAAGTTGTCGTGATGTTTGTGCGTAAGTTACCATGTCCGCAATGAGTATATTAACATGCTATTTCCGTGAAAATTATTGGGGGTATGGTATCGACAACTACTTTTTCTCTTGATCAAAGTTACCACGGTGTTTTTGCGTGAGTTATCACGCCGAGGTGTGTATGTTGCCATGCTATTTAGGTAGAAGTTATCGGGGTATGTTTTCCACAACTTTTTCACCCGGTTCAAAAAGTAAACACGACGTTTGTATGTGAATAATCAACTCTACGGTGCATACATTAGCATTTTATTTACGCGTAAGTTATCAGAAATGTTCTCAACAACTTTTTTCTCTTGGGTCAAAATTATCACGGTGTTTGTGCATAAACTATCAGGTTTGTGGTGTGTAAATTATCATGCTTCTTACACATAAGCTACGAGGGGATGGTTTCAAACAAATTTTTCCCCTTGGGTAAAAATAATCAATGTTTGTGCATGAGTTATCAGGTCTGGGATGTGTAAATTATCATGCTATTTACACATAAGCTACCGGGGGTGTATTATACCGCATGTAGCCCATGTTGATAACTATAGTCCATCGAGCATGGTAACTACGTAATAACCATGTTGATAACTATAGTACATTTAGGCCGATAACTACATAGTAATCATGTTGGTAACTATAGTACATCTAGCCCGGTAACTACATAATAACCATGTTGTGGGATGGTGCATCTTGTCCATTCTTCAAAAGTTAGATGCGGGAGGACGGACGTTGGAGATTCCTAATCTACCCAATCCCTCTCAAATCAAGTGCACACTAAGGATGTGTTTGGTTCTAGAACCAAGTGGAATGTCATGGAACCTTTCCATTCCAAAGGAATGGAATGATTCCATCTTGGTGTTCAGCTAGAACGGAACGAGGTAGGATGGAATGGTTCTTAGGAGAAGAACGGGGAAGCACCCCCTCCCCAATCAGGACGCCGGCCACCTCACCTCCCCCTCCGCCCGCGTGGTGACTTCGACTCCCAAGCACGGTGACATAGTGAAGGAAGGAATGGGAGGAGGAGATGTAGACGAGGCGGCGACGGCGCACGCAGATGAGCAGCGGCTACGGCGCACGCAGATGCGACGGCAGCCTTGATCGAGGTCGCAGCTGTGCACGCAGTGAGCCGCTGGCGCGGCGACACACACAGACACGGCAACACGCGCAATCGAGGCGGGAGCGGTGCACGCATACAAGCGGCGGCGGCGGCACACGCAGACACGCGGCGCACAGAGACGAGGCGGCCGGCGGCGGCGCACACCGACAAGCTGTTGGCCGGGCCGCTCCGTCAAGAGGGAAGGGAAGGAAAGAATGGGAGGTTTCACGCAGGCGACAGTGGTGGAGCTTGCGCGCAGGCAGGGGTAGCGCGAGAGAAGGAGGAAAAGGAAAGAGTCGGCTGGTTCCGTGTGGTCTGCTCGATTTCAAGAGACCGCGCGAGACGGCATCGACTGATTTCGGTTCCTCTGTCGATCTAAACATGTGAATGGGCCTTCGAGACGGAACCGACCTGTGTCGTTCCACTTGGTTCCGGAAACTAAACACACCCTAAAGTATCGTTTTCAGAAATCAGATCATTGATTGAACATTTTTTTCTCGATCTAAGATTATTTCCTATGAATCATCGTCATCACGTGTTTACGTAAAGATAAATACGAATAAGAAAGAAATAGGGGGACGAGAGAGTGATGGAGATTCCTCAAAGAAAAGAGAAAAAGAAAACATCGTGGAATGGTCAAAAGAGTGCGACGTGCTTCCTTTTACACAACAATTAGTCTAATTGAGCTGGCTAGTAAGTGTTTCACGTAAGCTGCTTGCTATGGGTTCGAATCCTATATTGAGAATCAATTTTCTTGACTAAAAAGTTCCTGTAAATAGGGTCTACCAATAGATCTAGCGCACAGAAAAAATCATGATGGATCCAATCCAGAGAGAAAATCACGGACATCAACGTTTCAGGAAGTCTTTCCACTAAATGCGCCATCAAATTAGCAACTTCTTCAGATTTTTAATCTCAAAATAAGATCCACTATGCATTAAATCCAGGGTGTTCGCAATTTTAACAACTACGAAGTCTGGGTGAGATGGTTAGAACGAGATCCAGATCGTTCGGATCTGATGCAAACTGCCAGTCGGCAGGAATTTAGCATTCTCGATATTTAAAAAGTATTACGTAAATTAGAAATGTCACCTATGTACATATAAATGTTGTAATTATTTGAAAAAAATTGTGTGTGCAAAAAAATATATTCACGTATTTAATACTGTACATATTTTTTCTAAAAACCATGGATTTAGAAAAGATTCATATGTATATAACTAACCATACATCGCAAAAAAATCTATACAAAAGTATATATATTCATGCATTAAAAATATTAGATATGTTCTAGAAAATTCAGTGTTTTTGAAAATTCAGTGTTCGCAATTTTAACAACTACGAAGTCTGGGTGAGATGGTTAGAACGAGATCCAGATCGTTCGGATCTGATGCAAACTGCCAGTCGGCAGGAATTTAGCATTCTCGATATTTAAAAAGTATTACGTAAATTAGAAATGTCATCTATGTACATATAAATGTTGTAATTATTTGAAAAAAATTGTGTGTGCAAAAAAATATATTCACGTATTTAATACTGTACATATTTTTTCTAAAAACCATGGATTTAGAAAAGATTCATATGTATATAACTAACCATACATCGCAAAAAAATCTATACAAAAGTATATATATTCATGCATTAAAAATATTAGATATGTTCTAGAAAATTCAGTGTTTTTGAAAAGTTGTGCATACATTTTTCATATAGTGTGTAGTAAAGTTCAAGTCCAAAATGAAGTACAAAACATAAATCAAAGAAAGGAAGTGGAAAAGTGAAATTTGCATTACAAAAATGAAAGGTAGAAAACAAAGAAAGAAAATGACCAACTGAAAACAGGAAGGAAACAGAAACTGAAAGAAGAGGGAAAACACACTCAAAAACCAGCTAAACTAGGAATGGGCCGACGAGACATGCGTAAACGTTAGTGTTTGATCGACATCTTGACGCACTAAGCGTCAAATAGAATTTCCATGACACGACACAGAACTGTGTATTAGCAGGAGCAACAAGTAGTAGAACGTAGCATACAAAATGCAACACAATCTTAGAATGCCCGTCGATAGCAATGCCACATTCTATATCAACAGCCGTGGTGCCTTATTAACACATATGGAAGATTAATATCCCACCGAAGATCAAAAATTTCTTATGGTTAATGCTTTAGAAATGGTATTTTGTCCAAGAGAAGCAAATGACAATTGTCGAAGAGAGTATGAACCGGAAATGAGAGAAGGAATCCGGCAAAAAAAATTAAGTAACACATTTTTTATTATTAAATTTCATAAATATTACGCTGGATACAAAAATTTTAAAAATAATACACCGCCGGCCCTCTGCTGGCCGATTGGGCCTAGTTAGCCCACAGTAGGCCGACTGGGCCTAGTCAACCACCAACAGGCCGACAGCTAGCCCGTCGGCCACGTGCCGGCCGCGTATTCGCCAGACCACGTAGCGAGGGGGCGCGAGGGGGGCTGTCGGCGCGGTCTGTCACGGGGTGCCCCTGTCAGCCCGCTGTAGACCGATCATTTAGCTGCAGGCCGACAGGGTGCGGGCCCCACAGCGGTTGGCTCCTTCTCCTTTCTCGTTCCTTTCTCCCACGCGCAGCAACTCCTCCTCTTTGTTCTTTCTTTCTCCTATTTCTTGCAAGAAATGCCTCCAATTTCTACACCAAAATGAGCCATTTTTTGCGGATTTAGCACTGTGAATGGGTTCCACGTAGTTAGGGGAGCCGAGGGAGACCTCGATCTACTGATGGGGTAGCTCGTGGTGGTCGTGGTGAGCATTTTGTTGGAGCTTTTTTTAGCACATTGGTGGAGGTTGTGGCGGCGGTGGAGGTGGAGGTGGTAGTGGTGAAGCTGGGGCAGTGTGGTGGAGGTGAAGCTTCGGTAGTTTGGTGGAGTTTCCGGCTCTGGTTCCGGTGATTGAAGTTCGTCGTTCGCTCGCACGCTTCAAGGGTATATTTCAACACTCATTTTATTTTTCGTAGTTGGTCCGGTAGTATTCGATGATATGTTTTGATGTGAAATAAATTAGGTGTGTGATTATTTTTATTTGCTTCGGTAGTATTCGTAAATATATTTAGATGTCAACTATTTAGTTGTATGAAAATTTGAAGTTGCTCCGGTAATATCCGTAATATATGTAGATCGCAAATATTTAAATCTGTCAATATTTGTAGTTGCTCCGAAAAATATTCGTAATATATTTGTAGGCATGTGAATATTTTTAGTTGCTCCGTTAATATTCTGTAATATATATAGGGAAAATGTATCCTACTACCGAGTGTAGGAAAATTTGTATATACTACCACATGGTAGTATATAAAAATGGGTGTAGCTACTACCGGTGTAGCTACACCCATTTCACATATACTACCATGTGGTAGTACATACTCTACTTTATTATTTTTAGTGTGTTCATATACTATATCTAAGATACTCCAAAGTGAGTTATATGAAAAAATTGCAAGTAAGCTCATAGTTTTATTGTATTTGTGAAATACGTACATATTTGTACACGAAATAAAGATATGCACAAAATATGGAATATACTATAAAAAAGTAGTATATATACTACCTAAACATTCTTATATACTACATACTACGGGTACATACTCTCCGATATAATAGATACTACCTAGAACGTATGAAATAAAAGTGGGAGTAACTACACCCGGTAGTAGGAAAAAATTGATGTCAAATATTTAGTAGTGCGGATATTTTAAGTTGTTGCTTAATACTTGTTTATCGTTGTTGAAAAAAAATTAGGTGAGCCGAGATGTCTGATCTAGTGAAGTTCATATTTTACTACAGTCCTGGTACTGTCCAAACAACTGAGATGGGAGCTGATCTGAGTGAATTTACTCACATGGAGGTGCCAATGAGTGCACCTCAAATATGGTCTGTCAGTCAGTTGAAAAAATGGATTACAACAAGTTTAGGGCTTGATACTGAAACACACACCGTTGTTTTCCATGCATTGTGGACACGGACAAGTTCAATAATTTACTTTTATTTGAGACCAATAGAGCGAGACTCCTATTGGGTGCGGTGGTTACAAGGTTGTGAACGCAGGGGATGCGATCTTGTTTCCTTAGTGCTTCCCGTCGTGAAGGAGGTCACTGCACATGAATGCGAGGGTGGCTACGATCCTGGGAAGAGCAGTGTAGGGAGGCAGTTATCTATGTCAAATGCTGGAGACGATGGTTACGAACCAGGACAGAGCAGTCAGGTAGAAGGAGGGAATGCTGATGGTTACGAACCAGGACAGAGTAGTCAGGTAGAAGAAGGAAATGCCGATGGTGATTACAGTGGCGAGGTGGATGCTGAAAGATCGAGGATGTCGCCTAGAGGGGGGGGGGGTGAATAGGCGATTTAAAATAATTACGGTTTAGGCTTGAACAAATGCGGAATAAACCTAACGGTTAATTTGTCAAGCACAAAACCTAAAACAACTAGGCTCACCTATGTGCACCAACAACTTATGCTAATCAAGATAAGCAACTATGTGATAGCAAGATATATGACAAAGAACAACATGTCTATCACAAGTAAAGTGCATAAGTAAAGGGCTCGGGTAAGAGATAACCGAGGCACGCAGAGACGACGATGTATCCCGAAGTTCACACCCTTGCGGATGCTAATCTCCGTTTGGAGCGGTGTGGAGGCACAATGCTCCCCAAGAAGCCACTAGGGCCACCGTAATCTCCTCACGCCCTCGCACAATGCAAGATGTCGTGATTCCACTAAGGGACCCTTGAGGGCGGTCACCGAACCCATATAAATGGCAACTCTTGGGGGCGGTCACCGAACCCGTACACTTTGGCAACCCTTGGGGCGGTCACCTGAACTCGTCAAAATGCTCGTGGCGATCTCCACAACCTAATTGGAGACCCCGACGCTTGCCCGGAGCTTTACACCACAATGATCGAGCTCCGAACACCACCAACCGTCTAGGGCGCCCAAGCACCCAAGAGGAACAAGCTCAAGGGCACCAAGCACCCAAGAGTAATAAGCTTCTCAAACTTCACTTCCACGTATCACCGTGGAGAACTTAAACTGATGCACCAAATGCAATGGCAAGGGCACATGGAGTGCCCAAGTCCTTCTCTCCCAAATCCCACCAAAACAACTAATGCTAGGGAGGAAAATGAGAGGAAGAACGAAATAAGAACACGAAGAACTCCAAGATCTAGATCGAAAGGGTTCCCCTCACAAAAAGGAGAAAGTGATTGGTGGAAATGTGGATCTAGATCTCCTCTCTCTTTTCCCTCAAAAACTAGCAAGAATCCATGGAGGGATTGAGAGTTAGCAAGCTCGAAGAAGGTCAACAATGGGGGAAGAACAAGAGCTCAAAGGATAAGGTTCAATGGGGAAGAAGACCCCCTTTTATAGGTGGGGAAAAATCCAACCGTTATGCTCACAGCCCGCACAGAGCGGTACTACCGCTCGTCCTCACGGTACTACCGCTAGGGATCACGGTACTACTGCGTGCGAGCGGTACAAAAAAAAATACTTCCGTACCTACCTCCGCAGGACTTGGGACGAGTTTTTTGGTCCGGAGCGGTACTACCGCTGTAGGAGCTGCGGTAGTACCGCTCTGGAGCGGTAGTAAAAAATTACATCCGCTCCAATTCGCGGTAGTACTGCTGCAGCCTTTTCAGAACACCAAAACTGCCACAACTTTTGCAAACGGACTCCGAATTCAATGAAACCAAGTTTGTTGGAAAGCTAGCGACAAGGGCTAACACAATCTTGAAAGAAATATCAATAATAAGCAAATTAGAAAAGGCCCATAAGAAAATGGTGAGAACCCTTCCTCGGATAAAACCGGTAAAACCTCCAACACCGAAAACATCATAGAAGACGCATGAGAACTCCATTTTTGATGAACTCAAGCTTGTCATCAAGATGACCATAAGCTCTAAGACTCACAAAGAGAACCAAACAAGAACCAAGAAACATGATGCAAGGATGCAATGGTTTGAGCTCTCTACTAACGATGCGATCAAGCTACCAACTTGAGAGCCCCCCTTGATAGTATGGCAAACGATCCTATAACCCAGTCTCCCAACTACCACCATGAGACCGGTAAAATAGAAAACCTATCAAGGGAAAACCTTTGCCTTGCACATAGTCCATTTGAGCTAGATGATGATGATCTTTACTCCCTCAAGTTGGACCACCTTTCTTGATTGCGTTGGCTCGATGAAGACTAGATGATTGCTCCCCCATAGTCCACTATGGGTGAGCCACTCTTCGGCACATCTTCACAAGTCCATTGACACCACAATGGATGGCAAGATTCAAGCACTTTATCTCTTCGTGATGCTCCACTTGAACTTGCACATGGCAATCTTGATGACGATCACCACTTGATGTCATCCTTTCCATGGGTTGTATGATATCCTCCTCTTGACGCAAGCCCATGGACACGTACCTAACCCCACATAGAACTCTCACATAGACCATGGGTTAGTACACAAAGTGCAATGGATAACGCTTGCCATACCATGGGATCACTTGATCCCTATCGGTACATCTTCTACGCCTTGTGAGTTGATCAACTTGATTCACTCTTGACTTAGTCTTGATCAACCTTGAATCTTTCCAACTCTCTTCATTTGGATGATGTCTTGAAGGTAAACATGAATGATCACACAATCTTCTTCTTCAAGACATGCTTGCAATAAGCTCAACACTCACATGACCAATCTTTGGATAATTCCTTAATAGCACCTTGGTCAACTCATAAACTCCTTGAAACCAACACATGGACTTCAAGAAAAGCCTATGGACAAATCCTTAAAATATAACTCAAGACAACAATTAGTCCATAGAGATTGTCATCAATTACCAAAACCAAACATGGGGGCACCGCATGTTCTTTCAATCTCCCCCATTTTGGTAATTGATGACAATCACTTTCAAGAGAGTTTATATAAGGAATTATGCATCACAATGCAATGCAACAACCAATGATGCAGGAGAATGAGATGCAAATGCTTAGGAAAAAAACCAAAGCAAGGAGAAAACTTTGAAGCCTTCTCCACAAAACTCTCTGAAACTTCTCCCCCATTGTCATCGATTGCCAAAATGGGCGAAAAGCTTAGAAGGCCAAAATAAATTGTGGTCCTCCATAAATTGTGTATTTCTCAACAAGAGAGTGGAATGCAATGCACATATCCAACTGTCAATACTTGGAGGAAGACAAACTATATTGAGGCCCAAAGATTGCAACAGAGAGATATGCCACAAAGACATAACAAAGAGAGACACAAGCAATCAGAAGATACCAATTAAAGCAAGCAATCAACGGTTATCAATTGAACCAACTAGAGCAATGATCCTACGTGCCACATGAATAAAGATATTATGATATGAGCAGAGGATTGTTCTAAAGAAACTAGAGAAGCTCCCCATGATTTGTGCACATCAACAAAATAGGATCATAGCTCCCCCAAAATCAATAGAAACTCACAACCAGTGCAAGTGGGCAAATACGAGACAAAGCCTAGCACTTGCAACAAGCACATGGTTGAGCAACATGTAACAGAGGCGGCTAAGAATAGGCTCAACCAACACCGATGTGTGTGAGTCAAGGAAATGCACTTGAGAAGACTAATGTACGGATGAGCATTAAGCATCAATATAGTCTTGAAAGAATGAGATACACGGTGCAAGGCATGTCATTCCCACACATAACTAGCAAACGGGTTCACAAGATCACTAATAATCATATAAAGAACCTATGCTTGTGACAACCCATGGTGAAGATAGAAGATGAAAGCCTCATCAAGACGAGGGATACCAAGATTTCAGCCTCGTAAAGATAAGCATGAGGAAATAATCTTCACCACACAAGAGTGCATCAAGATGCAACGATATAAGACACGCACTCAAGGCAAAAGCTTTCACGGAGCCACCAAAGAAGTTACATAAGAAAGACAAGGTGGACGTGAAAGAAAGGATATCACCTAGAGATGTAATTTCTCTCAAGTGTATAAGGGTCTAGGTAGACGAAATCATGACGATATATATCTACAAAGAAGGTTGTACACTCGGAATAGTTACAACACGAAGGAACAAGATATCCAAAAGGAAGTCATACATATACCAATAAGATATGTGCTTGGAAGCATAGTCCAAGGCTAGATATGGTCTTATTGTATATAAATGAATTCCTACCACACAACCATCAAAGACATCACAACTAGCAACAAGAGATCATTGTTGGGATGCTTTGAGAAAGGAAACAAGTATCACAAGAAAGAAAGAATAACATGCCATGATACAACCCACACACGATTGATGCAATAATGTGTTCATGTAGTAGATGATGATACTTGTTACCGAGATAGCATGGGAAGGATGTAGTAGATACCAATTGAAGGTAGAAAGTAGTTCATTGATCATCTTAGCTTGACTCCAATAAGCACATGGTGACAACTCCTTCCTTTTGAATGAGCCGAGTATCCAATGCATTTCCAATTGTTCCTAGAACAACAACACAAACAAAATGGCACCCAAACTCATTGGGACCAAAGAGTTAGAGAACCAACAATACATAGGACAAACTCCACATAGATATGTGCATATAGATATGAAAATGAATCTCATGCACATCTCATCCAATTTGAGACTTGGTGGAGTTTCCCCTATATATTGGGTCAAAGAAAGAAAACATGCCAAAGGAACTACATGAAGTTAAAATGCATGCTCAAGACTTTCAAGAATCGATACCAAAATACAAGGGAAAACCAAGTGAAAAGGATACCAAATGGAGAAATCATCACTTGGAAGATATCATTAAAAGATACATCAAGGAATGAGATATTCATTGGAACACACAAAAAAAGATGTCAAACTCCCAAAGGAGAGGATGGTTCCAAACAAACCAAGCTCTCTACAAAGTTTCATGTTGGCACAAAGTACCAAAAGAAACGACTTGCCATCCACCAACACACACTTAATATGGATCACAATATGAGTGTTTTATAGAAAATAGGATAGCTCCCCCTAGACTAGTGCATTATAGAGAATTTGCATTTGAATATAAAATGCACAAGGTGGGATCACCACTTTCACTATATCTAGAAAACACTAAACAAGATCAAGAAAATAACAAGATCCACAAGTGGTATGGAAAACAATGGGAGTTGACACAATCCTAGGCACGAGATAAGGCCAATAAAAGCAAAGGCCAATGTAAAGATGATAAATAATTTCTACCACACATAAGTGAGTACCAATTGTCATAAGACAAGAAGTATTTGGAAATAATTCCCGTTGGTAGATAGCGAGGATATCCAACATCATCTTCACACCAAACACAAGCAAATTGCAACTTGTAGAGCTAACATGCCACCTAGAAACAAGATAATCTACAATATCAACACTAGGTGACAATATCTCAAATGTACACATTTTCTAGGCTAGTAATATACATAGCATATTACTCCCCCATAATGTGATACCAATGAAGAAAACTTAACAAGAGGCAATAAGAGGATCCAACAAGAGATAATCAATGGATAATTTAGAATTTGAATTTATCATGAGAAGACATACCACATAGTGACTAGATAATCTTGTAATATCAATACTAGATGGTATTCCTCATGTACACACACTTATAGGAGTGTGAGGTGCACAAAGCACATCACTCCCCCATAATGGGATATTCCATTAATCTCTCACAAGAGCCAACTAAGATACAAACAAGATGCACAAAGGCTCAACACACAACTCACACGTACATGAAGTGCACACCAACATACATAAGCAAGTTGGAAGCGCAACATATACAAACACATGCAAGGAACAAAACCAAAACATGCAAGGGGGCAAGTAACTTTCAAAGTAAACAATTTAAGTACAAGTTACCGCAAGGAGGCACATTGGATATAAGATAGAAACTTGATAATCCAATTGACTTGGCTTGTGACAAAAAGAATGATGAAGTCCCCTTAATTCTTCATAATGTAGCCAAGTCTCCAATGCCCTCCAACAACACCTATTGATCAAGTTTGAGCTTGTTGGTCCCCAACCAAGTTGGGTCCTAAGAGTTTAGTCACAATAGGCTTGGCAACCCAAATGGTTCTTTTCCTGACACCACTTTGAGTACCAACAAACTTGGCAAACACATTGCCAACCTTATCCTTCCCAAGAGAATAGATATCATAAATAGTAATTGGGTTGGATAAGTTACCACTAGTGCATGAAGAAGGGACATGGCCTTTCTCACGACATAAGTAGCAACGTCTACTCTTCACTTTCTTCTCACTTGATTTCTCAACTTGAGAAGCATTAGCTCGAGTTTTCTTGGAAAGAGGCCTTTCTTCAACTCGAGGTTGAGCATGAAAGTGAACTTGTGGCCGCTTCCCTTGTTGCTTGTCACTAATGGGCTTCTTCTTCAATGGGCAAGATCTAACATGATGCCCTTCTACTTTGCACTTGAAGCAAACAATCTTGGCCGAATTCTTGACTTGTTCTTGGCCCTTCCTTTTGTTCATCTTGGACTTCTTCTTCTTATTGGAGTTGAATCCAAGTCCACCTTTGTCATTGGGGATTTTTGCACTCAAGATATTGTTGAGTGTGGATTTCCCTTGATGACTCTTTTCCAAGTCTTTCTTCAAAGAAGTGACTTGGGCCTTGAGCTCTTTGATTTCATCTACATGGTTAGTCTCAACACAAGTACTAGAGGAAGTATAAGCTTCATCATTAGAGCAAAAAGGCAAGGAAAGCAATTCATCACAAGATGTACCAACATTGTGAGTAGATGAATTACAAGGACTAGCACATGGCAATATACTATTTTGACTAGAAGTAGTGCTAGTATCCACATGAGGCTCACTATATGTTACCTTAGCAATCATGGCCTCATGAGCTATCTTTAGCACACTATGGGATACTAGAAGATCATCATGAGAGCTTGAGAGCTTTTCATGACTTTCTTACAATTTCCCATAATTGCTAGATAGCACCTCAAGTTGAGCCCGTAGCTCAACATTCTCCTTCAAAATGGATGCTTCACAAGTAATAGAGTTAGTAGCACAAGCATCATCATTTACAACAATAGGAGAGGAAAACTTGGCAAGCTCTTTTAAATAAGAAGCTTCAAGTTGGGGATGAGACTCGGTGAGTTTGATGAGCTCACCCTTGATGACCCTTGAGCCATTTTCGAGGTGCTCAAAATCCTCAAGGAGTCTAGCATTAGAAACTTCAAGGTTAGCATTTTTAGTTTTGAAATCATTGGCCACCTCAATAGCTCTATCATGAGATTCTCTCACTCTAGATAATTCTAGAGCAAAAGTCTCCTCAAGAGATTCGGAGGTGGTTTGTTCATGTTCAAGAGCTTGAGATAGCTCCGCGATCTCATTTGCATAATCACGCCCATGAGCTTACATTTTCTCAATGGTGGCCTCATGCTCCTCTAGATGAGATTCCAACTCCTCAATGTATATCTTGCCATCAATGACAATGGACACTATTTCCATGAAGTTGGAACGAGCAATTTTATTTTTATGAAGAGCTTTAAAAATCATTTCCCCCTGAGCTTTTAAGGAGGCAACATTATCATTCTCTTTATCATAATCCTCATCACCATTAGCATCAACATCATCATCAAGGGACATATTGGGGTACAAAGTAGGAGATACCTTTGACGCCTTAGCCATAAGGCAAAAAGCAATAGATGATGATGTAGGATCCCTTGAGGCACCATTAAATACCACATCTTGTTCCATGGAGTGTTCGGTTTCCTCTACATTGTTAGCACAACAATTCGAGGAAATAGATGCATTTTTATCATGGCAACAAGACATAGCAAGCATATCATCATGAGATTTAGTCAAGCAATTTCTACATGATATGCAAGGACTATCAACACAAGCATGTGAAACATTTGGAGTGCTCGAAGTGTTAAAGCCCAAAGAAGGAGCATTGCAATAATATAGTGATGAAGGATCATCCACAATAAGCATACTATCATCATTGCAATGACCAACACTACTCACCATATCATTACCTTGTGGCAAACCACATGTAGGTGAAGTAGAAGAAGTTGAGAAGACTATATGACCGGAGGTGGAGGGAGAACAATCATCCCCACAAATCTTGGACACACCATATTTATCTTGAAGCTTCGTCCACAACTCATGAGCATCCCGGAATGACATGAGTTGAAATATAACTACATTGCTTAAAGCATCGAAAAGCACATTAGAAGCTTGAGCATTGAGATAAGTGTTTTTCTCATCCTCTAAAGATAATCTTTGGGGATCCTTTGGAGGAGAAAACCCTATATCTACAATTCGCTCTAAATTTGGGTCCATGACCCTAAAGAGATTAAGCATGCGAATTACCCAAACATCAAAATTTGTGCCATCGAAACTAAGAGTGTCAGAGAATCCTAATCCCCTAGTTGACATCTTTACTCTCTAGGCGGTTAAGCCCAACAAAGAGAGACAAGGCTCGGATACCAATTGAAAGATCGAGGATGTCGCCTAGAGGGGGGGGTGAATAGGCGATTTAAAATAATTACGGTTTAGGCTTGAACAAATGCAGAATAAACCTAACGGTTAATTTGTCAAGCACAAAACCTAAAACAACTAGGCTCACTGAGGGAGTCCTGGACTAGGGGGTGTCCGGACAGCCGGACTATCATCGTCCGCCGGACTCCAAGACTACGAAGATACAAGATTGAAGACTCCGTCCCGTGTCCGGATGGGACTTTCCTTGGCGTGGAAGGCAAGCTTGGCAATACGGATATGTAGATCTCCTACCATTGTAACCGACTCTGTGTAACCCTAGCCTCCTCCAGTGTCTATATAAACCGGAGGGCTTTAGTCCGTAGGACAACATACATTACAGCAATCATACCACAGGCTAGCTTCTAGGGTTTAGCCTCCTTGATCTCGTGGTAGATCCACTCTTGTACTACCCATATCATCAATATTAATCAAGCAGGACGTAGGGTTTTACCTCCATCGAGAGGGCCCGAACCTGGGTAAAAACATCGTGTCCCTCGTCTCCTGTTACCATCCGCCTAGACGCACAGTTCGGGACCCCCTACCCAAGATCCGCCGGTTTTGACACCGACATTGGTGCTTTCATTGAGAGATCCTCTGTGTCATCACCGATAGGCTTGATGGCATCTTCAACCAACAACGCTGTCCAGGGTGAGATTTTTCTCCCCGGACAGATCTTCGTATTCGGCGGCCGCGACCGCAGCCAATTCACTTGGCCATCTCGAGCAGATCGAAAGCTACGCCCCTGGCCGTCAGGTCAGGTTCGGAAGCTTAAACTTCACGGCCGATGTCTGCGGAGACTTGATCTTCGACGGACTCGAGCCACAGCCAAGCGCGCCGCACTGTGACGATGGGCATGATCGAGCTCTGCCACCGAACAGTGCCTTGGTGGCTGCACACAGATCCGCTTCGGCCATTAACCCGGAGCCGATCGCCCAGATCGGGGGCCGGTGGATAGACGCCGCCCTGGGGGCTTCAACATCCACGGCGATGGAGCCGAACACTGATCTTGTCCCCTGCGAAACTCGTGGTTCCAAGGCGCCGGACTCCTCGCCGAAATCTGAACCTCCCGCGCCCCAACCAATCGATCCGGATTGGGCGCCGGTTATGGAATTCACCGCCGCGGACATCTTTCAATTCTCGCCTTTTGGCGATATCCTGAATTCACTAAAGCATCTCTCGCTATCAGGAGAGTCTTGGCCGGACTATGGCCAGGATGGTTGGGATACGGACGACGAAGAAATTCAGAGCCCACCCACCACCCACTTTATAGCCACTGTCGACGATCTAACCGACATGCTAGACTACGACTCCGAAGACATCGACGCTATGGACGACGATGCCGGAGACGAACAGGAACCAGCGCCTACAGGGCACTGGAAGACCACCTCGTCATACGACATATACATGGTGGACACCCCAAAAGACGGGGACGGCGAAGAAACAGCGGAGGCAGACTCTTTAAAGAAGTAGCCCAAACGCCGGCGTCAGCGGCGCCGCTCTAAATCCCGCCACAGCAAGAATGGAGATTCCGGCACAGGAGATAATAATACTCCAGAGAGTGCCGAAGACAATCCCCTCCAGCAAGACTCAGCGCAGGAGGAGGCAGAAGCAAGCCCTCACGAGAGGGCGGCATACGAAGAGGTCGAGGATCATAACTACATGCCTCCCTCCGAAGACGAAGCAAGCCTCAACGATCATGAGTTCGTCGTACCCGAGGATCCCATCGAACAAGAGCGCTTTAAGTGCAGGCTTATCGCAACAGCAAACAGCCTAAAGAAAAAGCAGCAACAACTTCAAGCTGATCAGGACCTGCTGGCCGATCGATGGATCGAGGTCCTCGCGGCCGGAGAGTATAAACTCGAACGTCTCTCCAAAAGTTACCCAAGACGCAAGCTGCTCCCCCGATTAGAGGAGGAATCATACATACCTCCATCACCAGCGCGGATATGGCTGACCGACCACCCCGTGGTCGTGACAGAGAGGCATCCAGGCCCCCAGCCAAGACCATACCCCGGCATCGCTCCAAAAGTACGAAGCCAAGAGGGAACGCGCCGGACTTGCGAGACATATTGGAGGACAAAGCAAGGCAATCCAGATCCATCTATGGATCACGTGGGCGCCCTACGACCCACGACGAATACCGTTGTGCTGGATACAATAACCCCGGCCGGGCCGAACACAGTAGACAGTGTTCTCTCGAGCTGCGTCGCGATATCGCCCAATACAGGGGCGCCGCACACCCGCTATGCTTCACTGACGAAGTAATGGATCATCAGATCCCTGAAGGGTTTAAACCCGTAAACATCGAATCTTACGATGGCACAACAGACCCCGCGGTCTGGATCAAAGATTATCTCCTCCACATCCATATGGCCCGCGGCGACGATCTCCACGCCATCAAGTACCTCCCACTCAAGCTTAAAGGACCAGCTCGGCATTGGCTTAACAGCTTGCCCGCAGAGTCAATTGGGTGTTGGGAAGACCTGGAGGCCGCATTCCTTGATAACTTCCAAGGCACATATGTGCGACCACCAGACGCCGATGACCTAAGCCACATCATTCAGCAGCCAGACGAATCGGCCAGACAATTCTGGACACGGTTCTTGACGAAGAAAAATCAAATCGTCGATTGTCCGGATGCAGAGGCCCTTGCAGCCTTCAAACATAACATCCGGGACGAATGGCTAGCCCGGCACCTAGGGCAGGAAAAGCCGAAATCCATGGCAGCCCTCACATCGTTAATGACCCGCTTTTGCGCGGGACAGGACAACTGGCTAGCCCGCAGCAACAATCTCCGTAAAAATTCTGGCAGTCCGGATACTAAGGACAACAACGGCAGGTCACGTCGAAACAAAAACAAGCGCCGCATTAACGGCGACGATAAGGAGGATACGGCAGTCAACGCCGGATTTCGAGGCTCTAAACCCGGTCAGCGGAAGAAGCCATTTAAAAGAACCACTCCGGGTCCGTCCAATCTAGACCGAATACTCGACCGCTTATGCCAGATACATGGCACCTCTGAAAAGCCAGCTAACCACACCAATAGAGATTGCTGGGTGTTCAAGCAGGCCGGCAAGTTAATTGCCGAAAACAATGACAATGGGCTAAACAACGACGACGAGGAAGAGACCCGGCCGCCGAACAACAGAGGACAGAAGGGTTTTCCCCCACAAGTACGGACGGTGAATATGATATACGCGACCCACATACCCAAGAGGGAGAGGAAACGCGCACTAAGGGATGTCTATGCGATGGAGCCAGTCGCCCCAAAGTTCAATCCATGGTCCTCTTGTCCGATCACTTTCGATCGAAGAGACCATCCGACCAGCATACGCCATGGCGGATTCGCCGCATTGGTTTTAGACCCAATCGTCGATGGATTTCACCTCACGAGAGTCCTGATGGACGGCGGCAGTAGCCTGAACCTGCTTTATCAGGATACAGTGCATAAAATGGGCATAGACCCATCAAGGATTAAACCTACAAAGACAACCTTTAAAGGTGTCATACCAGGAGTGGAAGCCAACTATGACAGGCTCACCACACCGAAGTGGTCTTCGGATCCCCGGATAATTTCTGGAGCGAAGAGTTAATCTTCGACATAGTCCCGTTTCGCAGCGGTTATCACGCTCTGCTCGGATGAACCGCGTTTGCAAAATTCAACACGGTGCCGCACTATGCATACCTAAAGCTCAAGATGCCAGGCCCTCGTGGAGTCATCACGGCCAATGGGAATATGGAACGCTCCCTCCGAACGGAGGAACATACAGCGGCTCTCGCGGCAGAAGTACAGAGCAGCCTTCTAATGCCAACCAAGACCATCTGGCGCGATCAGAGCACGCGTAGCAATGCGGCCCCAACCCTCGCCCGCGCATGATCGCAAGAATAACACTCCACGTACATCATTACGCTTTGGAGATACCATGGGCACAGGGGAAGGGGCACGATCGCAACGGACCCAGAGTGCGGTTCGACCACACCGGGGGCTCGCAAGTGTGCCCCCCCTTTTTTATTTTATTTTTCTTTTATGTACGCAGGACTCTGTTAACCAGAAGCCCTGTCCGGTGGCGAACCTGTTGGGGAACGTAGTAATTTCAAAAAATTTCCTACGCACACGCAAGATCATGGTGATGTATAGCAACGAGAGGGGAGAGTGTTGTCTACGTACCCTCGTAGACCCGAAGCGGAAGCGATCACAACGTAGAGGAAGTAGTCGTACGTTCTCCTCGCGATCCGACCGATCCCGGCGCCGTTACTCCGGCGCCCCCGAGTTCTTGACACACGTACAGCTCGATGACGTCCCTCGTACTCCGATCCAGCCGAGTGTCGAGGGAGAGTTCCGTCAGCACGACGGCGTGGTGACGATCTTGATGTTCTACCGGCGCAGGGCTTCGCCTAAGCTTCGTGACGATATGACCGAGGTGGAATATGGTGGAGGGGGGCACCGCACACGGCTAAGGAACGATCCGTAGATCAACTTGTGTGTCTATGGGGTGCCCCCTGCCCCCGTATATAAAGGAGGGAGGGAGGAGGAGGCCGGCCCTCTCTATGGCGCACCATGGGGAGTCCTACTCCCACCGGGAGTAGGATTCCCCCTTTCCTAGTCCAACTAGTAGTCCTTCCATGTATTAGGAGTAGGAGAGAAGGAAAGGGAAAAGAGAAGGAGAAGGAAGGAAGGTGCGCCTCCTCCCTAGTCCAATTCGGACTAGACCAAGGGGGGCGGCGGCCACCTTTTGGCCCTTTTCTCCTTTCCCGTATGGCCCATTAAGGCCCAATACGAATTCCCGTAACTCTCCGGTACTCGATAAATACCGAATGACTCGGAACCTTTCCGAACTCGAATATAGTCGTCCAATATATCGATCTTTACGTCTCGACCATTTCGAGACTCCTCGTCATGTCCCCGATCTCATCCGGGACTCGAACTCCTTCGGTACATCAAAACTCATAAACTCATAATATAACATCATCGAAACCTTAAGCGTGCGGACCCTACGGTTCGAGAACAATGTAGACATGACCGAGACACGTCTCCGGTCAATAACCAATAGCGGGACCTGGATGCCCATATTGGCTCCTACATATTCTACGAAGATCTTTATCGGTCAAACCGCATAACAACATACGTTGTTCCCTTTGTCATCGGTATGTTACTTGCCCGAGATTCGATCGTCGGTATTCAATACCTAGTTCAATCTCGTTACCGGCAAGTCTCTTTACTCGTTCCGTAATACATCATCTCACAGCTAACTCATTAGTTGTATTGCTTGCAAGGCTTCAGTGATGTGTATTACCGAGAGGGCCCAGAGATACCTCTCCGACAATCGGAGTGACAAATCCTAATCTCGAAATACGCCAACCCAACATCTGCCTTTGGAGACACCTGTAGTACTCCTTTATAATCACCCAGTTACGTTGTGACGTTTGGTAGTACCCAAAGTGTTCCTCTGGCAAACGGGATTCATAATCTCATAGTCATAGGAACATGTATAAGTCATGAAGAAAGCAATAGCAACATACTAAACGATCGGGTGCTAAGCTAACGGAATGGGTCATGTCAATCAGATCATTCAACTAATGATGTGATCCCGTTAATCAAATAACAACTCTTTGTTCATGGTTAGGAAACATAACCATCTTTGATTAACAAGCTAGTCAAGTAGAGGCATACTAGTGACACTCTGTTTGTCTATATATTCACACATGTATTATGTTTCCGGTTAATACAATTCTAGCATGAATAATAGACATTTATCATGAAATAAGGAAATAAATAATAACTTTATTATTGCCTCTAGGGCATATTTCCTTCAGTCTCCCACTTGCACTAGAGTCAATAATCTAGTTCACATCGCCATGTGATTGAACACCAATAATCATATTAACACCCATAGTTCACATCGTCATGTGACCAACACCCAAAGGGTTTACTAGAGTCGATAATCTAGTTCACATCGCTATGTGATTAACACCCAAAGAGTACAAAGGTATGATCATGTTTTGCTCGTGAGAGAAGTTTAGTCAACGGATCTGTCTTATTCAGAGCCGTATGTATTTTGCAAATATTCTATGTCTACAATGCTCTGCACGGAGCTACTCTAGCTAATTGCTCCCACTTTCAATATGTATCTAGATCGAGACTTAGAGTCATCCAGATCGGTGTCAAAACTTGCATCGACGTAACCCTTTACGATGAACCTTTTGTCACTTCCATAATCGAGAAACATATCCTTATTCCACTAAGGATAATTTTGACCGCTGTCTAGTGATCTACTCCTAGATCACTATTGTACTCCCTTGCCAAACTCAGTGTAGGGTATACAATAGATCTGGTACACAGCATGGCATACTTTATAGAACCTATGGCCAAGGCATAGGGAATGACTTTCATTCTCTTTCTATCTTCTGCCGTGGTCGGGTTTTGAGTCTTACTCAATTTCACACCTTGTAACACAGGCAAGAACTCTTTCTTTGACTGTTCCATTTTGAACTACTTCAAAATCTTGTCAAGGTATGTACTCATTGAAAAAACTTATCAAGCGTCTTGATCTATCTCTATAGATATTGATGCTCAATATGTAAGCAGCTTCACCGAGGTCTTCCTTTGAAAAACTCCTTTCAAACACTCCTTTGTGCTTTACAGAATAATTCTACATTATTTCTGATCCACAATATGTCATACATATACTTATCAGAAATGCTGTAGTGCTCCCACTCACTTTCTTGTAAATACAGGCTTCACCGCAAGTCTGTATAAAACTATATGCTTTGATCAACTTATCAAAGCGTGTATTCCAACTCCGAGATGCTTGCACCAGTCCATGGATGGATCGCTGGAGTCTGCATATTTTGTTAGCTCCCTTTGGATCGATAAAACCTTCTGGTTGCATCACATACAACTCTTCCTCCAGAAACCCATTTAGGAATGCAGTTTTTACATCCATTTGCCAAATTTCATAAATTGTGGCAATTGCTAACATGATTTGGACAGACTTAAGCATCGCTACAGTTGAGAAAATCTCATTGTAGTCAACACCTTGAACTTGTCAAAAACCTTTTTGCGACAAGTCGAGCTTTGTAGATAGTAACACTACTATCAACGTCCGTCTTCCTCTTGAAGATCCATTTATACAATATGGCTTGCCGATCATCGGGCAACTCCACCAAAGTCCATACTTTGTTCTCATATATGGATCCCATCTCAGATTTCATGGCCTCAAACCATTTCGCGGAATCTGGGCTCACCATCGCTTCTTCATAGTTCGCAAGTTCATCATGGTCTAGTAACATGACTTCCAGAACAGGATTACCGTACTACTCTGGTGCGGATCTCACTCTGGTTTACCTACGAGGTTTGGTAGTAACTTGATCTGAAGTTACATGATCATCATCATTAGCTTCCTCACTAATTGGTGTAGTAGTCACAAGAACAGATTTACGTGATGAACTACTTTCAATAAGGGAGCAGTACACGATTACCTCATCAAGTTCTACTTTCCTCCCACTCACTTCTTTCGAGAGAAACTCCTTCTCTAGAAAGGATCCATCTTAAGCAACGAATATCTTGCCTTCGGATCTGTGATAGAAGGTGTACCCAACAATTTCCTTTGGGTATTCTATGAAGACGCACTTCTCCGATTTGGGTTCGAGCTTTATCAGGATGAAACTTTTTCACATAAGCATCGCAACTCCAAACTTTAAGAAACGACAACTTGGGTTTCTTGCTAAACCACAGTTCATATAGTGTCGTCTCAACGGATTTAGATGGTGCCCAATTTAACGTGAATGCAGCTGTCTCTAATGCATGATCCCAAAACGATATTGGTAAATCGGTAAGAAACATCATAGATTGTACTATATCCAATAAAGTACGGTTATGACGTTCGGACACACCATTATGATGTGGTGTTCCAGGTGGCATGAATTTGTGAAACTATTCCACATTGTTTTAATTGAAGACCAAACTCGTAACTCAAATATTTGTCTCCGCGATCAGATCGTAGAAACCTTATTTTCTTGTCACGATGATTTTTCCACTTCACTCTGAAATTCTTTGAACCTTTCAACTATTTCAGACTTATGTTTCATCAAGTAGATATACCCATATCTGCTCAAATCATCTGTGAAGGTCAGAAAATAACGATACCCGCCACGAGCCTTAACACTCATTGGATCGCATACATCTGTATGTATTATTTCCAATAAGTCGGTTGCTCGCTCCTTTGTTCGGAGAACGGAGTCTTAGTCATCTTGCCCATGAGGCATGGTTCATAAGCATCAAGTGATTCATAATCAAGTGATTCCAAAATCCCATCAGCATGGAGTTTCTTCATACGCTTTACACCATTATGACTTAAACGGCAGTGCCACAAATAAGTTGCACTATCATTATTAACTTTGCATCTTTTGGTTTCAATATTATGAATATGTGTATTACTACGATCGAGATCCAACAAACCATTTTGTTGGTGTGTATGACCATAGAAGGTTTTATTCATGTAAACAGAACAACAATTGTTCTTTAACTTAAATGAATAACCGTATTGCAATAAACATGATCAAATCATATTTATGCTCAACGCAGACACCAAATAACACTTATTTAGTTTCAACACTAATCCCTAAAGTATAGGGAGTGTGCGATGATGATCATATCAATCTTGAAACTACTTTCAACACACATCGTCACTTCACCCTTAACTAGTTTACGCTTATGATACGCAACTCCGCTTTGAGTTACTACTCTTAGCAACTGAACCAGTACCAAATACCGAGGGGTTGCTATAAACACTAGTAAAGCACACATCAAACACCTGTATATCAAATATACCCTTTTTCACTTTGCCATCCTTCTTATCCACCAAATATTTAGGGCAGTTCCGCTTCCAGTGACCATTTCCTTTGCAGTGTATGCACTCAGTTTCAGGCTTTGGAGCTTCTTCGTGGGAGTGACAACTTGCTTGTCTTTCCACTTGAAGTTCCCTTTCTTTCCCTTTGCCCTTTTCTTGAAACTAGTGGTCTTGTCAATCATCAACATTTGCTGCTCTTTCTTGATTTCTACATTCGTCGATTTCAACATCACGAAGAACTCGGGAATCATTTTCATCATCCCTTGCATACTATAGTTCATCACGAAGTTCTACTAACTTGGTGATGGTGACTAGAGAATTCTGTCAATCAATATCTTATCTGGAAGATTAACTCCCACTTGATTCAAGCGATTGAAGTACCTGATAATCGAGCACATGCTCACTAGTTGAGCGATTCTCCTCCATCTTTTAGCTATAGAACTTGTTGAAGATTTCATATCTCTCAACTCGGGTATTTGCTTGAAATATTAACTTCAATTCTGGAACATCTCATATGGTCCATGATGTTCAAAACATCTTTGAAGTCCCGATTCTAAGCCATAAAGCATGGTGCACAAAACTATCAAGTAGTCATCATATTGAGCTAGCCAAACGCTCATAACGTCGCATACGCTCCTGCAATAGGTCGTCACCTAGCGGTGCATTAAGGACATAATTCTTACGTGCAGCAATGAGGATAAACCTCAGATCACGGATCAAATCCGCATCATTGCTACTAACATTTTCAACACAATTTTTCTAGGAACATATCAAAATAAACACATGAAAGCAACAACGCAAGCTATTGATCTTACAACATAATTTGCAAAATACTACGGGACTAAGTTCATGATAAATTTAAGTTCAATTAATCATATTACTTAAGAACTCCCACTTAGATAGACATCTCTCTAGTCATCTAAGTGATTACGTGATCCAAATCAACTAAACCATAACCGATCATCACGTGAAATGGAGTAGTTTTCAATGGTGAACATCTTATGTTGATCATATCTACTATATGATTCACGCTCGACCTTTCGGTCTCCGTGTTCCGAGGCCATATCTGCATATGCTAGGCTCGTCAAGTATAACCCGAGTATTCTGCGTGTGCAAAACTGGCTTGCACCCGTTGTAGATGGACGAGAGCTTATCACACCCGATCATCACGTGGTGTGCGGGCACGACGAACTTTGGCAGCGGTGCATACTCGGGAGAACACTTCTTGATAATTTAGTGAGAGATCATCTTATAATGCTACCGTCAATCAAAGCAAGATAAGATGCATAAAAGATAAACATCACATGCAAATCAATATAAGTGATATGATATGGTCATCATCATCTTGTGCTTCGTGATCTCCATCTCTGCAGCACCATCATGATCACCATCGCCACCGGCGTGACACCTTGATCTCCATCGTAGCATCGTTGTCGCCTCGCCAATCTTATGCTTATCGACTATCGCTACCGCTTAGTGATAAAGTAAAGCATTACAGGTGATTGCATTTCATACAATAAGCGACAACCATATGGCTCCTGCCGATTGCCGATAACTTCGGTTACAAAACATGATCATCTCATACAATAAAATATAGCATCACGTCTTGACCGTATCACATCACAACATGCCCTGCAAAAACAAGTTAGACGTCCTCTACTTTGTTGTTGCAAATTTTACGTGGCTGCTACGGGCTTAAGCAAGAACCAATCTCACCTACGCATCAAAACCACAACGATACTTCGTCAAATAGACTCTGTTTTAACCTTCTCAAGGACCGGGCGTAGCCACACTCGGTTCAACTAAAGTGAGAGAGACAGACACCCGCCAGTCACCTTTAAGCAACGAGTGCTCGTAACGGTGAAACCAGTCTCGCGTAAGCGTACGCGTAATGTCGGTCCGGGCCGCTTCATCTCACAATACCGCTGAACCAAAGTATGACATGCTGGTAGGTAGTATGACTTGTATCGCCCACAACTCACTTGTGTTCTACTCGTGCAAAACATCAAACCATAAAAACCTAGGCTCTGATACCACTGTTGGGGAGCGAGTAATTTCAAAAATTTCCTACGCACACGCAAGATCATGGTGATGTATAGCAACGAGAGGGGAGAGTGTTGTCTCACGCCCTCGAGACCCGGCGAAGCGATCACAACATAGAGGAAGTAGTCGACGTTCTCCTCGCGATCCGACCGATCCGGCGCCGTTACTCGGCGCCCCGAGTTCTTGACACACGACAGCTCGATGACATCCCTCGTACTCGATCCAGCCGAGTGTCGAGGGAGAGTTCCACAAGACGGCGTGGTGACGATCTTGATGTTCTATCGGGCGCAGGCTTCGCCTAAGCTTCATGACGATATGACCGAGGTGGAATATGGTGGAGGGGCACCGACACGGCTAAGGAACGATCCGTAGATCAACTTGTGTGTCTATGGGGTGCCCCTGCCCCGTATATAAAGGAGGGAGGGAGGAGGAGGCCGGCCCTCTCTATGGCGGCGCCATGGGGAGTCCTACTCCCACGGGAGTAGGATTCCCCTTCCTAGTCCAACTAGTAGTCCTTCCATGTATTAGGAGTAGGAGAGAAGGAAAGGGAAAAGAGAAGGAGAAGGAAGGAAGGTGCGCCTCCTCCCTAGTCCAATTCGGACTAGACCAAGGGAGGCGGCGGCCACCCTTTTGGCCCTTTTCTCCTTTCCCGTATGGCCCATTAAGGCCCAATACGAATTCCCGTAACTCTCCGGTACTCCGATAAATACCCGAATGACTCGGAACCTTTCCGAACTCCGAATATAGTCGTCCAATATATCGATCTTTACGTCTCGACCATTTCGAGACTCCTCGTCATGTCCCCGATCTCATCCGGGACTCGAACTCCTTGGTACATCAAAACTCATAAACTCATAATATAACCGCATCATCGAAACCTTAAGCGTGCGGACCCTACGGTTCGAGAACAATGTAGACATGACCGAGACACGTCTCCGGTCAATAACCAATAGCGGGACCTGGATGCCCATATTGGCTCCTACATATTCTACGAAGATCTTTATCGGTCAAACCGCATAACAACATACGTTGTTCCCTTTGTCATCGGTATGTTACTTGCCCGAGATTTGATCGTCGGTATTCAATACCTAGTTCAATCTCGTTACCGGCAAGTCTCTTTACTCGTTCCGTAATACATCATCTCACAGCTAACTCATTAGTTGTATTGCTTGCAAGGCTTCAGTGATGTGTATTACCGAGAGGGCCCAGAGATACCTCTCCGACAATCGGAGTGACAAATCCTAATCTCGAAATACGCCAACCCAACATCTGCCTTTGGAGACACCTGTAGTACTCCTTTATAATCACCCAGTTACGTTGTGACGTTTGGTAGTACCCAAAGTGTTCCTCTGGCAAACGGGAGTTGCATAATCTCATAGTCATAGGAACATGTATAAGTCATGAAGAAAGCAATAGCAACATACTAAACGATCGGGTGCTAAGCTAACGGAATGGGTCATGTCAATCAGATCATTCAACTAATGATGTGATCCCGTTAATCAAATAACAACTCTTTGTTCATGGTTAGGAAACATAACCATCTTTGATTAACAAGCTAGTCAAGTAGAGGCATACTAGTGACACTCTGTTTGTCTATATATTCACACATGTATTATGTTTCCGGTTAATACAATTCTAGCATGAATAATAGACATTTATCATGAAATAAGGAAATAAATAATAACTTTATTATTGCCTCTAGGGCATATTTCCTTCAGAACCTGCCGAACTCATGATGCAACAGTCAGGGACTAAAGAAGGCCGCGACGAACATCCAGGTGGTCTCAATTACGAGCATTAAATTCGATTATATACACCAAGTCTGCAGCTTATCCCTGGAGGGGACATGTTTATTTAGTCCAAATCCCTTGCTTACCGCACTATTTGTATCAGTCCGCTCTACTAGCAGACTTTCTTTCATAAATAACGCATCACCTTTTTATTGCAATTGCATTATCTTTTATATATATGTTCATTACATGACATCTTGCACCCGTATATTTTGGTACGGCCGCATACGCCAGGGGCTTCTGTTCCCCAAATTATGGTGTGATAAAGTCCGAACACTTTCACAAGTGCGGCACCCCGAACTTATAGCATTATATGAATCGGCTCCGAATCATGTCTTGGGTCAATAGTTGGGTTTGCCCGGCTCCCACGTTTTGGTGCCTTACGTTCCATTCTGTCGGCTAAGGTGGCACTGGGAGAACCACTGCGATTGCACCCCGGTTGAGCAGGCGGCGCCTCGATGGAGAAATCTAAAACTGGCGGCATGATAAGGCGAGAGACGGTCGCTGTTCGAGAGGTTTTTGGGTCCTTAAAGACTCACGCCGCTTGAGCGAAGTTCGGATAATGTCCGACGAAGGCGTGGATAGCGCCCGGATTCGGTCTTCGAATACCGGGGCTTCACCAAATTTAAAATTATAGAATTCTATGGCTAAGTGAGAGTGTTCAAGCATTATAAGTCCGGTTGCCTTGTTCGTCGTGTTGGCGCCTCCTAGATGGACCAAAAATGGGAACAAGAGTGCTCAAGTTTATCCCGAACACCCCAGCACTTGTGGCTTGGGGCTGAAGCCAATGACTTGCCATCTCAGATTTTACAAGCGGCCGCCTGAAGGTAATATTTTAAATTAAACAAGCGTTGCTCATGGCGCATATGAACGAAGTTTTCAGCGCACAGGATAAATACATAGCGAGTTCACTCAAAATTACATTTCGAGAGCACTCATCTGCAATATCGCAGGCTCCCTTCAGGACAATTTTATAATACTTCTCCGCGTGCGATACTCCATGCCGGTGGCGGTGGGTCCGTGAAGCTTCTCCGCATCCAACTTGCCCGGTGCACCTTTGTGCGGGCAAGGGCCCGACAGCGCCTTCAATACTGGCGGGCGCTTGATGACCTCCACCGGGGCATGCATCCACCAGCCACCGCCGACGAGGCCAAAGTAGCTTCGGGCATGGTTCTGTCCAGAGCCACAGCCTGGACTATGAGGCCCTTCATGGCCTCCTCAGCTACCTTGTGGAGTTCGACCAGCTGCTTCAGCTGGTCGCTTGGGGGCACCGGATGGCCGGCCTTAGCGTACTGAGACCAGAAGACCTTCTCCGTCGAGCTCCCCTCCTCGCCACGATAGAATGTGGCGGCATCAGATGCACTACGCGGCAGATCTGCAAACGCCCCTGGAGAGCTCCGAATGTGGGTAAGTGTCAGGTAGTTCACATTAACATGCCTGCTTTGCATGAAAAATGCCTTACCCACCGCTATCTTCTTGATGTCCTCAACCTCCTGAAGGGCCTCGGCCTTGGCGGACTTGGCACTTTCGAGAGCCGAGGCAAGCTCGGATTCTCGAGTCTTTGAGTCACGCTCCAAACTCTCATGCTTCTCCATGAGAGCTTGGAGCTCTTGCCGTACTTCCGCCACCCGTGCCTCCTGTTTTTCTCGCTCGGCCCGTTCCGCGGCTGCACTGCGTTCGGCCACGGACACAGCCTCCTTCAGGGCTGCCACCTCGTTAGTGGCCCCTGCAATACACATATTATCCTTGTTAATTTTATTGCAACCAAAATCCTTTTCTGTAAGGTACATATTAAAAGTGGTGTTACTCACCTTCTTTTTCCTCGAGCTGCTTCTTCGCATGGCCGAGCTCTTGCTCGGACCGCTCGAGATCCTGCTTTAGCACATCGACCTCCGCCGTCAATGCGGCAGAGGCCAGCAGCGCAGCCTGCAAACCCATATTGACATATTTTTAGCAACCTCGCATATCTTGTTAGATCCTCATCGGCTTTTCTTTCCGAACACCAAACCGAGCATCGAGGGCTCTGTCTATGCGGTATTACATTACATGATTTTAACTTCTTACCTCAAAGCCTGTTAAAAGGCTGCTGCAGGCTTCGGTCAGCCCGCTTTTGGCGAGCTGAACCTTTTGAATCACCGCACTCATAATAGTGCGTGTTCTTCCTCGATGGAAGCGCCTTTAAGCGCCTCCAACAGGTTATCCGGCGCCTCGGTTGGGACGGAGGCGCCCGGCCACGGTCCTGCCCTCCTTTGAAGGGCCGCTTGCCGGACTCTGAACCACTACGGGTTCCGATGTAGAGTCCGGCACAAAGTCCGGGAGGCTGCCTGACGGCGCCTCCGGAGCCTCCTCCTGATGGGTCCCTCTCTGGGATCCCACCTCGGCGTCTTTGCCACGGGGGGTAGTGGCGGTCGGAAGTGAGTCCACATCCGACGGGGCCAATGACCCGCTTGATGAAGCGGGAAGATCATCATCGGCGGACTACGGACGAGTAACGCGACATTAGAAGGACACTCTGGCGACATAAAAGAAATTACACATCAAGGATCCGGATACTTACGATCTTGCCGGACGCCTGGCCCTTGGAGGCCACTCATCCTCGCCAACGTTGGTGTTGGCGAAACTGTCCGGGGGGATAGTTCTCCCCCTCTTGGACCCTTTGGCCTCCCCGATTGGGGAAGCCTTCCTCTTCTTCTCTCCCTCCTCCGGGAGAGAATACTCCTCCTCGTCGTCTTCAGGGGAGGAGTCCGCGTCGTCATCAGACGCCTGATTGCGGGAACTCTTTCGAGTCCCCGCGGCCACCTTCTTAGCCTTCTTCTCCGGCACCACGTGCGGTGCCGGAACCAGCAGCCCTGCTAAGCGGGCATCCACTGGATCTTCTGGCATGGGAGCCGGGCTGATAAGCAGCTTGGCTTTCTCCATCCATTCCTGTCAAAGGAAGAGGCAGAGTGAAACCTCACTGGAGTCAATTTAATTATCACAAGTGTCCCGTAATGGGGTTGAATCACTTACCTCGTCAGTCGGATACTGCGAGCTGAATCCGCGGTCTTCCGTCGCGGATGCGGGGGCTTCGGCGCCCTTGAACAGCACCCTCCAGGCGCCTTCGTATGTTGTATCGAAGAGCCCGCTTAGCGCCTGGTGCTGTTCCGGATTGAACTCCCACAAATTGAATGCCCATTCTTGGCATGGGAGGATCTGCCAGATGAGCATGACTTGGACCACGTCGACGAGCCTGAGCCTATTGCTCACCATCTTCTTGATGCAGGCTCGGAGTCACGTCACCTCCACCGGATTGCCCCACTGCAAGCCCTTCTCTTTCCAGGAGGTGAGCTGCGTGGGGATGCCAGATCTAAACTCGGGGGCCGCCGCCCATGTAGGTTTGCGCGGCTCGGTGATGTAGAACCACCCCGATTGCCACCCCTTGACGGAGTCCACAAAGGCCCCTTCGAGCCAAGGGATGTTGGGCAATTTGCCCAACATGGCGCCTCCGCATTTCGCTTGCGTGCCCTTCACAACCTTCGGCTTGACGTTGAAGGTCTTGAGCCACAGGCCGAAGTGGGGCCGGATGCAGAGGAAGGCCTCGCACACGACGATAAACGCCGAGATGTTGAGGATGAAGTTTGGCGCCAGATCGTGGAAATCCAGGCCGTAGTAAAACATGAGCCCCCGGACAAATGGATGGAGCGGAAAGCCCAGTCCGCGGAGGAAGTTGGGGAGGAAGACGACCCTCTCATGAGGCCCAGGGGTAGGGACGAGCTGCCCCTCGTCGGGCAGCCGGTGCGCGATGTCACTGGAAAGGTATCCGGCGCTGCGCAGCTTGGTGATGTCCTCCTCCTTAGCAGTGGAGGCCAACCATTTGCCTCCCGCTCCGGACATATTCGGAGAAGGTCGAGGCTAGACGCGCGAGCTTGGGCGTTGGAGCTTGAGTGTGCGGAGATGGATAAGCAAAGGAGGAAGAAGGCGTAGGTGAGAAGGTGAATCCTTATCCCTTATATGTAGGCGGACGAAACTGTGCGTCCCCCACCGGCCTGGTAAAACTCGCTTATCTCCCAAGCGCCACCATCAATGGCGCGGTTGGTTTACCCACACACGTAATGATGAGAATCCCGGAATAAGGGGAACACGATCTCTGCTTCGACAAGACGTGCCAAGGAAACCGCTTCGCTAAACGTGCTGAGGTGGCATAGTAAAAAAGGATTCAAACAAAGGCTTGGTGGCGGTGTGATGTCACGCCGCATAATACGTCAGCAGATTGAACTAAGTGTACATTTTATTCTCTCTACGGTGGAATGTGGAATTTATTTTGCAGAGCCGGACACTATCCTGGTGTTCATGATCTTCTCTGGATTATTCAAGGGAGGAACCCGCCTTGCAATGCCGAACATTATGCGCGTCGGACTTATCGTCATTGAAGCCTGGTTCAGGGGCTACTGAGGGAGTCCTGGACTAGGGGGTGTCCGGACAGCGGACTATCATCGTCGCGGACTCCAAGACTACGAAGATACAAGATTGAAGACTCCGTCCCATGTCCGGATGGGACTTTCCTTGGCGTGGAAGGCAAGCTTGGCAATACGGATATGTAGATCTCCTACAATTGTAACCAACTCTGTGTAACCCTAGCCTCCTCCGGTGTCTATATAAACCGGAGGGCTTTAGTCTGTAGGACAACATACATTACAGCAATCATACCATAGGCTAGCTTCTAGGGTTTAGCCTCCTTGATCTCGTGGTAGATCCACTCTTGTACTACCCATATCATCAATATTAATCAAGCAGGACGTAGGGTTTTACCTCCATCGAGAGGGCCCGAACCTGGGTAAAAACATCGTGTCGCTCGTCTCCTGTTACCATCCGCCTAGACGCACAGTTCGGGACCCCCTACCCGAGATCCGCCGGTTTTGACACCGACACTCACCTATGTGCACCAACAACTTATGCTAATCAAGATAAGCAACTATGTGATAGCAAGATATATGACAAAGAACAATATGTCTATCACAAAGTAAAGTGCATAAGTAAAGGGCTCGGGTAAGAGATAACCGAGGCACGTGAAGACGACGATGTATCCCAAAGTTCACACCCTTGCGGATGCTAATCTCCGTTTGGAGCGGTGTGGAGGCACAATGCTCCCCAAGAAGCCACTAGGGCCACCGTAATCTCCTCACGCCCTCGCACAATGCAACATGCCGTGATTCCACTAAGGGACCCTTGAGGGCGGTCACCAAACCCATACAAATGGCAACCCTTGGTGTCGATCACCGAACCCGTACACTTTGGCAACCCTTGGGGCGGTCACCGGAACTCGTCAAAATGCTCGGGGCGATCTCCACGACCTAATTGGAGACCCCGACGCTTGCCCGGAGCTTTACACCACAATGATTGAGCTCCGAACACCACCAACCGTCTAGGGCGCCCAAGCACCAAAGAGGAACAAGCTCAAGGGCACCAAGCACCCAAGAGTAATAAGCTTCTCAAACTTCACTTCCACGTATCACCGTGGAGAACTTAAACTGATGCACCAAATGCAATGGCAAGGGCACACGGAGTGCCCAATTCCTTCTCTCCCAAATCCCACCAAAGCAACTAATGCTAGGGAGGAAAATGAGAGGAAGAACGAAAGAAGAACACGAAGAAAATCCAAGATCTAGATCCAAATGGTTCCCCTCACAAAAAGGATAAAGTGATTGGTGGAAATGTGGATCTAGATCTCCTCTCTCTTTTCCCTCAAAAACTAGCAAGAATCCATGGAGGGATTGAGAGTTAGCAAGCTCGAAGAAGGTCAACAATGGGGGAAGAACACGAGCTCAAAGGATAAGGTTCAATGGGGAAGAAGACCCCCTTTTATAGGTGGGGAAAAATCCAACCGTTATGCTCACAGCCCACACAGAGCGGTACTACCGCTCGTCCTCACGGTACTACCGCTAGGGATCACGGTACTACTGCTTGCGAGCGGTACAAAAAAATACTTCCGTACCTACCTCCGCAGGACTTGGGACGAGTTTTTTGGTCCGGAGCGGTACTACCGCTGTAGGAGTTGCGGTAGTACCGCTCGAGCGGTAGTAAAAAATTACATCCGCTCCAATTCGCGGTAGTACTGCTGCAGCCTTTTCAGAACACCAAAACTGCCACAACTTTTGCAAACGGACTCCGAATTCGATGAAACCAAGGCCTAACACAAGGGCTAACATAATCTTGAAAGAAATATCAATAAGAAGCAAATTAGAACAGGCCCATAATAAAATGGTGAGAACCCTTCCTCGGATAAGACCGGTAAAACCTCCAACACTGAAAACATCATAGAAGACACATGCGAACCCCATTTTTGATGAACTCAAGATTGTCATCAAGATGACCATAAGCTCTAAGACTCACAAAGAAAACCAAACAAGAACCAAGAAACATGATGCAAGGATGCAATGGTTTGAGCTCTCTACTAACGATGCGATCAAGCTACCAACTTGAGAGCCCCCCTTGATAGTACGGCAAACGATCCTATAACCTGGTCTCCCAACTACCACCATGGGACCGGTAAAATAGAAAACCTATCAAGGGAAAGCCTTTGCCTTGCACATGGTCCACTTGAGCTAGATGATGACGATCTTTACTCCCTCAAGTTGGACCACCTTTCTTGATTGCGTTGGCTCGATGAAGACTAGATGATTGCTTCCCCATAGTCCACTATGGGTGAGCCACTCTTCAGCACATCTTCACAAGTCCATTGACACCACAATGGATGGCAAGATTCAAGCACTTGATCTCTTCGTGATGCTCCACTTTAACTTGCACATGGCAATCTTGATGACGATCACCACTTGATGTCATCCTTTCCATGGGTTGTATGATATCTTCCTCTTGACGCAAGCCCATGGACACGTACCTAAACCCACATAGAACTCTCACATAGACCATGGGTTAGTACACAAAGTGCAATGGACAAAGCTTACCATACCATGGGATCACTTGATCCCTATCGGTACATCTTCTACGCTTTGTGAGTTGATCAACTTGATTCACTCTTGACTTAGTCTTGATCAACCTTGAATCTTTCCAACTCTCTTCATTTGGATGATGTCTTGAAGGTAAACATGAATGATCACACAATCTTCTTCTTCAAGACATGCTTGCAATAAGCTCAACACTCACATGACCAATCTTTGGATAATTCCTTAATAGCACCTTGGTCAACTCATAAACTCCTTGAAACCAACACGTGGACTTCAAGAAAAGCCTATGGACAAATCCTTAAAATATAACTCAAGACAACCATTAGTCCATAGAGATTGTCATCAATTATCAAAACCAAACATGGGGGCACTGCATGTTCTTTCAGACGCTAATAAGGTAGGTGAGCACATGCAGGACCAGATGGAAGAAGAAGACACCAATGTTGATAGGGGTCATGACAATGATTCTGACGAGTCGGATGAAGAAGAAAATGCAGAGGAGGTCCCGAATCCTGCATCATGGAATCATGACTTCTCATCTGCAATGATCGTGAACGATGGACATGATTCTGCCTCACAATATCACCAGAACAATATTGCGACAGGTCTTATGTATCCCAACAAGTAAGCTGCAATAATTAATTGGGCAATGTCCATGCAAAGGGTTTTCACAGTTCAGGTGTCAAGTTAGAAATACCTGACAATGGTATGCAAGAATGCAGATTGTCCCGCCAGGGTGCACGGCTATCTCCCTAAGTATGGCACAAGTTGGGTGATCAGTGACTTAGTTAATCACACTTGTCTTATTTCATGCATCCCTCAAGATCATGCCAACCTTTCATCCATGCTTATTGCTCGGTTGTTTTACGATGAGATAGTGTAGGGCAAAGCTATGGAAGTGAAGGCAATCCAGACAAAAGTCTTCGCCGGGTTGTTTTACCGACACCGGCCACGTCCACGTCTAGCACATCAGGCGACGACCAGGCCACCCCATCCTAACCAACCTGGCAGTTCGACGTGGCAGCACCCAAAACACTATGGTCTCACGTCGAGCTTCGTGTTTTCTCCATAGCCACAGCAGCAGGGTCCCTCTCTGAGCTTCGTGTTTCAGCAAGAGCAGCCGCCACAGCCAGCAGATATGTGTCTTCATATTTATTGTTTTCAATATTAATTGAGGCAACATCATTCTTCATGACTCAACGTTCCATCGTGTAGGAGCCTACGGATATCAGTCGTCTATGTCGGCATCACATGATACGTGGGGGAGTGATCAAAATCCCGAGGAGAACATACATGCTCAGATGTCGTAGCACACCCAGTGGATGAACATGTTTTCGACTCCTCCACCAGGCCCCACACAGGATACACATTATGACCAGGGCGAGTCTGAGATTCCTCCTCATAACATTAGGGCACCCAATAGGTTGGGATGGATGACACCTCGAGATCCGCCTCCCCGCCAGGGCAAACGTCGTCAGTGACGCTTCTATCTATCAGTAGAGACATGACCATCTATGTATGTATGATACTTATGTCTATTCTATGTATGAAACAAATGACTATGTACTTATGTACGAGACATATGCCTACTCTATTTTAGTACTCTGTTATCCGAACTACAAAATCATATTTAGGTAGAACATAATGTTCCTACAATAAGACAATACAAACAACTAGATACAACTACATCTAAATTAAACAGTACGTACGACGTAACTTACAACATACAACATAAAAACTACATGAAGTCATCATCGTCATCCTCCATCGATGCAGAACTCTTGCCCTTCGATGATGAAGAACTCTTGTCCTTCGACGATGCAGAACTCTTGCCCTTTGACGATGCAGAACTCTTGTGCTTCGACGATGCTGAACTCTTGACCGATGGCACGAAGATATCGTCTTCATCCTCGCTGTGCTCAGTCCATAAAAAAGTATGTTTTGCTGCAATCTTTACGTATGTTTCACTCTTACTTTGTTGCTTCATCCATCTTCCCTGCAACCTCAGAAGTTCTTCCCGTATCTCATCAAAGGTCCTAAAAGACACCCCGCACCTACTTAATGCGTAAGCCAGCTCATTCAGTAGGGTGTTAGTACTAATGAGTTTGTCTCACGAAACTAATATGTTGTCTACCCTGAAATCGGCGGCTAAATCCAGAAGACATTTGGACATACTAGGGTGAAAACTACGATCAAAAGGATATCTGGACATCTTGGCGAGACTACGAGACTACACTAGAATGCTTACCAACGTTATTGCCGAGGCTGTTTTATAGGTTGAGAACACAAAGAAAGGCGGGAACTCAGAAGCGGGAAATATGGCGGGAGTTACTGGCGGGAACTAGGCGGGAACGAGCAAAGCGGGAAAATACGACGAAAAGTAGAGAGCGGGAAAATACGGCGGGAACAAGCAGAGCGGGAAAATATGGCGGGAAAAGGCGGTCCAAGATATAAGCGGGGAATGTACGGGGGTAGAAAATGGGTGCATGCACATGTCGACCTATAGGTGACCAATTAGTACCATAGCCGATTAGCTCCAGTCGGCCAACAAGATCTTCACTAGTGGCCGATAGGTCCGTCGATCACCAGAAGGCTGAAGGCTGATAGGAGACCAATTGGGCAGCAGCAAGCGACTGGGTTCCAATCGGCTACGTCCAGGCTGACTGGATCCAATCGGTCAGCAACAAGCCGATGGTGTATTATTTTCAAAAATGATGTATCCGGTGTAATATTTTATGAAAATTAATAAAAAATGAATTATTTAAAAAAAATAGCAGTAATCCGTGGATGATGCCAGTTCCAGGGCTAAACTTGCATAGTAGGCGATCCCTCTGCCACTGATCTCATGTGCGTCAGCAACACTAGCGAGATGCTCAGGAGGGACAAAAAATAAAATAAAAAAGGAACCGGATTATTATCTGGGTAATTGAACCCGACGTGAATCGAACACGCAACCTTCTGATCTGGAGTCAGACGCGCTACCATTGCGCCACGGATCCGGTGTGCTAATGTGCTCTAATTATGCATTCTCTACTAACTCGATCACACTTACCTGGACGTCTTATGCAGCATGTACGTGGTTGCCTCGCCCGGTCGCCCCTAATCCGGATTCAGGACCCAGCGTCTTGTTACAGAACCGCTCCGGCTCAGTGCACCATTGCAGTTTAAAACTCCTCCGAAGGGCGTGGCCATGGGTCGGCAGGTTAAGCTGCGCAAGAAAACACAACGTAGAAACGATGCGGGATCAGATTTGAGAGCCCCGAAGATCAGGCAGCAGGGCGACAAAGACGCAGAACAGCGCTATTTTCAGTGCAACGGAAGCGGCAGAACACAACTGAACAAGTCACACGCACGCCAAAACGGAAATACTGAACGCAACATGATCTTGATTGCTTGCCGGTCGATAGCAACGTGACCTCGGGTGAATAGTAAAAGAATTAAAAAAAAACTTATTTTTTTAGCAAACATTGTTAAATGTTTTTTTTTTTTGCTTGCAAAGTTTCAACATCGGATGACATTCGTGAAAAATGTGGCAAAAATAAAATAAAATCGATGCTCTAAAAGTATCCTTTGCAAAAGCATTTTGGAGCATCGAGATTTTTTTTCACGCTTTTCCACAAACGTCATTTCATGGTGAAACTTTACAAGCAATGAAAACGTTTGTCAATGTTTGCTAATAAATTTCATTTTTTATTTTACTGTCCAATTGAGCTCACATGAGCTCGAGCTTAGAAAAGCACGTTCGTGGCACCCGATCATATGCTCGCCTATACACAACTTTATTGGCGGGTACCTAGCTATACGTGTTAGGGCATGTACAATGGTTTTATCTTAGAAATGCCGCGTAGGATAAATGATGAGGTGTAGGGGAAAGAAATCATAAGAAAAGGCTTGTCTTCTCTTATTTAAGAGAAGAAGAGATGATCTCTTAGCAAAATATGTCTCACCACGTTTTTAAAAATAGCTAGTTCTTGAAGATAAGGCTAAGAGATGACCCATTATAGACATGTTTTTTCGTCATCTCTAAATTACATGCAAGACTTAAGATAAGAATATCTTATCAACCATTGTAAATGCCCTTAATTTTGCTGGCCGAACATGGTGGAGCAAACTATGATGTGGTTGAGTATTTCAGAACAATCTTACCGAGTGTCTGCAAATCCCTTTGACAGGAATTACAGCAAAAGAATAAAAAACCATGGCATCACAAGTTAAATAGATAGTTCTCAAGCGAGTGACACTGTGTTGATGTGGACTAAATTTATCTCACTTCTAAAGAGCTCTAGAAAAGTTCCCAAAGTCAAACTTTGATCTAGTTTATAAAAGAAAATATCAAAATCTATAAAATAAAACCAAAACCAATAGATTCATCATGAATACATTTTCATGGTGTACTTATTTGGCATTATTGTTATTTATTTCTATAATCTTTGTCCAACTTGAGAACCGAACACTTTGCTTCTCTTAGTTCTGTTGAAGAAAAAAAATGGATTAATTTGCATGGATCGGGGGTATTGAACCCGACGTGAATCAAACATGCAACCTTATGATCTAAAGTCAGATGTGCTACCATTGTGCTAGGGATCTTGAGTGCTAATTTTCATCAGTTAATCCCCATATTATGCTAATCCCACCCTGCCTGGGCATGTAATGCATATCCTATGCGGGCATGGAACGTGGTCAAGGAACCAACATATTGTTATACAGTGGGCTTAAACGTCTCTGAGGAGTCTAAGAAGCCACATGCCATACTTCTTGCAACATTACTTCTTGTAGGCCCATTGAATTCTTTGAATGGAGAGCTTTTCTTAAGTCGCTTCTTGATTTCAGAAACATTGCCTCTTGCAACATTGGAAATGGTTCCTCCGCTGTCTTCTGGCATGACAAATGGAACAATGCTTCCCTCAAAGAACAATTCCCTGAATTGCTCTCCTTTGCCGTGGATAATCTACCATCTGTCCACCAGGTTGTTGTTACTGGACAAACTGAAGACCTCTTTCACATACCACTCTCAATTCAAGATTTTGATCAATTCCAACAAGTTAACATGATCTTGGCTCAAACCCAAGTTTCAACAACCAATGATCAATGGATTTACAGTTGGAACTCAGCTACTTTCGCCTCCGCAAGACTCTATAAAGTTTTGAAATAAGGAGTGGATGCTCATCCCCTTTTTATGAAAGACTGGAATTCAGCAGTAATTCTTAGATACAAATTTTTCTCCTAGTTACTCCTTCATGACAGAATAATCACTAAAGATTTGCTACAGATGAAGTCCTCCCAGCAACCCTCCTACCACTGCGTTCTTTGCAATGACCGGGTAGTAGAAACCAATTTGCATCTATTATGTGACTGCTCCTTTGCATTGCAATGGTGGGACACTTTAATTCCCAATATGAAGAGGGATACATTTGTTTTCGAAGAGTTCAGCTTGGCCCTCTCGAATTGCCCAACGGAATTGCTTTGAACATTATTATTATGGGTTGCTGTAACATCTGGATGCAATGGAAGAATAAAATCTTCAAAAATGGCAACCCAACCATTCTCTTGGAAGCTTATGTTAAAGAAAAATTTGATCTTACTAGAACACAAAATTAGTCACAAGTTTCTTCTAGTTTTCCAGGACTGGATAAAGGCATATCTATAACTTCCAGCTTTTAGTATTTGCCACATTATGTTTCCTAGAACTAGCATTGGTTGATGGAGTTTCTCTTCAATTTTTTTGTACTTCGTATATATTTAATTAATGAAAATATACCGTAGAACAAATGTTCTATAGTCACTGCCTAAAAAAGAAAACATGTCGTACTTCTGATGATGACAGAAACTTGCCAACAAAATTTACATAACTATCTAAGTGCATGATTACAATTCTAGAACCCCTTTCAATTTTTGAAGGGTTTGGCCATGGTTAAGAAATGTAGGAAAACACAATACATATTTCAGAATGAAGGGTGACAAAGTGCAGAAGCAAAACCATGTAATTTTCGCAACAACGGAAGCAACAGAACAACTATACAAATGATGGTTGTCGTCTTTTGGAGTGCAAGTCACCGGAACGGAAATTTATAATGCAGCATGATCTTAGTTGTTGGTTGAAGCAATGCTACATGGTATACAAGTCTAGACACAACTTGATCGGCAGGGGTCATAACTATACATGTCATTGCTTGAATATTGAGGAGCAAACTCACTATAGCTGAGTATTTTGAAGCACATTATTACAAGATCCCAACAATACAAAGGCAAAAAGAAATTATAAAGGATGGCACCTACCAATTTTTTTATGTCATTACTACTCCCTCCATTTTGAATTATAAGATGTTCTACCTTTCTTATGAGTCAGATGTACATAAACGTGCTTTAGTGTGTTTGTTCATGCATATCAGTCTGTATGTGTTCTATATTGAAATATCCAAAATGTCTTACAGTTCTGAACATAAGTGATATTTTTTTTGGAAAAAAATAATGCCCTCCCCCATCACATCAGCAGGTCTGAAGAAAACCAACATTCTTATTGGGTGCAGCAAATCCTCGTGACGGTAATTACTGCAAAAGAATGAAAAGCAATCACATGTTAAATTGATAGTCCTCAGTTCTCACAATATGAACATACAGTTTACCTAGTTTAAACCAGCAGATTGGGAGTTAAGGCTTAAGAATGTTCTTCTGAGTTTGCACGACAACAAACATTGCAACTCCAAACACTCAAGCTAGTGACATCGATGTTGATGTGGAACCAATTTATTTGACTTCCAACGATATACTCTCCATAATCAAACTTTTTTCTAGTTTGAAATTTAGATCAAGTTTATCGGAAAAAAATATCAACATCTATAGAGTAAAACTAACACCACTAGATACATCATGAAATACATTTTGTTGTTGTATTAGTTTACATTGTTGATATTGATACTCATATCTATAAACTTTTTCAAATTTTGAAAAGTTAACCTAGATACAAAATGAATATGATCTATGTTTTGGGATTTAGAGAGTATGGGCTTAAAATGCTCTGAGGAGTCACATGCCTTTTCGAGGGAGCATAAGATACCTGCAATAGAACTATCTTTTGTGCACATTCACACTTTGCAATTCCTACATCGTGCACTATACTTGGCAATCTATCTCAACCGATCAACAATTTACAATCCTTTCGAAGTTTCATGTTGGTGACTATTTAATACACATGGATTTCTCCCCCCAGAAAAAGTACACATGGATTTGAACTGTGCATACGCGGGAGGATGTGGTTGCGTTCTTGTGGTTAGCCAAGTAGAAGTGCAAAATATAAGCGGTATGGATCAAACACAACATAGTAGTGTGACACAACACAAAACTATGTAATTTTGGGAGCAAAAAAAACCTTAGAACAAATCTTTACAAAATGCAACATGATCTTAGATTTCCAGTTGAGAGTGATGCCACATAAGGATGCAACTAGTGTCCCCCTAGGTTTGCAAAAGACGATGGATTAGTTCAAAAATGCACTAGAAGAATCAAACTCCCCATAGTGTAAGATTTGGACCCTAAAATGTTGGATGTGGGCTTTGCTTTTCACCCCATGATATGTATCCAACGTATCTATAATTTTTGATTGTTCCATGCTATTATACTACCCCTTTTGGATGTTTATGGGCTTTATTTTACACATTTATATCATTTTTGGGACTAAGCTACTAACCGGAGGCCCAGCCCATATTGCTGGATTTTTGCCTATTTCAGTATTTCGAAGAAAAGGAATATCAAACGGAGTCCAAACGGAATGAAACCTCCGGGAGCGTGATTTTTGGAATGAATGTGATCCAGAGGACTTGGAGTGCAAGTCAAGAAGCCGCCGAGGCTCCCACGAGATAGGAGGGCGTCCCCCCTATAGGGCGTGCCCCCCTGTCTCGTGGGCCCCCCGGGCGTCCACCGAGGTACTTCTTCCTCCTATATATACCTCACGCACTCGAAAACATCCAGGGCATTTAAACACAATTTCCACCACCGTAACCTTTCAGATCCGCGAGATTTCATCTTGGAGCCTTCGCCGGCACTCTGCCTGAGGGGGAATCGACCACGCAGGGCTTCTACATCAACATCCTTGCCCCTCTGATGAGTTGTGAGTAGTTTTACCACAGACCTACGGGTCCATAGTTATTAGCTAGATGGCTTCTTCTCTCTTTTTGGATCTCAATACAATGTTCTCCCCCTCTCTTGTGGAGATCTATTCGATGTAAACTCTTTTTTGCGGTGTGTTTGTCGAGATCCGATGAATTGTGGGTTTATGATCAAGTTTATCTCTGAATAATATTTGAATCTTCTCTGAATTTTTTTATGTGTGATTGAGTTATCTTTGCAAGTCTCTTCGAATTATCAGTTTGGTTTGGCCTACTAGATTGATCTTTCTTGCCATGGGAGAAGTGTTTAGCTTTGGGTTCAATCTTGCGGTGTCCTTACCCAGTGACAGAAAGGGTTGCAAGGCACGTATTGTATTGTTGCCATCGAGGATAACAATATGGGGTTTATATCATATTGCTTGAGTTTATCCTCTACATCATGTCATCTTGCTTAATGCGTTACGCTGTTCTTATGAACTTAATACTCTAGATGCAGGCAGGAGTCGGTCGATGTGTGGAGTAATAGTAGTAGATGCAGGCAGGAGTCGGTCTACTTGTTGCGGACGTGATGCCTATATACATGATTATGCCTAGATAATCTCATAATTATTCGCTTTTCTATCAATTGCTCGACAGTAATTTGTTTACCCACCGTAATACTTATGCTATCTTGAGAGAAGCCACTAGTGAAACCTATGGCCCCCGGGTCTATCTTTTATCATATTTGCTTCCAATCTACTTTTATTTGCATCTTTACTTTTTGCATCTATATTATAAAATACCAAAAATATATTTATCTTATCTTACTATCTTTATTAGATCTCACTTTCACAAGTGGCCGTGAAGGGATTGACAACCCCTTTATTGCGTTGGTTGCGAGTTCTCAATTTGTTTGTGTAGGTGCGTGGGACTTTTGAGGAGCCTCCTACTAGATTGATACCTTGGTTCTCAAAAAATGAGGGAAATACTTACGCTACTATTGCTGCATCACCCTCTCCTCTTCGAGGAAAACCAACGCAAGCTCAAGTCGTAGCAAGAAGGATTTCTGGCGCCGTTACCGGTGAGGTCTTCGCTCAAGTCAAGACATACCAAGTACCAATCACAAACCCATCTCCCTCGCATTTACATTATTTGCCATTTGCCTCTCGTTTTCCTCTCCCCCACTTCACCCTTGCTGTTTTATTCGCCCTCTCTTTCCCAATCTCCTCCTCTCTTTTCGCTTGTCTTTTTCTTTTTGCTTGTGTGTGTTGGATTACTTGTTGCCATGGCGCAAGATAATACCAAATTGTGTGATTTCTCGAATACCAATAATAATGATTTCCTTAGTACTCCGATTTCTCCTCTTAATGATGTTGAGTCTTGTGAAATCAATACCGCTTTGCTGAATCTTGTTATGAAAGATCAATTCGCCGGCCTTCCTAGTGAAGATGCCGCTACTCATCTAAACAATTTTGTTGATTTGTGTGATATGGAAAAGAAGAAAGATACGGATAACAATATTGTCAAATTGAAGTTATTTCCATTTTCACTTAGAGAACGTGCTAAAGTTTTGTTTTCGTCTTTGCCTAAAAATAGTATTGGTTCTTGGAACAAGTGCAAGGATGCTTTTATCTCTAAGTATTTTCCTCCCGCTAAGATTATCACTCTTAGGAATGATATTATGAATTTTAAACAACTTGATCATGAGCATGTTGCCCAATCTTGGGAAAGAATGAAATTGATGCTTCACAATTTCCCTACTCATGGTTTGAATTTATGGATGATCATACAAAAAATTTATGCCGGTTTGAACTTTGCTTCTAGAAACCTCTTAGATTTGGCCGTGGGAGGCACGTTTATGGAAATCGCGTTAGGAGATGCTACAAAACTTCTTGATAATATTATGGCTAATTATTCTCAATGGCACACCGAAAGATCTTCTAGTAAAAAAGTGCATGCTATAGAAGAAATCAATGTTTTGAGTGGAAAGATGGATGAACATATGAAATTGTTTGCTACTAAAAATACTCCTATTGATCCCAATGATATGCCTTTGTCTTCTTTGATTGAGAATAATAATGAATCTATGGATGTGAATTTTGTTGGTAGGAATAGTTTTGGAAACAATGCTTATAGAGGAAACTTTAATGCTAGACCATTCCCTGGTAATTCATCTAATAATTATGGAAATTCCTACAATAATTCTTATGGTAATTATTATAAGATGCCCTCTGATTTTGAGAATAGTGTGAAAGAATTTATGATTTCTCAAAAGAATTTTAATGCTTTGCTTGAAGAAAATTTGCTTAAAGTTGATGATTTGGCTAGGAACGTTGATAGACTTTCGCTTGATGTTGATTCTCTTAAACTTAGATCTTCTCCTCCTAAGCATGATATCAATGAGTCTCTCAAAGCAATGGGAATTTCCATTGACGAGTGCAAGGAAAGAACCGCTAGATTGCGTGCTAAAAAGATAGCTTTATAAAAGCGTGTTCTTCTAGTTTCCATGAAAATAATGATGAAGATCTTAAAGTTATTGATGCATCTCTTATTAGATCTATGTTTTGCAATATGAATATTGATAATTATGGGACTGATGATGAGTCAACTTTACCTAGAAGGCGTCCCAAAAATTCGGAGTTTTTAGATCTTGATGCTAAATTTGGTAAAAGTGGGATTGGAGAGGTCACAACTTTAAATAGTATTGAACCCACTATCTCAGATTTCAAGGATTTTGATTATGATTATTTTTCTTTAAAAGGTTGTTTCCTTGTTGCAATCCGTTGTTAATTCTCCTCATGCTTATAGTCAAAATAAAGCTTTTACCAAACATATTGTTGATGCCTTGATGCAATCTTATGATGAAAAACTTAATTTGGAAGTTTCTATACCTAGAAAACTTAATGATGAGTGGGAACCTACTATAAAGATTAGAATTAAAGATCATGAGTGTTTTGCTTTGTGTGATTTGGGTGCTAGTATTTCCACGATTCTGAAAACTTTATGTGATATTCTAGGTTTCCATGATCTTGATGATTGCTCTTTAAATTTGCACCTTGCGGATTCCACCATTAAAAAGCCAATGGGAAGGATCAATGATGTTCTTATTGTTGCAAATAGAAATTTTGTGCCCGTGGATTTTATCGTTCTTGATATAGATTGTAATCTTTCTTGCCCTATTATTCTTGGTAGACCTTTCCTTAGAACGATTGGTGCGATTATTGATATGAAGGAAGGGAATATTAGATTCTAATTTCCATTAAAGAAAGGCATGGAGCACTTCCCAAGAAAGAAAGTCAAATTAGCTTATGAATCTATCATGCGGGCTACTTATGAATTTAGTGCCAAAGATGACACTCGTTAGATCTATCTTTGCTTTTATGCCTAGCTAGGGGCGTTAAACTATAGCGCTAGTTGGGTGGCAACTCAATTTTCTTTATGTTTTTTGTTTTTCTCCTGTTTAGTAATAAATCTTGCATCTACCTTCTGTTTAGATGTGTTTTTATCTTTTAATTAGTGTTTGTGCCAAGTAGAACCTATAGGATAACCTATGATGATAGTTGATTTGATTCCGCTGAAAAACATAAACTTTGCACGCATGAATATAATTTTGTTAATTCACAGGAACGTGATTTTGCGTTGATTCTTATTGCTTCTGATCAATAAACAAATTTTCCAGGACTTCCTATTTTGGTAGGATATTTAAAGTTCCAGAAGTTTGCGTTAGTTACATATTGCTACAGACTGTTCTGTTTTTGACAGATTCTATTTTTCGTGTGTTGTTTGATTATTTTGCTGCATCTATGGCTAGTAAATTAGTTTATAAACCATAGATAAGTTGGAATACAGTAGGTTTAACACCAAAATAAATAAATAATGAGTTCGTTACACTACCTTAAGTGGTGGTTTTGTTTTCTTTCACTAACGGAGCTTATAAGATTTCCTGTTGGGTTTTGTGTTGTGAAGTTTTCAAGTTTCGGGTAAAGCTCTTATGGACTATGGAATAAAGGGTGGAAAGAGCCTAAGCTTGGGGATGCCCAAGGCACCCCAAGATATTCAATAATAGCCAAAAGCCTAAGCTTGGGGATGCCCCGGGAAGGCATCCCCTCTTTCGTCTTTGTTCATTGGTAACTTTACTTGGAGCTATATTTTTATTCGCCACATGATATGTGTTTTGCTTGGAGCGTCGTGTATTATATTAGTCTTTGCTTTTTAGTTTACCACAATCATCCTTGCTGTACACACCTTTTGGGAGAAGCCTATTTGATTAGAATTTGCTAGAATACTCTTTGTGCTTCACTTATATCTTTTGAGCTTGATAGTTTTTCCTCTAGTGCTTCACTTATATCTTTTAGAGCATGGTGGTGTCTTAATTTTGAAGAAATTACTAGTCTCTAATGCTTCACTTATATCTTTTTGAGAGTCTTTTAGAACAGCATGGTATTTGCTATGGTTATAAAATTGGTCCTAGAATGGTGAGCATCCAAGTTGGGTATAATAAAAACTATCATAGGAAGTGAATTGGATGCTATGATCAATTTGGTACTTGATAATTGTTTTGAGATATGGAGCTAGTGATATTAAATTCATGCTAGTTGGGTGATTATGAATTTAAAGAATGCTTGTGTTGAAGTTAGCAAATCCCGTAGCATGCACGTATGGTTAAAGTTGTGTAACAAATTTGAAACATGAAGTGTACCTAGCTTGTGCATCCTTATGAGTGGCGGTCGGGGACGAGCGATGGTCTATTCCTACCAATCTATCCCCCTAGGAGCATGCGCATAGTACTTGATTTTTGATGACTTATAAATTTTTGCAATAAGTATATGAGTTCTTTTGACTAATGTTGAGTCCATGGATTATACGCACTTCTACCTTTCCACCATTGCTAGCCTCTTCGGTACCATGCATTGCCCTTTCTCACCTTGAGAGTTGGTGCAAACTTCGCCGGTGCATCCAAACCCCGTGGTACGATACGCTTTAGCACACATAAACCTCCTTATATCTTCCTCAAAACAGCCACCATACCTACCTATTATGGCATTTCCATAGCCATTCCGAGATATATTGCCATGCAACTTTCCACCGTTCCGTTTATCATCATCATGACATACTTTACTTTTGTCATATTGCCATTGCATGATCATGTAGTTGACATCGTATTTGTGGCAAGCCACCATGCATTATTTTTCATACAAGTCACTCTTGATTCATTGCAGCATCCCGGTACTCCGCCGGAGGCATTCATATAGAGTCATATCTTGTTCTAGTTTCGAGTTGTAATTCATATGTTGTAATCAATAGAAGTGTGATGATCATCATTATTAGAGCATTGCCCAAAAAGAAAAAGAAAAAGAAGAAAGGCAAAAAAAAAGGCCCAAAGAAAAAAAAGAAAAAGAAAAAAGGGAAAAAAATAAAAAGAAAAAAAATTAAAAAATTAAAAAGGGCAATGTTACTATCTCTTTTTCCACACTTGTGCTTCAAAGTAGCACCTTGTTCTTCATGTAGTGAGTCTCATATGTTGTGCTTCAAAGTAACACCATGTTTTTCATATAGTGAGTCTCATAAGTTGTCTTTTTCATACTAGTGGGAATTTTTCGTTATAGAACTTGGCTTGTATATTCCTACGATGGGCTTCCTCAAATGCCCCAGGTCTTGGTGAGTAAGCAAGTTGGATGCACACCCACTAGTTTTCTTTTGTTGAGCATTCATTTATAGCTCTAGTGCATCCGTTGCATGGCAATCCCTACTCGTCATGTTGACATCAATTGATGGGCATCTCCATAGCCCGTTGATTATCCTCGTCAATGTGAGACTTTCTCCTTTTTTGTCTTCTCCACACAATCCCCATCATCATATTCTATTCCACTCATAGTGCTATATCCATGGCTCATGCTCATGTATTGCGTGAAGGTTGAAAAAGTTTGAGATTATTTAAGTATGAAACAATTGCTTGACTTGTCATCGGGGGTATAGAAGTTGGTCACATCTTTATGTGACGAAAATGAAGCATAGCCTAACTATATGATTTTGTAGGGATGAACTTTCTTTTGCCATGTTATTTTGAGAAGACATGATTACTTTGATTAGTATGCTTGAAGTGTTACTATTTCTTTTATCAATACAAACTTTTATTTTGAATCATTTGGATCTGAACATTCATGCCACAATAAAAAAAATTACATTATGAATTATGCTAGGTAGCATTCCACATCAAAAATTCTCTTTTTATCATTTACCTACTCGAGGACGAGCAGGAATTGAGCTTGGGGATGCTTGATACGTCTCCAATGTATCTATAATTTTTTATTGTTCCATGCTATTATATTATCCCTTTTGGATGTTTATGGGCCTTATTTTACACATTTTTATCATTTTTGGGACTAACCTACTAACCGGAGGCCCAGCCCATATAGCTGTTTTTTTTGCCTATTTCAGTATTTCGAAGAAAAGGAATATCAAATGGAGTCCAAACGGAATGAAACCTTCGGGAGCGTGATTTTTGGAACGAACGTGATCCAGAGGACTTGGAGTGCAAGTCAAGAAGCAGCTGAGGCTCCCACGAGATAGGAGGGCGCCCCGCCCCCCCCCCCCCCTATAGGGCGCGCCCCCTGTCTCGTGGGCCCCTCGGGCGTCCACCGACGTACTTCTTCCTCCTATATATACCTACGTACCCCGAAAACATCCAGGGGCAGACGAAACACAATTTCCGCCACCGTAACCTTCTGTATCCGCGAGATCTCATCTTGGAGCCTTCGTCGGCACTCTGCCGGATGGGGAATCGACCATAGAGGGCTTCTACATCAACATCCTTGCCCCTTCGATGAGTTGTGAGTAGTTTACCACAAACCTACGGGTCCATAGTTATTAGCTAGATGGCTTCTTATCTCTTTTTGGATCTCAATACAATGTTCTCCCCCTCTCTTGTGGAGATCTATTCAACGTAAACTCCTTTTGCGACGTGTTTGCCGAGATCAGATGAATTGTGGGTTTATGATCTAGTTTATCTATGAATAATATTTGAATCTTCTCTGAATTCTTTTATGTGTGGTTGAGTTATCTTTGCAAGTCTCTTCGAATTATCAGTTTGGTTTGGCCTACTAGATTGATCTTTCTTGCCATGGGAGAAGTGTTTAGCTTTGGGTTCAATCTTGCGGTGTCCTTACCCAAAGGATGTAAAGGGTTGCAAGGCACGATTGTATTGTTGCCATCGAGGATAACAAGATGGGGTTTATATCATATTGCTTGAGTTTATCCCTCTACATCATGTCATCTTGCTTAATGCGTTACTCTGTTCTTATGAACTTAATACTCTAGATGCAGGCAGGAGTCGGTCGATGTGTGGAGCAATAGTAGTAGATGCAGGCAGGAGTCGGTCTACTTGTTGCGGACGTGATGCCTATATACATGATCATGCCTAGATAATCTCATAATTATTCGCTTTTCTATCAATTGCTCGACAGTAATTTGTTCACCCACCATAATACTTCACTAGTAGAAAAACACCTATTAGTCCGGTTCGTAAGGGCCTTTAGTCCCGGTTCATGAACCGGGACTAATGGGTCGTTACTAATACCTCCCCCCTTTAGTCTCGGTTCTAACACGAACCGGGACAGATGGTCCTCCACGTGGCCGGTGCGCCGAGCCCAGGCAGGGGGGCCTTTGGTCCCGGTTGGTGGCAGTCCCGGTTGGTGGCACCAATCGGGACCAAAAGGCATCCACGCGTCAGCATTCCAGTGGCTGGGTTTTTTGTTTTTTTGAAAGGGGGGTTGGGGTTTTGGGGGTTAATTTAGGTGTTTCATATATTGTGTTAGCTAGCTAATTAATAGAGAGAAGTGTCCTCTCTTATGTCCGTGCTTGGTCGATGCTACGTACTATATACATATAGCCCTCGACACGCTAGCTAGTAAGAAAATGAAGGGAACCATTGAGTACAGAAGTTCATCATGCATACCGAGAGAAATGATCGATCGACCTCTCCTTCTCCGAGAGATTGGTCGAACAACAAGTTTTCGTATCATGTACGTCCGACGCTACTGGCTACATACATGTACAATATATAAGATCTCTCAATTACAGTCCCCTAGCATTTGAAATTAACTTCCACATGGTATTCTCCGGCTTTATTGATGACGTGGTCAAGAAAGAATCCCGCCAATTCCTCTTGAATTGCTTTCATGCGATCTGGTTCTAGGAGTTCATTCCGCATCTGCCACGTATAATTTGAAGAAGGGGGTTAATTAATACATATATATGAATGAAACTCAACAGAAATGATGGTGTAATAAAATGAAATTGTGAATATTATTGCTTACGCACTTCATATTGTCTTTGAGAGTAGCCCCGCTTGTTTTTCAAAGTCGCGGTGTGGATGAACTCGCACACGTAGTATCCACAGAAATCATTCCCTTGTTCCTGCCACAAGCACTTTACAAGAAATAGAGGTCAATCAAACTGATAATGAAGCATTATAGATGGCATTGATGAAAGTATAGCTATAGAATCAACGGGAGATGCGCGCAACTAGCTAGCCAGTAGTACTTACTTTCGGGTATGTATATCGCAGCTCCTTCGGCAGTCCCGGAGCTTCTGCGGTGAACTGTTTCCAAACCCTGCAAGACAAAGAAAATAATTATTATAACTTGAGATATCAGGAAATGAACAAAAATTTGCCGATACGGTGCGATAATGATCGATTGAACTTACTTGCTGAGCATTTCAGTCATGTCCGCATAGGTTTTGGGATCTTTCCGTCTCGAGTCTAAGACGGTTACTAGTTGTCGGTGTACTAAGGTAGGGGTACCTCAGTACCCCAACTTGTGCACGGGCGGTTGCAGCTTCCCGTAGCAGGGTTTACCACGTGCTCACCGGAGACCTTCCTGCTCCATATCAAGCCATTCAAGAACAAAGTATACAAGACAGAAGATCGAGACCCCGGCAAACGGAGCTTGCCGGGAAGGCCGTCCCAGGCTCAAGGTTACATCACTCACGCAAGGCCCCGGCGAGAGGAGCTCGCCGGTAGACTAGAAGATTACATCATAGAAGACACTCGGCGCTTATACGCGTCGGCGAGGGCCCGGGAGCGACAGTTACAGAGCCCGGCAAGCTCCGGGCGGCAGCAAATAAGACCCGGCAAGGTGCTTGCCGGAGAGTTCTGTTGTGTGCTGCGCTCCAGCTCATCGGCCCACGCGCCGCCTCAGGGCCTTTCCAGGACGCGTGGCGGATGGCTGTGCAGCCTGGGGACACGGTGGCACTTCACGGTGGTGGATCCATCGCCGTGGCGACGGAGACGCAAAGGCGGGAGCTTTTGGGGTCGACGGCGACGGCATTAAATGCCCTTGTCCCCATCACAAAGTAGGCAGCGACCCATTGCTCATGCAATCGTAGCTTCACTTTGTTCCCGCACTGCTCCAACTACCACCTCTTTTACATTTTACCCCTTTCTCCTACGCTGCCACCTGTTGGCGCCCCCTTTCGACTATAAAAGGGAGGCCCATGCGCACGTAGAAGGGGTTCGGCTGGTTCGCTCCATTCGACACACGCAACACCACCATACGCTCGTACTCTCGAGCAAGATCAAATACAAACACAAAGCAACAGTAGGAGTTTTATCTCTCCGGAGAGCTCCAAGCCGGGTAAAATCCGCGCGTGCTCGCCACGATCCGCTCTCAGGCTCCCTCCGCCCTTGTACCAAGACAGATAAGGGGCCCCGCCCCATAGGTGTCCGCGGGCGGCAGATTCCCCGGCATCTTTGGCGCGCCGGTAGGGGCGTCGAGGTTGTGCGGACCTGATCCGGCGCTCACGCGGGCGCGTTCTTCATCAACCTCTCCGCCACAAGAACTTCATCAACAACTACGCCATGGCCTCAAGAAGAAGGCTTCGAGGTTGCGAGTTCGCTGCGCCTCATCCGCCGCCATCGAGCCAACGGTGGGCGGAGGAGACGCCGTCGAAAGGGTGGTCGCTGCCGAGGACACTCGCGGCGCCACCAGATCCAAGGACAAGACGGATGGCGCGCCGTCTCCGTGGACGCGTCGCGCCCATCTCAAGACTACGACAACCCAGCAGCGCCGCACCACGGGAGGTGGTATCCGCCTGCTGGGGCAAGGACACACCGGAGAGTGCTCTGGGGCCCACTCCGGGAACCGCACCTCTTCGGAGTGCTGCGCTGCCGTCGAGGACGCGCCATCGAGCTCCACCGGCAAGCGCGAGGAAACAAAGACAGACCAGCCAAAGACTGGGCCTGGTAGGAACAGCTCTGGTGCCTGCTCCGGCAAGCGCACCTCTCCGGAGTGCTGCGCCGCCGTCGAGGACGTGCCATCGAGCTCCACCGGCCAGTAAAGCAAAAGAAAGCAGCCAGTTTCAAGCTTTTGAGTTATATCCCCTGAAAATTCGTACCTTGTATGGAGAACCTGTGCGCATAGGGGTTGAATTGTGGCTAAGTTGCGCCCCTGGTCTGTTTCGAGTCCGCTCAACGACAAAGGCGCGCTGCAACTAGCCCGACAAGTTCTTCCTGCCGGAGGCAACACCGCCAGCGGGCTGCTGATGTTCCGCACTCAGCAAGTGTGTTTGCACCGGCAGGTCCCCGGAAGCGTGAGGGTGAAAACGTACAAGGGAGGAAATCAGGGGAGAAGTGCGGCCTTGCCGGATCACAGAAGATAGAAAAGCTAAGTTGTCCGAGCTTTTGTGCAGAGCACTCCTTAGTTCCATGCTTTTTTATGTTATGCTCCTTGTGCTTTCATCCTTTGTACGCAATACCTGTGCGCGGAGGAACCTATCCGTGGGTAGCCGCACCTTTACCTTGCTTTCGAGCACACTCAACGATTTAAGTGAGCCGCGACAAGTGTCGCGCCCTTGTTTCGTTTCCGAGTACGCTCAACGATTTAAGTGAGCCGCGAGAAGTGTCGCGCCCTTGTTTCGTTTCCGAGTCCGCTCAGCAAGCTAAGTGCGTCGCGACTAGCCGCGGCAAGGTTGCTTGCCGGCAAGACCTTGGCCAGCAGGCTGCTTCGAGTTCAGCACTCAGCGCTCGCGGCAAGGGCCCCTTTGCCGGCAAGTTTCCCTAGAAGCGTAGGGTAAAAATGCACACAAAGGATGTAAAGCAGAGGGTGTAACGTAGCAAGCCCTGCCGTGAGATGCCCTTTGTATGAGAAACTTGTGCGCGGAGGAACCTACCCGCGGGTAGCCGCACCCTTATCTTGTTTTCGAGCACGCTCAACGATTTAAGTGAGCTGCGACAAGTGTCGCGCCCTTGTTTCGTTTTCGAGTTCGCTCAGCAAGCTAAGTGCGTTGCGACTAGCCGCGGCAAGGTTGCTTGCCGGTAAGACCTTGGCCAGCAGGCTGCTTCGAGTCCAGCACTCAGCGCTCGCGGCAAGGGCTCCTTGCCGGCAAGTTCCCTAGCAGCGTAGAGTATAAACATACGAAGGGGAAAGCACGGCATCGTATTGCTAAGTTGCACAGAAAGAATTTATATACATATACATGTAAATAATGAAACTGTTGCAGACCTGTCTCAGCTGTTTCCACGGCTAAAATTGCAGCAACAAGGAGAAACCAGAAGAGCACACCAGCGCCTGGGTCCCGGCAAGCCAGAGTTGCCGGGGGCTGCGAGTACTGAGATTCATCTCCGGCAAGCCAGAGTTGCTGGGGGCTGCGATATCAGATAAGTTTTTCATCCCTCGTCATGCATCCTCTCATGTACCGGGGAAAGCGGGGCTGCGTCTTTGAACGAGCGTGTCTTGTAAAACCCGTGCGCGGAGGAGCCAGGTCGTGGCCCAGTTGCGCCCTTGGTTTGTTTTCGAGCACGCTCAACGATTTGAGTGAGCTGCGACAAGTGTCGCGCCCTTGTTTCGTTTTCGAGTCCGCTCAACAAACACAAGTGCGCTGCAACTGGCCCGGCAAGGTTGCTTGCCGGAGGCAACACCGCCAGCGGGCTGCTGATGTCCCGCACTCAGCAAGCGTGTTCGCGCCGGCAAGCTCCCCGAAAGCGTAGGATGGGAACATACAAGACACGAAATCAAGTAAAAGACTCGGTCCGACAAGCTTTCCCCTCTTTTCATTAAAAACATCCTAGTTTAGTACAAGTCCATAGAGGATGAAAAACATGATAGAGAGGATTACATATTTTAAATACAACTAAGGCCCAAGGGCTTACAAATGAGAAGATAAGATGCCAGAATCCTCTCTCTGTTTCTCTGCTCAGGAGTTCAGGAGGTAGGTCAAGGAGGCCCGGCAAGAGAAGCTTGCGGGAAGGGCAAAAGGCGCTTAGGAGAGCTACGGCGCCAGAAGACACCAAGAGAACTTCCGGGGCCGCCAGAGCTTGGCGGAGACGAAGGCGTCGGAGGCAGAGCTTGAAGACGGGTGGTGGGACGTCAAGCCGCCGACGAGGGCTCTCGCCCTCGATTCCGACATGACGGCCTTGCCGCCATCCTCTTCCTCTTCCGCAGCCTCCTCACGCCAGCCGCCCAAGGAGACGGCCCGGGGAGTTTGAAGGCGGCGACCGGATGATGGGGTCGCCGGTGGCGCTGGGCAGCGCCCGACGCCTAGTCGGACCCGCCATCCCTCGCCGCGCTGCCGCCCCTCCTCGTCACTCTCGCCGAGGAGGGACCTTCGCTATCGGAGGAGCTGTCCACACAGCATCTCGCCTGGGTCCCGAATCCTCAAGACCTTGACGCGAGAAGGTCGCCTCCATTAACTTGAAATGGAGGGTAAACCCCGCCGCCAAGCTGTGGATGCGGGCGAACATCTTCCACCCTCGGTGAAGTACATCCCGCCGGGCTGGGGACACGACACTCACTCGAAAGTGCCGCTGATCCCACAGCCCTCATGTGCAACTCCATCACCTCGGCGGATCCGTTCCATCGCGCTCATGAACGGGCCGGCAGCCGGAGGCGGCGACGAGGCGCCGGCGCAGCTTGATGAAGAACTCCCAGGATCGTCTCAAGATGGACCGCCTCGAGAAAGGAGCCGCGGAGGAGACGGGAGGGCGCCGCCACGACCGCCTCTCCCCGACCGCCTCGACCACGCCTCGGCCCGTCGCGGCCTCGCCCCTCCCTCTCCCCTCGTGGCGGCTCCGCCGCCACGGGTGCGGATAGGGAGAAGTGCGCTACTGGAGGCAACCTCGCGCCACCGTTGAAGAACTAGGATTTCTCCTTCCATGGCGTAAAGAAGAACGGAAGTGAAGACGAAGGGAGAAGAGGAAGTGTGAGGCCATTGTGCTCCCTTTCCGCCCCTTTTAAAGGAGCGAGGTGGGGCTCAACCGCCTGCCCGCCAATCGGGAGGCGAGGAGGCCAGAGGAGCGGGCCGACCACCATCTCCGCCCGCGGACGGCTCGGTCTCCCACCTTCGCCGCCACGACCCCGTGCATGAGGGGCGTGGCGGCTAAAAAGCGGGCCGGAGCGACGGGTGAAGTGACCTCGCCCTGCACCACGATCACGGGGGTGGATGCCTTAAAGACCGCACGCACCGCCCACGTCTCCCACGACGCCGCAATCAACGCGTGCCGTTACGGGAGGATGCGGCAGATGCGGAAGCGGATTCGGCGCGCCGTGGGCCGCGTGTGCCCGTGCACTATTTTGGGCCTGGCCCAACAGCGCTCGGCACCGTGTGTGGCCCAGGCCCGGGGGCTCCTGTCGGTGTACTAAGGTAGGGGTACCTCAGTACCCCAACTTGTGCACGGGCGGTTGCAGCTTCCCGCAGCAGGGTTTACCACGTGCTCACCGGAGACCTTCCTGCTCCATATCAAGCCATTCAAGAACAAAGTATACAAGACAGAAGATCGAGACCCCGGCAAACGGAGCTTGCCGGGAAGGCCGTCCCAGGCTCAAGGTTACATCACTCACGCAAGGCCCCGGCGAGAGGAGCTCGCCGGGTAGACTAGAAGATTACATCATAGAAGACACGCCTCGGCGCTATACGCGTCCCGGCGAGGGCCCGGGGAGCGACAAGTTACAGAGCCCGGCAAGCTCCCGGGACCGGCAAGGTCAAGACCCCGGCAAGGTGCTTGCCGGGAGAGTTGCGCTGTGTGCTCAAGGCCCAGCTCATCAGCCCCACGTGCGCCAGGGCCTTTCCAGGACGCGTGGCGGATGGCTGTGCAGCCCGGGGACACGGTGGCACTTCACGGTGGTGGATCCATCGCCGTGGCGAGACGGAGACGCAAGGGCGGAGCTTTTGGGGTCGACGGCGACGGGCATTAAATGCCCTTGTCCCCATCACAAAGTAGGTAGCGACCACTGCTCATGCAATCGTAGCTTCTTTGTTCCGCGACTGCTCCAACTACCACCTCTTTTACATTTTTACCCCTTTCTCCTACGCTGCCACTGTTGGCGCCTTTCGACTATAAAAGGGAGGCCCATGCGCACGTAGAAGGGGTTCGGCTGGTTCGCTCCATTCGACACACGCAACACCACCATACGCTCGTACTCTCGAGCAAGATCAAATACAAACACAAAGCAGCGAGAGGAGTTTTATCTCCGGAGAGCTCCGGTTGGGTAAAATCCGCCCGCGTGCTCGCCATGATCTGCTCTCTGTGCTCCCTCCGCCTCGCATCAAGACAGACAAGGGGCCCCGCCCCATAGGTGTCCGCGCGGCGATTCCCCGGCACTAGTCCACGCTCAAGCTTAATCTCCGTAAGAATATAGTGGTACTACAAGCACGCATGCATAACTCATCAATTTACATTACTATAACCTTGCTCGAGTAATAAGGGAAACCGAATATGCAAATGACAGTAACACTCACTTGCCGTTGTAAGGAAAGAGTATGGTATCTTTGTTTTGATTTTTGATCAACGATTGTAGCAAGTTGTCCTCGGCCTCTTTGACGTGCTTTTCAACCAGAAATACATCTATGATATTTGTGTTAATGAACCCAATATCATAAATTTCATTTTTTTGCACTCGACGATCTTTAATCTGCATAATATATTGAGGATAATTAATTATAAATACATGCAATGAAAGAGCCAAGCTATATATGGAGACTTAATGACAGAAATAGTACTTACAGGCAGTAGCAAAAGACCATTAATTTATCGAGGGCCTTTTGATTGAAGAACTCCAAGAACTCCTCAAATGGAACAGGCAACAGATCATTTCCAATGAGGTCGTGCTCCTCTTTAATTCTCAGATACAAAGTATTCGTCCCCCCAGACTCTCTGCAGGTTTTCATGTACCAACTATGGAATCTTTGCATCATCGTTGTTAGAGATTTTTCATCTTTGACGAGAGGCTTCCCATACTCGTATTTGTGTTCTTCCACTTGAAGGAAATATGCCCTAGAGGCAATAATAAAGTTATTATTTATTTCCTCATATCATGATAAATGTTTATTATTCATGCTAGAATTGTATTAACCGTAAACATGATACATGTGTGAATACATAGACAAACATATAGTCACTAGTATGCCTCTACTTGACTAGCTCATTAATCAAAGATGGTTATGTTTCCTAACCATAGACATGTGTTGTCATTTGATTAGTGGGATCACATCATTAGAAGAATGATGTGATTGACATGACCCATTCCGTTAGCCTAGCACTTGATAGTTTAGTATACCGCTATTGCTTTCTTCATGACTTGTACATGTTCTCGTAACTATGAGAATTATGCAACTCCGTTTACGGAGGAACACTTTGGTACTACCAAACGTCACAACGAATCGGGTGATTATAAAGGAGTACTACAGGTGTCTCCGAAGGTACATGTTGAGTTGGCGTATTTCGAGATTAGGTTTTGTCACTCCGATTGTCGGAGAGGTATCTCTGGGCCCTCTCGGTAATGCACATCACTATAAGCCTTGCAAGCAAAGTGACCAATGAGTTGGTTACAGGATGATGCATTATGTAACGAGTAAAGAGACTTGCCGGTAACGAGATTTAACTAGGTATTGGATACCGACGATCAAATCTCGAGCAAGTAACATACCGATGACAAAGGGAACAACGTATGTTGTTATGCGGTTTGACCAATAAAGATCTTCGTAGAATATGTAGGAACCAATATGGGCATCCAGGTTCCGCTATTGGTTATTAACCGAGAATAGTTCTAGGTCATGTCTACATAGTTCTCGAACCCGTAGGATCCGCACGCTTAACGTTACGATGACAATTTTATTATGAGTTTATAAGTTTTGATGTACCGAAGTTTGTTCGGAGTCCCGGATGTGATCACAGACATGACGAGGAGTCTTGAAATGGTCGAGACATAAAGATCGATATATTGGAAGCCTATATTTGGACATCGGAATCGTTCCGGGTGAAATTGGCATTTTACCGGAGTACCGGGAGGTTACCGGAACCCCTCGGAGGGTTATTGGGCCTACATGGGCCTCGAGGGAGAAGAGGGAAGGAGGCAGGAGGGGGCTGCGCGCCCCTCCCCTTCCTAGTCCGAATAGGACAAGGGAAGGGGGGCGCCCCCCCTTTCCTTCCCCTCTTCCTCCTCCTTCCCCCCTTGGTGCGCCCTCCTTGGCCGGCCGCCTCCTCCCCCTGGCTCCTTTATATACGGGGGGGGGGCACCCCAAACACACAAGTTGATCTACGGATCGTTCCTTAGCCGTGTGCGGTGCCCCCCTCCACCATATTCCACCTCGGTCGTATCGTCACGGAGTTTAGGCGAAGCCCTGCGCCGGTAGAACATCATCACCGTCACCACGCCGTCGTGCTGACGGAACTCATCTCCGGAGCTTTGCTGGATCGGAGCCCGGAGATCGTCATCGAGCTGAACGTGTGCTGAACTTGGAGGTGCCGTACATTCGGTGCTTGGATCGGTCGGATCGTGAAGACGTACGACTACATCAACCGCGTTGTGCTAACGCTTACGCTTACGGTCTACGAGGGTGTAACACTCTCCCCTCTCGTTGCTATACCATCACCATGATCATGCGTGTGCGTAAGAATTTTTTTGAAATTACTACGTTCCCCAACAGTGGCATCCGAGCCTAGGTTTTATGCGTTGATGTTATATGCACGAGTAGAACACAAGTGAGTTGTGGGCGATACAAGTCATACTGCTTACCAGCATGTCATACTTTGGTTCGGGCGGTATTGTGAGATGAAACGCCTGCACCGACATTACGCCAGACGCTTACGCGAGACTGGTTTCACCTGTACGAGCACTCGTGCTTAAAGGTGGCTGGCGGGTGTCTGTCTCTCTCACTTTAGCTGAATCGAGTGTGGCTACGCCCGGTCCTTGCGAAGGTTAAAATAGCACCAACTTGACGAACTATCGTTGTGGTTTTGGTGTGTAGGTAAGAACGGTTCTTGCTCAGCCCGTAGCAGCCACGTAAAACTTGCAACAACAAAGTAGAGGACGTCTATGTTGGGGAACGTTGCAGAAAATTAAATTTTTTCCTACGGTTTCACCAAGATCCATCTATGAGTTCATCTAAGCAACGAGTCAAGGGAGTGAGTTTGCATCTACATACCACTTGTAGATCGGGTGCGGAAGCGTTCAAGGGGATGGTGATGATGGAGTCGTACTCGCCGTGATTTAGATCACCGATGACCAAGTGCTGAACGGATAGCACCTCCGCGTTCAACACACGTACGGGACGGGAGACGTCTCCTCCTTCTTGATCCAGCAAGGGGGAAGGAGAGGTTGATGATGATCCAAAGAAGACGACGGCGTGGTGGTGGATGCAGCAGAACTCAAAGAGGCTTCGCCAAGCGACTACGGGAGGAGGACGAGGTGTAGCAGGGGAAGGGAGGCGCGAAGCACAAGGGTGCGGCTGCCCTCCCCCTGCCCTCCTTTCTATAGGCCCCCAGGGGGGCGCCAGCCCTGGGAGATTGAATCTCTCAAGGGGGCGGCGGCCAAGGGGGGAGGAGTGCCCCCCAAGGCATGTGGTGCCCCCCCACCCTAGGGTTTCAACCCTAGGCGCAGGGGGTGGGCCTAGGGGGGCGCACCAGCCCACTATGGGCTGGCTCCCCTCCCACTCCAGCCCATGGGGCCCTCCGGGATGGGTGTCCCCACCCGGTGGACCCCCGGGACCCTTCCGGTGGTCCCGGTACATTACCGGGTGACCCCGAAACTTTCCCGATGGCCGAAATACCACTTCCTATATATATAATTCTTTACCTCCGGACCATTCCGAAACTCCTCGTGACGACCGGGATCCCATCCGAGACTCCGAACAACATTCGGTATGCTGCATACTCATATTCATACAACCCTAGCGTCACCGAACCTTAAGTGTGTAGACCCTACGGGTTCGGAGACACGAGAAATGACCGAGACGACTCTCGGGCAATAACCAACAGCGGATCTGGATACCCATGTTGGCTCTACATGCTCCTCGATGATTTCATCGGATGAACCACGATGTCGAGGATTAAACAACCCCGTATACAATTCCCTTTGTCAATCGGTACGTTACTTGCCCGAGACTCGATCGTCGGTATCCCAATACCTTGTTCAGTCTCGTTACCGGCAAGTCACTTTACTCGTACCATAATGCATGATCCCGTGACCAACCACTTGGTCACTTTGAGCTCAATATGATGATGCATTACCGAGTGGGCCCAGAGATACCTCTCCGTCATACGGAGTGACAAATCCCAGTCTCGATCCGTGTCAACCCAACAGACACTTTCGGAGATACCTGTAGTGCACCTTTATAGTCACCCAGTTACGTTGTGACGTTTGATACACCCAAAGCACTCATACGGTATCCGGGAGTTACACGATCTCATGGTCTAAGGAAGAGATACTTGACATAGGAAAAGCTCTAGCAAACGAACTACACGATCTTATGCTATGCTTAGGATTGAGTCTTGTCCATCACATCATTCTCCTAATGATGTGATCCCGTTATCAACGACATCCAATGTCCATAGTCAGGAAACCATGACTATCTGTTGATCACAACGAGCTAGTCAACTAGAGGCTCACTAGGGACATATTGTGGTCTATGTACTCACACGTGTATTACGATTTCCGGATAATACAGTTATAGCATGAATAAAAGACAATTATCATGAACAATGAAATATAATAATACTTTTATTATTGCCTCTAGGGCATATTTCCAACAGTCTCCCACTTGCACTAGAGTCACTAATCCAGTTACATTGTGATCAATCGAACACCCATAGAGTTCTGGTGTTGATCATGTTTTGCTCGCGAGAGAGGTTTAGTCAACGGATCTGCAACATTCAGATCCGTATGTACTTTGCAAATATCTATGTCTCCATCTTGAACATTTTCACGGATGGAGTTGAAACGACGCTTGATGTGCCTGGTCTTCTTGTGAAACCTGGGCTCCTTGGCAAGGGCAATAGCTCCAGTGTTGTCATAGAAGAGTTTGATTGGCCCCGATGCATTGGGTATGACTCCTAGGTCGGTGATGAACTCCTTCACCCAAATCGCTTCATGCGCTGCCTCCGAGGCTGCCATGTATTCCGCTTCACATGTAGATCCCGCCACGACGCTCTGCTTGCAGCTGCACCAGCTTACTGCTCCACCATTCAACATATACACGTATCCGGTTTGTGACTTAGAGTCATCCAGATCTGAGTCGAAGCTAGCGTCGACGTAACCCTTTACGTCGAGCTCTTCGTCACCTCCATAAACGAGAAACATGCGTCGTGGTTCTAAGTCTGACAGTAGAGTGGGGGGTAGGTATGGAGAGGCAAGGTCCTAGCTATGGAGAGGTTGTAAACACAAGAGATGTACGAGTTCAGGCCCTTCTCGGAGGAAGTAAAAGCCCTACATCTCGGAGCCCGGAGGTGGTCGAGTGGATTATGTGTATATGAATTACAGGGGTGCGAACCCTTTACACTGAGGTGGGGGTGGCTTATATAGTGCTGCGGACCCTCCGCCCTCGAGAATGCGGGTTTAAAGTACATTAAGTGCAGGCGTTCTTGGTAGCGCCCACATAAAGTGTCTTAACTACCATAAAGTCTACTTAATTACAGACCGTTGCAGTACAGAGTGCTTCTTCACCTTCTGGTGGTTGAGTGAATCTTCATGGTCGAGTCCTTCAAGTACGTCGAGTGGAGTCCTCGTAGGTCGGCTGGAAGGTGATCTCTTCTAAGGGTGTCCTTGGGTAGGGTATTTAGATCAGGTCTATGACCCTACCTTAAGTACATGACTCCATCATTAGCCCCCGAATGGATTGAGGCTTGAGTGAGGAAGGAGTTGATGTTGTTTCTGACTGGCTTTTGCGTGCTGGTCATGCATTGTCTTGGACCAATAATCTCTTTGTTGATAACTAGCAACTTTTCTTCAGTCGACTCGATCCATTCTTTTCTTTCGTCGAGTGACATTTTGAACTTAACAATTTCCGAGCGATGGATCGCGGGAGATCTCGCGCCTGACAGATCGATCTACCGTTCGCGGATTTTGTGGGATACGAAATTTGGGGAAGCGCGCGAAGCGGGGCGGACTGCGGCGCTCGGATGGGATAGGGCATAGACGCCTCGATTCTCGTGCCACCTTTTTCGCCACGTATCGCGCTCGCGTGACTGTTCGGGATGTGATTGGATCGCTCGGGCCCACCTGTCATCCATTCGGAAGTGATCTTATAAAGGTGCCCGACGAGGGTCTTTGAACTGTATCTCTGCATTCTCTCTCTGCTCTCCCTGCCTCCGCCCACTGCGCCCGCTCTCGCCTCCGCACAACCGCTCCTCGCGCGCCTCGCCGGCAGCCATGGTGAAGGAGAAGACGGCGGCGCTGGAACGCGCGAAGAAGGCGTCGGCGACGGGGAAGGCGAAGGGGAGAACCACCAGTCGCGGCGGGTCTTCGTCTAGATCTTGTCTGCCGAATGGCTGGGTCCAGGGAGATTGGATCCGGTCGACCATCACGGAGAATGACCTCACCGACATGGCCAACGACGGTCTGATCCCCCACGGAGCAGCAAGGCTCCCGGGGAATGAGTGGCAACCCCAGCCGGAAGAGGGTGAGTGTGTTCTTCTGGCTACCCACGTCGACCGAGGGTTTTCTTTGCCACCGAGTGTTTTCTTCCGTGGTTTCCTGAATTTCTTCGGAGCGCAACTCCACCACTTCAACCCGAATTCTATCGCCTATCTTGCTGCCTTTGTATCCATGTGTGAGAACTTTCTGGGTTGCCGACCGCGACCGGGTCTGTTCAAGCATATATTCACGTGCGCTCTCGGACCGTGAAGAAGTCGAGTCCAGATGATGATAAAACCAAGATTATTCAGATGTGTGGAGGTCTGGGAATCCAAATGAGGAACAAGAGCACCTTCCCAGCGATGACCCTCCCTGAGTCGGTCAGGGGCTGGCAGTCGACTTGGTTTTACTACAAGAACGAGTCGACGCCGCGGCAGTCGAGTGGTCTCCCTCCGTTTACCATGGACCGCGCCAACCGACCTTCCTCTCTGAAGGTGCTCCCGGAGGAGAAAGCTGACATGAAGATGCTGATGGAGCGCGTAGTCCAGTTGGTTCGTGAAGGAGTGACGGCTATGGATCTCCTGGAGGTTTTCCTTAGACGCTGCATCCAGCCTCTCCAGTACAGAGGCCATTGCATGTGGCTGTACTGCGGGACCGAAGATGAGACTCGGATCAACCCAGAAGCAGTCGACGATGCCACGCTAGAAAGGTGGTTGGCTGCGGTCATAGGGAACAAGGATAACCCTCGTGGGGCTAGGAGAATTCCTCCACTCGACCATTCCAGCACTCCAGACAAGGTATGCTCATTTTACCTCCAATTGTATTCTTGCTACATTTATTTCTGTTTTCGCCGCAAATTGGTCGATTGATCTTTGTCTTGATGTCCGACAGGTCCTCACCGACCTGTACTCGATGCCCAATGGAGCGCAAACTCCGCCTGAAGAAGGAGAAGCGAGTGGGGGCGAAAGCCAGGAGGAGTGGGACTCGGACGCTGCTGAAGATGATGATGATGATGATGACGATGAGGAGGAAGAAGAAGAGGAGGAGGAGGTCGCACCACCGCGCTCGGAAAGGCGGTCGAAGCTTGCCCATGACCCTGTGACTGAACGTGGTAAGGGGGTCGCGACTGTCGCGCAGTCGACCAAGCGCCCTCGGACCACCTCTCCGATGCCAACTGAAAAGGCTCCGAAGCAGTCCAGGGTGGCACCGTCGAAGCCGACCAAGGTCCTGCCGAAGATGAAAATGTCCATCCCCACCATATCAGGGTAAACATGCTGCTTGAGTCTTCTTGTTTTGTGCGGGCTTTATCTTTGATTGGCACTTGAGTTAGCCGACTGATTTTTTGGAATTATAGTGCTGCTACTTCCGAGACCTCAGCCAGGGCTGACGACCATGAGATGGAGGATGCCGCAACCTCAAAACCTGGTACCACTCTCTTAATTCCGTTTTTAGTCGACTGACTCTTCGTCCCTAATTCTGATTCTTTTCTGTAGCTCCATCCAATGTCGTTATCACTCTTCCTGATGATGATGACGATGAAGAACCACTAAAGCACAGGAGGAGCAGGAAAGCGTCTGCCGGCAGGGTGGCCCAGGATGTGACGACGCCCGAGACTCTGGTCGCGGAGGAGGAGAATACCACTCGACACACCGTGTCCTTCGCGGTGCCGTTGACGAGTGCTCATCCCGCTTCGTCGAGTGCCGCACAACCTTCTCTCTTCACGATGCACCACGTCCCAGAGGACCAAGCCAGTGCTGCGAAGGAAGTGATACGCCAAGCAGGGGTCATGATGGAGCAGGTGAAGGCCGTCTGGGAAGCAAGTCAAGCGGCTTACGACGCCAGCTCTGCCCTTCAAAGCAATGTTCAGGTCAGTCGACCATCGCTTGTTCTGTTAGGATATGCTATCTGAAAGTCTTTCTTTTCGGAACCTGTAGTAGTCACCCAGTGGATGTGTCGATTGAAACTCCGGTTTAGCGGGGGCACGCTGAGTGCACCCGCTGGGTGTAGTCCCCAAGGCTATGGTCGACTGCTGGCAGTCGGTCATAGGCTTTATAAATTAAGTTCTTCCGTCATTCGACTAAGTCGAATGGATTTATAAAACCGGTGGGAGCACGCTGAGTGCACCCACCGGTGTAATCCCGAGGCGTCGATCATTGCTTGGCGATCGATTACTGATCAAGAATATGTCCTATTGTTGTCGTTTTTTTAGTCGACTGGTCGACTCTATCTTAATAGAACCAGTGGGGGCACGCTGAGTGCACCCGCTGGGTGTAGTCCCCGATACTACGGTCGAATATTTGTATTCGGCTGTAGTCTTAGAAACACATGATTTTTCCTTATCCACTCGGAAGTGAATTATCTTTGACATTTTGTCGATTGGTTCTTCGCAGAAATCCTGCGACCTTGCTGCTCGTTACACCGAGCTGGAGAAAAAGCACATTCAGCTCGAGCTGGATCTGAAGTTGGTTCAGGAGAATCTGACAAAGGGGAAGGAGAAGACCAAAGGTATGTTCGGTGAGACCTCGACGACTCATTTTTTCCTTCATTTGTTTCAAAATCTGACCTTGCTGTAACTTGCAGGCAAGGTGAAGGAGGCCTAGAAGAAAAAAGACCTTGAGCTAGCTGAAAAGATCAAGCTTGCTGACGAGAAGTTAGCTTCAGTCACCAAGCTTGAAGAAGAAAATGCTAATCTGAAAGCTGCTCTTGCGATTGCCAACAAGGAGGTCAGTCAACTGAAAACTGACATAGCTGCCCTGAACGACAAGGCCAGTCAGTTAACTGGGAAGAAGAATGATCTGGAGGCCTTCCTGAGTGGACTCGCCAAGAAGTTGTTCCTCATGCTCGAAGGTAATCCTTTACACTCGACAATCATTTTCAACAGTGATCTTTCCATTCGACCATTGCCTTGATTCAGTGATTGTATTTGCAGAATTTTGTCAAAACTTTGAAGAGGAAACTAGTCGGCTGGAACCGAACCTGGACCCTGTTAACTCTCCGGTGCACGATGAAGTTGCCATGAATGTGTTCCGACTCGAATCTCGCGTAGCTGCTGTCGTTGACTATCTTGCAAGGCTGAAGGTCGCCACTTCTCGCATCGACACCACGCTCTGGCCTGGGGAGACACTCCAGAATGACCTCGAGTCGCTGATGGCTCGACTAAACACAGTTCCTAGTCGAGTGGAGGAGTGGAAAAAATCCTCCGCTAGGTGCGGTGCAGATGTTGCTCTGTGTCTGGCCCGAGTCCACTGCATGGATGCGCGAGAAGACAAGCTGGTGGCTCTTCGGGTGGCCAACACCAAGAAACATGACTTCAGGTCCTTCATGGAAACCTTCATCGCTGCTGCCACTCGGATCGCGGACGGAATTGATCTTGATGAGTTTGTTGCACCTTCCATCCCTCCACAGGAGGGGTAAAAAACTTCTTTGAGCTCAACACTTTAAATTTGCCTCGGTATGCCGAGTGATTTTGTAACCGATAAACCTTAACAGGCTTAGCGCCTGAGCACTTTCGGTTCCTTTAGGTATCGATCTGAACTTGGATTCGATGTTTGAATACGCTTGTTTTTGTCTTGACATGTCTTTTGCAGGTTTAAAAGCAAGGTGCTTACTGCAGTCGACTTTCTCTTCAATTCACTTAGGCGAGCACTGGGTTGCGGCTAAGCCCCCGAGTGAGAGGTTTGCTCTTCACTCGGCAGGATTTTTATACCTTAGGCGAGCACTGGGCTGCAGCTAAGCCCCCGAGTGAGAGGTTTACTCTTCACTCGGTAGGATTTTTATACCTTAGGCGAGCACTGGGTTGCAGCTAAGCCCCCGAGTGAGAGGTTTGCTCTTCACTCAGTAGGATTTTTATACCTTAGGCAAGCACGGGGTCGCAGCTAAGCCCCCGAGTGGAAGGTCTGCTCCACACTCGGTAGGATTTTTATACCTTAGGCGAGCGCGGGGCCGCAGCTAAGCCTCCGAGCGGGAGGTCTGCTCCACACTCGGTAGGATTTTTATACCTTAGGTGAGCATGGGGCCGCAGCTAAGCCTCTGAGCGGGAGGTCTGCTCCACACTCGGCAGGATTTTTATATCTTAGGCGAGCGCTGGGCTGCAGCTAATCCCCCAAGTGGGAGGTCTGCTCCTCACTCGGTAGGATTTTCACGTTGTACTTGTGGCGTAGCTCAGAGGAGAGGGACACAGTCGACCTGCACCTCGTCCTCCTTACGACCGCACGTTGTATTTGTTGCAAAGCTCAGAGGAGAGGGTCACAGTCGACCTGCACCTCGTCCTCCTTACGACCGCACGTTGTATTTGTGGCGTAGCTCAGAGGAGAGGGTCACAGTCGACCTGCACCTCGTCCTCCTTACGACCGCACATTGTACTTGTGGCGTAGCTCAGAGGAGAGGGTCGCAGTCGACCTGCACCTCGTCCTCCTTGCGAGCGCACGTTGTATTTGTACTTAGGTGAGTGTTTAGACTGCAGCTAAGCCCCCGAGTGGGAGTCTGGCTCGCCACTCGGTAGGATTTTATTCGAACTTAGGCGAGTACTTGGACTGCAGCTAAACCCCCGAGTGGGAGTCTGGCTCGCCACTCGGTAGGATTTTATTGAAACTTAGGCGAGTACTTGGACTGCAGCTAAGCCTCCGAGCGGGAGGTCTGCTCCATACTCGGTAGGATTTTTATATCTTAGGCGAGTACTTGGACTGTAGCTAAGCCCCCGAGTGGGAGTCTGGCTCGCCACTCGGTAGGATTTTATTGAAACTTAGGCGAAACGGATTCGCAGCTAAGCCTCCCGAGTGGGAGTCTGGCTCGCCACTCGGTAGGATTTTATTACAAACTTAGGCGAAATGGATTCGCGTCTAAGTCACCCACTGAGGGGGAAATTTCTACTGAACAAGTAAAAGTGACAAAAATCATTGGGGAAATTATGACACTATTATCTTGCAAAACATGTACTACAAAAGTACTTTTATTACAACTCATCCGAGTGATAAACTTAAGTGTAGAATGGACGGAGTAGTTCCGCGTTCCAAGCTCGGGGCTCGTCGATATTGTGTTCGACGTTGTAAAGACGGTACGCCCCGTTGTGGAGAACCTTGGTGACAATGAAGGGCCCTTCCCAAGAAGGAGCAAGCTTGTGTTGTTTCTGCTGATCCACTCGGAGAACTAAATCCCCTTCCTGGAAGGCTCGACCCCTCATATTTCTGGCGTGGAAACGACGCAAGTCTTGTTGGTAGATGGTCGAGCGGATCAGAGCCATCTCCCTTTCTTCCTCTAAGAGGTCGACTGTGTCCTACCGCGCTTGTTCAGCTTCTGCTTCGTTGTAAAGTTCAACTCGAGGAGCATTGTGGAGAAGATCGCTCGGCAGAACTGCTTCAGCTCCATAGACCAAGAAGAATGGCGTTCTCCCGGTCGACCAGTTAGGCGTGGTCCGCAGTCCCCAAAGCACCGAGGGGAGTTCGTCGACCCATGCTCCAGCCGCATGTTTGAGATCACGCATCAGTCGGGGCTTCAACCCTTTGAGGATCAGGCCATTGGCTCGCTCTGCTTGTCCATTCGACTGCGGATGAGCGACTGAAGCGTAGTCGACTCGTGTGCCTTGAGAGTTGCAGAAATCCCTGAATTCCTCTGAGTCAAAGTTCGACCCATTATCCGTAATGATCTTTGTGAGGGACTCCATATCTGAATATCGGTTCCTAATGAAGCTAACAAAGATCAAGCGCCAAGGTTCTTGATGGGTTTAGCCTCGATCCACTTGGTGAACTTGTCGACTGCCACCAGTACATGCGTGAAACCACTTCGACCTGTTCTCAAGGGGCCAACCATATCCAACCCCCATACTGCGAAGGGCCAGACGAGTGGAATGGTCTTTAGAGCCGATGCAGGCTTGTGTGACATATTTGAGTAGAACTGACATCCTTCGCACTTGTCCACTATTTCTTTTGCCATCTCGTTCGCCTTTGGCCAGTAAAATCCGGCTCGGTATGCTTTGGCCACGATGGTCCGAGAGGACGCATGATGACCACAGGTCCCCGAGTGGATATCATCAAGGATGATTCGACCTTCTTCTGGCGTTATGCACTTTTGACCAACTCCAGTCGCGCTCTCTCTATACAACTGTCCTTTGATTACGGTAAAGGCCTTGGATCGACGGACGATCTGCCGAGCCTCTTCCCCATCTTCTGGGAGCTCTTTTCTCAGGATGTATGCGATATATGGAACTGTCCAATCAGGAGTGACCACCAAGACCTCCATAACCAAGTCGACCACAGCTGGGACTTCTACTTCAGTCGGATCCGTGGCACTCTTGGGTTGCGGGGCCTCTTCAGTGAAAAGGTCTTCTTTAACTGACGGAGTATGAATATGCTCCAAGAACACACCACTCGGAATGGCTTCTCTCTTAGAACCTATCTTTGCTAGATCATCAGCTGCTTGATTTTTCAGTCGGGGTATATGATGGAGCTCTAACCCCTCAAACTTCTTTTCCAGCTTCCTCACTGCATTGCAGTATCCAGTCATGGCTGGGCTTCTCATGTCCCACTCCTTCATCACTTGGTTGACCACTAAATCTGAATCGCCATAGACCATCAGGCGACGGACGCCGAGTGAAATGGCCATGCGCATTCCATATAAGAGGGCCTCGTACTCTGCCTCATTGTTGGAGGAATCAAAGTGAATCTGGAGCACATATCTGAGCTTATCTCCTCCGGGGAAACCAGGACAACCCCTGACACCGAACCATTCAACATCTTAGAGCCATCAAAGAACATGGTCCAATGCTCCGAGTGAACCTCGATCGGCTGTTGTTATTCAATCCACTCGGCGAGGAAATCTGCTATTGCTCAGGACTTAATGACTTTCTTTGCCTCAAACTTGATATCAAGGGAAGAAGTTCAATCGCCCATTTGCCACTCGACCAGTTGCATCTCTGTTGTGCAAAATCTCGAAAGTGGGCGTCACGACATCGTGATGGAATGATCGGAGAAATAATGAGCAACCTTCTTCGTGGTCATGTATATCCCATACACAAGCTTCGATAATGAGGGTATCTCTGCTTGGGACGGGTCAAAACTTCGGACAAATAATACTTTGGCGCTGAACTTTGAAGGCTTTCCTTCTTCTTCCCTTTCGACCGTAAATCTTGATCGACGACTTGTCCTGTGGCTGCGATATAAAGCAACAGAGGCTCTTTGCTGATTGGAGCAGCAAGCACCGGCTGGGTGGAGAGCGAGCTTTTAGCTCGGCAAACGCTGCATCAGCTTCGAGTCCACTCGAACTTGTCGGCCTTCTTCATCGATCGGTAAAGAGGCGGTGCCTTTTCACCGAGTCGTGAGATGAATCGACTTAATGCGCCAAGCATCCGAAGAAGCTCACGGACATCGTGCACTTTCGCACAGTATGCGTTTCATTGGAGTATAGTGTCGATCTTTTACGGATTAGTGTCGATTCCTCGTTCGAAAGCGAAAACCGAGTAACTTGCCACCGGGAACTCGAATGTGCACTTTGATGGATTGAGCTTGATATCATACCTTACGAGGTTGGCAAATGTTTGGCGAGGTCGGTGAGCAGGTCGGAACCTTTTCGTGACTTGACCACAATATCATCCATATACGCTTCCACATTCCGGTGATTTGGTGAGCAAACACTTCGAATCATTCGCATAAATGTGGCTCCGGCATTCTTGAGGCCGAATGGCATGGTGATATAACGAAGCACCGAATGGAGTGATGAAAGCTGTTTTTATCTCATCGGGTCCGCATGCACGGATCCGATGGTACCCGAATAAGCGTCTAGAAAAGACAATCTCACATCCCGCGGTCGAGTCAACAATTTGATCAATGCGAGGGAGAGGAAAATGATCTTTCGGGCAGGCCCAATTGATGTGCTTGAAATCAATGCACATTCGAAGTGATTTGTCCTTCTTAGGAACCATGACGACATTAGCGAGCCACTTGGAGTGGTATATCTCTCGGATAAATCCTGCCGCCAACAGTCGAGCCACTTCCTCACCAATAGCCTTTCTCTTCTGGACGGCGGACTGCCGAAGATGCTCTTTAACTGGTTTAGCTGATGAGTCGACTCTAAGGCGATGCTCAGCCAGTCCCCTGGGAACACCCGGCATGTCGGTGGCTTCCATGCAAAAATGTCCCGATTCTCACGGAGGGCGGATGGCGCTTCTTCCTATTTGGTCGAGTGTTGTGGAGATGTGGGTCGGGGCTGCATTGGGGTCGGTCGGGTGAATGTGGACAGGCTTTGTCTCACCGGACGACTGAAATGCAGATTCTGTGGCGGGTTTCTTGGCTCGCAGCAAATCACTCGGATCTGTGTTTTGCTTGTATTCTTCAAACTCGACCGCTGTCACACAGGAATCGGCAATCTTTGAGCCTTTCGAAACACTCTTACGCTTTTTCCGATCACGGTGCGGTGATCACTCCTTTGGGGCGGGCATCTACAGTTTGAGGTAGGCGTAACATGGTCGAGCCATGAAGCGTCGTAAGCTTGTCTCCCCAAAATAGCGTGGTACGCGCTCCGAAAATCCACGACCTCAAGCGTCGGCTTTTCCTTGCGAAAATGTTTTGAATCACCAAACACCATGTCGAGCTATTTGGCGAGTGACTCGGCTTTCTTTCTGGAATAACTCCATGAAAGCTCATGTTATGGTGCTCATCGGGACATCGGAATGCCCATTCCTTGGTGTGTCGCATATAACAAGTTCAGTCCGCTACCACCGTCCATCAGCACTTTCACAACCGAAAGTGCCTTCGACAACCGGGTCGACCACCAAAGCTTGCCTCCCGGGGTGGCAATATGAGTCGGGTGATCGGTGGTGAATGTGATGGGCGTTTCGGACCATCTCAGATAACTTGTTTCGCTGGGGCAACCATGTTCACCTCACGGTTAATGACCTTCAATCGACTCTTGCTTTCCACATCCGCGAAAATCATCAAAGTGGAGTTGACATGTGGATATCCTCCCTCACTGTCCTCCTTGTCTTCAGCCTTGTCCGACTCCTTTTCCTTGTCCTTGGACTGTTTCCCTTGGAACTGCTGGATCAGCAGTCGACACTTGCGAGTGGTATGCTTCGGGTAAATGATATTACCCTCTTCATCTTTCTTCGTGTGGATGTGACACGGCATATCCATCGCGTCGTTTCCCTCTTTATCTTTAACCTTCTTAGGGTTCCAGGATACTTTTGGTTTCCCTTTGAACTTTCCCTGAGTCACGGTTAGAGCCTCTCCAGGAGCTGCTGGTTCAGCCTTCCGCTTCTATTTCCGACTGGTGTTTCCCTTCTCCGACTGACTCGGCTTGTACTTGCCACTTCGGAGTCGGTCTTGTTCTTTGCCGTTGGCATACTTGGTAGCAATCTCCATCATCCGACTCAGGGTCATGTCTCTGGTTCGACCAAACTTCAAACTCAATTCTCTGTTCTTGACACCATCCTTGAAGGCGCAGACTGCCTGATGATCAGACACGTTCTCCACGGTATGATGCAAAGTGATCCATCTCTGAATATACTCTCTGAGAGTCTCATTCGTCTTCTGCACACAAACTTGCAGCTCTGTCAATCCAGCTGGTCGCTTGCAAGTTACTTCAAATGTTCTGACAAACACTCGGGACAGATCTTCCCAAGTATAAATGCTGCTAGGAGGTAACTGATTCAACCACGCTCTGGCAGAACCTTCCAACATGAGGGGCAAATGCTTCATGGCCACCTCGTCATTCCCACCACCAATCTGAACCGCCACTCGGTAGTCCTCAAGCCAAGTTTCAGGCTTAGACTCACCAGTGAACTTGCTTACTCTAGTTGCCAACCTGAAATTGGGGGGAATCACAGCGGCCCGACGATAGCCTATTTGAAACATTCGGACGAAACATGCGCCGATCGCTTGTGGGCGCATCTCTGTCGGGCCCACCCGATGGGCTCTGTTTGATCGACCAAGCCTTGCACGATAATGGATCGCGCATCGAAGCCTGGTTCTGGGGTCGTTGGAGCTCTTCACCCCTGCGAGTTGGCCTTTGTCATCTTGCTGCCGAGAAGCGTAAGACCCACCCCTCGGGGGGGGGAGTGGGCACTCGACGCCTATCATCACGATCGTGTCGGTCACCATACTGGTCTTGCCGATTCTCGCGTCCTTCACGCCGTGGAGGCGATCTGGGACTATGAGCTGACTGAACCGTATTCACAGCGACGGATCAACTGTGAATTCTGTTGCGCGACTGCGACACAGCTGAATTCTGGTCTCCTGCTGCCCGGAGCAAATCCCTGATCTGCATCAAGCCTCTGCCAGCTTCCGACTGAGAGGGCTGGATGGACTCTGCTATACGGGTTGCAGCTGCTAAATTCTGAATTAAGGTTCGATATACGAGTCGGCGGGGAAGAGTTGGCGTCGATTGGCGCGGGAACTTCGTTGCAGCAGCTGGCTTCGTCGAGTGCTTTTGAAGGTTCTCAGACGAGCGCGTTCAGCCAAGTTGGCTAAACGTGCCTCCTACAAGGCGTGAGCCTCGGGGGTTTCTCCCGCGATGGGAGTATGCAGGGCATCCATGTTCCTGCGGCGAAGCTCTTCCCTCTGCGGAGAGTCGAGTGGCTCGGGCTGGTACTCTTCGTGGTCTCATGCGGGGTCGCCTCCACCGCCTGCCCCGCCCTCATGGGCGAAGCTAGGAGGACTGCGAGGTCCGTTGACCATCAAGATTTCCGCCACCGGATCACTGCTATCGCATTCGGATGCGATCTCTACGGAGCGGTCGGACAGATCGAGCAGCCGCGAGAGGATTCGTCGGGCTCGATTACGCAACTTGGGCAATGGGCGTCTGGCGAGCCACGCGTGCTTCACCCACCGCTGGAGCCTTGACCGACCAGAGCGCTTGCGCTGGTGGGAGACGGGTGGGTGACCGATAGGAGTCAACCGATCACGGGTCGACGGTTGTCGCATCGAACGCCCGCGGACACATGCGCTAAAATCGTCGACACATGGACGGGCGCATCAGCGTCGAGTGGAGCCTCCACGAGCCAAGCTGAGTCGTCGGCGATGAAGGTGAGAGCGCCGAGACGGATCTCTACCCTCGACCAAAACTCCGAAGCAACCATGATGAAAGTACTCGGAAGAATCGCAACTTCTCCAAAAATCGCTAAAACACCGCCCCACGGTGGCGCCAACCGTCGTGGTTCTAAGTCCGACGAAGAGAGTGGGGGGTAGGTATGGAGAGGCAAGGTCCTAGCTATGGAGAGGTTGTAAACACAAGAGATGTACGAGTTCAGGCCCTTCTCGGAGGAAGTAAAAGCCCTACGTCTCGGAGCCCGGAGGCGGTCGAGTGGATTATGTGTATATAAATTACAGGGGTGCGAACCCTTTACACTGAGGTGGGGGTGGCTTATATAGTGCCTGCCGGACCCTCCGGCCCTCGAATGCGGGTTTAAAGTACATTAAGTGCAGGCGTTCGTGTAGCGCCCACATAAAGTGTCTTAACTACCATAAAGTCTACTTAATTATAGACCGTTGCAGTACAGAGTGCTTCTTGACCTTCTGGTGGTCGAGTGAATCTTCATGGTCGAGTCCTTCAAGTACGTCGAGTGGAGTCCTCGTAGGTCGACTGGAAGGTGATCTCTTCTAAGGGTGTCCTTGGGTAGGGTATTTAGATCAGGTCTATGACCCTACCCTAAGTACATGACTCCATCAACATGTCCTTTTTCCTTTTCAGGTACTTCAGGATATTCTTGACCGCTGTCCAGTGTTCCTTGCCGAGATTACTTTGGTACCTTGCTACCAAACTTACGGCAAGGTTTACATCAGTCAGTACACAACATGGCATACATAATAGATCCTATGGCTGAAGCATAGGGATGACACTCATCTCTTCTTTATCTTTTGCCGTGGTCGGGGACTGAGCCGAACTCAATCTCACACCTTGTAACATAGGCAAGAACCCCTTCTTGGACTGATCCATTTTGAACCTCTTCAAAATCTTATCAAGGTACGTGCTTTGTGAAAGACCTATGAGGCGTCTCGATCTATCTCTATAGATCTTGATGCCTAATATATAAGCAGCTTCTCCAAGGTCCTTCATTGAAAAACACTTATTCAAGTAGGCCTTAATGTTGTCCAGAAGTTCTATATCATTTCCCATCAAGAGTATGTCATCTACATATAATATGAGAAATGCTCTGAGCTCCCACTCACTTTCTTGTAAACGCAGCTTCTCCATAAGTCTGCATAAACCCAAACGCTTTGATCATCTCATCAAAGCGAATGTTCCAACTCGAGATGCTTGCACCATCCCATAAATGGATCATTGGAGCTTGCATACTTTGTTAGCGTTCTTAGGATCGACAAAACCTTCGGCTGCATCATATACAGCTCTTCCTTAAGATGTCCGTTAAGGAATGCCGTTTTGACGTCCATCTGCCATATCTCATAATCATAGTATGCGGCAATTTCTAACATGATTCGGACGGACTTCAGCTTCGCTACGGGAGAGAATGTCTCGTCGTAGTCAATCCCTTGAACTTGTCGATAACCCTTAGCGACAAGTCGAGCTTTATAGATGGTAACATTTCCATCCGTCTCATCTTCTTCTTAAAAATCCATTTGTTTTCTATCGCCAAATCGATCATCGGGCAAGTCTGTCAAAGTCCATACTTTGTTTTCATACATGGATTCTATCTCGGATTTCATGGCTTCAAGCCATTTGTTGGAATCTGGGCCCGCCATCGCTTCTTCATAGTTCGAAGGTTCACTGTTGTCTAACAACATGATTTCCGGGACAAGGTTGCCGTACCACTCTGGTGCGGACCGTGTCCTTGTGGACCTACGAAGTTCAGTAGCAACTTGATCCGAAGTACCTTGATCATCATCATTGTTTTCCTCTTCAGTTGGTGTGGGCATCACAGGAACATTTTCCTGAGCTGCACCACTTTCCCGTTCGAGAGGTAGTACTTCACCAAGTTCTACTTTCCTCCCACTTACTTCTTTCGAGAGAAACTCTTTTTCCAGAAAGCATCCGTTCTTGGCAACAAAGATCTTGCCCTCAGATCTTAAGTAGAAGGTGTACCCGACAGTTTCCTTAGGGTATCCTATGAAGACGCATTTTTTCGACTTGGGTTCGAGCTTTTCAGGTTGAAGTTTCTTGACATAAGCATCGCATCCCCAAACTTTTAGAAACGACAGCTTAGGTTTCTTCCCAAACCATAATTCATACGGTGTCGTCTCAACGGATTTAGACGGTGCCCTATTTAAAGTGAATGTAGCTGTCTCTAGAGCGTATCCCCAAAATGATAGCGGTAAATCGGTAAGAGACATCATAGACCGCACCATATCCAATAGAGTGCGACACGACATTCGGACACCTTTATTCTGTTGAGGTGTTCCAGGCGGCGTGAGTTGTGAAACGATTCCACATTTCCTTAAGTGTGTACCAAATACGTGACTTAAGTATTCTCCTCCACGATCTGATCATAGGAACTTTATCTTTCGGTCACGTTGATTCTCCACCTCATTCTGAAATTCCTTGAACTTTTCAAAGGTCTCAGACTTGTGTTTCATCAAGTAGACATACCCATATCTACTCAAGTCATCAGTGAGAGTGAGAACATAACGATATCCTCCGCGAGCCTCAACGCTCATTGGACCGCACACATCGGTATGTATGATTTCCAACAAGTTGGTTGCTCGCTTCATTGTTCCGGAGAACGGAGTCTTGGTCATTTTGCCCATGAGGCATGGTTCGCATGTGTCAAATGATTCATAATCAAGAGACTCTAAAAGTCCATCAGCATGGAGCTTCTTCATGCGCTTGACACCAATGTGACCAAGGCGGCAGTGCCACAAGTATGTGGGACTATCGTTATCAATGTTTACATCTTTTGGCATTCACACTATGAATATGTGTAACATTACGCTCAAGATTCATTAAGAATAAACCATTGACCATCGGAGCATGACCATAAAACATATCTCTCATATAAATAGAACAACCATTATTCTCGGATTTAAATGAGTAGCCATCTCGTATTAAACGAGATCCTGATACAATGTTCATGCTCAAACTTGGCACTAAATAACAATTATTAAGGTTCAAAACTAATCCCATAGGTAAATGTAGAGGCAGCGTGCGACGGCGATCACATCGACTCTGGAACCATTCCGACGCCGCGATCGTCACCTCGCCCTTCGCCATCTCCGTTTATTCCGCAGCTCCTGCTGTGAGTTACAAATATGAGCAACGGCACGGTATCAAATACCCATGAGTTACTATAGTCTTGGTAAGGTACACATCAATTACATGTATATCAAATATACCTTTGGTGTTGCGGCCTTCTTATCCGCTAAGTATTTGGGGCAGTTTCGCTTCGATGACCCTTCCCTTGCAATAAAAGCACTCGGTCTCGGGCTTGGGTCCATTCTTTGACTTCTTCGGCAAGAATGGCTTACGGGCGCGGCAACATCCTTGCCGTCCTTCTTGAAGTTCTTCTTGCCCTTGCCCTTCTTGAACTTACTGGTCTTATTGACCATCAACACTTGATGTTCTTTCTTGATTTCAGCCTCTGCTGACTTCAGCATTGAGAACACTTCGGGAATGGTCTTCACCATCCCCTACATGTTGTAGTTCATCACAAAGCTCTTGTAGCTTGGTGGGAGCGACTGGAGGATTCTGTCAATGACCGCCTCATCTGGGAGGTTAATGTTCAGCCGGGTCGTACGGTTGTGCAACCCAGACATCTTGAACTATTTTCCTCCATCTTACAACTGTAGAACTTGTCGGAGACATCATATCTCTCGACCCGGGCATGAGCTTGGAAAACTAGTTTCAGCTCTTCGAACATCTCATATGCTCCGTGATGCTCAAAACGGTTTTGGAGCCCCGGTTCTAAGCTGTAAAGCATGCCGCACTTAATGAGGGAGTAATCATCAGCACGAGACTGCCAAGCGTTCATAACGTCTTGGTTCTCTGGGACGGGAGCGTCACCTAGCGGTCCTTCTAGGACATATTGTTTCCTGGCAGCTATGAGGATGATCCTTAGGTTCAGGACCCAGTCCGTATAGTTGTTGCCATCATCTTTCAGCTTGGTTTTCTCTAGGAACGCGTTGAAGTTCATGTTGACATGAGCGTTGGCCATTTGATCTACAAGACATATTTGCAAAGGTTTTAGACTAAGTTCATGATAATTAAGTTCATCTAATCAAATTATTTAATGAACTCCCACTCAGATTAGACATCCCTCTAGTCATCTAAGTGTTACACGATCCGAGTCGACTAGGCCGTGTCCGATCATCATGTGAGACGGACTAGTCATCGTCGGTGAACATCTTCATGTTGATCGTATCTTCCATACGACTCGTGTTCGACCTTTCGGTCTCCGTGTTCCGAGGCCATGTCTGTACATGCTAGGCTCGTCAAGTTAACCCTAAGTGTTTTGCATGTGTAAAACTGTCTTACACCGTTGTATGTGAGCGTAAGGATCTATCACACCGATCATCACGTGGTGCTTGAAGCGACGAACTGTAGCAACGGTGCACGATTAGGGAGAACACTTCTTGAAATTGTTGTAAGGATCATCTTATTTACTACCGTCGTTCTAAGTAAACAAGATGCATAAACATAATAAACATCACATGCAATTATATAGTTGTGACATGATATGGCCAATATCATATAGCTCCATTGATCTCCATCTTCGGGGCTCCATGATCATCTTGTCACCGGCATGACACCATGATCTCCATCATCATGATCTCCATCATCGTGTCTTCATGAAGTTGTCACGCCAACGACTACTTCTACTTCTATGGCTAACGCATTTAGCAATAAAGTAAAGTAGTTTACATGGCGTTCTTAAATGACACGCAGGTCATACAAAAATAAAGACAACTCCTATGGCTCCTGCCGGTTGTCATACTCATCGACATGCAAGTCGTGAATCCTATTACAAGAACATGATCTCATACATCACAATATATCAATCATCATTCATCACAACTTCTGGCCATATCACATCACATGAACAATCGCTGCAAAAACAAGTTAGACGTCCTCTAATTGTTGTTGCATCTTTTACGTGGCTGCAATTGGGTTCTAGCAAGAATGTTTTCTTACCTATGAATAACCACAACGTGATTTTGTCAACTTCTATTTACCCTTCATAAGGACCCTTTTCATCGATTCTGCTCCAACTAAAGTGGGAGAGACAGACACCCGCCAGCCACCTTATGCAACTAGTGCATGTCAATCGGTGGAACCGGTCTCACGTAAGTGTACGTGTAAGGTTGGTTCGGGCCGCTTCATCCCACAATACCGCTGAAGCAAGAAAATACTAGTAGTGGCAAGCAAGTTGACAAGATCCACGCCCACAACAAAATTGTGTTCTACTCGTGCATTAGAGAACTACGCATAGACCTAGCTCATGATGCCACTGTTGGGGAACGTTGCAGAAAATTAAAAAATTTCCTACGGTTTCACCAAGATCCATCTATGAGTTCATCTAAGCAACGAGTCAAGGGAGTGAGTTTGCATCTACATACCACTTGTAGATCGGGTGCGGAAGCGTTCAAGGGGATGGTGATGATGGAGTCGTACTCGCCGTGATTCGGATCACCGATGACCAAGTGCTGAACGGACAGCACCTCCGCGTTCAAAACATGTACGGGACGAGAGACGTCTCCTCCTTCTTGATCCAGCAAGGGGAAAGGAGAGGTTGATGATGATCCAGCAACACGACGGCGTGGTGGTGGATGCAGCAGAACTCCAGCAGGGCTTCGCCAAGCGACTACGGGAGGAGGACGAGGTGTAGCAGGGGAAGGGAGGCGCCAAGCACAAGGGTGCGGCTGCCCTCCCCCTGCCCTCCTTTATATAGGCCCCCAGGGGGGGCACCGGCCCTGGGAGATTGAATCTCCCAAGGGGGCGGCGGCCAAGGAGGGAGGAGTGCCCCCCAAGGCATGTGGTGCGCCCCCCCCACACCCTAGGGTTTCAACCCTAGGCACAGGGGGTGGGCCTAGGGGGCGCACCAGCCCACTATGGGCTGGCTCCCCTCCCACTTCAGCCCATGGGGCCCTCCGGGATGGGTGGCCCCACCCGGTGGACCCCCGGGACCCTTCCGGTGGTCCCGGTACATTACCAGGTGACCCCGAAACTTTCCCGATGGCCGAAATACCACTTCCTATATATAATTCTTTACCTCCAGACCATTCTGAAACTCCTCATGACGTCCGAGATCCCATCCGAGACTCCGAACAACATTCGGTATGCTGCATACTCATATTCATACAACCCTAGCGTCACCGAACCTTAAGTGTGTAGACCCTACGGGTTCGGGAGACACGAGACATGACCGAGATGACTCTCGGGCAATAACCAACAGCGGGATCTGGATACCCATGTTGGATCCCACATGCTCCTCGATGATTTCATCGGATGAACCACGATGTCGAGGATTAAACAACCCCGTATACAATTCCCTTTGTCAATCGGTACGTTACTTGCCCGAGACTCGATCGTCGGTATCCCAATACCTTGTTCAGTCTCGTTACCGACAAGTCACTTTACTCGTACTGTAATGCATGATCCCGTGACCAACCACTTGGTCACTTTGAGCTCAATATGATGATGCATTACCGAGTGGGCCAGAGATACCTCTCCGTCATACGGAGTGACAAATCGATCTCGATCCGTGTCAACCCAATGACACTTTCGGAGATACCTAGTGCACCTTTATAGTCACCCGATTACGCCAGACGTTTGATACACCCAAAGCACTCCTACGGTATCCGGGAGTTACACGATCTCATGGTCTAAGGAAGAGATACTTGACATAGGAAAAGCTCTAGCAAACGAACTACACGATCTTATGATATGCTTAGGATTGAGTCTTGTCCATCACATCATTCTCCTAATGATGTGATCCCGTTATCAACGACATCCAATGTCCATAGCCAGGAAACCATGACTATCTGTTGATCACAACGAGCTAGTCAACTAGAGGCTCACTAGGGACATATTGTGGTCTATGTACTCACACATGTATTACGATTTCCGGATAATACAGTTATAGCATGAATAAAAGACAATTATCATGAACAATGAAATATAATAATACTTTTATTATTGCCTCTAGGGCATATTTCCAACACTCTAACTTGTTTTTGCAGGGCATGTTGTGATGTGATATGGTCAAGATGTGATGAGATATAGGTTGTTGTATGAGATGATCATGTTTTGTTGAAGTTATCGGCAACTGGCAGAAGCCCTATGGTTGTCTCTTTGTTGCATAAGATGCAAGTGCCAAATAATTGCTTTACTTTATCGCTATGCGATAGCAATAGTTGCAAGACCAATAGTTGGCGAGACGACCATGTGACGACACATTGATATAGATCAAGATGATGAAGATCATGGTGTCGTGCCGGTGACGATAGAGATCATGACAATACTTTGGAGATGGAGATCAAAGGCGCAAGATGATCATGGCCATATCATGTTACATAGTTTGATTGCATATGATGTTTATCTGTTATACATCTTATTCTGTTTTGTTTGACGGTAGCATTTTAAGATGATCTCTCACTAATTATCAAGAAGTGTTCTCCCTGAGTATGCACCGTTGCGAAAGTTCTTCGTGCTGAGACACCACGTGATGATCGGGTGTGATAGGCTCTACGTTCAAATACAACGGGTGCAAAACAGTTGCACACGCGGAATACTCAGTTAAACTTGACGAGCCTAGCATATCTGAGATATGGCCTCGGAACACGGAGACCGAAAGGTCGGCGTGAATCATATAGTAGATATGATAAACATAGTGATGTTCACCATTGAAAACTACTCCATCTCACGTGATGATCGGACATGGTTTAGTTGATTTGGATCACGTGATCACTTAGATGACTAGAGATGTCTGTCTAAGTGGGAGTTCTTAAGTAATATGATTAATTGAACTTAAATTTATCATGAACTTAGTCCTGGTAGTATTTTGCAAATTATGTTGTAGATCAATAGCTCGCGTTGTTGCTTTCATATGTTTATTTTGATATGTTCCTAGAGAAAATTGTGTTGAAAAATGTTAGTAGCAATGATGCGGATTGGATCCGTGATCTGAGGTTTATCCTCATTGCTGCACAGAAGAATTATGTCCTTAATTCACCGCTAGGTGACAGACCTATTGCAGGAGCAGATGTAGACGTTATGAACGTCTGGCTAGCTCAATATGATGACTACTTGATAGTTTAGTGCACCATGCTTAACGGCTTAGAATCGGGACTTCAAAGACGTTTTGAACGTCATGGACCATATAAGATGTTCCAGGTATTGAAGTTAATATTTCAAGCAAATACCCGAGTTGAGAGATATGAAGTCTCCAACAAGTTCTATAGCTAAAAGATGGAGGAGAATCGCTCAACTAGTGAGCATGTGCTCAGATTGTCTGGGTACTTCAATCGCTTGAATCAAGTGGGAGTTAATCTTCCGAGATAAGATAGTGATTGATGAATTCTCTAGTCACCATCACTAAGTTACTAGAACTTTGTGATGAACTATAGTATGCAAGGGATGACGAAAACGATTCCCAAGCTCTTCGTGATGTTGAAATTGACGAAGGTAGAAATCAATACAGAGCATCAAGTGTTGATGATTAACAAGACCACTAGTTTCAAGAAAAAGGGCAAAGGGAAAGTAAGGGAAACTTCAAGTAGAATGGCAAACAAGTTGTCACTCCCGTGAAGAAGACCAAAGCTGGACCAAAGCCTAAAACTGAGTGCTTACACTGCAAAGGAAATGGTCACTGGAAGCGGAAATGCCCTAAATATTTGGTGGATAAGAAGGATGGCAAAGTGAACAAGGGTATATTTGATATACAGGTGTTTGATGTGTGCCTTACTAGTGTTTATAGTAACCCCTGAGTATTTAATACTTGTTCGGTTGCTAAGATTAGTAACTCGAAACAGGAGTTACATAATAAACATATACTAGTTGAGGGAAGTGACGATGAGTGTTGGAAGTAGTTCCAAGATTAATATGATCATCATCGCACACTCCCTATACTTCCGGGATTAGTGTTAAACCTAAATAAATGTTATTTGGCGTTTGCGTTGAGCATGAATATGATTTGATCATGTTTATTGCAATACGGTTATTCATTTAAAGTCAGAGAATAATTGTTGTTCTGTTTATATGAATAAGACCTTCGATGGTCATACACCCAATGAACATAGTTTGTTGGATCTCGATTGTAGTGATACACATATTCATAATATTGATGCCAAAAGATGCAAAGTTAATAATGAGTTGATCAAAGCATATGGTTTTATACAGACTTTTGGAAAGGCCTGTATTTACAAGAAAGTGAGTGGGAGCACTACAGCATTTCTGATAAGTATATGTGAATGACATATTGTTGATCGGAAATAATGTAGAATTATTCTGCAAAGCATAAAGGAGTATTTGACAGGAGTTTTTCAAAGAAAGACCTCGATGAAGCTGCTTACATATTGAGCATCAAGATCTATAGAGATAGATCGAGACGCTTGATAAGTTTTTTCAATAAGTACATACCTTGACAAAGATTTTGAAGTAGTTCAAAATGAAACAGTCAAAGAAACAGTTCTTGCCTGTGTTGCAAAGGTGTGAAATTGAGTAAGACTCAAGACCCGACCATGGCAGAAAATAGAAAGAGAATGAAAAGTCATTCCCTATGCCTCAGCCATAGGTTCTATAAAGTATGCTATGCTGTGAACCAGACATATTGTATACCTTGCTCTGAGTTTGGCAAAGCAATACAATTTTAATCTAATAGTAGATCACTGGACAGCAGTCAAGAATATCCTTAGTAAGGACTAAGGAGATGTTTCTCGATTATGGAGGTGATAAAAGAGTTCGTTGCAAAAGTTACATCAATGCAAACTTTTACACTGATCCAGATGACTCTAAGTCTCAATCTGGATACATATTGAAAGTGGGAGCAATTAGCTAGAGTAGCTTCGTGCAGAGCATTGTGGGCATAGAATATTTGCAAAATACATACGGCTCTGAATGTGACAGACCCGTTGACTAAGCTTCTCTCACGAGCAAAACATGATCACACCTTAGTACTCTTTGGGTGTTAATCACATAGTGATGTGAACTAGATTATTGACTCTAGTAAACCCTTTAGGTATTGGTCACATGACGATGTGAACTATGGGTGGTAATCATATACAGATATGAATATTGGTGTTAAATCACATGGCGATGTGAACTGGATTATTGACTCTAGTGCAAGTGGGAGACTGAAGGAAATATGCCCTAGAGGCAATAATAAAGTTATTATTTATTTCCTCATATCATGATAAATGTTTATTATTCATTCTAGAATTGTATTAACCGGAAACATGATACATGTGTGAATACATAGACAAACATATAGTCACTAGTATGCCTCTACTTGACTAGCTCATTAATCAAAGATGGTTATGTTTCCTAACCATAGACATGTGTTGTCATTTGATTAGTGGGATCACATCATTAGAAGAATGATGTGATTGACATGACCCATTCCGTTAGCCTAGCACTTGATCGTTTAGTATACTGCAATTGCTTTCTTCATGACTTGTACATGTTCCTGTAACTATGAGAATTATGCAACCCCCGTTTACCGGAGGAACACTTTGGGTACTACCAAATGTCACAACGTAACTGGGTGATTATAAAGGAGTACTACAGGTGTCTCCGAAGGTACATGTTAGTTGGCGATTTGAGATTAGGTTTTGTCCTCCGATTGTCGGAGAGGTATCTCTGGGCCCTCTCGGTAATGCACATCACTATAAGCCTTGCAAGCAATGTGACCAATGAGTTGGTTACGGGATGATGCATTACGTAACGAGTAAAGAGACTTGCCGATAACGAGATTGAACTAGGTATTGGATACCGACGATCAAATCTCGGGCAAGTAACATACCGATGACAAAGGGAATAACGTATGTTGTTATGCGGTTTGACCGATAAAGATCTTCGTAGAATATGTAGGAACCAATATGGGCATCCAGGTTCCGCTATTGGTTATTGACCGAGAATAGTTCTAGGTCATGTCTACATAGTTCTCGAACCCGTAGGGTCCGCACGCTTAACGTTACGATGACAGTTTTATTATGAGTTTATAAGTTTTGATGTACCGAAGTTTGTTCGGAGTCCCGGATGTGATCATGGACATGATGAGGAGTCTCGAAATGGTCGAGACATAAAGATCGATATATTGGAAGCCTATATTTGGACATCGGAATCGTTCCGGGTGAAATCGGCATTTTACCGGAGTACCGGGAGGTTACCGGAACCCCCCGGGGGGTTATTGGGCCTACATGGGCCTCGAGGGAGAAGAGGAAGGAGGCAGGAGGGGCCGCGCCCTCCCTTCCTAGTCTGAATAGGACAAGGGAAGGCGGCGCCCCCTTCCCTCCCCTCTTCCTCCTCCTTCCCCCCTTGGCGCGCCCTCCTTGGCCGGTCGCCTCCTCCCCCTGGCTCCTTTATATACGGGGGTGGGGGGGGGCACCCCAAACACACAAGTTGATCTACGGATCGTTCCTTAGCCGTGTGCGGTGCCCCCTCCACCATATTCCACCTCGGTCGTATCGTCGCGGAGTTTAGGCGAAGCCTGCGCGATAGAACATCATCACCGTCACCACGCCGTCGTCTTGTGGAACTCATCTCGGAGCTTTGCTGGATCGGAGCCGGAGATCGTCATCGAGCTGAACGTGTGCTGAACTCGGAGGTGCCGTACGTTCGGTGCTTGGATCGGTCGGATCATGAAGACGTACGACTACATCAACCGCGTTGTGCTAACGCTTACGCTTACGGTCTACGAGGGTACGTGGACAACACTCTCCCCTCTCGTTGCTATACATCACCATGATCATGCGTGTGCGTAGGAATTTTTTTGAAATTACTACGTTCCCCAACACCTCCTCCATGAAATCAGGAAGTGCATCGTCAGGCAGGTAATCTTGTAGATTGCCATAACCGGCCACCATCCCCGGAACATTAGCAACGATGTTGCCGCTAGACACATTGAGCGGGGGGGCACGATTGGTTTGCTTGTTCGCCGAGCTGGTCAATTTTTTCGCAGCTGCTCGTTCTTTTGCTCTTTGATGTCTGACAGTACTTCCCGACCGCTCCGCTTGGAGATATGTATGCTCAAGATGTCGCTCATAGTTGGTTCTCGGCGGAGACTTTGCCGGTTTCCTCAGGGCATCGAGAGTGTGCTTTGCTTTCACCGGATCTACCTTCTCCTCCAGAGGTGGATGTCTCTTTGCTTTCACCCCTTCAAAGAACTCCTTCACGTGGGTCCACGCGATCGTATCGTTTTCCTCCTCGGTCCTCTCGTACGGTAACTTCTCTAGAGGCTTTAGAGGTGGACCATATCTGTATTGCCTCTCTCCTCTTCTTGTGCTGCTAGACGCCGGAGAAGACGGAGCGGCTGCGGCGTCTGTCTTCTTTCGTGCTTGCTTACGAGGCAGAGGAGAAGGACTATGACGCGCCGGAGTAGCCGGGGCGGCGGCGGGTCTCTTCTGCCCTTGCTGGCGAGGCGGAGAAGGAGGAGGTTGCTGGCTGCTCGGGAGCGCCGACGCAGGCGGAGAAGGAGGCGGAGTGCCGCCACGCGTCGGAGAAGGAGGCGGAGTGCCGCCACGCGTGCCCTGATCGTCACCCGCCGGAGGAGGAGGCGGTGGAGTGCCCTGACTCGCCGGAGGAGGAGGAGGAGGCGGAGGCGTCCAGTTCGGAAGGTTGATGAGCTCCTTCCGCCATAGGCATGGAGTCTTCAGAGCAGAACCAAGCCTAGTCTCCCCTTCACCGGTAGGGTGGTCAAGCAGGAGGTCCTCAAATCCATCCGTTATTACATCCACCATCACCTTAGCATATCCTTCTGGAATCGGCTGGCAGTGATAAGTTGTGCCGGGTCCACTAGGATAAACTTGGCCAACAGCCGCCTTGACCTTCAAATTCATCCATCGCGCCATAATGTGGCAATTTTGAGACTCCATGATATCATCCACGGGATAGCTGGCAGGAGCCGTCAAGACATGCTCCGGCTGAAGCAGCTCGGTGGAAGCCACGCTGCTTCTCCGCTGAGATGGCGGGGTAGCTTCGGGGGAAGCTTCGGCAGGTCGTTTGCTGCGATCTGCTGCTTCTCGTTCCTCTTCTCGTTCCTCTAGCCCCATTACCCTTTAAATGCATTGCTGCAGTTGGTCCTGCTCCAGTTTCTTCCTCCTCTCGTGGGTTTTGTAACCCCCTGCGTCCGGAAAACCAACCTTCCACGGAATGGAGCCTGGCATGCCTCGTGTCCGTCCAGGGTGCTCAAGATTCCCAAGGGCCATTGTGAGCTCGTCCTTCTCCCTGTTTGGAAGGAACGTCCCTCGTTGCGCTGCATCAATATAGTGTCGAAGGTTCTTGACTAGTATTTGTAGTTGCTCGTCTGTCCAATGGCACTTCCCTGTTACAGGGTCCAAGGTTCCGCCAACCCCGAAGAACCAAGCCCGGCAACGGTCTGGCCAGTACATTGTCTCTAGTTCGATCCCTTTTTCAAGCAGATCATGCTCAGCCTTGGACCACTTAGGCCGGGCTTTGAGGTAGCCACCTGACCCCGTGCGATGGTGAAGCTTCTTCTTCGCAGCATTTTGCTTGTTTGTCTCTGACATCTTCTTACTCTTTTCCGATGTCTTGTGGGCCACAAATGCGGGCCAGTGATCTTTGATCTTCTCATATTTGCCGATGAATTCTGGTGTCTTTTTTTGTCGACAAACTGGTTCAGCTCTTTCCTCCACCTCCTCATTAGGGTTGCCATCTTCTTAAGAGCACAAGACTTGATTAATTGCTCTTTAACTAGCTTCTCCGGATCCTCCTCTGGCGGTAGGGTGAAATTTGCCTTCAGCTGAGTCCAAAGATCTTCTTTCTGCATATCATTGACATAAGACACCTCAGGGTCTTCCTCCTTAGGCTTATACCATTGATGGATGCTGATCGGGATCTTGTCCCTAACAAGAACTCCGCACTGAGAAGATGCCTTCCTTGTTCGGATGGGTTCAATCGGTTCGCCGTCGGGTGCGATTTCTATGATCTCAAACTTTTCATCCGAGCTCAACTTTTTCTTCGGGCCTCGTCTCCTTACCGAAGTTGTGCTTGATCCGGAGGGCTAGAAATTATAAGGAAGAAAGATGAGAGTAATTAATATGTGTACATATACCAAAACAATGGATGCATCAATTAACTAGTCAGCACGAGCTTAACTAATATATATATATACCTGGCCGGACTCGGTTCGGTCACCGGAGCGATCGTGAGGTCTCCTTCTTGTACCTCCATTGTGTCACCGGAGCCATCATGAACATAGTCCTCTTCTTGTACCGGCATTAATGGGCCGAAGCCATCATGAACATAGCCCTCTTCTTCACCCAGTCCTTCGTGACCATCGGTGTCGTTGAGAAATGATGCAACTTCATCACTTCCTTGTGCGATTATGTGCCCCAACATCGCTTCTGTTTCTTCATCTCGGGAGTGCTCCATAGTTTCTGCAAATATTTACAACATGTCAATTATTATTCAAACATGGTACAGATGGATATATATATATATATATATATATTAGTGGCAAACGTAGAACTACCTAGCTAATCACAATAAGGAATCATGTTAGTGGCCTCGACGCTGCTTCTCTAGGGTTTGGGGTCGCCTCGACACAACGCTTCAAGGGTTTGGGGTGGCCTCGACGACAACGCTCTTTTAACTTGGTAAATTTGGGTGGCCTCGAGAGAGTTAATTTGTCGGGTAGGGGCGTGGCGGGAGGGGGTAGGAGACCAACATCGTTTTCTCTCTAGGGTTTGGGTGTCCTCGAGAGTTTTGGTCGAGCGAGAGGGCCGAGGGGGGTGTTGCCGTTGTATAAGTTATCACGGTCGAGAGGGGGTATATATATCGACCGCCCCTCATGTCGAAGTCATCTCGAGGGGGTTATATCGACAACGATGTGACATACATATACATGGGAAAATAATGTTATCAAGGAGGGGGTATCGGTACCCCCCCTCGTGTTGAAGTTTCTTCTTTCTCCTCTATTCCTTTCTTCTTCTTCTACTCTTCTTTTTCTTCTTCTCCCTCGAGAAAGGAAAATAAGGAAAAGGAAGAAAAGAGGAAGAAGGAAGAAGAAAAAAAAGAGGAGAAGAAGAAAGGAATAGAGGAGAAGAAGAAAAATGGAAAAAAAATTTCTTCTTCTCCTCTATTCCTTTCTTCTTCTCCTCTTCTTTTTCTTCTTTTTTCCTCTTCTTATTTATTTCTCCTCTTCTTCCTCTCCTCTTCTTCTCCTTTCTTCCTCTTCTTATTTTCCTTTTTCCTCTCATTCTTTTAGTATTGCTTGTTTAAAAAAATGTTCAAATAGAAAATTTCGAAAAAAAACAAAGGTTTTGCCTAATGCATTGTTCATATGAATATACAAACATTTGCATATTCTACAATAATTAATATCACCAAAAAAATAGGAGAAGAAGAAAGGAATAGATCAGGAGAAGATCAAAGAAAAAAAGAAAAGAAAGAGGAGAAGAAGAAAGGAATAGAGGAGAAGAAGAAAAAATAGAAAATTTTCTATTTTTTCTTCTTCTCCTCTATTCCTTTCTTCTTCTCCTCTTCATTTTCTTCTTTTTTCTTCTTCTTATTTATTCTCCTCTTCTTCCTCCCTCTTCTTCTCCTTTTCTTCCTCTTCTTATTTTTCTTTTCCTCTCATTCTTTTCTTCTTCTTCCTTTCCTAGCTAGATATATAATTTTTTCTAAAAATTAAACTAACCTAAAATGTACTAAATCAGAGAACATATATAGATAAAACTTTTCTAAAATCTAACTTTTGCATATATGTATACTTTAAAACATCATTACAATTGAAAAAATACATAAATACATAAAAAACATGTAAAAAATACATACATACATATATGAACAAACATAAAAATACATGTATCTAAAAATACATACATACATATATGAATCTAAAACATATAAAAAATAGCATGTATAACTAAAAAATAGCACGGGCGGTGGGGCTTGAAGCAGTGCTCCTGAGAGGAGGAGCTGCAGTGGTAGCGTCTGGGCGAGCGATGGCTGGCGGCGGCGTCGAGGCAGGAGCGGCAAGACGGCCGGAAGGCGGCGGCGTTGGGTAGGACGGCGCGACGTCGATGCGCGGCGAGGGCGCTGGCGATGGCGAGGGCGTGGCGGCGATGACGACGATGGCGGGCGATGGCGACGGCGACGGCGGGGGCGGCGGGCGGCGTCGGGGCAGCCTGGCGGCGACGATGTGCTCGGCGTCGTCGGGGGGCAACTGTGGTGATGAACTCTGCAAAATTGCGAAGTGCTACTTATATACCACGAGCATTGGTCCCGGTTCGTGGCACCAACCGGGACCAATGCCCTTTAGTCCCGGTTGGTGCCACCAACCGGGACCAAAGACCTCTTTTTCGGCAGCCCAAAGGGCAGGAAGCGGCGACCTTTGGTGCGGTTGGTGCCACCAACCAGACCAATGCCCCTCTTTAGTCCCGGTTGTTGCCACCAACCGGGACCAAAGGCCCCTATGTTGCCTGCGTCGGGGCCAAAGTTTAGTCCCACTCGCTAGTTGAGAGGGGCTCGCGATGGTTTATAAGCCCCTTTGCCGCACCCTCTCGAGCTCCTCTCCACCGCAGCTTCGGGCCTACTTGCTATTGCTTTGCTCGATGGGCCTTACGGGCCTCTGCGGGCTGAATCTGGCCCATAGTAGGGTTTCATGTCGATTCAGCCGTGGGGGCCCGAGAGGAGGCATTTTTTGTTTTTGTTTTCTTTACTTATTGTTGCTATTTTTATTTTATTTTCAGTTTTTTGTTTTGTTTTCTGCATTATTTATTTTCTTTTGTTTTTGCTTTATTTTTAATTCTTTTTGCTTTTAGTTTTAGGAAAATTATAAACTTTCTGTTAGTGCCATTAGTTTTCAAATTTGAAAACACTTTTTTTGTTTTTTTGTTTTCTTTCTTGCTTTATTTATTTTGTTTTGTTTCTACTTACAACAAAATACTTATTGTTGTTTTTTTGTTTTGTTTTCTGCATTATTTATTTTCTTTTGTTTTTTGCGTTATTTTTCAATTCTTTTTTGCTTTTAGTTTTAGGAAAATTATAAACTTTCTGTTAGTGCCATTAGTTTTCAAATTTGAAAAGACTTTTTTTTTGTTTTCTTTCTTGCTTTATTTATTTTATTTTGTTTCTACTTACAACAAAATACTTATTGTTGTTTTTTGTTTTGTTTTCTGCATTATTTATTTTCTTTTGGTTTGATGAGAACTGGCATCATAATGAACTTCCGCTTCATGCACATCCAAGGAGGAAGGTTATACATACATAGAGTCACGGGCAGTCTTTGTGATTGCTGCTCTGCTCCCGAAAGGATTAATGCCATCCGCGCTTAAAGCAAACCATCGTTCCTTGGCTCACTTGCAAACTCATCCCAATACTTTCTCTCGATTTTTCTCCATCTGCGACCCGTCGTGGTGCTCTCAACTTCCGTCTTTCTTACGGTCCTCACTGTGCCATCGCATCAACTTGGCATGCTCTCCGTTTACGAACAGACGTTTCAACCGTGGTATTATAGGAGCATACCACATCACCTTCGCAGAACCCTCTTCTGGGGGCTCGCCGTCAACATCACCGAGGTCATCTCGTCGATCTTATACCGTAATGCACCGCATACCGGGCATGCGTTCAGATCCTTATACGCACCATGTAGAGGATGCGATCATTAGGGCATGCATGTATCTTCGCACCTCCAATCCTAGAGGGCATCGACCTTCTTTATGCGTATGTCTTGTCGGGCAATTCGTTATCCTTTGGAAGCTTCTTCTTCAATATTTTCATAGCTTCTCAAATCCTTTGTCGAGCACAACATTCTCTCGCCTTCCACTACAGCAATTCCGAAGACGTGCTGAGCTTTGTGTTGCCATCTTCGCAATTGGGGTACAACCCTTTTTTGTGGTCCTCTAACATGCGATCGAACTTCAGCTTCTCCTTTTGACTTTCCATTGCGTCCTTGCATCGACAATGACCCAGCGGAGATCATCATCATCGGGCACATCGTCTGGTTCCTCTTGATCTTCAGCAGCTTCGCCCGTTGTAGCATCATCGTGCACATCGTCTGGTTCCTCTTGATGTTCAGTAGCATCACCGTATTCAGGGCGCACATAGTTTTCATCGTACTCTTCTTCTTCGTCGTCTTCCATCATAACCCTTATTTCTCCGTGCCTCGTCCAAACATTATAGTGTGGCATGAAACCCTTGTAAAGCAGGTGGGTGTGGAGGATTTTCCGGTCAGAGTAAGACTTGTATTCCCACATATAGGGCATGGACAACACATAAAACCATTACGCTTGTTTGCCTCAGCCACTTGAGAAAATCATGCACGCCCTTAATGTACTCGGAGGTGTGTCTTGAACCGTACATCCATTGCGGTTCATCTGCGTGCATTATATATAATTAAGTATGTCAAAAATCATTACGAACATCATGAATAGATAATTAAGTGACCAAATTAATAGAAGTTCATCATTACATTAAAACCAAAGTACATACATAGTTCTCATCTAACAACATAAAGCTCAGAGAGCATCTAAATTAATTAAACCATACTTTGAAACTATGTAAAACATTTCAATGCGAAAACAAATGCGATCATAATCGCAACCAATGTAACAACCGATCCAATGGCATAATGATACCAAGCCTCGGTATGAATGGCATATTTTCTAATCTTTCTAATCTTCAAGCGCATTGCATCCATCTTGATCTTGTGATCATCGGCGACATCCGCAACATGCAACTCCAATATCATCTTCTCCTCCTCAATTTTTCTAATTTTTCCTTCAACAAATTGTTTTCTTCTTCAACTAAATTTAACCTCTCGACAATAGGGTCGATTCAATTTCGGTTCAACAACCTCCTAGATAAATAAAATCTATGTCACGTTGGTCGGCATAATTATCATAAACAATAAATGAACCAATAGTTATGAAAAGATAATATATACCACATCCGAATCATAGACAGGACGAGGGCCGACGGGGGCGGATACCAAAACCATCGCACTATATAAGATGCAATAATAAAAGTAAGAAAATTATATAAGTATCTATATAAACATACAAGTAAGAATTTTTTTTCCTTTCAGAAAGAAGATAAGAACAAGAGGCTCACCACGGTGGTGCCGGCAACGAGATCGGCGCGGGCGATCGACGGTGGTGAAGATGGGGACGGGACATGACAGACCGCTAAACCTAGACAAATATTGAGGAAAATGGAGCTTGGAGGTCGAGCTTGGAGAGGAGAAAACTTAAGTAGTCTGGCTCGGGCATTCCATCGAACACCTCGTGTGCATAGGAGGTGAGCTAGAGCACCACAAAGCTCTCCCCTCGCCGGCCACGAAAAACAGAGCAGTGGGAGTGCTCTACTCGCGGGCGAGGGGTATATATAGGCAACTAATTGGTCCCGGTTCGTGGCACAAACCGGGACTGAAGGGCAGCCTTTGGTCCCGGTTCAAGCCACCAACCGGGACCAATGGTGTTGGGCCAGGAGCGAGGCCCATTGGTCCCGGTTCGTCCCACCAACCGGGACCAATAGGTCCAGACGAATCGGGACCAATGGCCCACGTGGCCCGGCCGGCCCCCGTGGCTCACGAACCGATTCCAATGCCCCCATTGGTCCCGGTTCTGGATTGAACCGGGACTAATGGGCTGGCCCGTCCTGGACCATTGCCCCCTTTTCTACTAGTGCTTATGCTATCTTGAGAGAAGCCACTAGTGAAACCTATGGCGCCCGGGTCTATCTCTTATCATATTTGCTTCCAATCTACTTTTATTTGCATCTTTACTTTTTGCATCTATATTATAAAATACCAAAAATATATTTATCTTATCTTATTATCTTTATTAGATCTCACTTTCGCAAGTGGTCGTGAAGGGATTGACAACCCCTTTATTGCGTTGGTTGCGAGTTCTCAGTTTGTTTGTGTAGGTGCGTAGGACTTTTGAGGAGCCTCCTACTGGATTGATACCTTGGTTCTCAAAAACTGAGGGAAATACTTACGCTACTATTGCTGCATTACCCTCTCCTCTTCGAGGAAAACCAACGCAAGCTCAAGACATAGCACCCCATCACATACTACATACACAATTTGTATCCCAAGGCTATGTCCAGTATCCCGTTGAGTTTAATGTATCCAAACAATAAAAGTTGATCGCTTCAATCGAAAAGGATGTACCATGTTTGGCATGGATTCTCACAAGTGAAGTGGCGGTATCGCTATTTTGGGCACGATCAACATCACTTCTACTCCCAAATTCTATACACAATTTGTATCTTTTTCTGCATGGTAATACCTGTCTCATTTATATAATAAGGATCATAGTATCAAGCACATACATACTGACCTGGCAAACCTGGAAATATAGCAGAACACTAGCCTTTGCACAAAGAAACATCAACCAAGAAGTATTATTACAAACAAGACCGAAGAAACCTTTGAGCTTGACATCAACGCTTGCCACATGCCTCTGGCACCACTAAAGCAGCCACCAAAGGAAAAAATGAAGGATCACCTCCGCACCTGAGCTCGACGCGGCTCCATCGCTGATATGCGGCTTTACAGTCCTCTAAGGTGGCTCGCCAAAGGCAAAACCATTACCGTTGAACGAATCAGACCAGGGCAATACCCCGGGCACACCATCGAACTCCAGCTCTGGCACCCCCACATTACTAAGACTTCGGAGGAGGAAACCATACCTGCCATCCACGTACTACGAGCCCATCATACGATCCACCATCTTCCAGATGTAGATGCCGCCGACGCAGACCATAATCTGCATTTGCTACTGGACTGCCTCCCTAGCTCCGAACGGCGCTGGAGCAAACACCGTCGCGACGACGGAGCCTGAAGACACATGTCCACCACCAGGATATCGCCGCTGCCACACCATCCTTACTTGAACAGATTGGATTCCAAATTCATCCCAACCATAGGACTGATCGTCTAGTCAGAGTAGGATGTGAAGAGATTTTATTCATCGCCGCCGCATCATCGGTGGAGGGGAGCCGCCGGAGGACGGCAACGGATGAACTCCCTGAAGACGGGTGCTGGCGAGATCGCCTTTTCCTTTGAGAGGAAGAAAGAACGACTTGATCCACCTGCAGTTACTAGTATCTCGTCTTATACACAATTTGTATCCGAAGGCTATGTTCTTCAAGACATTATCCATTTGAGTGTAATGATCCTAACTATAAAAATTGATAGCTTCAGTTGAAAAGGATGTACCACGCGCGTCTGGCATGGATTCTCACAAATTGAAGTGGTGGTATCTTTCTATTTTGGGCACGATCAACGGACAAAGTGTGTGGCATATCTTTGAAGGAAAAATGGATTAATCAACATGGACCGAGGTATTGAACCCGACGTGAATCGAACACACAAGTTGAAGTGGTGGTATCTTTTTATTTTGGGCACGATCAACCGACAAAGTGTGTGGTATATCTTTCGAGGAAAAATGAATACCAAAAATATATTTATCTTATCTTATTATCTTTATTAGATCTCACTTTCGCAAGTGGTCGTGAAGGGATTGACAACCCCTTTATTGCGTTGGTTGCGAGTTCTCAGTTTGTTTGTGTAGGTGCGTAGGACTTTTGAGGAGCCTCCTACTGGATTGATACCTTGGTTCTCAAAAACTGAGGGAAATACTTACGCTACTATTGCTGCATTACCCTCTCCTCTTCGAGGAAAACCAACGCAAGCTCAAGACATAGCACCCCATCACATACTACATACACAATTTGTATCCCAAGGCTATGTCCAGTATCCCGTTGAGTTTAATGTATCCAAACAATAAAAGTTGATCGCTTCAGTCGAAAAGGATGTACCATGTTTGGCATGGATTCTCACAAGCTGAAGTGGCGGTATCTGCTATTTTGGGCACGATCAACATCACTTCTACTCCCAAATTCTATACACAATTTGTATCTTTTTCTGCATGGTAATACCTGTCTCATTTATATAATAAGGATCATAGTATCAAGCACATACATACTGACCTGGCAAACCTGGAAATATAGCAGAACACTAGCCTTTGCACAAAGAAACATCAACCAAGAAGTATTATTACAAACAAGACCGAAGAAACCTTTGAGCTTGACATCAACGCTTGCCACATGCCTCTGGCACCACTAAAGCAGCCACCAAAGGAAAAAATGAAGGATCACCTCCGCTTTGAGCTCGACGCTGCTCCATCGCTGATATGCGGCTTTACGATCCTCTAAGGTGGCTCGCCAAAGGCAAAACCATTACCGTTGAGCGAATCAGACAGAGCAATACCGGGCACACCATCGAACTCCAGCTCGCACCCCACATTACTAAGACTTGGAGGAGGAAACCATACCGCCATCCACGCACTCACGAGCCCATCATACGATCCACCATCTTCCGGATGTAGATGCCGCCGACGCAGACCATAATCTGCATTTGCTACTGGACTGCCTCCCTAGCTCCGAACGGCGCTGGAGCAAACACCGTCGCGACGACGGAGCCTGAAGACACATGTCCACCACCAGGATATCGCCGCTGCCACACCATCCTTACTTGAACAGATTGGATTCCAAATTCATCCCAACCATAGGACTGATCGTCTAGTCAGAGTAGGATGTGAAGAGATTTTATTCATCGCCGCCGCATCATCGGTGGAGGGGAGCCGCCGGAGGACGGCAACGGATGAACTCCCTGAAGACGGGTGCTGGCGAGATCGCCTTTTCCTTTGAGAGGAAGAAAGAACGACTTGATCCACCTGCAGTTACTAGTATCTCGTCTTATACACAATTTGTATCCGAAGGCTATGTTCTTCAAGACATTATCCATTTGAGTGTAATGATCCTAACTATAAAAATTGATAGCTTCAGTTGAAAAGGATGTACCACGCGCGTCTGGCATGGATTCTCACAAATTGAAGTGGTGGTATCTTTCTATTTTGGGCACGATCAACGGACAAAGTGTGTGGCATATCTTTGAAGGAAAAATGGATTAATCAACATGGACCGAGGTATTGAACCCGACGTGAATCGAACACACAAGTTGAAGTGGTGGTATCTTTTTATTTTGGGCACGATCAACCGACAAAGTGTGTGGTATATCTTTCGAGGAAAAATGAATTAATCCGCATGGATCAGGGTTTTGAACCCGACGTGAATCGAACACGCAACCTTCTGATCTGGAGTCAGACGCGCTACCATTGCGCCACGGATCCTTGGTGCTAGTTTGCCTTAATTAAACTCCATATCATGCTAATCACACTTCTTCTGGACGTGATATGCATATCCAATGCAGGCACGTGGTTCTTTGAAAATGGTGGATATCCTATCCATATCTAAGAGGAGGAAGAAGAAACCTAGTACATGAGATGCGCACGCATGCCGCTGAATTAATGAAATTGTGGCGGTCATTATGATCTTTCCGAATTGCTGCTGCGATTTTTTATGATTGTTATCATATTACGTGTAACTTTTCTCATGTAATTTTCGAACACATTCCTAGAGAGGCTAATTGCGTAGCCCGTGATCTAGCTAATCTGGCTAAATATGCGGGGTGTGAGATGGCGGGTGGATGAAAGAACCCCGACAGAAATAGTTTCGCTTCTTGTAGCCAATGCTACTGTAATTACCATTCAATAAAGAATTGCTTGATGTTAAAAATAAACTATCCTTACACAAAACTTCAGAAACTGTAAAAGATAATATCGAATGACCTGCAATAAGTCATGGTGAGGAGGAAGAAGGATGTGACATGTGTCAGAATAAATTATCAACTGAGATAGCTACGTGTCAATTCCCGTCCAAAACCACGTCGCATCATCATTGAAGTCATTTCAGGAGAGGGAAAAAACTCGATAAAATCACTTCAAGAGTGAGGAGGAAGAAGGATGCAGCATGGCTGGTCTTAAAGTCGAGGAACCAAAACAAAAATAGACTTTCCTCTTTAATATATCTACTGGAGCGTGATTAGTTCATGCGTGATATGAGCTCAGTCTTTTGAAGGTGCTCATAGAGATAGAATGTGAGTGTTGCGTTCATAAAGATGAGTGTATGCGCGTGTTATATGAGTGCTTTTGTGTGTACTGATGTTAAAAAAAGGTACGTCTCCTTAACTAGACACGCACATGCATGTCTCCTGTTCCTCCTCTCTCGCATTTTCTACACTTGCACTGTAGAGATAAGAAGATAACGCAGAGGCAGAGCTCTTGCTACGTGCATGCATACAGGAAGGCTTTATTAATGCATGCCGTCCATCCGCCAACCGCTACCGCTCGGAGCCTGCATGTTGACCCATAGGTCGATAGTACCGTACCCAACCCTAGAGGTTTCTTTTCTCTGCCTATAAATAAGCTTGCGCTGCATGCATTAGCTTCTCACCAAACTAGCTCCGACACAATCTCATAATACAGTGCCCGACTAAGACACATAGCGTGGAGAAAAGTGTTCGACCGGCGTCAATGGCGACGTTCAAGGGTTTCCTCCTCGTGTTTGCTCTCCTGCTTGCTGCTGCTTTCCTCGTCGCCTCGGCCGAAGAAACTCGTGAGATACCATGCACCACTAGCTAATTTTGTTACGATTTTTGAAACGAATTTTACAGTGTTATGGGTTGATGCAGAGGCCAAGAAGGAGGAGCCGACGGCTGACGTGCAGGACTACTACCGTGGCGGCGGCGGCTACCCGGGCCGTGGTTATCCCGGGCGCGGTCGCGGAGGAGGGTACTACCCGTACCCTGGCCGCGGAGGAGGCGGGTACCCAGGCCGCGGCGGCGGCGGGTACTGCCGGTGGGGCTGCTGCGGCCGCGGGTACTACGGCGGCTGCCGGTGCTGCTCGCGCGCCGACGAGGTCCCGGAGCCCATGTACCGCGCTGAGGCGGAGGTGCACCACTGAGCCGAGCATGCATCCACCGGATGCAGCAGCGTGTACGCCTGCACGTGCCTAGTTAATCTGCTTGTAGTGTGTGTTCTTGAGGAACGCAGCTAGCCCTGTGTTCTTGCAAGCTACGTATGTGTTGATGTGTGTTTATGGTGTGCTTGTTCCAAAGACGTACTGGTCAGTGTACGGATGTATTGTACTGCACCCGCGTTGTGTCTATGGAATAAAAAGACAGGCGAATTTGCTCCTACGCCGGGCTCTGTTAATCAATTCATCCACCTGATACTCATAAATAAAATAGTGCCTTATTTCTGGAATTGCGAGGAGGGAAAATATAAATCAGCTGCCAAATAAGGGTCGTCCTCCGTGCTGCATGCCTAGTGCGTGTGCGTGTGCATGCGGTTTAGTTTCAACTTCTCTGCTGATGGAGAGGGTGAACGTGCTTGGACGAAGATTGTATAGACCAATGCATCTTGAAATACCAAAAGATGAATTATACATACTTCAGGCTAGCCTCATACGCGCAGAAGGAAAAAATATTACAGATTTATGCAGAGGCAAGATAAGTCGACAATTCAATCGTTTTGTTTCATAATTTGGTTGTGAAATTTCTCGAATTGACATGTCATGATGTCCATGTTATTTTGTATTAGGCTTTATTGAGCCTGAGCTGCTGAGCATGTTAGTATAAGGTTTTCAAGCTTTCATTCGTAGTTAAATCGAAGTATTGACATTAAAACCATGGCAAGGAGACACATAGGAAATCGATAAATCCAAACGGATCCCAGCTTACATGGAGCCTGGTAAAAACGTTAGAGAAAAACAGTATTTTGAAATCTAAAAAAAAAAAACAATTATACATGTACATATAGATGTGTAGTAGTATGAGCGTGCAAACTTCTATCAGTACTAGCTAAACGGCCCGTGCGTTGCAACAAGACCCGTTTTTTTTTCATAATCTCCAATAGCCATGACCACATTTTGCTGCATCGCCAAGATACTACTTCTTATTTTCGTGAAATCATGAATTTTTTTTAAAAATCATGAACATTTCTTTGAACTTATGAATATATCTAAAACCATGAAGAATTTTCAAAATCATGAACATTTTTTGAATTCATGTACATTTTATACTATTTGCAAAAATTGTTTTTGAATAGGCGAACATTTCTAGAATAGATGAACAATTTTTTGAAATTGGTGGAACATTTTTTTAGTTCACAAACATTTTTTAATTTAATGAATATTTTTTGAAATACATGATTACTTTTAGAATCAGCGACCATTTTATGAATCAATAAACTATTTTTTTAATTCATGAACAAATTTTGAATTTTTAGGATACTTTTCAATTCATGAACATTTTTAATGCATGAACTTTTTTAAAAATCGTGAACTTTTTTTGATTTCCTGAACATTTTTAAAACGCAGAGACATTTATGAAGTTTTAAAAAAAATTCAAAATTCTCATTTTTTTAATTTTCGTATCTTTTTTGAAGTCCCAAATTATTTAAAGTAGAAAAAACTAAAGAAGGAAAAGAAAAAAGGAAATTTTAAAACAGTCCGCGCAGACATGGACCTGCCCAAACAGACGCGCGCCGTGTCTTCCCTCATCTTGTGGAGCGCAGTATAGAATGTTCCTACTACATGGGCCGGTTCAGGCGGGAATTTTCTTGTGTGAAACATTTTTTATCACTTATAGATGGCATCGGTGGGTAGTATTCTGCAACTTTGAGGGCAATTTTGATGATTTATCGCCCGAAGCAATTGCCCCTTTATAATTATTACACACACACACACACACACACACACACGCGCGCGCACACACACTTTCAACACACACACACACACCTTAATTGATATTACTATTAATTATTCTGGCGCGGAGGACAACGCCGAATATTGATAGAAATCCCGATATGAGCGATTTTGAATATTGATAATGTATTATCAAATATATGGGCAGGGAAGACCCTTGTAAAATAAAAATAATAATAACAATAAAAAAATATGATGAAATAGTAAAACAACTTCGGCATATATGTACGCATGCACCGGCATAAGGATTCTTGAAGGCAGAAGATGCTATTTGTTTGAAGGCTAATTGCATGAAGATTTGCATGGCTCGAGATCGAAGATGACACGGAGAGGCCAGACAATTATTCACTGAGAGACAATGCCCACATGAAAAAAGCAATGACCATAGTTTGAGGAGTTCATGTATTCACTATGTGCTAATGCTTTGTTCTGGTTCTCTATTAAAAGGAGGCCTTAATATCCCTTAGTTTCCAATAGGACCCCGCTGCCACGGGAGGGTAGGACAAAAGATGTCATGCAAGTTCTTTTCCATAAGCACGTATGACTATATACGGAATAGATGCCTACATTACATTGTTGAATTGGAGTTAGTTCTGTGTCACCCTATGTTATGACTGTTACATGACGAACCGCATCCGGCATAATTATCCATCACTAATCTGGTGCCTACGAGTTTTCTATATACTGGTTCTCGCTTATTTACTTTCTGTTGCTACTGTTACAATCACTACAAAATACCAAAAACATTACTTTTGTTGTCTTTACTTTTGTTACCGTTACCACCACTATCATATTACTTTGGTACTAAACACTTTGCTGCAGATACTAAGTTTCCAGGTGTGGTTGAATTGACAACTCAGCTGCTAATACTTGAGAATATTCTTTGGCTCCCCTTGTGTCGAATCATAAATTTGGGTTGAATACTCTACCCTCGAAAACTGTTGCAATCCCCTATACTTGTGGGTTACCAAGACCTTTTTCGGGCGCCGTTGCCGGGGAGCATAGCTCTATTCTTTGAGTCACTTGGGATTTATATCTGCTGGACATTATGAAGAACTTGAAAAAGGATCGAACTACTATTTTTCCCTCAACTACGAGGGGAGGTAAGGAACTGCCATCTAGCTCTGCACTAGATTCTCCTTCCGTTATAAGTAAGCTTGCGACACCTAAACTCGCCATCGCTATGAATTTCGATATGTCGCATGTTATTGATGATGCCATCGCTATGCATGATACTTATGATGAAACTACTTCTATGCTTGATACTATCGTGCCCTTGGTGAATTTCTTGATGAACAAATTGCTAGGTCTAGAGAAAGAGAAATTATTGAATCTGAATATGATGATGATAGTGATGATGAAAATATGCCTGCTATTCCTGAGGGATATCTTTTTGATGCGGAATCTTCTGCAGCTATTTTTGCTTGCCAGGATAGATACGAACTCAAGAGGCTGCTAGTCAAATGGAGTAAAGAATCTCTTAGAGATAGAATGAGACCCGACCCTGCTTTTGCTACTTCACCTATCTGTGTTCCCGATAAGGATTATTATGAATTTTCTGTTGATCCAGATATAATTACTTTGGTTGAATCTGATCCTTTCTATGGCTATGAATCTGAAACTGTTGTGGCACATCTTACTAAGTTAAATGATATAGCCGCCCTGTTTACTAATGATGAGAGATCGCGCTACCTTTATTTACTCAAAATATTTCCGTTCTCATTAAAGGGTGATGCTAAGATATGGTTTAATTCTCTTGATCCTGGTTGTGTGCAAAGTCCCTGTGATATGATTTATTACTTTCTACTAAATATTTCCTGCTCATAAGAAATAAGCTGCTTTGAGGGAAATATACAACTTCGCAAATTGAAGAAGAGAGTCCCCACAAGCTTGGGGAGGCTTCTCAAGTTACTTAATGCTTTGCTGATCATCCTCTTAAGAAACCCGAAATACTTGATATCTTTTATAATGGACTAACCGATGCTTCCGGAGATTACCTGGATAGTTGTGCTGGTTCTCTTTTCAGGGAAAGAACACCGGATGAAGCTGAAATTCTATTGAATAATATGTTGACAAATGAAAATAATTGGGCACCTCCTGAGCCAACTCCCGAGGAAGCTCTTGATCCAATTACTGGCCCTATTCCTAAACCAACTCCGAAGAAGAGAGGTGTTCTATTTCTCAGTCCCGAAGATATGCAAGAGGCAAAGAAATCTATGAAAGAAAAAGGTATTAAAGCTGAAGATGTTAAGAATTTACCTCCTATTGAAGAGATACATGGTCTTAATTTACCGCCTGTTGAAGAAGTATACGATCTCAATTCCTTATTCACTGAAGAACCTCCCGATATCCCGACACAGGTAGTAAAGGTAAATTCTCTCTATAGATATGATAAAGCTGAAGTCCCTCCTACTAAAATTGCTAGTTAGTGCTTGGATGAGTTTGATGACTTTATGTTTAAGCAAGATGACTTTAATGCTTATTTTGGTAGACAATTAAAACAGAATACCTTTATGATTAAACGCTTGGGTGATTTTATGGCTGATATTAGAGGTGAACTTAAACTTGTTAGCAAACATGCTTCTATGGTTACCACTCAAGTAGAACAAGTACTTAAAGCTCAAAAAGAAGTGCTTGATGAAATGAATAGTAAGAAAAATGATTATCTTTGTTAGAGTGGCTACTAGAACTGGTAGAATGACTCAGAACCTTTGTATCCTGAAGGCCACCCTAAGAGAATCGAGCAAGATTCTCGGAGAAATAATATTGATGTACCTAGTTCTTCTAAAAGGAAGAAAAGAAAAATGATAGGACTTTGCAAACTTCTAGTGAACCTATTCTCGAACCACCTGAGAATCCAAATGATATCTTTATTTCTGATGCTGAAACACAATCAGGTGATGAACATGAACCTAGTGATAATGTTAATGATAATGTTCATGTTGATGCTCAACCTAGCAAAGACAATGATGTAGAGATTGAACCTGCTGTTGATCTTGATAACGCACAATCAAAGAATCGACGTTATGATAAAAGAGACTTCGTTGCTAAGAAACATGGTAAAGAAAGGGAACCATGGGTTTAGAAACCCATGCTTTTTCCTCCGAAAGCATCCAAGAAAAAGGATGATGAGGATTTTGAGCGCTTTGCTGAAATGATTAGACCCATTTTTTTGCTTATGCGATTAACTGATGTGCTCAAGACAAATCCTTATGCTAAGTATATGAAGGATATCATTACTAATAAAAGAAAGATACCGGAAGCTGAAATTTCCATCATGCTTGCTAATTATACTTTTAAGGGTGGAATACCAAAGAAACTTGGAGATCCAGGAGTACCTACTATACCATGCTCCATTAAGAGAAATTATGTTAAAACCGCTTGATGTGATCTTGGAGCCGGTGTTAGTGTTATGCCTCTCTCTTTATATCGTAGACTTGACTTGAATAAGTTGACACCTACTGGAATATCTTTGCAAATGGCTGATAAATCAACTGCTATACCTGTCGGTATTTTTGAGGATGTGCCTGTTGTGGTTGCGAACGTTACTATTTTAACGGACTTTGTTATTCTTGATATTCCCGAGGCTGATAGTATGTCTATTATTCTTGGAAGACCTTTCCTAAATACTGCAGGGGCTCTTATTGATTGCAACAAAGGCAATGCCACTTTCCATGTTAATAGTAATGAGCACACGGTACACTTTCCGAGGAAACAACCTCAAGTTTATAGTATCAACTCTATTGGAAAAATTCCATCGATTATATTTGGAGGTTTTGAATTTCCTCTCCCTACTGTCAAAAAAATATATGATATTCTTATTGTTGGAGATTTTCATATCCCCGTTGAGGTAACTTAGTGTCATTTGAAATTACTCCGGTTCCGTGATTATTCGGAATGAGTTTGTTAACAAGACTTGATCAACCTTGTTAGTGGGTTCATTTTGATGATCATGAGATGGATGAAACTAGAAGCACAACCTTCAGTACCCTTTTTATATTTTCTGTTATTTAGTAGAAATAAAGTAAAATAGTATTTTTCTGTCTGTTTCCTGACTTATTCGTGTAATATAAAAATATCCCGAAAATAAAAGTCCTCAGAATGTCATGCCAATTTAATATGATTTTTTCAGGAATATTTGAGGATTTACTATGCAAAAATTACATGGGGAGCTGCCACTGGTCACGAGGTGGAGGCGCGCCTGCCCCGGGCGCGCCCCTGCCTCGTGGCCCACGGTGGCCCTCCTCCACTTATCCATGCACCCATCTTCTTCCTCTGCCTCACACAAACACGAAAAACCAACTCAAGCACGAGTTCCAACCCCCGTTGCTGTGATTTTCGATCTCCTTGCTCAAAGCACCTCTCGCAAAACTGCTTGGGGAGATTGTTCCTTGGTATGTGACTCTTCCATTGGTCCAATTAGTTTTTGTTCTAGTGCTTTATTGGTTGCAAATTTGTGCTGCATAGGTGACCATGTTCTTGAGCTTGCATGTCAAATTTATATGGTTCCAAGTAGTTCTAATGCTTGATATAGGCTCTAGGCATTTGTGGGAGTTGTTGTATCAATTTTATTGAAGTTGTTTCACTTTTATTTAAAGTTACTAAAAATTTCAAATTATTTCAGAAATAATGAAGAGACTTTTAAGGGGCTCGTCGAGCCGAAGCTCGAAGGAAAAAACAAAAGGAAGAAGAGCAGAAGCCCAAATTTAATTTGCCTCGCACCGCGGAGGTCCGGCCATGTGAATGGCCTTCCGATGACTTCTTGAGGAGAGCCGGGATTTATGAGGATTTCTATTTATTGATTGAGAACGCCGGCCTCACCGACTTCCTCCGCGACCAATGTCATCAGTATCTCTTACTCACAAATACTTTTGTGCAAAACTTCTACTTTTTCCCTAAGAAATCACCTCCAACAGTAGAGTTTCGTTTATATGACGTTGTTAAAGAGATGACATTAGCAGAATTTTGCGAGGTTTGCAAAATACCCTTTGAGGGCACCTTGGATGTGTTGGGGAACGTAGTAATTTCAAAAAAATTCCTACGCACACGCAAGATCATGGTGATGGCATAGCAACGAGAGGGGAGAGTGTTGTCCACGTACCCTCGTAGACCGTAAGCGGAAGCATTAGCACAACGCGGTTGATGTAGTCGTACGTCTTCCGAGACAGGTGAACGCCAACTTCTTGGCAACGACTTGATCACGAAGTCAAGAAATGTGCAAAGTCATTCGTGAGAATCTCAAAGCCGCATAATCGCGCGGAAGGGCTATTATGATGACAAGCACCGTGATGTGGCTTTTGAAATCGGAGACCATGTCTACCTCGCGCTCTCCAATGAAAGGTACTCGTAAACCCGGTATCAAAGGGAAGCTTGCCCTAGATACGTGGGTCCTTTCAAGATCATTGGCAAAGAGGCGATCTCGCCTATCAACTTGAGCTTCCATCCAACTTTGCAAATGTGCACGATGTGTTTCACGTGTCACAGCTCCGCAAGTGCTTCAAGATTCTGAGCGCACTATCAACTTTGAAGAAATTGACCTCCAAGAAGATCTCTCTTATCATGAGCACCCGCTGCTATTCTTGAAGAAACCGAGCGCAAGACTCGCAACAAGTCAATCAAATTCCTGAAAGTAAAGTGGTCACACCATTCCGACCGAGAAGCTACCTGGGAGCGCGAGGATCACCTCCGTTCCGAATATCCGGAGTTCTTTCAGTCCTAGATCTCGGGACGAGATCCTCTTGTAGTGGTGGAGTGTTGTAACACCCCGGATGTAACTTTCCATATTTGTAACTCCAACTCTTGCCATTTTCGGATATGTGCTATGATATTCCCTCCGTGGTTAGGTTTTGTTCTCGTTTTGCTTTTTGTCCATGTCATGCATCTCATATCATGTCATCTTGTGCATCTCATTTGCATACGTGTTCGTCTCATGATTCCAAGCATTTTCCCCGTTGTCCGTTTTGCAATCCGGCACTCCTATGTTCCCCGGTGACCCCTCTTGTTCTTTTTCCGTGTGCGGGTGTTGAACATTCTCGGAATGGACCGAGCCTTGCCAAGTGGCCCTGGTATAGCACCGGTAGACCACCTGTCAAGTTTCGGGTCATTTGGAGTTCGTTTGGTACTCCAACGGTTAACCGCACCCTCGCAAAGGCCTCTTTTGAGTTGCAGCCCAACAACCCTCCAAAACAGCCCAATAACCCATCTAACTCCCTTCCATGCCCTCGGTCGTTCGATCACGATCGTGTGGGCGAAAACTACACCCCATTTGGACTCTCCTAGCTCCCTCTATGCCTATTTAAAGACCCCTCCCCCGAATTTCGGATCAGATCCACCCTAACCCTAAAAATCCCAGATCCGCCGCCGCCGGACGTGTCCGGAGCGGGCCGGACAACGTCCGCCGCCGCACGCAGCCACTCCGGGGCTGCCACGTGCACCACCGCGCCGCCGCCGGGCCCCCATGAGGCCGCCCGCACGCCGCCGCCCGCGCCACTTGCCGCCGCACACACGCGCGCCGCCGCCCACGCTCCCACAGCGCCACTTGCCGCCGCCGCCCGCTCCTCGCCGCCGCCCGCGCCGCCGCCGCTCCGCAGCGCCGCTGCCGCCGTCCGGCCTCTCCTTCCTCCTCCCGCGCCCCTAACTCCGGCCGCCGTCGTCCCCGTCTCCGGCGAGCCCGGCCTCGCCTCGGTTCGCGCGCCCGATCTCCAGATCCGGTTGACTTTCTTCTCCCCCCGAAACCACTAAGTCATTTTTCTGCAATAATTTCGTGGCTTTTTAATAGCATCACATCTCCGTACCCGTGGCTCCGTTTCGGGCGTATAATATGTCAAATTGGTCGCCCGAAGAGTACATCATTTCATTCCATTGCGTCATTTGCATTTGAGCTCATCTTGATGCCCGAAATGCTGTTGGAAGATGGCTTCAGATCGTTAGTTTCAGAATCTTATCAGCTCGAGCTCTTTTGTCATTTTTGCCATGATTTATATGTGCACCTTATGAACTTGAGCCCTACATGTGTGTTGAACCAGGCCATGCCATCTTTCCAGGGGTGTTTGCCATGTATTTTTGTGAGTTATGTGTTGACTAGAACAAGCATGCAAAGTAGGGATGATGATGTTGCTGATTTCAGGAACTTAGTGTTTTCACTAAGTCTTGTCCTGCTGTTATTTTTATGCCACATGTTCATGTCGTTACAGAGAGATCCATACCCTTTTTGAGCATGATCAGTAAGGGTGTTTTGAACATATGGATGTGCTCTATCCATCCATGCCTTTGTTGGCATTTATGGAGTAGTCTAGCATGTCATTTTCGTGCTCTAGTTTTGCTTGAAAATGTTTCCTGGCAGACTGTTTGCATGAGATTCAATTTTTACGAGGTCGTTGTAGTTGATCCGTGTATGCTATGATGTTGTTCTTGCCATGTATAGCTCCTATGCCATGTCTTCTTGGTGGGTGTATGCTTAGTTTATCATGAGATGCTCTGTAGTGAGTGCATCGAGCTCATGAACATGCCATGTTGAATCTGTTTTTGCCATGCCCTGTTTTTTTTTTTGCTAAGTCTGAAATCTGTAATAAAACTTGCAATGTTTACATGGGTGCCATCATTTCTTAGAGTCCTTTTTGGCTTATGGTCAGTAAGGGACTATTGATATATGCTTTGAGTAGAATCATGCCATGCCTTGTTTTGCTATTATAAGTTCCTGTAGCATGTTGTTTGCTTGCTCTAAACATGCCTTCCTGATGTTAATTCCTGGCTTGCTAGTATTTTCACTAAGTCTGTGAACGTGATATTTTGAGCACTTTCACCATGCTTGTTTGAACATGTTATGATGTGATTTAGCCGTAGCTCAGTGTTCCTCTTTTGTTAGGCATCTCCTGTAGATCGCTGCCATATGCTTTGTTTTTATGTTGGGGTGCTGTAGCATAGTTTGTTATTGCTTGCTAAGTAGCATCGGGCTGTTAAACGCAGATTTGCGTCATTCTTGTTTTGCTTGTCATTTGCAAACCGTGCATCCGATTCCGGTGATCTTTATATCGATTTCAACCGAAATCATCTCATCTTTCCAGCGGCATACTTGGTTTGCCAAGTTGATGCCCAGTTCACCATTTTCCTTCTGGAGCATACATATGCATTGCATATCACATCTCGCATCGCATGTCATGTTTTGCATCATATTGCTTGTGCATTGTTCCTTGTTTGATTGTGGTTCCGTTGCTTGTGTTCTTGCTTTGGGTAGAGCCGGGAGACGAGTACGTGAACGAGGAGCCTGTTGAGAACGCCTACGAAGATCAAGCCTTTGACAACTCTGAGAACCTTACAGGCAAGATGACCATACCTTCGATATCACTTCTATCTTTGCTTGCTAGATGCTCGCTCTTTTGCTATGCCTATGCTGCGATACCTACCACTTGCTATATCTTGTCACCCATATTGCCATGTCAACCTCTAACCACCCATGTCCAAGCAAACCGTTGTTTGGCTATGTTACCGCTTCGCTCAGCCCCTCTTATAGCGTTGATAGTTGCAGGTGAAGATGAAGTTTGTTCCTTGTTGGAACACGGATTTTTTGGGATATCACAATATCTATTTGTTTTAATTAATGCATCTATATACTTGGTAAAGGGTGGAAGGCTCGGCCTTATGCCTGGTGTTTTGTTCCACTCTTGCCACCCTAGTTTCCGTCTTACCGGTGTTATGTTCCTTGATTTTGCGTTCCTTACGCGGTCGGGTGATTTATGGGACCCCCTTGACAGTTCGCTTTGAATAAAACTACTCCAGCAAGGCCCAACCTTGGTTTTACCATTTGCCACCTAGCCTTTTTTCCCTTGGGTTTTCGCGAGCCCGAGGGTCATCTTTATTTACCCCCCCCCCGGGCCAGTGCTCCTCTGAGTGTTGGTCCAAACTAGAGCACCGTGCGGGACCATTCCTTGGCAACTTGGATTACGTCGGTACCTGTACGCTTAGCTTATCCGGTGTGCCCTGAGAACGAGATATGTGCAGCACCTATCGGGATTTGTCGGCACAGCGGGAGGTCTTGCTGGTTTAGTTTTACCATTGTCGAAATGTCTTGATGTACCGGGATACCGAGTCTGATCGGAGTGTCTTGGGTGAAGGTTTATTCCTTCGTTGACCGTGAGAGCTTGTTATGGGCTTGTTGGGACACCCCTGCAGGTATTATCTTTCAAAGCCGTGCCGCGGTTATGAGGCAGATGGGAATTTGTTAATGTCCGGTTGTAGAAAACCCGAAGTTGACCTTAATTAAAATACATCAACCGTGTATGTAACCGTGATGGTCTCTCTCGGCGGAGTCCGGAAGTGAACACGGTGTTGGAGTTATGCTTGACGAAGTAGTCGGGATCACTTCTTGATTGCTACTAGTTTCACGACCGTGCTTTTGCTTCTCTTCTCGCTCTCTTTTGCGATGTAGCCACCATATATGCTAGTCGCTTGTCTGCAGCCCTCCTTGTTACACCAGCCTTCCCTTGCTTAAATAGTCTTGATCTCATGGGTGTGAGATTGTTGAGTCCCCGTGGCTCATGATTCTACCAAAACAGATGCAGTACCGGTGATGCAGTACGATGGCTTAACCGAGCTGAAGTGGGAATATGTTGAGGCCCTTGGTCATTACTATGTTTCATTTCAGACGATTAGTAGTGGAGCCAGTTAGGCGATCGGGGATCTGTGTTGCATGTGGGGTATTCTTCTTTATTTTGGTTCCGTAGTCGGACCTTGAGTGTAATCTGTATGATGGATGTTTAATTATGCATTGTGTGAAGTGGCATCGTAAGCCAACTATGTATCTTTTCCTTATGTATTACATGGATTGTGCGAAGATTACCTCACTTGCGACATTGCTTTCAATGCGGTTATGCCTCTAAGTCGTGCTTCGACACGTGGGAGATATAGCCGCATCGAGGGCGTTACACAAATATAGGCTTCCAATATATCGATCTTTATGTCTCAACCATTTCGAGACTCCTCGTCATGTCCGTGATCACATCCGGGACTCCGAAAAAACTTCGGTACATCAAAACTTATAAACTCATAATAAAACTGTCATCGTAACGTTAAGTGTGCGGACCCTACGGGTTCGAGAACTATGTAGACATGACCTAGAACTATTCTCGGTCAATAACCAATAGCGGAACCTGGATGCCCATATTGGTTCCTACATATTCTACGAAGATCTTTATCGGTCAAACCGCATAACAACATACGTTGTTCCCTTTGTCATCGGTATGTTACTTGCCCGAGATTTGATCGTTGGTATCCAATACCTAGTTCAATCTCGTTATCGGCAAGTCTCTTTACTCATTACGTAATGCATCATCCCGTAACCAACTCATTGGTCACATTGCTTGCAAGGCTTATAGTGATGTGCATTACCGAGAGGGCCCAGAGATACCTCTCCGACAATCGGAGTGACAAAACCTAATCTCGAAATACGCCAACTCAACATGTACCTTCGGAGACACCTGTAGTACTCCTTTATAATCACCCAGTTACGTTGTGATGTTTGGTAGTACCCAAAGTGTTCCTCCGGTAAATAGGAGTTGCATAATTCTCATAGTTACAGGAACATGTATAAGTCATGAAGAAAGCAATAGCAATATACTAAACGATCAAGTGTTAGGCTAACGGAATGGGTCATGTCAATCACATCATTCTCCTAATGATGTGATCCCACTAATCAAATGAAAACACATGTCTATGGTTAGGAAACATAACCATCTTTGATTAATGAGCTAGTCAAGTAGAGGCATACTAGTGACTATATGTTTGTCTATGTATTCACACATGTATCATGTTTCCGGTTAATACAATTCTAGCATGAATAATAAACATTTATCATGATATGAGGAAATACATAATAACTTTATTATTGCCTCTAAGGCATATTTCCTTCAGGCTCCCACTTGCACTAGAGTCAATAATCTAGATTACATAGTAATGATTCTAACACCCATGGAGTCTTGGTGCTGATTATGTTTTGCTCATGAGAGAGGCTTAGTCAACGGGTCTGCAACCTTCAGATCCGTATGTATCTTGCAAATCTCTATGTCTCCCACTTGGACTTGGTCCCGAATGGAATTGAAGCGTCTCTTGATGTGCTTGGTCCTCTTGTGAAATCTGGATTTCTTTGCCAAGGCAATGTGACGTCCGGGTAGTTAAGCTACAGTAAACCCTTGCTAACCATGCCAGGTCATCATGATTAAACTTTTGTTAAACCTCACTTGTTTCAAACCGAGATCAAATTCAAATTCAAATAACAAGTCAAATTATTATTTCTTTAAACTATCAAATAAAAATGTTCGATGAGTGGCAAATATTCACTAAGTAATGAACATGTTGGAACCAACATCAATTGGTTTCCCAAATTGCCCCTGGAATTCATCTAGTGGAACAACAACATTAAATAAGAGCATTTTAATTCAACTATAAATTAGAACAATTCCAATTGGCCTCAAACTTTTCGCGCAACCTTATAGTGTTGGCTAGGAATTATGTGCAAAGTTTCATAATTAACAAAAATCACTTAACAGCTAAAATAATAGAAAAGTATAAATAAAAAGCAAAGAAAACACAAAACCAGTAAAGAAAACTAACAAAAAAGAGAAAAGAACCCCCCGGGCTCCGGCCCAGCAGGCATCAACCCCACTGGGCCAACCCACCAGGCCCAGCCGGCCACACCTTATCCCCTCACCCCCGCAAACCCTAACCACCCACACCCCCACTCGCTCTCTGCCCCCCCGATCCAGTTCTGGATCGGGATCGGGCCGACGCCCCGGCCCGTCCCCATCGCCAATCCCGCCGCCCATCGCCCCACCTCGCCGGGCGAGAAGGCCCCCACGCCACGGCCACCTTCTCGTGGCTCCTCGCCATCTCACCCCCTCACATCGCCGATCTCTCCTTCAGACTTCGCGTCGGACGCTTCTTGCCGGAGACCGACCGTCTCCTAGCAAAGACGCCATCGCCTCGAGCTCCCAGCCTCCCTTGCCCAAGGCCGCTGCCGTGCGGGCTAGGCTCGCCGCTTGGCGCTTGTCGGCCGACGCCATGCCTCGCCTCATCACCGACCCCAACCCCGTGCGGACTCGCGGACCTCCTCGACGGATCGCACACGCCCTCGTCCTCCTCCTCGAGCACGCCGCTCAACTACAAGGCTTTGTGAGCCCCTTCCTTCCCTCTTCCTCCTCGGCAGATCCACCGCCATGCCCGTCCGAGCCTCGCTCTCTGCGTGCTCATCGTGACGCGCTTACACGCCTGTCGCGTCGCATCTCCTCAAATCTGCGTCGGCTCCTCTCTCCCCTCGTCCCCTGCTGGCACCACTGCTTGCGGCTCGCTTGCCGTCGCCTTGCTGCAGACGCTGCGTCGTCAAGACGCACCACACAGACGCGTGCAGGCTTGGCCCGCGACGGTGCGCCAGAATCGCGCCATGGCACCTCACCATGGCCTCTCATGGCTCGCTCGCTTCGCCAAGACGCCACCGCGCGCGCGGGTCGCGCCGCCCGCCGCTTCCTCGGCGGCCTCCTCGCCCAACCGGGTCCTAGCGCCTGTGGTCAGAATCTGCTTATCCGCTATGGCCCTCGCCGATGACAAGTGGGGCCGCCCCGTGAAACGTTAAAAGGGAAATAAAATAAAAAAGAATTAATTAATTAATTAATTCATTAATAATTAGTGAATTAATTAACTTAATTAATCTGGTTTAGTTAACCTAATTAACTATTGTTAATTAGTTAAAACTGTAATTAGATTGGTTAAAGCCTAATTAGAGTAAACAGAGTATGACATGCGGGACCCACACGTCAGGTTGACCAGTCAACCCTGTTGACTGCTGACGTCAGCATGACATCATGCTGATGTCATAAATACATTTTCGAAATAAATAAATAAATAATTAAATTCCAGAAATTATTAAAATCTTTAGAAAATCATATCTTTTAATCCGTAACTCGGATTAAATTATTTTCAACATGAAAGTTGCTCAGAACGACGAGGCGGATCCGGATACGCAACCCGTTCATCCGCCACGCGTCCCTAGCATAGTGAACCTGCAACATTTCACTTCCGGTTCATCTGTCCGAAAACACGGAACACCAGGGATACTTTCCCGGATGTTTTCCCCCTTCACCGGTATCACCTCATACCGCGTTAGAACACGTCTAGCTCTGCTTGTTGTCCTGTTATGCACTTGCTTGCTATGTATTTACTGTTTCTCCCTCTCTTCTCTCCCAGAGACCCCGTGGCGATGCCGATGCCATCGTGGCCGACTCACGCCACCGGCGACCCCTCCTTCTTGTCTCGAGCAACTGTGCAAGCCCCCTTGATCACCAGATATCGCCTATTCTTTGCTATATCGCTTGCATTAGAGTAGTGTAGCATGTTACTGTTCGTTACTCCTATTCATTGCATATCTGTCATTGTTGCTATAAATATTGATACCTTACCCGCAATCCTAAATGCTTAGTATAGGATGCTAGTTTATCATCATTGGCCCTACACTCTTGTCAGTCTGCCTTGCTATACTATCGGGCCGTGATCGCTTGGGAGGTTATCATGGGTATATACTACATACATACATACTATACGGATGGTGACTAAAGTCGGGCCAGCTCGTTGAGTACCCGCAAGTGATTCCGATGTGGGGGCTGAAAGGACAGTGGCTCCATCCCGGTAGAGGTGGGCTGGGTTCCCGATGGCCCCGATCGTTACTTTGTGGCGGAGCGGCAGGCAGGTTGAGACCACCTAGAGAGAGGTGGCTCTGCCTGGTCGGCGTCGCGGATACTTAACACGCTTAACGAGATCCGGTATTTGATCCGAGTCCGCCATTTGGTCTATACGCACTAACCATCTACGTGGGAGTAGTTATGGGTATCCGGCGTCGTGGTATCACCGAAGCCTTCTTGACGTCGGCCGACGGAGCGACGCTACGGATTGGACCTGAACGCCTACTCTTGTATAAGGGAGGCTAGGTCTGCTTCGGTCGCCTCGCAACATGCTTGTGTGTGCAATGGGAGATGGGCTCGGACCCTCACAGATAGGATTTAGACCGGCGTGTTGACCTCTCTGTTGTGCCTAGGTGGGGCTGCGACGTGTTGATCTTTTGAGGCCGGGCATGACCCAGGAAAGTGTGTCCGGCCAAATTGGATCGAGTGTGTTGGGTTATGTGGTGCACCCCTACAGGAAAGTTTATCTATTCGAATAGCCGTGTCCCTCGGTAAAAGGACGACCCGGAGTTGTACCTTGACCTTATGACAACTAGAACCGGATACTTAATAAAACACACCCTTCCAAGTCCCACAGACAACCCGGTGATCACTTTTCCATGTATGCACGAGGGAGGATCGCCGGGTAGGATTATGCTATGCGATGCTACTTGGAGATGCTACTTGGAGGACTTCAATCTACTCTCTTCTACATGCTGCAAGAGGGAGGCTGCCAGAAGCGTAGTCTTTGATATGACTAGCTATCCCCCTCTTATTCTGGCATTCTGCAGTTCAGTCCACTGATATGGCCTCCTTACACATATATCCATGCATATGTAGTGTAGTTCCTTGCTTGCGAGTACTTTGGATGAGTACTCACGGTTGCTTTCTCCCCCCTTTTTTTCCCCTTTCCTTTCTTTCTGGTTGTCGCAACCAGACGCTGGAGTCGAGAGCAGACGCCACCGTCGGCGGCGACCCCTACTACTAACTGGAGGTGCCTACTACTACGTGCAGCCCCCGACGATGACTAGGAGTAGTTTAGGAGGATCCTGTGGGAGGCCTGCGCCTCTTCGTCAGATCCCAGTTTGTGCTAGCCTTCTTAAGGCAAACTTGTTTAACTTAGGTGCAGACTCACATATTGTTGCTTCCACGACTCGCCTATGATCGAGCACTTGTATTCGAGCCCTCGAGGCCCCTGGCTTGTATTATGATGCTTGTATGACTTATTTATGTTTTAGAGTTGTGTTGTGATATCTTCCCGTGAGTCCCTGATCTTGATCGTACACATTTGCATGCATGATTAGTGTATGATTGAATCGGGGGCGTCACTAGTTGGTATCAGAGCCGACTGCCTGTAGGAATCCCCTTCCCAACTCCTTGGCCGAAGTCGAGTCTAGACGTTGCAAAAACTTTTACTAACATGGTTGTGTGTCTTGCCGGCATACGTCGCCATTGGGTGGTATTAGGATCTTTTACTCCTCGATCTTTACTCCAGGATTCTGAACTCTCTTCTATTCGGGTTAAACAATTTTTACTAAAATCTAACTTTAGGTTCTCGAAAATACTTTTTCCCGGAGAGCCCCTTCAGTCCAGATGATCGCCGGCTGCACCAGAAGATTTCGAAGATACTCTCTGATTTTCTCTCGAGACCTTGTGCCTGTTGCTTTTGCAATTCCCTTCCACCAAAATATCCTTATGGATAAATTCTTACACCTGTCATGCTTACTTTTATTCCCAGTCGATCTTGTTATTACAAGATACCCTGAGAATATTTTGTGCCTACTGCCATGCAGTTCTTTGCCACCTGAATACCCCTAAGAATAATTTCTCGCACCTTTCGAGTATCCGCTCATCCCAGTTGTTCAGGTGTTTCACAAAAGTCTTTGAAATACTATTCAATCCTCCGAAAATCCTTAGCAGCTTTATTGCTCTGCAAATACTTGTCTACTAGCATTATGGATGCTTCCCATATATCTCGCAATATACACAAGTATCTTTTGACACCGCTATTTTGATCCTATTGATTCAACATGTGTGCGAATGCACAGAATCATCTATCAACCCTTCTAAATTATCTTTCCGGCTCAGACATCATTTTTGAACATGAGCTGGTTCTCGACCAAACTATTTGTCGCCAATTGTGCCTCTGGTCTATCCAACTTATCCATCCTTGATCAGAGCGACTGCTTTTGATCCTTTGTTTTGGAAATCGTAATACCTTTGTTATCTAAGCACCGAGTTATTCCGATGTTCTATAATATGATGCTCGTGCCTTCTTTCTTCCTCTAATGGAGTACCGATACTCACATCAGCTCCGTTGTGGATCACCCGATCCATTGTTGGATTGTTATCCGACAGTGTCCTTCATAGTCAATCACCTTGTGAGTTCTTCCCCTGATACATAGTGCCTTTGGTAAATTGTATCATTTGCTTGGCCAACCATGCTCTGCTTTCGAGCTGGTGGTATTTACTATTGAAGCTTGTGGTATATGTTTCCACGATACCCTGACGGGTTGAACCTATACCTTCCTTAATATGTGTGAACTCGAAAGTTTTCACGAGTCATACTCTTACGGTATTTTGCTAGATAAAATGTCAACATTACAACTTCTTGAAAATGAGAAGTGAATGAAAGGTTATGCATTAGAGAAGTGGAGTCGACCTTGAACTTTGTGTTCATGCCCATGGACACGATGTAGATCGTATCATTAAAGCTTCTCTTAAATTAATTATTCCTTTGGTATAAGTTCATCTTATATCGGGATCCGCCTTTGCAATCGTGGTTCCACCATGTTCTCCTTTAAATACCATTTCTTGTGCAAGTTTAAGCACTTGTCTTTTGCAAGTCAATACACCAGTCCAACCTCTACCTTGATCTACCCTCGGGTATCTCGAGAATATCTAAGAACTGTGTTGCTTCTTATGAGTCTTCATCTATTATTGCTTCTCACCGATTTCAGATTTCCCCGGTTTCGAAGTTATTTCACTCGAGAACACCGTAAGTGAATCGATTCCGACTTCGATTCAATAACTCTAAGTAATTTTCATTGCTTACGAAGTTAAATAATCCTTCAAGTCATTCCTAGCCCGATCGGCTATATCATTATCGTGCTAAATTTAAGCGTGCTACGGTCCTTAATCACGGAGCACAACCTTCGATGATGAGCTGCTTATGTCGATTTCCTCGTCTTATCATTCCACCTTGAACAACAAGGTTGATTCCGAGCTGGTGTCGATCCGTGGTTCAAAAAAAATCTTTGTCTGCATCGGTCCTTTTACTTGATGTAGTGGATGTTCGATTACATCTTCATGAAACCTCTCGATAAAATTTGTGATGATCATCATCACCATTACGGCTCTTGCAGGATATCAATCAAATTCATGATGGGAAATACCATCCTTACCCTCGATGATTGTGTTATCATCGACAACATTCTTGCCTTCCCCAACACAAACTTGTTCATGTTATGGATGGTACTTGCTATCCAGCTTGTATGATGTTCTACCTTGAAGTATTATCATCTGTTAGGTCAAGAATGTCGTGAGGATTACTCCACCTCTTAAGAATCCCTGGTATAGTGATACTTCTCTCCATCACCATTCTTTCTTGGTCCTCGTGTTGATTCGATCGGTGATGTTTGGGTTCTGCCCTTCTAGCAACCATATTGCTTTGAATATTATGGTCGGCCGTTCACTCTTAGACTATTTATTATTATTGAATCACCATTTTGACATTGGTCGTGCAACCCAACCTATATTTTGGGTGTACCTTTCAACCAATGTTTAATTGTGTATGTTTTCCTCGAGCATACATCATTATACCATTTGATCTGACAAATGTTATCTCCTTGTTCACATAATTGTGGAAATCCATCTTTTGTTAATCTTGATAAATTGTCGCTGATTCCATCAGCCACCCCCTCATCCTCTCCTTGGTTTAATGATGATGAATCCTTGTCTTCGAACTCACTTCCATAGTCATTTCTCGAGAATCTTGCAATGTCATTTCGCCAATTCGTGTCGCACCTTTTCTTCTCGGACATCCTGAGTCTGAGGTATCATGACACCAATCGGATCTGAAACTCGGTCGGATATGATGGTTGGAACAACTTTTCACGAGATATGATGTTGGTCCTTTGATGACCCGGTAATATGATGTCATGCCTAGCACCCCCCTGGCTGGAGGACCTATCATTATAATTTCTTTTGCAAGGATAACTATTCTTCCTGAAGGAAATTGTAAAACTTATTCTATAAGTTATTCCTGATGAATCCTCTGAGTATCCAAAGTCTGACCTTTGCTTGAAGACCATGCAATGCTATCTCGAAGCATGTTGGTGGTACTCCGGTTTTCAACAAGAACATTTGAAGCCCAATGCTAAATGTTTCCTGCTCAATTATCCAAACACAGTTGTATGGGTAATGTCATGAGATTCCTCCCCCATTACCTAAATGGGTTTCTACTTTATATCCTGTCTTGGATATCATCCTCTGCTTGACTTTGGGGAGGATATACCCCTGATATATGTGTTTAAACACATTTTCCTTGCCATTGTTCTGATTAATTTGATAATCATATTATCCTTTCCATTGTTTAGTTTAACCTTTCTTGAGGTTTATATGACCAAAGCAGTAATATTTTCCTGCTTACGAAAACACCTCGGTGTACCACCTTATCAGTCAGACCCTGTTACTTTTGTTGATGACATTCCGGTAACCACCGATGGATGAGAACTTTGCCTATTGGTCCGCCTCGTTCAACGAGCAAGAAAATGGTTCTCTTCATCCCTCGCCCTTGGTACTGATGTTGTTGCCGACATAACTGACAGGCTATCCTCTGACATGTCTTGCTTACATTATCATGCAAGACGTCGTTGCCCTTCCTACTTTTAACCCACATGGTGGGCCCATAACCCACAGTTCCACAGGATCGAAACCTGACTCTCCTGTACACCCCTTTTTCTAAGGTTGTTCCTCGTGCGTGGCCTCGTAAGTAATTTACGAGCCACCTTCCGAGAGATCACCAGTTCTGCTATCAGACGCAATACTTATTCCCATTGCTCCGAACCCCTTTCACACTTGTTTCAGGCAACGAATGATTGCCTATGTGCTTGAAACTTCTATTTTCCACCTTCTTACTTTGCTCACGATATTTTCTTAAGTTTCAATTCGATAGTTGCTATCCGCCACCCTCCCCGATGTTATCGACCAGATAGTCGACCTTGCAGAGGTCTGTTCTCCCGGAATGCCCACTCTTTATTCTTTCGTAAGTACGATGGAGTTCCTGAAGAAAGGACGCCGACTTCATCATGATGACCTAAAGCAGAGAAATGAAGACATCAATATGTTGGACCGGCCTCTTCGAGAAGAGCAAGCCAGGATGAGGAGACCTGCTAGATTCGTTACCAAACCTTCCCCCCTTACTCCCCTCTTAAATATCGGGACGAGATTTTTTGTAGTAGAGGAGAATTGTGACGCCCGGGTAGTTAAGCTATAGTAAACCCTTGCTAACCATGCCAGGTCATCATGATTAAACTTTTGTTAAACCTCACTTGTTTCAAACCGAGATCAAATTCAAATTCAAATAACAAGTCAAATTATTATTTCTTTAAACTATCAAATAAAAATGTTCGATGAGTGGCAAATATTCACTAAGTAATGAACATGTTGGAACCAACCTCATTTGGTTTCCCAAATTGCCCCTGGAATTCATTTAGTGGAACAACAAGATTAAATAAGAGCATTTTAATTCAACTATAAATTAGAACAGTTCCAATTGGCCTCAAACTTTTCGCGCAACCTTATAGTGTTGGCTAGGAATTATGTGCAAAGTTTCATAATTAACAAAAATCACTTGACAGCTAAAATAATAGAAAAGTATAAATAAAAAGCAAAGAAAACACAAAACCAGTAAAGAAAACTAACAAAAAAAGAGAGAAAAGAACCCCCCCCGGGCACAGGCCCAGCAGGCATCAACCCCACTGGGCCAACCCACCAGGCCCAGCCGGCCACACCTTATCCCCTCACCCCCCCGCAAACCCTAACCACCCATACCCCCACTCGCTCTCTCCCCTCCCCCCGATCCAGTTCTGGATCGGGATCGGGCCGACGCCCCGCCCCGTCCCCATCGCCAATCCCGCCGCCCGTCGCCCCACCTCGCCGGCGTAGAAGGCCCCCCACGCCACGGCCACCTTCTCGTGGCTCCCTGCCATGCTCCGACCCCCTCACATCGCCGATCTCCTCCTTCGCACCCCGCGTAGGACGCCCTTGCCGGAGACCGACCGTCTCCTAGCAGCACGCCATCCCTCGAGCAACCAGCCCCCCCCCCTTGCCCGCGCGCCTGCCGTGCCGGGGCTAGGCTCGCCGCCTTGGCGCTCGTCGGCCGACGCCGCGGCCTCGCCTCATCACCGACCCCGACCCCGTCGGACCTCGCCGGACCTCCTCGACGGACTGCACACGTCCTCGTCCTCCTCCTCGAGCACGCCTCGCTCAACTACAAGGCTTTGTGAGCCCCCTTCCCTTCCCCTCTTCCTCCCTGGCAGATCCACCGCCATGCCCGTCCGAGCCTCGCTCTCACCGTGCTCACTGCACGCGCTACACGCCCGTCGCGTCGCATCTCCTCGTCCTGCGCCGGCTCCCTCTCCCCTCTATCCCGCGCGGGCACCACCGCGCCGGCTCGCCCGTCGCCTTACCGCTGCACGCGCGCGCCGTCCCAGCGACGCGCCAGACGCAGCACAGGCTTGGCCCCAGACGGTGCGCCAAGAATCAGCGCCATGGCACCTCACCATGGCCTCTCATGGCTCGCGCTCGCCTCGCAGACGTCTTGCGGCGCGCTCTGGCGCGCGCCTCGCCGCTCCTCGAGTTGCCTCCTCGCCAACCGGGTCCTAGCGCCCGGGTCAGAATCTGTTTACCGCTATGGCCCCCTGGCCAGATGACAAGTGGGGCCCGCCCCTGTGAAACGTTAAAAAGGGAAATAAAATAAAAAAGAATTAATTAATTAATTAATTAACTAATAATTAGTGAATTAATTAACTTAATTAATCTGGTTTAGTTAACCTAATTAACTATTGTTAATTAGTTAAACTGTAATTAGATTGGTTAAAGCCTAATTAGAGTAAACAGAGTATGACATGCGGGACCCACACGTCAGGTTGACCAGTCAACCCTGTTGACTGCTGATGTCAGCATGACATCATGCTGATGTCACAAATACATTTTCGAAATAAATTAAATAATTAATTAAATTCCAGAAATTATTAAAATCTTTAGAAAATCATATCTTTTAATCCGTAACTCGGATTAAATTATTTTCAACATGAAAGTTGCTCAGAACGACGAGACGGATCCGGATACGCAACCCGTTCATCCGCCACGCGTCCCTAGCATAGTGAACCTGCAACATTTCACCTCCGGTTTATCTGTTCGAAAACTCGGAACACCGGGGATACTTTCCCGGATGTTTCCCCCCTTCACCGGTATCACCTCATACCGCGTTAGAACACGTCTAGCTCTGCTTGTTGTCCTGTTATGCACTTGCTTGCTATGTATTTACTGTTTCTCCCTCTCTTCTCTCCGATAGACCCCGTGACGATGCTGATGCCCCTGTGGTCGACTACGTCACCGATGACCCCTCCTTCTTGTCTGAGCAACCAGGCAAGCCCCCCTTGATCACCAGATATCGCCTATTCTTCTCTATACTTCTTGTATTAGAGTAGTGTAGCATGTTCTCGTTTGGTTACTCCTTTTACATTGCATAAATGCATCATTGTTGCTACAGTCATTGATACCTTACCCGCAATCCTAAATGCTTAGTATAGGATGCTAGTTTATCATCATTGGCCCTACACTCTTGTCAGTCTGCCTTGCTATACTATCGGGCCGTGATCGCTTGGGAGGTGATCACGGGTACATACTACATACATACATACTATACAGATGGTGACTAAAGTCGGGTCAGCTCGTTGAGTACCCTCAAGTGATTCCGATGTGGGGGCTGAAAGGACAGGTGGCTCCATCCCGGTAGAGGTGGGCTTGGGTTCCCGACGGCCCCCGACTGTTACTTTGTGGTGGAGCGACAGGGCAGGTTGAGACCACCTAGGAGAGAGGTGGCCTGGCCCTGGTCGGCGTTCGCGGATACTTAACACGCTTAACGAGATCTGGGTATTTGATCTGAGTCTGGCCATTTGGTCTATACGCACTAACCATCTACGTGGGAGTAGTTATGGGTATCCCGGCGTCGTGGTATCAGCCGAAGCCTTCTTGACGTCAGCGACGGAGCGACGCGCGCCGGATTGGACTGGAACGCCTACTCTTGTATAAGGGAGGCTAGGTCTGCTTCCGGCCGCCCTCGCAACATGCAGGTGTGCAATGGGCGATGGGCCCGGACCCCTGCGCGCATAGGATTTAGACCAGCGTGTTGACCTCTCTGTTGTGCCTAGGTGGGGCTGCGACGTGTTGATCTTCTGAGGCCGGGCATGACCCAGGAAAGTATGTCCGGCCAAATTGGATTGAGCGTGTTGGGTTATGTGGTGCACCCCTGCAGGGAAGTTTATCTATTCGAATAGCCGTGTCCCTCGGTAAAAGGACGACCCAGAGTTGTACCTTGACCTTATGACAACTAGAACCGGATACTTAATAAAACACACCCTTCCAAGTCCCACAGACAACCCGGTGATCGCTTTTCCACAGGGCGACGAGGGGAGGATCGCCGGGTAGGATTATGCTATGCGATGCTACTTGGAGGACTTCAATCTACTCTCTTCTACATGCTGCAAGGCGGAGGGTGCGAGCGTAGTCTTTGATATGACTAGCTATCCCCTCTTATTCGGCATTCTGCAGATTCATCCACGATATGGCCTCCTTACATATATATCCATGCATATGTAGTGTAGTTCCTTGCTTGCAGTACTTTGGATGAGTACTCACGGTTGCTTTCTCCCCTTTTTCCCCTTTCCTTTCTTTTCGGTTGTCGCAACCAGATGTTGGAGTCCAGAGGCAGACGCCACCGTCGGCATTTACCCCTACTACACTGGAGGTGCCTACTACTACGTGCAGCCCGCCGGCGGCGACTAGGAGTAGTTTAGGAGGATCCTGTGCGGGAGGCTGCGCCTCTTCGATCTGTATCCTAGTTTGTGCTAGCCTTCTTAAGGCAAACTTGTTTAACTTATGTCCGTACTCAGATATTGTTGCTTGGCGACTCGTCTATGATCGAGCACTTGTATTCGAGCCCTCGAGGCCCCCGGCTTGTATTATGATGCTTGTATGACTTATTTATGTTTTAGAGTTGTGTTGTGATATCTTCCCGTGAGTCCCTGATCTTGATCGTACACATTTGCATGCATGATTAGTGTACGATTGAATCGGGGGCGTCACAGGCAATTGCACCAGTATTGTCACAGAAGATCTTCATTGGTCCCGATGCACTAGGTATGACACCTAGATCGGAAATGAACTCCTTCATCCAGACTCCTTCATTTGCTGCTTCAGAAGCAGCTATGTACTGCGCTTCACATGTAGATCCCGCCACGACGCTTTGTTTAGAACTGCACCAACTTACAGCTCCACCGTTTAATAAAAACACATATCCGGTTTGCGATTTAGAATCGTCCGGATCAGTGTCAAAGCTTGCATCGATGTAACCATTTACGACTAGCTCTTTGTCACCTCCATATACGAGAAACATATCCTTAGTCCTTTTCAGGTATTTCAGATGTTCTTGACCGCTGTCGATGATCCACTCTGGATTACTTTGGTACCTTCCCTGCCAAGCTTATTGCTAAGCATACGTCAGGTCTGGTACACAGCATTGCATACATGATAGAGCCTATGGCTGAAGCATAGCTAACATCTTTCATTTTCTCTCTATCTTCTGCTGTGGTCGGGCATTGAGTTTGACTCAACTTCACACCTTGTAGCACGGGCAAGAACCCTTTCTTTGCCTGATCAATTTTGAACTTTTTCAAAATTTTGTCAAGGTATGTGCTTTGTGAAAGTCCTATTAAGCGTCTTGATCTATCTCTATAGATCTTGATGCCCAATATGTAAGCAGCTTCACCGAGGTCTTTCATTGAAAAACTTTTATTCAAGTATCCCTTTATGCTATCCAGAAATTCTATATCATTTCCAATTAATAATATGTCATCTACATATAATATCGTAAATGCTACTGAGCTCCAGTCACTTTCTTGTAAATACAAAGCTTCTCCAAAAGTGCAGATAAAACCATATGCTTTGATCACACTATCAAAATGTTTATTCCAACTCCGAGATGCTTGCACCAGTCCATAAATGGATCGCTGGAGCTTGCATACTTTGTTAGCACCTTTTGGATCAATAAAACCTTATGGCTGCATCATATACAACTCTTCTTCCAGAAATCCATTCAAGAAAGTCTCATCGTAGTCAACTCCTTGAACTTGTCGAAAACCTTTTGCAATAAGTCGAGCTTTATTGACAGTTACATTACCATCAGCGTCAGTCTTCTTCTTAAAGATCCATTTATTCTCAATGGCTTGCCGATCATCGGGCAAGTCAACCAAAGTCCATACTTAGTTTTCATACATGGATCCCATCTCAGATTTCATGGCCTCTAGCCATTTTGCGGAATCTGGGCTCATCATCGCTGCCTCATAGTTTGTAGGTTCATCATGGTCAAGTAACATGACTTCCGAATAGGATTACCGTACCACTCAGTGCGGATCTTACTCGATAGACCCACGAGGTTCAGTAGAAACTTGATCTGAAGTTTCATGATCAATATCATTAGCTTCATCTCTAATTGGTGTAGTTGTCACAGGAACCGGTTCTTGTGATGAACTACTTTCCAATAAGGGGTAGATACAGTTATCTCATCAAGTTCTACTTTCCTCCCACTCACTTCTTTTGAGAGAAACTCCTTCTCTAGAAAGGATCCGATTTTAGCAACAAAAATCTTGCCCTCAGATCTGTGATAGAAGGTGTACCCAATAGTCTCTTTTGGGTATCCTATGAAGACACATTTCTCCGATTTGGGTTCGAGCTTATCTGGTTGAACTTTCTTCACATAAGCATCGCAGCCCCAAACTTTAAGAAATGACAACTTTGGTTTCTTGCCAAACCACAGTTCATAAGGCGTCGTCTCAACGGATTTTGATGGTGCCCTATTTAACCGGAATGCGGCCGTCTCTAAAGCATAACCCCAAAACGATAGCGGTAAATCAGTAAGAGACATCATAGATCGCACCATATCTAATAAATACGATTACGACGTTCGAACACACCATTTCGTTGTGGTGTTCCGGGTGGCATGAGTTGCGAAACTATTCCGCATTGTTTCAAGTGTAGACCAAACTCGTAACTCAAATATTCTCCTCCACGATCAGATCGTAGAAACTTTATTTTCTTGTTACGATAATTTTCCACTTCACTCTAAAATTCTTTGAACTTTTCAAATGTTTCAGACTTGTGTTTCATTAAGTAGATATACCCATATCTGCTCAAATCATCTGTGAAGGTGAGAAAATAACGATACCCGCCGCGGGCCTCAACATTCATTGGACCACAAACATCAGTATGTATGATTTCCAACAAATCAGTTGCTCGCTCCATAGTTCCGGAGAACGGCGTTTTAGTCATCTTGCCCATGAGGCACGGTTCGCAAGTACCAGGTGATTCATAATGAAGTGATTCCAAAAGCCCATCAGTATGGAGTTTCTTCATGCGCTTTACACCGATATGACCTAAACGGCAGTGCCACAAATAAGTTGCACTATCGTTATCAACTCTGCATCTTTTGGTTTCAACACTATGAATATGTGTATCACTACTATCGAGACTCAATAAAAATAGACCACTCTTCAAGGGTGCATGACCATAAAAGATATTACTCATATAAATAGAACAACCATTATTCTCTGATTTAAATGAATAACCGTCTCGCATCAAACAAGATCCAGATATAATGTTCATGCTCAATGCTGGCACCAAATAACAATTATTTAGGTCTAAAATCAATCCCGATGGTAGATGTAGAGGTAGCGTGCCGACCGCGATCACATCGACTTTGGAACCGTTTCCCACGTGCATCGTCACCTCGTCCTTAGCCAATCTTCGCAATTCAGTAGTCCTGTTTCGAGTTGCAAATATTAGCAATGTAACCAGTATCAAATACCAGTGCTCTGCGAGCATTAGTAAGGTACACATCAATAACATGTATATCACATATATCTTTGTTCACTTTGCCATCCATCTTATCCGCCAAAAACTTGGGGCAGTTCCGCTTCCAATGTCGGTCGCTTGTTGTAGAAGCACTCGCCAGTGCTTAGGTCCAGACTTGGGTTTCTTCTCTTAAGCAGCAACTTGCTTGCCGTTCTTTTTGAAGTTCCCCTTCTTCTTCCCTTTGCCCTTCTTCTTGAAACTGGTGGTCTTGTTAACCATTAACACTTGATGCTCCTTCTTGATTTCTACCTCCGCGGCTTTTAGCATTGCGAAGAGCTCGGGAATAGTCTTGTTCATCCCTTGCATATTATAGTTCATCACGAAGCTCTTGTAGCTTGGTGGTAGTGATTGGAGAATTCATCAATGACACTATCATCGGAAGATTAACTCCCAGTTGAATCAAGTGATTATTATACCCAGACATTTTGAGTATATGTTCACTGACAGAACTATTCTCCTCCATCTTGCAGCTGTAGAACTTATTTGAGACTTCATATCTCTCAATCCGGGCATTTGCTTGAAATATTAACTTCAACTCCTGGAACATCTCATATGCTCCATGACGTTCAAAACGTCGTTGAAGACCCGGTTCTAAGCCGTAAAGCATGGCACACTAAACTACAGAGTAGTCATCAGCTTTGCTCTGCCAGACGTTCACAACATCTGGTTTTGCTCCTATAGTAGGCCTGGCACCCAGTGGTGCTTCCAGGACGTAATTCTTCTGTGCAGCAATGAGGATAATCCTCAAGTTACGGACCCAGTCCGTGTAATTGCTACCATCATCTTTCAACTTTGATTTCTCAAGGAACGCATTAAAATTCAACGGAACAACAACATGAGCCATCTATCTACAACAAACATAGACAAGCAAAATACTATCAGGTACTAAGTTCATGATAAATTTAAGTTCAATTAATCATATTACTTAAGAACTCCCACTTAGACAGACATCTCTCTAGTCATCTAAGTGATCACGTGACCCAAATCAACTAAACCATAACCGATCATCACGTGAGATGGAGTAGTTTTCAATGGTGAACATCTTTATGTTGATCATATCTACTATATGATTCACGCTCGACCTTTCGGTCTCCGTGTTCCGAGGCCATATCTGCATATGCTAGGCTCGTCAAGTTTAACCTGAGTATTCTGCGTGTGCAAAACTGGCTTGCACCCGTTGTAGATGGACGTAGAGCTTATCACACCTGATCATCACGTGGTGTCTAGGCACTACGAACTTTGGCAACGGTGCATACTCAGGGAGAACACTTCTTGATTATTAGTGAGAGATCATCTTAAAATGCTACTTTCAATCAAAGCAAGATAAGATGCATAAAGGATAAACATCACATGCAATCAATATAAGTGATATGATATGGTCATCATCATCTTGTGCTTGTGATCTCCATCTTCGAAGCACCGTCATGATCACCATCGTCACCGGCGCGACACCTTCATCTCCATCGTAGCATCGTTGTCGTTACGCCATCTATTGCTTCTACGACTATCGCTACCGCTTAGTGATAAAGTAAAGCAATTACGTATGCTTGCATTTCATACAATAAAGCGACAACCATATGGCTCCTGCCAGTTGCCGATAACTTTGGTTACAAAACATGATCATCTCATACAATAAAATATAGCATCACGACTTGACCATATCACATCACAACATGCCCTGCAAAAACAAGTTAGACGTCCTCTACTTTGTTGTTGCAAATTTTACGTGGCTGCTACGGGCTTAGCAAGAACCGTTCTTACCTACGCATCAAAAACCACAACGATAGTTCGTCAAGTTAGTGCTGTTTTAACCTTCGCAAGGACCGGGCGTAGCCACACTCGATTCAGCTAAAGTGAGAGAGACAGACACCCGCCAGCCACCTTTAAGCACGAGTGCTGGTAACGGTGAAACCAGTCTCGCGTAAGCGTACGCGTAATGTCGGTCCCGGCCGCTTCATCTCACAATACCGCCGAACCAAAGTATGACATGCTGGTAAGCAGTATGACTTGTATCGCCCACAACTCATTTGTGTTCTACTCGTGCATATAACATCAACGCATAAAATCTGGCTCGGATGCCACTGTTGGGGAACGTAGTAATTTCAAAAAAAATCCTACGCACACGCAAGATCATGGTGATGGCATAGCAACGAGAGGGGAGAGTGTTGTCTACGTACCCTCGTAGACCGTCAAGCGGAAGCGTTATGACAACGCGGTTGATGTAGTCGTACGTCTTCACGATTTGACCGATCCAAGCACTGAACGTACGGCACCTCCGTGTTCAGCACACGTCCAGCTCGATGACGTCCCTCGGGCTCCAATCCAACGAAGCGTCGGGGATGAGTTCCGTCAGCACGACGGCGTGGTGACGATGATGATGTTCTACCGGCGCAGGGCTTCGCCTAAACTCCGCGACGATATGACCGAGGTGGAATATGGTGGAGGGGGGCACCGCACACGGCTAAGGAACGATTCGTAGATCAACTTGTGTGTCTATAGGGTGCCCCCTCCCGTATATAAAGGGGGAGAGGAGGAGGGGCCGCCAAGGGGAGGCGCGCCTAGGGGGGCAATCCTACTCCAAGTAGGTTTGCCCCCTTTCCTATTAGGAGTAGGAGAGGAAGGAAGAGAAGGGAGGAAGAAGGAAAGGGGGCCCACCCCCTCCCAATTCGGATTGGGCTTGGGGGAGCCCTCCTTGCTCCTTCTCCTCCTTTCCACTAAGGCCCAATAAGGCCCATATACTTATCGGGGTTTCAGAACCTCCGGAACTCGAGATAGTCCCAATCTCATCCGAACCTTTCGGTGTCCAAATATATCCGTCCAATATATCAATCTTTATGTCTCGACCATTTCGAGACTCCTCGTCATGTCCGTGATCACATCCGGACTCGAACAAACTTCGTACATCAAAACTTATAAACTCATAATAAAACTGTCATCGTAACGTTAAGCGTGCGGACCCTACGGGTTCGAGAACTATGTAGACATGACCTAGAACTATTCTCGGTCAATAACCAATAGTGGAACCTGGATGTTCATATTGGTTCCTACATATTCTACGAAGATCTTTATCGGTCAAACCGCATAACAACATACGTTGTTCCCTTTGTCATCGGTATGTTACTTACCCGAGATTAGATCGTCGGTATCCAGTACCTAGTTCAATCTCGTTACTGGCAAGTCTCTTTACTCGTTCCATAATACATCATTTCATAACTAACTCATTAGTTACAATGCTTGCAAGGCTTAGGTGATGAGTATTACCAAGAAGGGCCAGAGATACCTCTCCGACAATCGGAGTGACAAAACCTAATCTCGAATTATGCCAACTCAACATGTACCTTTGGAGACACCTGTAGAGCACCTTTATAATCACCCAGTTACGTTGTGACGTTTGGTAGCACACAAAGTGTTCCTTCGGTAAACGGGAGTTGCACAATCTCATAGTTGCAGGAACTTTGTATAAGTCATGAAGAAAGCAATAGCAACATACTAAACGATCAAGTGCTAAGCTAACGGAATGGGTCAAGTCAATCACATCATTCTCCTAATGATGTGATCCCATTAATCAAATGACAACACATGCCTATGGTTAGGAAACATAACCATCTTTGATCAATGAGCTAGTCAAGTAGAGGCATACTAGTGACACTATGTTTGTCTATGCATTCACACATGTATCATGTTTCCGGTTAATACAATTCTAGCATGAATAATAAACATTTATCATGATATGAGGAAATAAACAATAACTTTATTATTGCCTCTAGGGCATATTTCCTTCATGAAACCATGCTGAAGAAGTGAGCGGTAAATCCAGAATGGTAATTAATTTTAAAAGGCTTAATGATAATATGGTAGATGATGCATACAATATACCTAATAAGCAGGAATGGATCAATAGAATGCAAGGAAGCAAACATTTCTCTAAATTCGACTTAAAAGCAGTGTTTTGGCAAGTGAAAATGGCCGAAGAATCTATTCCTTGGACCGCCTTTACTTGTCCACAAGGCCATTATGAATAGCTATTAATGCCATTGGGTCTAAAGAATACACCTGCACTATTTCAAAGGAAAATCCAAAATATATTTAATGAGAATCAAGCATTTATATTGGTAAACCTAGATGATTTGTTAGTATTTTCAAAATCATACAAAGAGCACATAGCCCATCTCGAAGTGTTTTTTCAAGAGGTAGAAGAAAATGAGCTCATATTATCCAAAAAGAAGATGGAAATTTGCAAAGAAATAATAAATTTCCTTGGCCATGAAATAGGAGAAGGAAAGATATATTTACAAGAACATATTGCAAAGAAAAATATTAGAGTTTTCTAATAATATAAGTGATAAAAAGGTTTTACAATAGTTCTTAGGAATTGTAAACTATGCAAGAAACTATGTAGATAACTTAGCAAAGCTAGCAGGACCATTATATGCTAAATTAAGAAAAAAAATGGTCAAAGATAATACAACTCTGAAGACATAAAATTAGTAAAAGCCATCAAGGAAAAGGTCAAGAATTTTAAACCCCTAGAATTTTGTTTAGAAGACATTTATTTTATAATTGAAACAGTTGCATCTAAGGTAGGATGGGGTGCTATATTAAAACAAAAAACCTAATAATACTCCCCAAAAGCAGGTGAAAAAATATGCAGTTATGCTTCAGGAAGTTACAAATTAAAGACAGTGAATAATATTGATAGGGAAATCCTTGCAGTTGTAAATGCAATAAATGTATTCAGGTTATATCTAGGATTTAAATAATTTGCAGTATGAACAAATTGTGAAGCCATATGTCGATATTACAACAAAATTAATAGTAAGAAAAGCTCAACCAGAAAATGGGTCTTATTTGAAGACACCATAGCTGAGAATGGTTATAAAGTTATTTTTTAGCATATTAAAGGAAAGGATAATACCTTACCTGCCATATTTTCTGGTGCATCAAATTTACAGAAATGAAGAAAGTATTACTCCCCACCAGGGATGAATGCTACTTCTTCAGAGAAGAAAACAAGCTAAAAATATTTCAGGAAAATACATTCAGTTTCAAGCCAAAGGCCCATATCAACCTTGATGACATTAACGGTGCATTTTGGATAATTTCTGGTACCAATATACCATCATGAGAGAGGAAAAAGGATATGTGCTATCAATTCTCAATAGCTTGGCAGAATATTTTGAACATAATTTTGCCAAAGCCAGAAAAGGTTGAAATACAAAAAGAAGAAATATTATATATTTTGTTTGACTGAAATAAACCATGAATACATTTGACATGGGAAGACATTATGATAGAGAAGATAGAGGCAAAACAAAGAGGAGAAGACCTCACATTCAAGAATACAAAACAAGGCTTCATTTATATTATCATATTATCCTCTTCATTTTGCGTCTATCTTCTCTATCATAAAGTCTTCCCATGTAAATATATTCCTGGTTTATTTCCATCAAATGAAATATACAATATTTCTCCTTTTTGTATTTCAACCTTTTTTCTGGCTTTGGCAAATGTCTGTTCATTTGGTTAAAATATTCTGCCAAACTACTGCGAATTGATAGCATATCTCCTTTTTCCTACCTCTTGATGGTATATTGGTGCTAGAAATTATCCAGTATGCACCATTGAATGTCATCAAGCTTGATATGGGCCTTTGGCTTGAAATTGAATGTATTAGGCTGAAATATGTTCAGCTTGTTTTCTTCTCCAAAGAAGTAGCATTCATCCCTGGTGGGGAGTGATCCTTTCTTCATTTTTGTAAATTTGATTCACAAGAAAATATGTCATGTAAGGTATTATCCTTTCCCTTAATATGCTAAAAAATAACTTTATAACCATTCCCAGCTATGGTGTCTTCAAATAAGACCCATCCTCTGGTTGAGCTTTTCTTACTATTAGTTTTATTGTAATGTCGACATATGGCTTCACAATCTATTCGTACTATAGATTCTTTAAATCCTACCTTAGACTTCTGCATTTATAACTTCCTGAAGCATATATGCATATTTTTTCATCTGCTTTTTGGGAATATTTATTAGGTTTTTGTTTTAATATAGCACCCCATCCTACCTTAGATGCATCTGTTTCAATTATAAAATAATTGTCTTCTAAAGGCAATTCTAGGGGTTTTAAATTCTTGACTTTTTCCTTGATGGGCTTTACTAATTTTATGTCTTCAGAGTTGAAGTATCTTTGACCATTTTTTCTTAATTTAGCACGTAAAGGTCCTGGTAGCTTTGCTGAGTTATCTATATAGTTTCTTGTATAGTTTACAATTCCTAAGAACTGCTATAAAACATATTTATCACTTATATTAGGAAACTCTAATATTTTTTCTTTGCAATATGTTCTTGTAAATATATCTTTCCTTCTCCTATTTCATGGCCAAGGGAATCTATTCTTTCTTTTCAAATTTCCATCTTGGTTTTGGATAATATGAGCCCATTTTGTTCTACCTTTTGAAAAACCACTTCGAGATGGGCTATATGCTCTTTGTATGATTTTGAAAATACTAACAAATCATCTATGTATACCAATATAAATGCTTGATTCTCATTAAATATATTTTGCATTTTCCTTTGAATTAGTGCAGGTGCATCCTTTAGACCCTATGGCATTAGTAGCCATTGATAATGGCCTTGTGGACAAGTAAAGGCGGGCTAGGGAATAGATTCTTTGGCCATTTTCACTGGCCAAAACCCTGCTTTTAAGTCAAATTTAGAGAAATATTTGCTTCCTTGTATTCTATTGATCCATTCTTGCTTATTAGGTATATTGTACGCATCATCTACCGTATTACCATTAAGCCTTTAAAATTAATTACCATTCTGGATTTACCTCTCACTTCTTCAGCATGGTTTCTAACTATAAAAGCAACAGACCGGTGAAGACTTCTGCTTTCTCTTATTGCTTTTAATTTTAGTATCTCTTCAATATGCATTTTGTACTCTTCAATATCTTTAGGAGTAGCTTCTATTGGCCCTGACTTAATTACATAATCTGGGTTTATGAAATTTATTTTACAAACTATAGAGTTTTTATCCCAATGTTTCATTGGTATTTCCCTAATAATTTGTATATTTTCTAGTCTTTGCACAATCTTGTCTATATCCTTTTTGGACATTATATCTCTATACGAATTTGGCAAAAATGATTGTATCACTATACAATTTGTACATGTATTTTCTATACAATATTCCTCTATGCTCTCACTAGATTCTTCTTTATAGAAGCTGAGGAGATCTGAACTTGCGCTATATTCCTTATCTAAATTAGATATTTCCACATTTTGCAAAGCCCTTCTTTGTTTTCGTACTTCGGATATGTATGAAACATTATCTTGATATGCGATAAATATAACCCCATCTTCATGTATAATCATGGTTTGTAAAGATTGTTGTAAAAATCTTAACCCTATTATCATGTCATCATTGACTACTGACATATCTCTTATTGTAATTCCATCTATTATATATTTTGTGCCATTAATGTAAGCTTCAATATTATATGCCAACTGGTTATGGATCTTCTTTATTCCTGACATATCAGTAGATACTTCAGCTTTATTATCGTCTATGCTTTCGACTATATCGGGGCATCTCACAAAATATTTATCATGTATGGTGTTCTTATTGCAACCTAGTATCTAATAGTGCCTATATTTTGTAGTAAATGTTTGGCTTTAGAACTATTTATAACTGGGATCCTTATCCCTAGTACTTCTTTGAATGGTAGTTGAACGATATATTTATTTGCAAAACTAGGTGCTGCATCTTTTAATTGTATCAGCTTGTCTCCTTTTTTATCTCTTACTGTTACCATTTCCTTTCATATCCGTGTTTTTTGCAACAACATTATTTTGCTCTTTACTATTTTCTAACTCATCTTTTAGTTTTTCTAGCTCGGCTTCTAGCTTATTTATCCAGCCTTTTAAGTTTCTAACCCTGCTAGATAATATACTTTCTTCTGGCTCAAACTATATTTCCTACCTTCACTTCTGATTATTGGCTCTTAGAAACGACGTACAAGCTTGTTTTAAGCATAAGCTACATGTGAACCTATTATCTTGGCTTGGATAATATATACAGAAAGCACATTTTATATTATAATCACCTTTCCTTTAATACAATCATGTTCACAATCTACTTGGTTCAACATTTCAATTTTTATACCCGCTGATTCATCTATTAGGTCTATTTCATCTTCACTTGATTCATATTCTCGAGTCTCATTTTCTACTTCATCTGTTTCTATGATTGAATATATTGACTCGTCATCTTTTATTTCATCATCACATACTAATATATTCTCATTAATACTCTCTCTTGTTCTTCATATTTATTGGATAATCTTTTTTGATCTTTATTAGGGCAAGTTCTACTTAGGTGATCGGGAGAGTTATATATGGAACACCTGCATGTTTTATCATAAGAGTTCTTAGGATTATATCTTCTTACATTTCTTTTAAGTAATAATGGATCTCTATTATCTGACCTTCTTAAGAAATATCTTTTCTTTGTTATGAAATTTCTATTATGTCTCCTTTGTGGTTTATAATATTTGTTTTTCCTAAGCCTTTCTTCTTCATATGTTAATGGCATTTGGACAGTGTTATTGCAAAAATTGTAATCTGTTTTCTTCATAAAGCTTTGGGCTTGTATACCCGTACATACCTTTCTTAGTTGCTTAAAAACAAATGTTATGGCTTGGGATATATTTAACATTTCCCGTTGTTTCTTTTTATATTCCTCAAATATTATGGAACCTAGAGGGTCAGGCAACTTATGAAAATATCTTTCTACTACACCTACATTAAACCCTTGCTTAGAAGTCGTAGCATCATATAAGTAAGGCGGGGACAATTCTTTTATGACTTTCCAGCTAGTTAGTGTTAATTTTTCTATATCTCTTAATCTTTCATTTTGTAATGAAGTATGTCCTACTTCTGGATCTTCAGCTATGATCATATTTGAAATGACATTTGCGAAGTTATTAGGATTACTGGCGGCTCTTTTAATTCTTCATATTGATTAGGGTATGACTCTACCCATATTTCCCATAGAAATTTTACTGACTCCACTAAAAATGTTTCAAGATATGTTAACACATGTCTTCCACCGAGAGAGCGGCGTTACGGCGGACGAGCTCGCCTGCTCCGCTTATATGGACCAATGGCACACATGTGCGTGGGCACGTCAATAATGGCCAACGAAAATACTGGTTTGTATACGCCGAGGGAATAGTGCACATGCACGCGTGGGCCTGTGTGTTGGGGCACACGGACTTGAGGCATTGCCGTCACGGCAGGTTGTCGTACTGCTCAGTGGTGCAGCGTTGCAAAATGAAGATGAACGTCCTCTTTTTGATCGATATTCATTTTTTTGCGGGGATTGATATTCGTTGGAATTATTAACTCGTTATTTGATGCAAATATTGTGCCATCATGCTACTGATACTGTTAGGATCCCAAAGCAACAAGCTCATATACATATGGACTCCCCCCCCCCCCCGGCTAGAAACAATCCAAACAATTCAAAAATAAAGTGAACTTGCCACGTGGGTATATTTTTTCTTCTGAAAATGCTCACAAGATCGATATTTCCTAAATTTTCCATATCGCAAAACAATTTTACCTATATTTTCTCAGGTGGCAAACAAAAAATATTGTGATATACATGTTATGTACAAAAAGAATTTCCATGATCCATGTCAAAAACTATATAAAAAGTGAACATAAATCACAAAGCAAGTTTGCCATGCCAAAATATAGTGTAATAAAATTTCCATGGTAAGTTCAATAAAAATGTTCTGGTAAGAAATTTTCCATGTGTAGGGAAGTGTAAGAAAATTTGTACAGGTGACATGGCAAAGTTTTTATGAAAATTCCATGTCACATGTCACTAGGTCATTTTATCTTAAATTCACCATGTCGCAAATAAGTATTTCGGCGAGTGGTACAACTTGGGATGCAAGTGGTATTTTGAAGATATGTTATGCGGCAGGTCCATCACCAGTGGTAGGAATAGTTTAATATTTGCCCGCTTGCTCTCACATACTATGCTTTAAATATGCGCATCGATGCAGATCCCAATGCGAACCAGCATCACTAATATAGTGTGCCCAGGCGAGGACGAGCGCTCCTATGAATTTTCGGATGGTTTTAACAATAGAGTATGAAGATTACTTCTATTTTTCACGACCATGTAATTTCATAGTGCCATAGTTTTCCACCAATATTTTTTTTTGCTTTGGTAAATGAGAAACTAGGACATCACAAGTGTGTTCATGTCATTTAAAAAATAGATTTAGAATTTTCATTTAATGATGAATCTAAAGATATAAATATAATATTCCTACATGTTTACCTAGTGAAACCGATAATATATTCACAAAAAACTACCTACAAATATATTCGCAAATATGTTTTACCTGAAAATATGTGCCCTGCTTATAGACCAAACCGGAAAGAATGTATCTGGAAAACAACCAAATTTAATAATGCACTGCTCGATTGCATTGTGTTTATGGAAAATATTAATTAAGCTGCGCTTTTGAATGGACATCATGGACATGACATGGAGGAGTGTGAAGATTAGAACATGCAAAACTAAAGGACCTGCACTACCCAGCCTTCGACGGTGGCGTGTAAGCACCAGGAGTGACTTAGTGGTTCACGTTGGTACATGACATCAACGAACGAACGTCGGCTGTAACTATGGGTCCGCCCATCACCTACTTAAACAAGTACTTCACTTTTCACACAACCAATACCCCTGACAATACCTGTTGCAGTTCATATACCAATGCAAAATGGAGGACTCGTGATTCCGTGACCAGGCGAGCCTGTCCACTCTTATGAATATTCAGTCTTCTACATTAGTACCTATATTATACTAGTTTTGTATATATTTTAGAACTATTAAACCTTTCCATATGGTAATTATATTGATGAATATATTTATAACCATAAAATTTTAGTTCGTTTTCAATATTCTTGCTCACAATTCTTAAATCTACTAGATGCGTTAACACACTTAGCTCTACTTCTTTAGATATTCTGTATAAACCACTCTTACTTTCGAACATACCCATGTGATATACTTGCTGCAGTTTTGTTTTTCTTATAGGGTGTCTTTCTGATATCTCTCTAGGTCTCTTTGTATATCTATAACTTCTTCAATACTATCAATATCATCAGCTTTGCATGATAATCTATCTTTCATGACTAGAGGTCTTGAATCTTGCCTTACTAATTGGAGGGTTTTGTCTCTTCTAAGGAAGTCTTTAGATATGTCCATTTTTCTGCACTAATATTTCTCGTAGAGGCAACTATTCTGGATGATGATAGAACAATTTCTTTATTGTTTTGAACACCATTTAGTTTATCTAAAATCTGGATTAGTAGCTGGAGTATTGTGTTATTTTGTCTTATTATTACTTTCGAGTCTTCTTTTGGCAAGTCATGATCAGAAAAACCGACGGCAGGCGACAAGTATTTGGTTGTTCATTCAATGCTTGGATATATTCAGTCATATAATTATGAGATAATCAAAGTTTTAACCTCTTGCACCAACCTTTTTTATTTCAAGTATATCTTGTCTTGTTTCAGTTCGTGGCCTATTGATAACTCTTCTTCTATAATATAATTGTTATTCTTGCAAACGGTATTCTGTCTTGCTTTTGCTTCCTATAACTTATGTAAAGCTAGATCAATTTTATTATTCAACCCAGAATACTTATCCGCAAGTTTTTGGTATTCTTTAAATAAACTATCAAATTTTTGGTCTAAATTATTTTGTCTTTTCCCCCAAGATATGTTGAATTTATATATCAAACCGACGACTATATTTAGCTGGCTATGAGATGTATGCCAGATATGCTCTTTAGAGGGATTTATTCTGCACCTTATATTAATATTTTCCTTAGTATTTATTACCTTACCTATGATAACTTCTAAGTTTAGATACTTTAACTTTCCAATTATTAAGCTTTGGACCTGATACCAACAATATAACAATAAAAATAGTAAAAATTATAAAACATTATTAGCTCAGATTTTAATTAGGCCAATATGTAATTAGGTGAAAGCGGCTGGCAGGTACGTGCTTTCTATCTGAATAGTATTCACTATTCACTAGCTAGGGTACTATTCATAATAGTGTTTACTATTCAGTATACTATTTTAAATAGTATTTCACTATTCATGACAATATTTAATTCTTTGCTACTATTTACACGTTTTATATTCACTAAGCAGGTCATCTTCTGAAAGAAGGATCTATTAAAGGCTGGCGAAGCCAACAATACGATCGACGATGTGCGCTGTATTGTAAAATCGTACTTAGCACTCACCATATCTTTCGTTATGTTGTTTCATATGTAGCTAGGTTCGTTCACTTGATGTTTTTAGTTACAAACTTATGGGTAAATTTTTATCGTCTTTCTAGGCAGTTCCATCTGAAGGGAACACTTCTCTAAGGCCACAAGGTTCTGATTCAAACGTCACACAAGGCTAAACAAAGAACTACTGGTAGAGGTTTTTCCTATAGGATCCCTAGCATAAGAACTCGTCTCATAAATTCATAAATTAAAATACCAAGTGAAGCACGAAACTACATCATTTCCATAATTTACAGATGGCTGTCCCTTTCAGGAGGCCTCAAACGGATTACACAAGCTAAGAAGGATACCTTAGTATTCTTCGGTATTACAACACCTTCTTGGCTATTCTACTACTGGTGGTGGTGGTACTACTACTAAGGAAGCTTAGAGTGCTCTGGAGACTGCACTTCTTGCTTGAAGATGTGGAATCCGTCTCTTGTGTGTGTATGTTGTGTCACTCCTTGGCGGACGTCTCCTTTTATAGCCGCAAGAGAGACCTTCCGAAGCCTTCACTTATTTATTTTATATGTAGTAGCATGCATGTTGTCCTTCTAGGGTATGGATAAGAGCAAGCGAGAGATAGTGCCCCGACAAGCTTCAACCTTCAGGAATCTTTTAAGTCGTTTCTTTTTTCATATGGGCATTGTCTCCTGGTGAATAATTGGCTGGCCTCTGCGTGTCATCTTCGCTCGTCAGCCATGCAAATCTTCATGCGATTTGCCTTCAGATAGATAACTTCTTCTGCCTTCAGGAATCGTTATGCCGGTGCATGCGTACATACATCCCGAAGCTGTTTTAGTATTTCATCATTATTTATTATTATTTTACACGGGTCTTCCCTTTGTGTACGCAAAAGAAGGACAAATATATGCATCCATCTAGAGTCACCTTTTTCCTTTTTGGAGCCACAAATTTGTACTTTTTGTGTAGCTAAGTAGCTTACTAATGAACGTATTTGTAACAGAAAAAAGCAGAGATATGTAGAAACATCAATACATTTCCGTGGAATTTTCAGTACCAACCCTTTAAAAGTGCATGTTTATGTTTCAAAATTGCTTTCTCATATTACAAAACTTCATCGGAAGTACAAAGCATCTCAAACGTAATAAAAATTACATCGGCATTCTTAGACCACCGAACGGCCACTACTGTTGTCAGAACAAGCCGATGTCGTCGCTCCATACAGGAGTTGGCTTGACCTTGTCGATGACAGCCAGGAAGTCTTTGTGCATGTGCCCCTAAGGACCAGCTCCCTGGAGCTGTAGTCGTCGCCGTCGAACCCTTACATAGATTTGAAGCACCTGACACCAAATGTCGCCACATGACGAGAAACACTAACCTCACTGCCCAAAGAAGACGACAGGAATCTACGCGGAGCTCCGTCGACTATGTCCAGACAGAGGAACTCAAGGAGGATCGGAGGCCGGAAGATAAACTTGAAGAAGAAGCGCGAGCATTCGTCTGAGCGCCGCACCTGCAAGGACTAAAAAACCCTAACCTAAACTACTAAGTGGAGCGAAGACACCGGGATTTCCCTCCCCGCCACTGATCATCGAAACGGTAGGCAGAGGGAAGATGAATAATCCATGGGCTCATCGGTGAAGCCTGGAAGGGAGAGTTTGCCTTAGCCGCCTGTGTTAGCGAAGAAAAACGAGAGGAAGTCACATACTTACTTTCTCAATTTTAATAGTGGTTCACAATATATTTCAACCTAGCTCGTGCGGATGCACGGATTGACGACTGGTAGTGATCTAATTTCATTAGACTCTTATACATCGGATCATCTCGAAAGAGGTCCACATACTACTCCCTCCATTTTTATTTAATCCGCGTATTAGCTTTAGTCAAAGTCAAGTTTTGTAAACTTTGACAAAATTTATAAACAAAAATATTAACATGTACAATAACAAATCAATATCATTATATTTATTATTGAATGTACTTTCACATCATGTAGATTTGTTATGGTAAATGTTTTTATTTTTTTATAAACTTGATCAAACTTTAGTAAATTTGACTTCAGTTAATTCTAATATGCAGAGTAAATAAAAACGGAGGGAGTATGAATTATTGCGAGTTCGGCGGGCCGGGCTGCCAGCTAAGCTAGCTCAACCAAACCAGTTCGAGTGAATGAAGAATCACACTATACTACTATACTACTATACTAGTAATGAGCGTGGAATAAATGGGACGGCAGGTTGCATGGATACGGCCGGGCATGCATGCACCGACTCTCGATGAATGCGTACTTCAATTAACTGGCAAATCTTTCTTGCCGAACAGCAGGCACATGCCTACACGACGCGCCATTTACAACTGCACTTGGATCTCACGTCACCGGCCGTCTATAAATCAAGAGGGTCGCAAATGAACTTGCGGAGTCGATCCATCATCCATCCCCTGACGCAGACATCGATCAAGAATTCAAGATCGAGAGAGCAGACCGGTCGACCATGGCGAGGTCTGGTGGCCGGTGGGTCGTTGCGGCGGCGATAGTGGTGCTGCTGCTGACCACGGTGTCATCAGCATCAGCAGCAGCAGGTGTCGATTCAGCAACGACGGCACCGGCCAAGGTGTGGCGGCTCCCTCCAAGGATCCCTACAGAGCCCTTCCCGGTGCCAAAGCCCCCTTCTTCTTCGTCGTGGAAGACGTTGAAATCGTCTCTTCCGCCTCGCCACCGCCTCCCCACGGAACCGCCGTCGGAAAAGCGTACGTAAGATGATAATACCTACTCCAACTAGTAATACATGGAGTAGCAAAGTATGCGGCTGCACAAGAATCTGCATACATGGTGCTGACCTTGATATGTTGATCTATCTGTGTGAGTGTGGCTGTGTGGGTTCACGTAGTCGTTCTGTTGCGAGCTATGTGCTGATGTGTGCTTACTGCTTATGGTGTGCTTGTTCGAAAGACGTACTGGTCAGTGTACGGATGTACTGTACTGCGCCGTGTTGTGCTTATATTATGGAATAAAAAGATAGGCGAATCTGCTTTCCTAAGCTGGGCTTTGTTAGTCAATCCACCCTTCCGATACCGCCTTGTTTCTGGTATTGCAACGAGGGAAAATATAAGGGAGCGCCTAGAACTCAGCTGAATGAGATATAGTTTGGTCTCATTCAGATGACATCAGGATGGCATCATCATGTATTGATAATGGTATTGTACCTGCGTGATCGATAGCTTTTTTTTAGGCAGCGTGATCGATAGCTTATGCCGCTTTCTCGATAGGCGGCTTGCTTTCTTTCCAGGTGCGCTGTTTCGGTCGTTAATATGGGCCATTAGTGGGCTGAACTGTGTGTCCAGGCTTGTCCGTGTCTCTTTTTTTTGTGTGTGTGTATGTGTATTCAATCCATTTGGAACAAAAAAAAAAGGCCTACAACCATCTATGAATTGGATGAGCATATTACTAGTCCATTGCCACACGATTTTCCTATTTTTCTTGTAGCTATGTACTTAGCCAGTATATTACGCGCGCACTGCACCCAGTTCTTCTTAAAAAAATATATTAAAAAGTTAGGAAAATCATTTTTTTTGCACTGAACGCTTGTTGTAATTCCGGCGTGAGTGTTGTCTCGACATGCAATGGATACTAACATGACAATGGAAAAAAAATTGCTTGCAAGTCTACTGGTGTGTGGGGTGTTGTGGATGGGGCGTCATGCTAAATCTTTCCTTCCTGTCTGTCAATTACTCGGGCTGCACAACCGTCGCGACAAAAGGACTGGCCACAAGCTGACAACTTTCATGCTTGGTCAACAATCACATGAAGATTTGCATGTGTGTGTCACTAACAAAAGAGGAAACTTTGAAAAATTACAGCTTCTTCCTGGATCGCAAATTAAAAATAGTTTTGCTTAATATATTGTGTTCATTAAGCCGAGGCATTTCTAGTTGATTTTTCACTCAAGGCAAAAGAAAATTAAAAAAATATATATTAAAGAAATTTAAAAGAAATAAATGTAAACAAAAAATGATATAAGAAGAAAAGTTAGTTGCACGGGAAATGTTTGCTGGGCGACTATATCAAAATAAATTATTGTGTATGATTCGGGCGCTTCATACCTCTTGCAGTTGCGCCTGAGTATGATGAGTTGCAGTTGTACGACTGAGTATGATGAGTACGGGCGTTTTCTTAAGGGGTCCCCAATTGCATGTGCCCGGGTTTTGTCAACTCTTGTCAACAAACACCCCCCCTCCCCCTAGTTGCGAGTCGATGGGCAACTTGCAACTAGGGACCCTCAACAAAAACACACACACACACACCTAGTTACGAGTCGATGGGCAACTTGCAATTGGGGTCCTCAACAAACACCCCCCTAGTTGCGAGTCGATGCTTGACATGCAACTGGGGACCCCTTGAGAAAAAGACACACACACACGCACGCACACACACACACACACACACACACACACACACACACACACACACACACACACACCTACCTCTAGAGCAAGTTGGTTATCGACATGCAATTGGGGACCCTCAACACACACACACATCCCCTAGTAGCGAGTTGATGGTCAACATGCAACTGGGCGTCCTCAGCAAACACACAACGCCCTAGTTGGGAGTCGATGCTTGACATGCAACTGGGGACCCCTTGAGAAAACACACACGCGCGCGCGCGCGCGCGCGCACACACACACACACCCTAGTTGCGAGTTGATGGTCAACTTGTAATTGGGGGTTCTCAACAAACGCACACCTACTAGTTGCGAGTTTGATGGTCAACATGCAACTGGGGACCCTTGACAAAAAGACACGCACACACACACACCTATAGTTGTGAGTCGGTTATCGACATGCAACTAGTGACCCTCTACACACACACACACATCCTTAGTTGCGAGTCGATGAGCAGGGTGCAACTGGGGCCACAACAAAACACACACCCTCTACAAACACACACACAGACAGACACACATCCTTAGTTGCGAGTCGATGAGCGGGTTGCAACTGGGGGCCACAACAAAACACACACTCAAAGACACACACACACACACACACACACACACACACACACACACACACACACCCTAATTGCGAGTCGATGGGCAACTTGCAACTGGGGGTCCTCAATAGACACATAGCCCCTACTTGCGAGTTGATGGTCAACTTGCAACGGGGGGCCACGAATAAAACATACACACACACACCCCTAGTTGCGAGTCGATGGGCAACATGCAATTGAGGATCCTCAACAAACCCACATCCCCTAGTTGCGAGTCGATGCTTGACATGCAACTAGGGACCCCTTGACAAATAGACAAACACACACAACACTCCTAGTTGCAAATCGGTTATCAACATGCAATTGGGGACCCTCGACACACACACACACAGCACACATCTCCGTAGTTGCGAGTTGATGGTCAACTTGCAACTGGGGGCCACGAATAAAAAACACACACACACACACACACACACGTACCTCCTAGTTGCGATTCGATGGTCAACTTGCAACTGCGGGTTCTCAACAAATACACACACACACACACACACACACCTAGTTGCAAATCGATGGTTGACATTCAACTAGGGACACTTTGATAAAAATAACACACACACACACACACACACACACACACACACACACACACAGTTGCGAGTCAATTATCGACATGCAACTTGGGACCCTAGTTGTGAGTCGATGCTTGACATGCAACTAGGGACCCCTTGACAAATAGACACAACACAACACTCCTAGTTGCAAGTCGGTTATCAACATGCAATTGGGAACCCACGACACACACACAACACACATCCCCGTAGTTGCGAGTTGATGGTCAACTTGCAACTGGGGG